>CM028757.1:247843-1447843 GCA_016801395.1 Leptodermis oblonga | reverse complement strand
ATTGGAAAATTTGGATATTTCAATACAGAGAAAACCATCCAAAAAACAAATTCAGATCCGTTGGAATAAAAAAACAAACCATTCCCATCGGCAATGAGCAGCAAAACAGCAGCACACTTACGCGGGTGAACCAGCACCAAGACCGAAACAGGTTGGCCCAGGAATTCCCGATTTTGGCAAGGTAGCAAGTAGGAGAGAACGAATCTTACTAGCCCATGCGATCTTCACGGTTGCTTTGTACCAATTTCGCATTGGCTGTGACTAATTCGCAAAAATTCCAATCGGTGCTAACACCAATTCGATGAACAGTAAATCCGAAACCAAGGGAAGAAGAAGAACCCGATTCCGAAAGATGGCTGCACCTCCAAGCACGAATCACTCCAAACACACCTTATCTATTGCTGCAGTCGGACTACCAGCAGCTTACAAGGTCATGAAGCCTAGAACAGAGAGTACTTCCAGCAGCTAGGACGGCGAGGAGAACCGTCGGCGGTGAAAAGCCCAGAGGACCGAACCAGAACCGCCACCTATAGTTAAAACATGTTGCAGGTATCTGGAAATCTTCAAAACAATTACCAAAACGGAGTGGGCATGGCCGATTTCTGGCCAAGGCAGAGACCAATCAGGCCGCACCTGCGAACACCAAGTGTGAGGAAGAGAGAGGGAAAGGTTAGAAAATATTAAGGGCATGTTCTTTTTGTTCTGTTTTGAAAACGATTTTGATTTCAACAGTAAATTTAATATATTTTAATTATATTTCATCATTTTCAATATAACTTTTTACTATTCAGCATCTACTTTTTACATTTTCAATACACTTTTTACATTATAAAACTATTTTTCAAAACTTATTTTCAAAATCGTTTTTAAAACGATAAAAAAGAACAGGCCCTAAGAAGTTTCAAAAAAAAAAAGTAAGAAAGAAAAAATAATAAAATGACAAATTTACCCTTCTAACCGTTAGTTATAACGAAATCCGTTTACTTTACAGCAATTTTGAAACCACAGGAGAGTAAAATTAGGGACTCAATTGTCATTTTTCTCCCTAAAATCTTTCAATTCAACATAGAAATCAACTTATTATCTTAATTTTTGAATAATTTGATAACTACACCATGACTATTAATATAGAATGATTCAATTTATTAAAATTTGAGACTAATTGGGGTCAATTTTAAAATTTTAGGTAAATTTGGGAGCACAATTATAATTTTTTCTTTGTAAGTACGCCTAGTACAACATAGGAATCGTCCTATTATTTTATTTGGTAGATAAACTGATGACGGTAACACAATAACTATTAGTATTTAATGACATAAGTGAAGAAATATGAGACTATATTTGCAATCAAATTTACATTTTAAAGTAAAATACCCAATATAACTGTTATTTTTTACCACTTATTTGATTCAGTATAACATATAAATTATCCTATTAACATAATTTGATAATTACAGCACAATAATTAGTACAAAAGGATTAAATTGAATAAAATTTGAGACTGTCGGGGGTAAATTTGAAATTTTTAAGAAAACTTGAGTACACAATTCTCAAATTTTTTTAATTTCAAATTTTCACTTGAAATTTTATTTTCATTTATAGAAAAAATGACAATTACAACTCCCACTTTACTAAACATTACAAATTACCTCAAATAATATAAAGTTTTATTCAATTAAGTCCTTTTATGAGTAATGTTATGGTGCAATTTTCTAATTATATACAGATTATGATAATATGACAATTTATATGTTCTACTTAATGTAATTAGTAAGAAAAAAATAACAATTGTGTTCCTTATTTGACATAAAAATTACAAATTGATGTCAAATTATCTTATTTTTTCAATTAAGTCATTTTATACTAATAGTTATTGTGCAATCACTAGTTTATCTGTAAACTAATATAATAGGACGATTTTTATGTTGTACTAAACGTAATTAGTAAGAAAAAATTATAATCGTGCCCTCAATTTTACTTCAAATTCACAAATTGACCCCAAATAGTTTGTAGTTTTATTCTTTTGAGTCATTATGTAGTAATAATTATGGTGCAATCATCAAATTATCTACAAAACTAAGATAAAAAAAGATGATTTCTATGTTGTATTGAACGTAATTGGCGAGAGAAAATTGTCAATTGCGTCCCCAATTTTACTTGAAAATTATAAATTGACTTAAAATAGTCTTAAATGTTATTCAATTTAGGAATTATGTACTAATAATTATGGTGCTATCATAAAGTTATATACAAATAAGATAAAAGGACTATATCTATGTTGTATTGAACACAATTTTTTAGAAAAAAAATGACAACTGTGTCACTTATTTTACTTAAAAATTGTAAATTGGCCACAAATTATCTTAAACTTTATTCAATTTGAGTAATTTTATACTAATAATTTTGGTTATATCATCAAATTATCTAAAAGTGGAGATAATTAGATGATTTTTTTTATTTTGTACTGAACGTAAATGGTGAGAACAAAATGATAGTTGTGGCTGTAATTTTATATACAAATTGCTAATTGACCCTAAATAGTATTAAATTATCCTTATTTGTGTCATTATATATTAATAGTCATGGTGCTATCAGCAAATTATATACAAACTAAGATAATACGACAATTCTATATTGTACTAAATGTAATTAGGGAGAAAATTAACACATGCGTCTCATATTTTACTTAAAAATCTAAATTGACCCCAAATAATCTTAATTTTTCTTCAATTAAGTCCTTATATACTACTCCCCATGTTCTATTAGAAGAGTCCAATTTGTTGTACTAAAACAGTACCACAAACTAATGAAACGGAGGGAGTAACAGTTTCGTGTTATCATCAAATTATCTAAAAATGAAGATAATTGAACGAATTATATGTTGTATTGAACGTAATTAGTGAGACACAATGACAATTATGTCTCCAATTTTACTTAAAAATTACTAACCCCAATCAGTTTCAAATTTCCTTATTTGTGTCCTTCTATACAACAATTATGGTTCAATCATCAAATTATATACAAATAATTTGACGATTTCAATGTTGTGTTGAACGCAATTAAAGATAAAAGGACAATTGTGTCCCAATTTTATTTAAAATTGCAAATTGATATAAAATAATCTCAAATTTTATTAATTGAATCATTCCATACTAATAGTTATGGTTCAATCATAAAATTATGTACAATTTAAGATAATATGACGATTTATGTGTTTTGCATCATTCAATTATTGACACATTTAGTTATGGTGCCATCACAAATTTACCTATACCCTTAAATGTGGGGTGGTAAAAGGTGGCAACACGTGACATGTTCTTTAGGCTTCGTTATTTTCTATTCCATTATAGGAAAATCATCACTTTTTCACAATCTCATTTTCTACTCAATTCAAAATTTAAAATTTAAAATTGACTTTAAATTTTCACTCATATAAATTCAAAAAATAATATAATTGTTACACTTTAATTTCTTTTTTCTTGCACAAATTCACAAAAGAACTCCATACAAATATTCATTCTCCAAAACAAAAATTTCTCAAATGTGTCAACTCAAAAAGTCCATTTTTAAAAAATATACAATTTATTATGGATTGTGAAGTACAACATCTAAAATAAATAATTTAATACTATATATTCAAAGTGGATACTTTCAATGAAACAAGAATTTTCTTTCTCAAATGGTTTATTTTATTTTATTTATTTATTTTTTTCCATTTATTTTTAAGACTTTCTTTTCTGTTTCCTTTGTTCGGGTTCAGAAACATTGATCCTTTTTTCCAATTTTTATCGGGTAGCCTCGCTTAAAATTATTGTTTTCTGAATTTATATTTAATTTCTTGATACTTATTTCAGTATCATTCAAATACACTTAACTGTTATATCGGCACCTCTGCCTCCGCCCACCACCGGCGGTCAATTATCACTATCACCCATTTTCACCTAATTTTATTTCCCACACCAATACCAGCATCACCATCACCATACATAGCCTCATGCTAATCTAAATTAAGAGAAAAATACAAGTTATGAAAAAATGTCCAGATCTGGAAAAGCAACATTTTTTTGTGCCAAAAAACAAAAAAAAAAAATCAGTAAAACTTGATGAATGAGAGATCGATCTCATTGTCCCATAACCAACATCAACAAATCTAACCCTCCACCACCGATTCACCATCAGCACCAATTTTTTTCAATTTGAAACAATCCATCGAGCCCGTAAATGGTCAGTTGACGAAACCCAATCGGACCATTCAACACGAGAACATAGATGCAGTCCAAGTTAAAATGGAGATGGGGATGAGGGCAAAAGAAACCATTAGATTAAAAAGTTGCTGCCTTTGAGATACACCCATCAATCAAAACACCATTGATTCCCCCACTGCGTTGAGAACAGAGACGCGAAAAGGGATGGGTGATCAGAAATTACCATCTCTGAAGTTTTGTTGAAACATAGTAAACACCGAATATTGAAATTCAGAAAATTAAAGAAAAACAATAAAACGTAAACAAAAATAAAGAATCTGGATAATCTGATTTAATTGTCTAGATCTGAAAATACAAAAAAAAAAACAGAGAAAATCCAGGGGAAAGAAAAATTCAAACACACTGAACAAAGAAGAAGATTTTGAAGCCACTGATATCACCACATATACATCATCACTCACAAAGGAGGAGGAGGAAGAAAATAGGAGAAAGAAGGAAACACGAGAGAGAGAGAGAGTTAAAAATGGAAGAAAAAAAAATCTCGAATCGATTTGTTTGATACGGCTCAGATGATGGATGTGCATGTCCATTAAACAACTACATCCATCATGACTCCATTGGAAATATAACATCATATGTGGCTCTATCTAACTGCATTAAATATTTTTTTCACCTAATATAGTTTAATGTTTAAAAGCCATGTGTCATTCTAATTATACATTCTACTCGGAGGTAATTATAAAATGAACTTTTGGTAGTAACAAAAGAACTTAAGACACTATTTGGTGCATTTATCAGCTTCCAAACAGAAAAGTTAGCTTAAAAAGTTGGATGAAAAAGAACAAAAGCTCAGCTGGTCAGAGATTGTTGCAGTGAAATTGGAGAAGGAATACCTGGGAGAGATGCCTTCTTTCTGCATCCAAAGAAAACGAAAAAGTTTGCTTTGTCCTATGATAACTATGATACGACGCCGGTACATCGTACAAAAATGCATGCACGCAGAGAATACTGATAGTGACAGAGCAGCTAGCGAAGACTGAAGAGACAATGGAAGCAGCACTTTGGATGAAAATAGGCTTCAAAAAGTTTTTGAACAACGTTTCGGGTCGTATCTAGATTAACGTGTTAGCGTTCTTGTTGTGTCAATACTTATCCTCTTAACTCTGTTAGTTTGATTACAACATTGGCTTTACTTGTAATCCACAAAACTGTATGTTGAGAGTGATAAAGAAATTATTGTAAAATGAAAAAGAGATTCAAACCTTGAGTCGGATCACGTTTTTAAACAGAGTTTTATATTTATCAGTTTCGTGTCTGTGTCATGAAGTTATTTATATATTTATTTGCAGTTCGGTTTGTTGGGCTTATGTGTCAATATTTTTAATCGGTTTGTCGGGTTTATGTGTCGATATTTTTAATAGGGAAGTAAATTTTTTATATTTATTATTAGAGGTATTAAAATACTTTTAATGTATTTTTAATTATATAAAAGACTATTTTATTCTTAATACTAATTTTTATATTTTTAATAATATTTTCAAAATACATTTTTACAAGATCGAGTTTGTAAAAATTAGCAATTATTCAACATTTCTCTTATCTATGGTGAGTGAATCCATTTGTATCTGGGTTGGGTTGCCCAGACTTCTGTGTTGGGTGAAGCCCAATAAATATATATACTATTGGATTGAGGCTCCAACCCATCTTTATCTAATGACAAATGCTAACTTAAAAAAAAGGGGAAATGATGTACTTCACACTATTTTTAAAAATAAAACGCATACAACAATTTCTCTCTTGAGTATGCCAATTTAGGGAGTAAGGATCACCCGTGCAAAATTTTCTATCCAATCTTGTTTAAGTTAATGAAACGACGTAATTAAAAAAGTGAAACTAGTTTCGTCTATTTCTCGTTAGTTTCACTAGTTTAGGCAAAATATCTTGAACACGTGATCTCCTCACTAACTAATTTATGCAGACTTTACTATCATATCATATCTCCGGCCTACTGATATCTGATGGATCACGGAACCACCTCATATCTCCCACAACAATCACTTCTTCATTGCTAATGTCTATTGTGTATTCTTTCAACCCTGAAAAAAAAAAGTTCATCATTCAGTACAAGTTCGCAATAAAATATTGCATTAGATCATCATATCGGTAATAAACTAAGCTGTCAATGAGTGATTCATGGAAATATAAATAAAGTTGATTTTGGAAAATTACCAGTAATCCTTGAAATAACTTGGAAAATTTTCCATCGGCAGAAACTGCACCCTAGATTCACCTTCTTCAACACTACCACCTGAAACTGATTCAATTTACCAAAAAAGAATAAACAGATCAATTTGCCAACATTCAATGGGACCAACTTTCCATACACTCCCGCCTCCTCTTTCTCAATGGGAAGAGTCACGTAACGATGTACAACTGTTTATGAGTCAAGAGATCTCTTTTCCGTTGGAACATAGGGAGTATATATGTATATGTATGAAACAATGAAAATAGACTAACTAAACAAGTTTCTTTTGGCTTACCGAGGGAACTGTTAGGTTTGCCACGCACAAAAGAGCCTGCTCACCAACTTTCCCCATCTCTAGAAGCTGATCGATCTTCTTCAGTAGTTGCAGAAGAAGAAAGAAACCAATTAATTTCCAGCAAGAAACAACATACTACATGAATTCATAAATACACAAAAGCTCCATACAATTGCATACAAAAGTAGTACTCCTATAAGTTTACCTGGGACGGGACGCACGTTGTCGGCACCAACAGGAACTAGTGACTCAAAAACTGGCACTGCATGCGCTTCACTTTCATGTCCTCATCAACCCCTTTCATATTATATTTGTTCTAAATTTGCAGATAAGGTTTGACAACCAAAAAAGAAGGGATTTATTAAGGGTTAAGTATGGGTTAATCCGTTTTAAATACAAAATTTGGTTGGCCGTTCAGCAATCTCCATAACTGCTACTAAGGTGAGATGGGGATAAATAACCATAAAATAGACACAGGGTCACCTAAAACAACCTAATAGTAGCATTCATCACTTAATATATATATATATTAAGTGATGAATGCTTGTTTCTGGTAGAATATTATTGCCTAATCACGGTTCAGTCAGCACAATCCATAGAATAAAGAAAGGAAAAAAACCTGGAGAACTGTACAATGTGATCTTGTCACCAGGCTCCGAGCAACCAAAATAGTGTCTTATAGAAATATGAGGTAAGGTCGCATCCATAAGACCTCAACAGACCGAGCCTTTTCCATATCCTGTACATGCAGGAGATTCTATACACCATCCTGCCCTTTTTCTCTTCTTCTCTAAGTAAACCACGAGACCGTGACAGCTAGAGTATACAACAGCGAAGAGCATTCCCAATTCACAAGACTGTCATTTCGACTGGAAGACTTCACTCTTAACACCACTCAGAAGCAAGGCAAGAACGAAGGCTTATGGCCAATGACTTCAAGTCACAATTCTTCAAACTGGCTAAAACCGTACAAAGAGCCATTCTGCAGAAATTTAGATCATTAATACAATAATACTAGAAGAAAAGGAACGCATTTCTTAGAAGTGCAGAACAATCCAGTAAACAAAAACCATTTAATAAATGAAGCTTTTGATGATCAATGAATAAATACTCTGAAAAGTAAAATCAATTGATAAAACCAATTGCCTCTGAGAAGTGATAAAACTCGAAATTCAAGAATTCTCCAGGATCACAATGGTCCATCAGCATGTTTTACAATTAATAGTCCCTCAAATTATCTGAAAGCATTACCCAATTCAACAAAACAAATTATGGAACTGTCAATCTATCAACTTTTGAAAACGAAACTGAAAATTTACATTGAGCTTCTACAATGGGTGATCCTCATCTTCGCAATGAAAATCCACCGTCTCTTCTGGACTTCTCTCCCAGCAAAGATCTTTCTCTTTCCCTCTCCTTCCTCTCTCTCTTCAATCTCTCTTCCCTCAGCTCCTCCAAACTCTTCTTCTGCTTCTTCTTCCCATCATCATCTTTATGAAGCTTCCTTCTCCCAAATTCCAGCTCGCCATTATAATAATCATCGTCGTCAGCTTCTTTCTTTCCATCATCAGCAAATTTGCTGGCCGGCTTGGCCATATACCACGGCAATTTTACACCTTTTCCGGCTAACCCGTAGCCCAATCTATACTTCTCGTCCTCTGCCATCACAACCCTCACCGGCTCCTCCTTTCTCGGTCTCTTATTATTATTAGTATTATTCCTCTTCTCCTTCCTCTCATCCTTAATTTCAACCGGATCGAAAATCCTGATTCCTTCGAACAAATTCATGTGCTTCGAGTCCGCTTCACGTGGTTCATCCTGATCACCTTCGCCGAGTTTACTTGTCGGTTCTGGTTCGGGATCGGTTTTTGATGTTGATGCTTTGGACAGCCCGCGAGTTTGCCGTAGCTTCTCAAGGCGGGCTTCAGCGTCGCGCTTCACATCCTGCTCCCGCTTGATCTGCTCTTCCTTGGCGGCGGCTTCCTCGTCTCGTCGGACTTTTTCGCGGTTGTCGAAATTATAAACGTTCCACCGCTTCTGAGGAAGAATATTGAGACCGCCGTGACCTCCCATAATTTCTCTTCTGAATTTGATTCAGAAAACTCGTGCAATTAAGAAATTGTAATGAATTTGGGGACAAAATCAAAAGCCCTAATCTGGTGATATTGGGTGAATTGAAGAATGATTGATATCTGCGAGAAAACGCCGTAAGTAGATGAAACTTGAAAGCGTGCAGCTGGGCTTTACATGTTAGCACTTACCAAAGCCCAGTACGATAAGGAGCCCATTAAGTTTAACTAGCTATTGATTTTCTGAATGAAAGCCCATAGGACAAAATTAATGTTATAATGAATTCAAAATACTAACGACCAAAATAATTAATTTATCACAATTTATTTTACTAATGTCTTTACTTTTTAAGTGTAAAAATTTGAAATTGATCTCTTTAATTAAAACAAAAATAAATTTTGATGATGAACTGTTATAGTGAAACGAGAACGGTATTTAGAATGGCCATCTTTTCAATCCAAGTTAGTATGAATAAAAGGTGAAATCATGAGGCTCCAAACTTCTTGTTAGAAGAGTGACTTCATCTTGTCCATGATATTTACTATAGGCATACCTATCAACTTGGTACATCACTACTTTACTATACTAAACCAAGGCTAAATTGCATCTCTCTCTCATAAGAAGGAAGCACAGAGCTACCTGATGAACACAGAATCTCCTTACTACCAAACTCTTCCTTTCCAATACCTCTTTAAAAGATGAAGTCACTCAACTGGATGGGCTTTGGATTTCCATCTCGGGTAGGATTTGTTAATATGTAGGCGCTGTCTTCTACATTTGCGCTTGGGCAGTTAAATCGGTGCCTGCACAGTTTGCATTGTAGATGGAATGAGTACAGACAATAGAGGCAATCTCTGTTCTTGATGGGGAAGAGCACAAAACTTACCATTCAAAGTGATCATCACAACAAATGGAGCCCCAGATAATAGAGAGCCCTGCCTGTTTCCTGCAAGTCAGAATTCAAATTCCTCAAGTTCAGGCACAGAAAAGGTTATATGAAAACAATCAAAGCAATTAACAAATTCACGACAAGTTAAATTCCTAAAATTTCCTACTTCCTTCGGGTTCACAAATCACAAAATTCACGCTGAATTCATTACCATGTTGCAGTGTACATATCATAGAACTTGTCAAAAGCTTTGTTGAAGCAATAATGACAAGCTAAAAGATTCTTGATCTCAGTAACCCGGCATGTTGATTTGCAGCATTTAACCTAGAAGGTCAAATAATCAAACACAGAGTGAAAACCATTATCACGATTGCATACCATTTGATACGAAATATTGATTGAAGAATAAATCACCCTAATTCACAATTATACCAAAACGGAAACAGGTGAAAAACAGAAGTGCACATCATTTAGCATATATCCTTATGGTAAGTGTGAGGCTAAAGCTCATTCACTTAAAAGAACCATCTGACTATTCCTTGGGCACTACAGCCATTGGGAAGCACCAAGAAAAATTACCAAACGCTTGAGCTTGTAGGAATAAAATTCTTCATGACTGGGGTGTGCCCTAATGTGCTCACTCAAATGACCTGCACTGAAAATAATAACTATTCAATTCACTATCACCCACTTGAATCATTCATTGACAGTTCTTAGGATTTCAGTTTATTATCCAACAATAAATTCCATAACCATATCAATTAAGTTTCAACAAAAATTTCATTGAGCAACCTTCTAACACTCCATCAATTTGATTGTACACATGAAATGTTCATTGTCAATTGAGAGAAGAAAGAAAGTACTGGCATGCCTCATCATTTCAAATAAAGAAAGTAATTCCGGTTCTAACAACATCAATTAATGAACAAATTCCCCTTGCAGAAATATGTCAGTATTTGTATGCGGCAGAGCCAACAATTGACCAATACTCTAAAAAACACAAGAATAAATAAAGCAAGTAATTGAAATTATAGAATAAATCAAATTACAAAATTACCTTTTGATAATTCACAATGTTAGATAGATCATACAAAGGAATGAAATAAAGAAGGCCTAAAAAGAAGAAAAAATAATTCAATGGAAGTTAATTCACATACCAATCACAGAAGACATTAGAACACTTGAGACATGCAGCCAATGTTGTTAATCCGCGACAAACACTGCATTTTGCAGTCAAAGAGGTTTTGCCAATCTGATGACACCTGCCATTGCGGCCAGAAAAATGATGATATAAACAAATATATAAGTTTAAAATTTAAATATGCACATTAAACATCTGAACTCTAGCATCCAAAAGATGCAAAGACACAATCATTTTCAACAGTCAACATGTAAAGAATCCAGTTAAAAACTTGCACTCAGCTATTGAAACTGAGAAACAATAGTAGATATATAAATAGTGCCACCTTAACTTCACCGCTCTTATGCAATAACCATGGAGAAATTCTAACTCAACAAACTAATCAAATAAATATGTAGATCAAGCAGCAGATGCAACATAAAAGCAACATCTTGAGATGTATCTTGTGACGAGAAAGACAAATGATTGACCATGAAATCATGAAATAGAAATACAACATAACACTACTGAATTATATTCTAAGGATGTGGTAAACAGTCAAACCTTTTGTATAGCTCCAGCAGATCTTTGACTATAGGAAAGGGTTTCTTCTGGAAAGATGCCACCTGTTCAATAAATAATTGACCATGACATGAACAACTTTAAGCAGTAACTTATAGTTTCCAATTGCAAAATTTTCTATGGTATAAAAAAGAAAAGAGTACCTGGTTGCATGTTTTACCAGATGATAAGGATTCACATTGAGATGTTATAACTAAGCAATCCTCGGCAAGATGGCCAGGTCTCTCACACTTCCAGCTACAAGGAAATCATGAAGAGAAAAGATGCAACGTAATCATTTCCTTGGAATGAAAAGCCCAGAAAATAACTCACTCTCAGTCATCCTAACCTATGAACATAGACCAACTAAACAATAAGTCATGCAACATAGTTTAAGAATGAAATGTACCATTTGTAAGTAGAGAGACTAGGTAAATTATTTGACCAGCCATTATTGTCAAAGTTCCAATTATCCCGACATGATTCAAACACTTCCAAGCCACTTTCTTGAGAGAATGGAATAGTAGCATTCCTGTTGCTTGTATTACCCTGATATAAGTGGGAAAGAAGTGAAGAGAACGCAAAGTTCAAATTTTTCAAATGCCATACAATGAAAAGAAAATATACCTTCTCTGCTTCAAGATTTTTCAAAAGCTCATCTTTACAGTCGATGCTGCATATGTCATCATCAGTCTGCCAAAAGAAACATGCAATATCACTAGATGGGTAAAACATAATAGAGACCACATAACTGAGAATAAAGCGGTCATACCAATGGATGATACCCACCTCATCACATATATATTCCCCATACTTCCCACACACAACACAAGTGGGCTCACCAGGGAGAGGAAGCCTCTGCTCACTTCGACTCTTAATTCTATCAACTTCGTTTCTACTACCTAACACAATTGACCAGAAATCAGACAAAATAGGAACAAAGTATGACATTATAATTCCAAGGGACACCAAGGCATGCATGAAACCCTGGAATTTTCCATTAAAATCTTTTGCATCACAAACAAAATCTCTTGATAGGAGAAGTTTAAAATCAAATACAATTGTCTAGTACTGTAGGAATAAGACTTTTAAAATGAGAGGCATTCAAAATTTCATGGGATGGTGGTAAATTGAGTGCAACTAAACTTTTGCTGTTGCTATATTCCAGAAACATATCTCTGTTCCAAAGTAATCCAAGAAGGAACAACTGTGCAAAGCATTGCTAAGTTGCTTTGGCCAATAACTGCAAAATGAATTCTCTAGAAAATTCCCCAAAAACACTCTCATTATGATAGAAACAAGGATTTCCACTCAAGACCAACTCAAAATAACTAACACACATAATAATGCAAATTCCCTCAAAGGCAAAAATGGTAGTTTGTGATGCAAGCTCTATTAATCCCCATTCAGCTGCTGGGTTGAGCAGCTTCAACACGTCATGAACCAACAAGGTGCTCATGCTAACGAAATTCTATCACATTGTGCCAACCTTCAAGGGCTACAAATTGCCATTGAGAGTTATTTACATTATAAAAACAATAGAAAATTTAGAATTTGAAGAGGCTACATACATTGGGAAAGAGATTTTCCTAGCTAAACTAAATAGCTGACAATTTAATACATTCAGCAACATACCAGAAGTAGCAGGGTTGTTACCCTCTGGAAGTGATTCAAATTGCACCACAGGATTGGCACCAGGATCTTGCTTCTCTCGAGTTTCTCCGGAGGAACTAGTATCACCTGCATCCGGATTGCATACAATAAAACCACCAAGGAAAAAGCACCAGAGAATCACAAAACCACTAAAAACTCCAAAGTTAATATCATGCGCAAAAGCTGAGATATAGCCATAATGACAATTTGCAATTGGATGATCCAGCTTCTCATTTAATCCTAAACAATCGGCACAGACAGCAGAAGGAACTTTTGCATATACATCAACACCTTTTAACATTTTCAGCAAAACCAAAAGAAGAATGAAAACCTTTCAGGAACTTACTATCATAGTCTACAACTAGATGCAAAGCTGAGCTTGAGGTTGAAGTTCCCTGAACCAGTAAAACAGAACAAAAATGCTCAAAAAAAGCCCCATTTGAATATAGAAATTAACAACTTCCAGAGTCAAAAAAATATCAGACGTAATTGAACTTCCAGTACCAAAACATCCTCTGTCAATTCCTGGTAAGGCTGAGCGCTATTAACTTCCATCCTATTCATTATCAATCAATTTGTCAGTTTCACCGAAATCTCAGATAAAATTAATCAAAGCCTCATAATTCAAACAATTTCAAACTCCATTTGACCTTATTTTATTAATATACTCCTGATGAGACATAGGACCGCTGGTTTCTTCAATTTCATTGTTCTGAGGGGGCGCCGGTTTCCACTCCCGGCGGCGCTTGCGAGGCTTAATGTTATCATCGACCGGCACTGGATCACCGGCGGGAGGAGCATTTCCAGTGACGATATTGTAAGCTGAAAATTTTCAAAATAAAATTAAAGTCCAGAAATCCAAACGAGTATTCCAAAACTTGAACCATAAAAGGAATAAAAATAATACTTTGGAGATTTTGGAGGACGGAATTGAGACTGAAATGTTTGTTGTAAGAGTAGGAAGGGTTCTTGTAAAAATTGCTTCTATTCGCCATTCTCCAGGGGACGGAGGACCACGGAGGAGAGGAGCAAACGTAGCGGCGTCGTTTTCAGCCGATCAGAGGGGGAGAAATTTTGGCGGTGTGGATGTGGCCCAGATCTATTTGGGCTTACCTGAACAAGGCCCAATTGAAAAACCAGACAATATAAGTCTTGTTGGTTTATGGTTTTAAAAAGATGTTTTTGAAAATAATTTTTTAATGTCGAATGTGTATTGAAATGTAAAAATGTATAACTGTAAAAATTTATAATAGAAATTGTAAAAAATGATTATAATATATAAATTTACTGTACAAATAAAAAACAAAAACAATGAAAACGAACGTGCCTATGAAGATTTAGGGCATGTTCTTTTTGTTTCGTTTTGAAAACGGTTTTGATTTCAACAGTAAATTTAATATATTTTAATTATATTTCATCATTTTCAATACAACTTTTTACTATTCAGCATCTTCTTTTTACATTTTTAATACACTTTTTACATTATAAAACTATTTTTTAAAACTTATTTTCAAATTTAGTTTGAAACCAAAGATAAAGAACAGGCCTGGATGGATTGCGTTTCAGCTCACCTGATGCAATGTTATGCAGAGTCTACGTGGTGGCAATCGTGTTGTGTTTTGATAAATCGAATTCTCATATTATATCAAAAAGTATCAAAGTTTGATTTCAGGGATGATAACTTGAGTCGTGTTTGTATTATCAAATCAATTAATAACATGTTATGTTTGTGTTAATCTTTTGCTTTTGCTTGGACTTCGCCTTTACTTGAGTCATGAATAATCTACTTCACATTAAAAGTATAAGAGTTTATATATGATATAAAATGAATTTGAAGATTTTTTTTTTCTCACCATCTAACTTTTTATAAAGTATGCGTGAGAAATTAGAATAGATTCGATAGTACTTGTTTGATGGCCCATTGCCTCAGCAATGTGCTAGATTATTTGACGTTTTCCCAACTTTGGAATTCGGAAGGAACACTGTGGCACGTTCTTTTTCTAACACTTTATATTCTTTTTCTAAGTTCCAATCAACTTTTTCGTTTAAAGAGAAAATCGCACTTATAAAATAAAAGATGAATAGAATAAATTATGTTAATTAAATAAATATTATATTAAAATTTATAGATTTTAAAAAACAAATTGTTCTAATGAAACGAAACGAATCCAATAACTGACTGTTCCAAAGTCCAGCCTATATGCAGAATAGTACAAAGTTGTTGAATGTTTTACCTTTTAATATAAATTAAATACATAAATGAAAACATATCTCAACAAATGTAGCCTTAAATCTTGCCACTTTGCCAGGCACTCATAGAGTCAATGTTATGATGCACCATAAAACATCACCATATACACCCATCCCCAGCGCCAACTACTGAACTCCTGTCTCTAGCCAAAAATACTTATGAAATTATTTATTTCCTTCCGTTAAAATAGCGTATTTTGTATTGAATATAACTTTTTATAAGTGAAAATAAAATCATTAAAATAAATGTTCACAATCAAATCATAAAGATATAAAGGGATGCTTGGTTTGCAATGGGAATGGGAATGAGAATGAGAATTAAAATGAAAATAATAATAGTGTAGAATGATATTAGAGGTCATCATTATATTTGTATTGTTTAGTTTGTGATAGGAAATGATTATGATTACCATTGATGGTGTTTGGTTCACAAATAAAATTTTTAATAGCAATTTTTAATTTTTTTTTACATTCAACTTTTATATATTATACATTATTTATGTTTAAATATATTATAATGATAATTTTTGCTAATTAAAATTTTTTAAAATGAAAATATGCACAATAAAGAATTTTATATAGGAATGATTCTCATTCTCCTCAAAATGAAGGGGCGCAGATGATTGAACAAAAGTTGAATTTGGAATTGGGGTCTGGGATATGAAACCCCCTAACCAAACGTCCCATTTCGTTCCTGTTCCCATTTCCATTCCTCACTTCCAAAACCTCCAACCAAACACTCCTAAAGTTTTTCTCCCGAAAAAGGATGTGGTTTTGATTAGTGACCGTAGAAACTACTGTCAATGCTTTACAGGATATGTTTGGCTACCAGACGAGCTAATAAGTCAAAAGAGCTTATTTCAAGGGTATTATATTTTGAGATCAACCACTACAATAATCTCATTTTATCTGGAAAATCTAAACCGACCAAAAAAATAAAAAGAAAAATGGTTTTACACGTAAGAACTCTGTAGCCTTTCGGTGCCATAGTAGTTACCACTTACCACCAATTTCTGTACAGAGCTTAAAGAATTAGAACATTTTTGTTTTACTTAATAATGAATTGGTACTCATTCTGTTTTATTAAATGAATATACTTTTACATGTATAATTTTTTGTGTATATCAAAATACAATTCTTAAAATAACTAATTTTAAATTATTTATGTTCTTACTTTTAAATATGAGTTAATTGTAAAACATACATAGTTATATTAGTAAGGTAAGAGAAGTAAAAAAAATTTAAAAGTTAACTCTTTTATTTTAACAAAAAATATTACTCTCTGTGTCCTATTCAAAGAGTCTATTTTCAAAAACAAATATTGTCTCATTTAAAGAGTCCATTTTGAATTTATTTACATTACATACCCTTACTAATATAATAATGTGTGGTTCACAATTAATCCTTACTTTTAAAGTAAGGATATAAGTGAAAAATATGGTGTCAAATTACTTATTTTAGGTGTTGTACCTCATAATTCATAATAAATTGTATACATTTTAAAGTAAACTATTTGAATGGGACGAAGAAAGTATTAAAAGTTGCCGGTTCTAATATAACTGGGAGAGAGTAGTACTCATTAATTGTTAGGTGGGAATAATTGACATCTACACTATATTCACACGTTATCTTCATTGCTTTAAAAAATATAGTATAAAGTTGTGACCTCAAAAAAACACCCTGAGATGAGATCCAATCAATAATATAAAAAAGAACAATTGGGTTCCCCCATTTTGACTCTACAAATAAGTACCCATATTGTCCACACAAGAAAGATCTAGACCTGAAGTTCTTACTTCCATATGATGAAATTTTGACAATTTTTTAGGAGAAAAACAGCCATTCTAGATTAATCAAATCATTTGAAAGCAAAATCCAGTATCCATCACAATCTTATAATCTCAGGAAGCTAGAAGCAGAGGATGAAAAGATGGTCAAACCTGGATGCACCATTGATGGAAACCTTGATGACTCCAAGTTCAATGAGCCCATGCCCTGGATTGGTGTGTATATTGCAGCAGCATCTGCAGCTATTGCAGTTGCCATGGCTATGGATGCCCTCCACGCCATACGCTACCGGAAGTTCTGGTTCCCCACCAAGTTCTTCTCCCTCAATGCTACAACCCTTACTCTCCTTTCAGTGGCTACAAAACTCTCTGTTGATTTGAACACGTCCATGCCCCGGCGCCAGGACCAGCTAGCGAAACTCAGCAGCACGGTTTTGGTCTGCACTGTGATGGCCAATTTCATGCCTTCTGTAGGGATCATGGAGAACAAGGAGCTCGTGGCGAACATGGTGGCTCTGGGGATCTTTGTCATCACTGTCATGGTGAACATCTGTATCGAGTTGGGTACGGGTGTGATTTATGTTTTCTGGAGAGAATATGCAGTCACTCTTGCTGTTATGATTATTCTGCTTGCTCAAAAGATTTGTACAGCTCTGACAAGTCCTATCACAAAGAGGTATTTTGAATTGAAGAGTAGGAAAAAGCTACAGTTAGTCGTGGAGGAATGCAATGACAAAGCTAATAGATGCCCATCTACAAAAGTATCTGATAAACTGAAGGTTGATTTGTCAAAATATTGGATGATGGCACATACCTGTAATCCCCAGTTTGTGATGGCAAGATTAGCAACATGTAGTGCTTCAGGGGCATTCTGCCTGATGAGTACAGCTACTTTAGCGGAGGCGATGATTCGTTGTTTCTTCCTCCCTTCGCACTTCAGATTTTGTGAAGGTGATTCAGATTACAAGTGGTCAACCACACTGATTCTGATATCTCAAGCCCTAGCAATCGGAATAGGAACTGTTGCTCCGGCTTCAAGATACTTTGCAACCATAAATTTCAGTTGCCCTAAGAAAGCAAACGAGGCCTGCAAGAACAAGTTCAAGATGGAGAACTACTGGACCATCATGCTCAGTCTGTTGAAAGAGTGCCCACTAGAATGGAGATTATATTCTAGGCATGGAAGAAAGCTAGCGCATAACATAAAGAATATAATTTTGGACCTGTGCATCTATATGCAGCTTGGGCTGGTCTGGCTGAGCAAGCTCGTCCGCCTCCTCTCACTGTTGTTGATGATCAGATTCCTGCTAATCTATCAGTCCTTCATACCACTGATCAGGTGGATCAAATTCAACGGTAGATTCTGCGAACAAGAACCAGAGTCCCAGCCTCATCCGGTGCAGGAACTTGGTCGTTTTGTAGTTCATATGGAGGGGGAGGAAGATATTATTGAAATGATGATGCAAAGGAACTTTGATGCTACTGGCCACTGGATCAGAATGGGAAACAAGCAGCAGCCAAAACATGTCATACGGCTACTGGAGAAACTGAGTTCATCAAGGGAGTTTGAGGGAGTGCACCAGTTTGACAGCGACCTGGTTCATTCATTGGATTCTGAGGAACCTCCCAATTGCTGGGCTCTTCCAGTGGTGACATTAACAAGCATTGCCGTGGCGCTGCCAAATGTTGGCCTTGACTCGATAAAGCAATTGATACAGAGTGTAAATGAGGCACTGATATACATCAGGTTCATAGAAGAACACTTGGATACCAAAAAAGAATTGGTAAATATCAGGGGGGCGGCATCTGTACTCTGGACAGGAGTTGATCTCCACTACAAGTGGCTGGATGTGGATCTCCGTGAAATCGCCCTGCAAGGTAAAAGGCCGAAAGAAATATTAGAAGAACTTACAGATAAAGCAAAGAATAGGTTCAAGGTATTTCGGGAGAATGATCCACTAGCTTGTATGAGGGAAAATGCTTATAACTGGCCAAACCAGGTATTTGCTGCCAACTCTATGTATAGAATTTGTCAGACTCTTCTGGTATGCTCAAACAGCTCAAACAGCAGAGAGTGGGAAAGTGGCAAGTTGGTGTTTGAGAAACTGTCTGATATGATTGCTGAAATTACTGGGGCTTGCTTTACAAACTTGCAATATATAATCTCTGAGCACTGTCGTCGAAGCTCCATTGAAGAGATGGAAGATAGAACTCGCCATTCCATTCTTCTTTTGGGTAAAACGGAGAAGATACTGGAGATTCTCGAGCAGCAAACACTTCCAAGTTACAAACCAGAGCAGTCGATGCACATTGATGAATGGAGATTGTTGAGTAGACGGAAAGGTCATCTAGAATCCAGTTCTTTGTCCACAAATGACGAACGTTCTGGTAGCTCCTCTGACTTGTATCTCAATATTGACTAATGACAGAAGTTTCTGCTTCCAGATGTAATTGTGTCCAGTAGCTCACACTTATTTCCCAAAATGTAGCAAGTTTTTGAATAATCAAAGTCACTGGGAATATGTTCTAATCTTTTTCATCTGTATGGATGCAGAATGTTAACCTAGTTTTCAAGTAAAATCAAGTAGACTTTCTTTCTTTATAGTTCAACTACAAGAGTCCAGAAAGCATATACTCTGGAAGGACAGAGATCTGGTGAACTACACATACAACCACTGTCATTTACCACTATGAAATTGTATAATCTATAACAAAATAAACTATGCCAGAAACAAGAAAGTGCTCCCAGCAAGAGTCAGCTACAAAAAAACTGGAAAATCTCAAGCAAATGACTATTAAATAACAGCAACAGGAGCCAAATTAAGGACACTTTCGTTTACATATATTGTACTGCCTTACTTCGATGTTGGCGAAGGCATAAGCATGGCATAGCATACAACTGTAACTTAAGTGAAGCCATGAACCAAGAAGACACATGCCTATGCTATTCCAGCAGGTGACATGAGGTGAGATTTAATCATTTAATAAAAGGTTGCAGTCAAACCAAACTACATTAAGGTAATCAATCAACAGTAGCCACAATATATGCTTCACTCGCTGAGACCATAAGGTCCAAATCTAACTAATCCATGCTACAATATACAAGATATACTCCATGCATAAAACATATAGATATCAGTATAATTAAGGAAGCAATTTCCAGACTCAACAATTACCCAATAGAAAAAGTGAAAATAACATTAAAAAAAATTGCAGATAAGTCACTTTTGTTGGGCTGACAAATTCAGAAGCAAGAAGCAAGAAAGGCAAAACACTGAGGGCAGCTAAATATTGGTTGTTTCTGTATTCCAGAAACATTTACCTTTGCTCCAAAATAATCCAAGAAGGAACAAGTGTGCGAACATTGCTAAGTTGGGTAGGCCAATAACTGCAAATTCCCCAAAACACTCTCATTATGATAGAGATTAGGATTTCCTCTCAAGACCAATTCAAAGTAACTAAAACACCTAACAATGCAAATTCCCTCAGGGCAATAATGGGCAGTTTATGATGCAAGCTCCGTTAGGGCTATTAAATCCCATTTAGCTACTGTGTTGAGCAGCTTCAACAATAAGAAGAAGTTACCAACAACGTGTTAATGCAAATGAAATACAGTACAATAACACTGTGCTAACCTTCAAGAACTACAAATTACCATAGAGAACTTATTTACATTTGAAAAGTAATAGAGAATCCAGAACTTGAAGAGCCTATATATATTTGCAAAAGAGATTATCCTAGCTAAACTAAATAGCTGACATTTTAAGGCATTCAACAACATACCAGAAGTAAAAGGATTGTTATTATCTGGATGTGATTCAAATTGCAGAACAGGATAGCTACCAGGATTCTGCCTTGAATGAGTTAGGCTGATAAATTCAGATGCAGGAAGCATGAATGGTAAAATACAGAAGCTGATAAAGTAGCTGTGAAAGGTACATGCACATAAGTTGTTTTCAATCATCCGAATCCAATTGTGCACATATAACAACTAGTCGGCACCTGAATCCAACTATGTCTATCTGAAAACTAGTTGGCAGAATTTCAGCTACAAAATGGAAAAACCTAATTTACTTCTGTCCATGAAATTTAGCAGCTCATAGAAATAACACTATTACTCTTTGTTTTCCTCAAAGATATGTAGAGGAAAAAAATCCAACAATGATAATAACATTGTTGGTCTGTTGCATACTTTTACAAGTATATATATGTTGCACGGAACAATTTTCAAAAATAATAGGTAGGGCAAAAAAATCCAACAGCAATAATAGCATTCCTATCACGTGGGGGAGTACTAATACTACTAAACAGGTTTTAGTCAACTCAAGTAACCTCATACATTAAAATGGACAAAGGCTGGATATCAAATGTTTAATGCATTTCGTATTCTTATTGAGACAACAGAAAGTTTACAAATACTCAAGTTCAGGAACGAAGACAACAAGTGAAACTAACAACAAAAGTATATTAGGTAAACACTATAGGAGGACTGACTACATAATAAAGAACTGCTCAAGAATTCAACAGAAGGTCTAACTATATATGCAGAAAACAATGATTCATTGGCTAACGCCCAAAAAAGAACCAACTCTCTTGTTCTAAGAGCCAGTAAATATGCAATGGAGCTCAGCATATACTCTTTCCAAAGGGTAAATAATGTAGCAAATTTCTCCAGATGCATTGGTATGTTGAACATTTTTCTTGGTTGATCATGCTGAAGGAGTAGCTGATGCTGTTGTTACATTGTTGGATGCTGCAGCTGATAATGCTGACGGATTGAAGATGCTGCGTCTGGACCATGTGATGATGCTTTAAGGGCAGATGCTGAATTATGCAACTTGATGATCCATCATCTTCACCAGCAGCAAGCTTTAGATGCTGGACTTATGCAGTCAATGCTTCGTGCAGTGCTGCCACGTGAAACCAACATGAATTCATTTTCTTCAAAGAACCAACAAAAGCATCATCACTTGGTCAAACCATCAGCCAGATGAGTAGATCCAACTACTCATCCAACAAAGCAACCTGTATGTTTTCCTCAAACCAAGAAACAACCTAGAAGCACATAAAACTCACCAAATGGACAGAAAAGCTTTTGCTCTTTCCCTGTGGACTATGATCTACATATATTCTTCCTCCATTATCAAATTCTTAATTTACAACCCTTTTCCATGCATTTCGTAGATTTAGAGTATTGCGTATGCTAGAACTACAGTCAGTAGCCAAGAAAGTATTGAAGTATAAACCATGGAAAACTACAGTAGGCAGTAGTCGTGTGTTTCACAGATCGATATGCTATACTTACGCCATTCATCATGTCCGAGGTCCACCCATAAATTGGTTAATATTTCTAACTATAGCTTAACCTCATATGTTACAGGAGTCGGGAGAAATATAATTATCAACATCAGTACTAAAAAACAATAACTGAAAAAAATTTTTAAAAATCCTGAGATTATCAAAGCGGGAGATCAACGTTTATATTTCCATTCCATAATCAAAATATACAAAAAATTTCCAAATCCTCCTTTAATCATCCTCGTGAATAAGCGCAACAATGATCCCCAAAAATCCTCTCGACTTTCCACTATAATTCAAAACCCCAACAAAAATACCATAAACCCGTATTAACCTAAATCAAAATTAAAACTAAAAATCAAACACCTTGAGTGCCAAAAACGACTCTGAAGAAGCCGCCAAATTTCTCTTTCACTCCTCTCCCTTCTTCGGCTTGCGGTAATTTGACTCAATGTGCTTGGCGATTAATACGCCACTGCTGTAGAGCTTCTGAACGTTGGGGACGTTGTAATTCTGGGCAACGTACACTCCGACGACCGTTCCCGCCAGGAATTGGAAGCAGCTCCTGATCAATCCCATTCTGGAAATTTGAAGATTTCGCCGTTATATTTCTTCAATTTGACGAGATTTTGAGAAGGGTTTTACTTTTCCAGCAAGTGAGAAAAAAAAATGTTGAAATTTCTCGTCTTTAAAGGTTCTTGTTGGCACTTGGCGGTTGGACCCTCCGCGCCAAGCATGTGGGACCCATGAGTTTTTTTTTTTTTTTCCTTGCTCTCCGGAAATAATATGAATTATGAGACCCCTCCACCAAGAAATAATATAGGCCCATGGCTTAGGGCCTGTTCTTTTTGTTCTGTTTTGAAAACGATTTTGGTTTCAACAGTAAATTTAATATATTTTAATCATATTTCATCATTTTCAATATAACTTTTTATTATTCATCATCTACTTTTTAAATTTTCAATACACTTTTTATATTATAAAACTATTTTTCAAAATTTATTTTTAAAATCGTTTTCAAAACGATGAAAAAGAACATGCCCTTAATCTATAAAAATGATGAGACCTACCTTCAAATAATACTCTATTTATACGATCTACAATAAAAATCGTTTTAAAATTTTTTAAACAAATTAAATAATTTGTTTCAACGGCAAAAAAATTCTCTGACTATTGTAATTTATTAAAAGTAGAAGTTCAGTCATTTTTATCTAACTAATACTCAGTTAGATTATTAATAGAGTATTTAAGATAATCAATAACTCTTAATTCAATAAGTTAGAGGGAAAATTATGTTTTTAACTAAAACATCATTTATTTTTAATATTTTACTTCCTCTAAAACGAACAACTTTTACTCTGGACTGGGAAGAGTAAATTTGATCACCCTTTTTATTTTAATAAATTTAAAGTTGATTGATAAAAAAATTGAAAAAACATATAAATAAATAAAGAATCAGTAAAAGATTGCGATAAAATGAGTTTTTTTACAAACACCAATCAACCAATCTTTGCAGGCCCAATTTAAAGTAATCGAAATAATTTTGACCTATTGACCCAACTTAAAACACTCAGGCCCAACAAATTATTTAAAATGGGACACAAATAACAGGATTTTGGGCTTCATTTTGAACTCTTCATTTTTGCCCAATGGCCCAATAATCATGAACTTGTCATGCCTTCGACCCAAAATACCAAACCAAAATTAAATTGAGGGAGAAATCAAAAGGAATGGGAGAAATCACAGAATAAGGGAGGGAGAGCAAAGAAACCGGGAAGAAGAAGACCTAGAGAGGAAGAGAGAAAACAGAAGAATGGAATTTTCATTCATAATCAACATGCCGATTCAATAGCTATTACACGCTATATATATCTCAAACTAATTACCTCTAACATATACTATAATTAATAACTAATAATAAGGTTGAATGCTGTCGTTTCGCTACTAATCCTAACAGAACTCTTCATTGCATGATGTGCCCACTAGCAAAACTTCGGCCATCTCTTACCCCACTCTCAACCAAGAGGCCCCCATACACAATACTCTTACGAAAACAAGGGGTTTAAAAACGGGACTCGTTTCCAAAATATTTGTAAATAGTCCCATCCAAACCTAACAAAATAAACAAAGTCAAATTCATTAGCCAAAACTTGGTTTTCATTAATAATATAGCATTTACAATATGAGTAATTATGGACATCTCAACTAATCATCATAACTTTTTTAACCAATTCATGTGGTATACATTTGTTAGTTATATTTTTTGAAATAATTATTAATATTATATAGTTGGCCAATAAATATGTGCCAATAGGGGTGATAACGAGCCCAATCGAGTTGAGATTTGACGCGTTCATTTATTTATCGAGTCTAAAATTCATGTTCGTGATCGTATTTATTGACCCGAACTCGAATTTGTTCGTGAATGTTCGTATTCTTTCTCAACCCTACGTGTCAAGAGCTGATAGGGGTAGGGGTAGGGGGGGTGGGGGTGGGCAGGGGAGGAGAGTGCAATGGCTTTGCTAATGTGGGCCTTCTTGTTTTGCAACTTGCGAGAACAACAAATTTTCTAAATTGGGCCTTTGGAGGGTACAAAAGAGAGAGAAATAAAACCAATTAAAGATTTGTTTGGTACTGCTTAGGCATCTCCAACTCCAAGGCAACGTAGTGGAATATGACAACACAAGATTACATAATTTTGGACTATTCCAATTAAAGCATAACAAAACCCAACAAAAGACACAAAACAATAATAATAATAAATAAAAGAGACAAAAGGATAAAATCTACCTATGATGACGTGATTATGGTGATTATGTTATGTGAAGTTAGAACACGAAACTAAAGCCAAACCGGCCCCCAAAAAACAAACATATTTTAGTATTTTGTTTCTTGGCTTTAAGAAAATAACAAATTAACAATTATAGTTTTATATATAAAGGTGGGTAGAGTCAAAAAGAAAAATCAATAGAATTATAAGTATTAACCTTAGTTCTTTTCCATTTCAAATGCTACTTGTTTGAATTGAAGTCAAATAGTATAAGTAGTCATTTTATAAATTACACTGAAAACATGAACGAACGGTAGAGAAATATGTATTACATAGAAGATATAGGTTGTGAAGAGGGAAAAACAAAATGAAGAAGCATTTCTTGAGTATTGTCAGTTTGCATTTTTAATAAGCAAAATTTCTGAACTCTATGTGACCCTTTATGTAACGCAATTATAATCGTTGCTTGTTACTAAAATTTGTGGGGGGGGAATTGCAATTGTTTTCGAAGCTTCCGAGGTCCCCAACTACTGTTTCTCATTTTTGTCCTCCTCATACTCAGCTCAAGTAAATGGAAATGCTTTGTTGAGTCAAACTCCCACTTCACTTTTGCATTATTCAAGAGTGTCCAAACCTAGGTGAAAAGAAAATTCTCCCCCCAAAATATCATGCATACATTCAGAATCTAACCCCCAAAAGAAACTTTGGCCTTGCATGCAATTATTATTATTATTAATAATTTCCAATATATATGTGAAATTTTGGAAGACTCTCGATAGTACAACAACAAATTTTTAGAAAAAGGAACGGTGATAGTTAGAGTGATTTCGATACTACAACAATAATTGATTTCATTTACATCTTGCCATATGAATACCTTTTTTTTAGGAAAATAATTTAGAAAGTGAAAATAAAGAATGAAAGTGTAGAGAGATTGATATGGTATTATATGTAGTCACACTTTGCAATTTTAATTTTAGATGTCTAATGAATTTTTGCCATGTGAATGTCACGTCACGTCACGTCAATTACTCTATAGTTTCACTATAAGATTTTTAATTTTCAATCAGTATATCATCACTGTTTTTTAAAATTTATTTATTGAGTTGTCATTACATCCCGTATTTTATGGTAGGTATGATCAATCATTTTATTTATCATTTTACACATACTTTTTTAGGTTTCTAAAAATCAAATTAAAAAAAAAGAAAAAAAAAAAAGAAGAAGGCTATGGTATGCCTTTTGAAAGGTATTTTGAAAGGTGTTTTGGATTTTAAAATTATTAAAATTATATTGAAAATGTAAAAAAGTGTTTGAAAAATGTAAAAAGGTGTATTAAAATTGATGAGAACTTATTATAAAATAAAAGTGAAAGTAAAATGAGATGGAAAATTTACATGCCATACGGGCCTCATTCTCGTACAATTTGGTTAACTTTCAAACTAAATTCTAAATTGACTAGTTGAGCATAGACAGGCCACAATCACAAAAGCGAATACGGCGTTTTCTCTACGCTGATTCGAAGAAATAAAAATAAAGGGTGAAAGCTAGGGTAGGTTGGCCGCTTGATATTTTTATGAGTCTGTGGGTGCTTACTTATAGTGGACGTAGCCTCTATAAAAGATGGCATGAAATAGATTTTTATTTTCTCCAAAAGAAAAAGAAATGGAGTCATATTTATGGGGGAAATTGATATTTCGGTAGGGAATCATTCAATTATCGAATTTGACCAATGTAATTGAGTATGCAATTGCGTTAATAATTTATAGACGGTTGAATCTAATGACTGAATAGTTTTTTTGACGAGACTATAGTCTCACCCGATTTTTATAATTAATATAAGATGGCGACGGCTGGTTTTTGTGGGCGGACACGTCCATTTCGTGATTGGAAAATTTTGATTGATATACTTCTAACTTAATATATAGTGCAAACAAAATAGAGTAATTTGTTGGTTTGAATAATTAATTATTTCATTTTGCGAAGCGAAAAAACATTTTTATAATTTTAAATTTTAAGTTAAGACATGCATACAAATTTTATGAATTTAAATGTGCAATCTATATATAAAATAAGTAATTTATTAAAGATATATATTCTTAAACTTTATAAATGTGAATTGATTGTAGACCATACACAATAATATTAGCATTTAGTAAAGATGTGAAAAATACAAATAACATGAACATTATTATTACCAGAGTTTACACAAGTGCACAATTGTCATCAATCCAGATTGCTGGTTTGGTTAGACTAGATAGGAACTCTGTTCCTAATCTTAGACTAGTTAAATATGTATAATTATATGTTGGATTAGTTCATTTGCATTTTGCATCAAAAAAAAGTAAAATAAAATAAAATAAACAGAAACATTATTATTTTATTAAGAATAAAATTTAAAATATGACCTAATGCAATGAATGAAGGAAGTGGAAAATGGTAATACAGTTCAAAGCTGCCAATTGTAGAATTGGTTAGCCATGTATGTATATTGGGGTTGGTAATTAGTGTTGTATTCAAGCCATCCACTTTGGGTTTATGAGTTTATGTGTCGATAGTTTTTAACTCTAACCTTATTTAATTTATTATTCGTATCAACATCTGTAGCACTAACTTTATCTATTCAATTATTCGTATTGACATACCTAATCCTAACCGGTCGTGTTGTATTAGAAATTATTTTTGTACATATTTGCAGGTTTAGGTTTATGGGGGTTCACCTGTCAATATTTTTAAACTTAACTTTATATGTTTCATTATTCGTAATGACATTCTTAATTCCTGAAACGATGACATTTTCAACCATGATGTCACCAGTTTAATTACCCATGTCGTCCCTAAATTATTCACATCATGTCATATTCGTGTCGTGTTAGAAATTATCAATTCAAACGCATATACAAGAGTCATATCAAGAAGAATTTTGGGGGTACGAATGTCTTGGACAATCGAACTTTGTAGGTGGCGGGGTGTGCCAATAAAATGATCACAAGGAGCCAAGAACTCAAGACCGATCATACAAAATTAATCAAATTGTAAATCAAGTGTTTTCTTCTTTTCGGAATTGTTATTCGCAGTAACCGTTTTACTATTCGCAGTAACATTTCTCTGTGAAAAGTCTAAACTGCCCCTTAAGTTTTTAAAAAAATAAAAGAAATCATTTTCACTCTAATTATGCCTGATAGCAACGAGGACAATCCATATTACACGGTAAGTAAACAATCTATACATTTTTTTTTTACGTAAAATTGGTTTTTTAACGAAAAAAAATAATCTATACATTATTCATGTTCTTTTCTTCTCTTCTCAAATTCTAACATTTCTAACGTGGTATCAAAAACAACTTAATTCAAGTACAACTTTCGCGGATCCAACTTCGTGGTGAGTTGGCGGGTTCGGGGCAGCGTCCCGAAAAAAAATTTTTGAGAAGAAAATACCGCCGGGGTTGGGCGGTATTTTGAGTCTAAATACTGCCGGGCGCGGGCGGTATTTTGCATCAAAATATCGCCCGGCGTTATTTTGGAAGAAAATATCGCCGGGCGGTATTTTCTTCGGTATTTTCTTCCAAAATACCGTCGGGCGATGGCAGTATTTTGGGTCAAAATACCGCCCAACCCCGGCAGTGCGGTATTTTCTTCCAAAATACTGCCGGGGTTGGCCGGTATTTTGACCCAAAATACCGTCCAAACAATTACTATTTGCAGTAACCAAATTACTATTTTTTGTTTTTTTAGCTGAAAGGCAAAATAGACTATTTACAGTAAAATATTACTGTAAATAGTAATTTGATTACTGCAAATAGTATGCCCCTTTCTTTTTTATACGTAGACGTAGTGGCAACCATTTCTGACCAATTCCTTCGTCCTACGAGTAAATGATTGGAACAACGACAAATAATAAACTTTCAATTTCAATTTTAATTTGTTTCGTCCAACGATCGAACATAGTTAAACTTGTTTTGAGAATTCACTCCCGAACAGGCCCTTAACTTGATTTGTTAAGGTGTCTTCCATTATATGCGCACCGCCAAACATATATACAATCGTGTCGTATTTTAGATTGACGAATTATGTACTATATAACACGAAGAAATTATATCCTAAATAATATAGAGATTAATTCACAATGGAATATAACTTCTTTGTAATAACAAATAATCAAATCAAACTCGCACGCACTCAACTGGGCGGTGAACCGAAATTTGGTCAAGAAATAGGCACAAGGCTTTTCAGTTTCTCTTTGTATCTTTTGCTGTGTATCTACGTGATCACAATGATCACCCAATACTCTATTTATAGCTAAATTATTCATGAATCTTAAAACAATTAAATTTCTCAAAACAAACATTAAACCAAATAGGAAACAGATACTATTACAAATATGATTATCTAAATAAATATAAGTTTGGTTTAAATAATATTTTTCAACTGCATATAACATGTATGTTCGATTCCATTTATGTTTTCATGTCATGTGAAAAATTATCGGAAACCATCCACTGTTTTTCTGTTTCTGTAAGTTCTCATAATTAAAGTCTCACATTTCCTTTTCTTTCTTTTTTCTTGAATAAATTCATAATATCCTTTGCTTATTGCATTGATAATGACGTTGTAATTAAAAAATAAAATTGAAAACTACAGCTTTTTAATAAAGTATAATGGGAAGCTTGATAGAACGGCGCCGGAGTATATAATAATTATTTAAAAGAATGATTCACGCCTCTTAACAATTGTTAATAAATTGTACAACTTTCTTGTTTTTTTATTACAACAATCTTTTTCTTATAATACATCACAATGAAAGGTTTGGGAAGGGAGAAAAATAATAATTTAAGTTTCCTTTATAAAGTTTTTGAAGATCCTTGTGTTGATCGAATTACTAACCTCTGAGTCGACCATTTAGGGTTTAGCGTCTATATACTACCTCATTCTTAACCGATGATTATTTTCGGAGGTGATCCTACCCTAATCATGAGTAAAATTACAAAACAAAAGGTAAAAAAGTCTAGAACAAGGGACGATGGGTTTTTACTCCGTTGATGAATCGTGTTTGTAAGCTATCCAATCATATTCTCTATTCATATTATTATGCTTTGGCTTTAGAGTGCTCAAATGATGAATAATCGACCAAGAGAATCTGTCTGTTCCACTTATATTTTCATGACTAAAGTTTCATCATGTGAATCGTGGATCTTACATTTCATTGTAAGAAAATAAGTATATGTATGAAATGAATAAGGTAGATAGAATATCTGATTTCAAATCTCAAAAATGCAAATACATTATAGGGTATTTCAGGAATTTACTTATTTATTTATTTATTTATTTATACACTATTATTTGATAATAATATTATTTAATTTGAAGGAGAAAAACAAATCAATTAATACTATTTAATAATGGCAAAACTGACAATTGTCAGTGGGGGAGGTCCCGGACCTTTTACTCTCTGGTCTGAAATTTGCATCAGAAATGAAGAAGACGATCAGAACAGAGGAGAAAGAAGAGGAGCAGGCAATGTTCACATTCACGGAACAGGTTTTTGAAGATCTCGAGAAGCTTTCTTTTGGTTTTTCTCCATACGTACTTCGCGAATACTTCAATTATAGCAAAATATCTATCTACCAAATTTCAAATTTGGAGGTTTGATTTCGTGCTTGTTCGTTTTCGAATGGTTTTGAAAATAGAAATGACGAGAAAACATGCTAGTGAATAGGGCCTTCATCTCCATTTCTAACTTTATATTAAGATTTAAGGGTGTTTTAAAACGTACAGCAACAAACAAACAAAAAAAATCAGCAACTAACCCAGAACAAAATATTAGAAGGGCCGACTTTAGTGTTTAGTGTTGGATAATAGATTAGTGCTGAGGTGAATTGGAGCTGACCTCTTCAGTGGCCGACCTGGAGTTGACCTCTTCAGTGGTCGACCTGAAGTCCAGATTCATGGATGCGCGATAAGTGGCACACATGACAAGTGGCATTCAAATAAAAAGAGTGACACGTGTTAAAATCTAAATGTGACACCATGACTGAACAGCTGGATCCACTCACTCCTTTTTTTGCTATAAAATACCCGCTTATCCTCTCATTAGAAAGGTATTGAATTATAACTTAGCCTCGGATATATTACTCTCTCTCTGTTGAAGATGCAGATGAGGTAAATTTAGTAATAGTACTACTACCTTCATCTCAGGGAACTAGGCGGGGCGCAGGCACCGGCTCGCCCCTGCCTAATTTCGCCAAAGCCTGAGCCCCAGATGATGGAGCACGACAACAATTTCCGTTTCAACAGCCATTGTGGTGGCGGCAAGGGTGATTGTAGTCTCCCTTCAATCAGGATGTACTCTCCCTTCGAAGTTTCACAATCGTTTACATATTAACTCATAAGTGATACTTTCAAATAAAATCAGGATGGAAGGATGATGATTGGAAAGTGGAGCAATCAATCATGGTCGAATGAATAAAAATGGTGTCCAAACAATAAAAGCGGGTAGCAACAAATGGAAATGGGTCGATCCGATAGTGGACCACTTCCGCACCCGACCTCGCTATGGATCACAGCTATCTAGCTCTCCAGGCGTACTTGGCTTTAGTTCAAATAAAACCCTTTTTGTTTTTTCTTTCGAAAATGACTTAAAATTATAAACTTAAACTAATAAGTCATTTATTTTATTTCATACATAATTTTTAGAATAAAATTTAAACAAAATATTACTCCGTCCGTTTCATTAGAACTCTTCTAATGTGTGTCATTTCTAAACTTAATTAAAATTAATATGGAAAACCTTAATCATTTCTCGCCACCAAATACTTCTTCTATTCCGTCAGAAAATTTCAATTTGTAATATTATTTTTAATATTACAAAGTACAGTGTTTTAATAAAACACAAGAAATACAAGCACCGGTAGATTATAGAAAGCTTACTTACTGATTCATGTGATGTCTTAGGCCTTTCATCTTTTATTTTTTATGCTTTCTTTTAGGTATTAATAAAACAGGTAATCACTCTCACCTCTAATTAAAATAAAATAAAAACGCAAGAAATACATCTTAAAAAAACCAAATGAATTTCCTTTAAATTTGGACACAAAATTCACACTTACCAAAACTGCAATTTCGAATCCGTACAGTCAACATCTTCTCTGGCTTTTTTTTCCCCTCTCTTTTTTTTTTTTTTTTAAAAAAAAATTTATGTTTGAATTTTTTATTTCTTCTTTAAATTAGAAAAAAATAAAATAAAATAAATATTTGTCAACCACTAATGTACATAGGCAATGATTGTAGCCGAAGGTGACCCTCTTTACGGCAAGTTACTATTATTATAACATTTGATACAACTTAGAACTAATAATTTTATTTAATTTATTCAATTTATAATCCAAACTAAAACTTGAGATTTATTAATTAATTAATTTATTTATAATGGGACAAAGTAATTTCCAATCATCAACTAATTGACTCCCATGTGATTTGATACTTTAGGTTGAGTTGACGAATAATATTTAAAACTAATGGGGGTCGAATTCAATGAGCTACCCGACACTCATTACCTGCATTTTGTAATCCAAAAATTTATCCAAGCGACCGACCCCGACCCCTCAATTTTTGTCAAATTATTATTCATGACAACCTTAAATTCAACAAAAATCCAGCTTGTCGAGTTCGGCAAGCGCCCATAAGGTGAGATTCTTTTGTATCGGGTGGTATAATATAACATCTCACCTCTAAAGGTAAACCTACAATTTTATTTCTCATGAATGTGAGAGGTACATTCTCTCACTCGATACAAAGGATTTCAGCACTCAAACTATCACTGGTTCACCTGAGCATCTTTAGGACTACTTTTACTAGTCATTGATGTTGATGTGAAATAAACCTTGCCACATTTGTTTCATAATAGCGAGTTCTAACAGCGTAAATGAAAACGATGGATTTAGTCCAATAGCACATCCCATGACATTTAAAGACTCGGACAGTGTAAAACGATAATGTCGCAAATGAAAAGGTTATCCGTGGCAAATCTTGAAGACTGGGAGCGTTTGTCAATTGCAATTTTAGAAGTAGAAGGTATCACAAATTTGTATCTACAAAGTTATACAACAAAACAGACGAGGAAAAGAATACATTGGAAACATGATATCAGTCTGATGTATGAATGTAAGAAAGTAATCCACTAGCAATGCTCATTTTGACAAATATCAGCCCAAAGAAATGGAAATACGACACGTTAAAAGTAACTCGTCAACCATATACTACCCAAATCGCCACCCCTAAAACAGGACTAATTTTACCATTCATTACAAAATCATTATCTTATCTCTTACTATAACCAAGAGTTTGGCAAAGTAGCAGCCAAAAGCAACATGGTTTCAAAGCCAAACACGTTAACATGGTTAAACAGAAATGCAAACACCACATTTTGTCACCAAGCAAAACCAATTCAACAATCGTTAGTACTGAGGATGTAAGATGACTAACAACCATGAATATTATCAAAAGCATAAACCATAATACGCTAACTCTTCTCATTCAACAATCTAACATTACAGTTCCAGAAAGACATGAAATGGAACGATGGTTTCTGCTTTCAAAGCAGAAATTTCAGAAGCCATTAAAGACTAATTAGATATTACTACTATACCAAGATACACAAGGTGTTCGAATTACTCTAATAGGGCTACTAAACTTGCAATTAGGACATTGTCTAATAGAAGAAACCAACAATCTAAGAGGATAGACAACGTTTAAAAACGAAACAGATGCAGCAAGCATGATAATATTACAATAATCTACTATCAAGAAGTTGATGATGCCATTTAAGTTTCAGAATTTATTTCTGTAATATGCAAGATTAAAGTTAGTTAGGACCTTCGCGGCAACTACTTTCTTGCTTGACGACTGAGATTCGATTGAATTCCTCAGCACTTCCAAACCGAAGCAGACAACAGCTCCTTGTGCTGCCAACACAAGACAAGGGATGATTGCCGCTTCTCTACATGGAACCCTCGAACTGGAGTTCGCTTCACAACACATTCAGCTTGGGTTTCAGCAAAGTTACTCAGTGGCACTGTTGAAAAACCTGTAGAGGAAATGAGGTTTGCTGCTGGTGGCATTTGGTTTGGGTATTGCAGCCTACCAAACACAATACCTTCGATTTTAGGTTGAATCAGAAATCTCTCAATCTTGTTAGCACCATCTGAAGCCATATTAGCCGCATCAAGAGATTCCAACAGCACTTCATAGTATTGCAAAGCATTAAGCAAATGGTGCGAAGGTGGCAGTTCAAACCTTTCACATCCATTATCCAACATCACCATAACTTTAGGATTGAGTTGCTTGATGAAGCAGAGGAGTGAAGGAAGAATAGTGGGTCGACTGGCGATGGACCAGACAGGAAAATTCACAGCAATGGTATCACTCTGATCAAAAGAAGACAAGGCATACGTACTAGGATCAAAAGAATCAAAATTCACAACCTCAAGCTCGAACTTAATGCCAAGATCAGTAGCAAACTGTGATAGATTTTCATGCATAAGGCTAATCTCCAACGAGTGGTAAGTTGAAGGAGATGCAAATGCAGTAATTTTCAAAGAAGCTGTCCCTCTATTCTCCTTTGGTATCTCTTGCATAAAAGAAGACCATTGAGCACCACATCCTATATCAAAATCCACAATGTGAATATTTTCTCTATCATCAAGAGCTTCAAGGAGGGCCTGATTTGAAGTGAAATTCATGAACTGTATGAGCGGCGAGACTTCGGAAAACATTTTATAAGCTCCCATCTTGAAGATACCATCCAACGGGGCAGGAACCTTCGGAAGGACAGACACCCTGTTTGGCAAAAGCAGAAGCATTTGCAGAGCATCCTTGAAGTGGAAAGCCGCCCTTTGAGAAGGCTTAACAGCAGGAGAAAGCTGGTGATTGAGCCGCGCCAATATCCCTTGCGCGTTTGAGAAACTACCGGCCAGGATCAACTCAGTGGCCTTATACAGCTGGTCGTAAACCAGCTGCTGCAGGTGCCGCGCCGCCGCCGCCGGACCGCCAATTCCATTGCCGTCGGGGACTTCCTGCTTGGGCACCAAAAAGGGCTTCCTCTGAGGATCATGAGAAACCAAATTCAACTGATGATGACCCAAACCGAGATAGAGCTGCTGCTGCTGTTTCCTCAGAAGGGTTTCAGGATCCGGGAGTTTATGGATCTGAGAGATTGACAAAGGGCCACCAATGCCCAAATTCTGCCGCTTCGGCTGAGGCTGGTCTTGGTTAGGACAAGAAGACAGCAATGAATTCAAAAGATTCAAACTTTGGGCATTCTGCAACTGCTGCTGCGGTGGAGTATTCATCAATGGCGGCACTAAATTCTGAGCAAACTGCAGCGGTTGTTGATGGTGGGAAACATTGAGAGCATTAGGCACACAAAACATATTACTCTGTGCCTGTTGATTTTGATTTTGAGGGATGGCCTCAAATTTACCATTGCTATTGCTCACCGGAATTTCAGAACCGGAAAGTCCTAAACGTGAAGAGGTTAGAGTTGGCAACACATTACCGGTACCGGCCGATGAACCACCTCCGGCGAAGGCCTCTAACCCAGAGCTCTGATCAAAAGCACCGAAAATCCCAGTTCCGTCAATCTCATTCGAATTCCCTCCTTGTAGCAACTGCTTCAAGCTGCACGAAGAGTCTTCAACATCACTGTACATCCACTTGAGAAGGGACTGGTCTTGTCCGGCGGCAGATTCCGACAAAATACTATCCCAATCTTCCAATCCAAGACTGAATTTTTCCGCGCTTTGTTGACTCAACTCCAACCCAGCTTGAAGGCCGTGAAGCTCGGCCGCCCATTCTTCCTTCTGGCCGTCGGCGACGGCGGCTCCATTGGCGTCTGTTGCAATGGGGGTGACTTCATGCAAGGGCGCAGTTCCGGTCAAAGAACCCACAACGAGGTTGGCGGTGCTTTCGTTGTTTCCACCGCCATTAGTGCCGCCGAGGGAGGAAGAAAGAGTGGAAGTGGATGTTGAAGGGCTAGGACTCCTTGGGTCCAGTACAGAAATCGGTTCAAAGTTGCCATCTTTCTTGAACTTCGAAACTCCGGCGGACGACGAGATTGAAGAAGGAAAACAATTGACTTCCAAACCCCCTTTCGCTTGCAAATTTGTGTTATACTGCATTCCTATCATCTGAAAAAAGACCACCATTAATGGCTAAAAAATTCAAATAAAGAAGGATTAATTCCCAAAAAAAAAAAACCAAAAGTGGGGAAATTATACCTGTTCCTATAAAAGCTGAATTTTTTTCGAAATTTTCTGAAAGTTTTTCAAAACGGGAATGGAATTGCTTGTTCTGCAACTAAAATTAAAGCAACACCCAACAACATGAACATGAATCTCTTGAAAAAAAACCCATTAGTTCCCCACCCATCAATTCTCTTTCTTTTGAGCTCCATACGAGAAAACAAGAGAACAGAAAAAGCTTCAGCTCTCCATAGCCATCTGGGCTTCGCTCTCTTCCTTCGTCCTTCTTCCCTCTCCCTCCCTTTCTCCGTCTGTGATTCTCTCTCTCTCTCTCTAAGCTAAAATAGGCAAGGCAGTGTGTACAGAATAGGCCAGGGCAGAGATGGGTTTGGGTTTTCTTCTTCTGCCTTTTGTTTTTTTTTTTTTTAAATTTTCTTGTCCTACTAGGCTACTACAAATACTATAGCGTTGTGTATCGCTCTGCCATGGAGATGGAGGGATGCGTGCATCGTGAAAAAGGTAAATAAAGTGTCCCCTCTGCTCTCCCCAATTCTTGACTGCAAAAGGCGATATCCCTCGCTCGCAGGGCCCACACCGCCTAGCCTCATGAGCAAAAGGGTGCTAACGGGAAGCCCAGATTCGAACCCCGTCAACCCCTTAAATTTGCAGGGAAAGTCCCCTTAAGTTGTTGTCCGCCGGACTCGAACCCAGGACCTCCCGCTGCGGTAAATGGTACCTCACTTGTTTTTGCCAGTTAGGCTAGACAAGTTTGGTAAAAGGGTGCTAACGGGAAGTCCAGATTCGAACCCCGTCAACCCCTTAAATTTGCAGGGAAAGTCCCCTTAAGTTGTTGTCCGCCGGACTCGAACCCAGGACCTCCCGCTGCGGTAAATGGTACCTTACTTGTTTTTGCCAGTTAGGCTAGACAAGTTTGGTAAAAGGGTGCTAACGGGAAGCCCAGATTCGAACCCCGTCAACCCTTAAATTTGCAGGGAAAGTCCCCTTAAGTTGTTGTCCGCCGGACTCGAACCCAGGACCTCCCGCTGCGGTAAATGGTACCTCACTGTTTTGCCAGTTAGGCTAGACAAGTTTGGTTAAAAGGTGCTAACGGGAAGCCCAGATTCGAACCCCGTCAACCCCTTAAATTTGCAGGGAAAGTCCCCTTAAGTTGTTGTCCGCCGGACTCGAACCCAGGACCTCCCGCTGCGGTAAATGGTACCTCACATGCTTTTGCTAGTTAGGCTAGACAGTTTGGTTAAGGTGCTAACGGGAAGCCCAGATTCGAACCCCGTCAACCCCTTAAATTTGCAGGGAAAGTCCCCTTAAGTTGGTCCGCCGGACTCGAACCCACTCCCGCTGCGGTAAATGGTACCTCACATCTTTGGCCAGTTAGGCTCATGTTTGGTGCTCTCTTCTCTCTCTACATACTCTCTCCTCTCTCTCTCTCTCTCTCTCTCTCTCTCTCTCTCTCTCTCTCTCTCTCTCTCTCTCTCTCTCTCTCTCTCTCTCTCTCTCGTCGCCTGGACCCTATCAATTACTGAATGATTCATAAACGAGGATGATAGTTTTCTCTAATTGGATTATTTTTGTTATATGAGTAGTAATTTTTTTAACGTGTCTCGACCGTACATATATATTGATAATGTTTGTATAATTGACTACACGTATTAAGATAAAGATTTAATTATTGATGTATTATTATATTATTTTAATTGAGTATATTATTATCCCAAATGTAAAATTATCAAATAATTTTCTCATCTTTTTAAACAACTATTAATATACTCAATCGAATGAAGGTAGAAACTAAATTCGAAATTCAAAATAAAAATAAAGGAATAATAAGATTTTTAAATAAAATATTTTAATTATATTTATTCTATAGTTTGAAATTTTTCTAGTTGTTTTTCTTAAAATTATATTTCTTTTTTATTTACAAATTCTTTGAACATTCATATTTAAATTGAAAATATTTATGGTATGTAATTAATTAAAAGTAATAAATATAGAGATAATGAAAATCGGAGATTTATTGAGAAAAGTGACGTTGTATGGCATTTATGCTTTGAAAGTAAATTTTTTAACTCTAAAAAGTGTACACGAAATGTAACCGATTAAAAATAATGAAATATATATATATGATTTTAATATATTTTTTGATAACGAAAGAAGCAGTACAGTACGTATTATTCATATTAAAGTGGTCCGTATGTATAATTATTTTTGTACCAATTTTCAACATGATTTCATTATGTGTGTATGGTCATAACATTTCATATATTTTTAAAATTTATAATTAATCGAAAGGTTATTCAATATATTTGTTGCACCCGTATCAAATGATGCAGTATGAGACAAATATTTGGATAAAACAAATTACACCTAATAAATTGGTGTTGGTGTTATATTTAACGTTTTAAAAGTGTAATCGAGTTAAGAGATTAATAGATAAGAAATGATTGAGAGAGTGAAAATGTAAAACAAAAAAACTCAGTAACTCATTTGACATTATAAGGTCTGAATCATTTGGCGATTATAAATTTAAGTATCTAGTAACATTCTTCCATTAGGTTGCCACGGCAGTAACATTCTTCCATTATGTTGCCACATACGGTGATAATTCACACTGAATTTTCACAATGTGATCATCACCCTATATATATATTATTTATTATTATAAGTGGGGTGCCATTAAAGCTTTTGAAAACTATTAAGTTTATTTAGTAATTATACTAAATATAGAGGGTAGTAAATATAACATAAATTTTGTACGTGATGGACCGACCCGAAGGTCCGGCGTTGTCACTGTTACTAAACTGTCTATTGTCTTTCACTTATTTATTTTAGAAGTCTTTTAGGGGAGAGAGAGAGAAGGGGGAAAGAGGGCCCACTCTCTTTTCCTTGGTTGCTGCAACCAAGGGCCAGCGGGCCCCACGCTGCTAATTTTTGGGACCTACACCGCCTCACCATAAGTCACTGTCACATTTGACCACCAATAGCTTTCGATCTTTTTTCCTTTTTATTTCCTTATTTCTTAAATATCTCTTCTAAATTTTGAATTTTTATTTTTAAAATTAATTTAAGATAATCCTCTTGCTCCCTTTAAACTGCTAAAAATTTATTGCATATTGCACCTTTATTATTACGGGCCTGTTTAAAAACGTTTTGAAAACGGTTTTGAAAACAAGTTTTGAAAAATAGTTTTATAATGTAAAAAGTGTATTAAAAATGTAAAAAGTAGATGCTGAATAGTAAAAAGTTGTATTGGAAATGATGGAATATAAATAAAATATATTAAATTTACTGTTGAAACCAAAACTGTTTTCAAAACGAAACAAAAAGAACAGGCCTTACAACTTTTGTAATGATTAATCACAATTTTTTATTTTTTAAGTTTATAAGGTTAATTGTTATTAATTGTACTTAAACGTTTAATTATTTGGTCCTCCCCAATTTAGTATTTCCTTCTCCAGTGACCCCTCAATTACTGTATTATCGTGAACTTCATCCCATATTGTGTAAGACAAGTTAATCATGATTGAACTAATTTCACTCCATTTAACAACAAATAAATTATTTGGTCAAAGAAAGGGAAAAAAAAAAAAAAAAAAAAAGACTTGTGGCATTTTTTTAACAAATAATTATTCACCACATTTGATCATATCTGATCAATTGATCGCCCTGGTTCTCCAATTAAAGGCCCATCAATCGGTAAAGAATATGGTCCTTGCGGCATTTTTCATTTATAATTGTATGGACAATATTTTATTTAAATTCGATTTTGAATTTTATCTTAAATCTATACAAAAAAAATATAGTTTAAAACTATGTATGAAAAAAACTAACAAGAAAACTAGTTTTATTTTTTATTTTTTTATGAAACAGCATATTAAGTGGCTAGCGATATTAATTATACTCTTATTAATGATAAAAATAAAGAAGTACACCAAAGGAGGGGGAGGTAATGAGTCTGACCCTTCTACAGATAATGGTACAAATTCTTGTGTGTAGTGTATGTAGTCCATGATGCAAGAATACAAAAGAATCCATGCTTAACCCAATTCCGTCTACTCAATTCCGTCTACTCACATAAACCCGAAACTCGCGAAGTGCACTATACATGGTGATCGATAAAGGCTACTCAATTCCGTCTTTGGCTGCCCCTTGGCCAATAAGGGGAAAGGTGGTACTGACCACTACGTATGGGCCTACGGTTAAATGGCTTCCTAGCCCGATCCACCGGTGTCGGTAAAGGCTTCCTAATTCCGGTCACAGCTGCCACTTGGCTTATAAGGGGAAAGGTGGTACTGACCACTACGTTTGGGGCTACGGTCAAATGGCTTCCTAGCCCAACCTACCGGTGTCGGTAAAGGCATCCCAATCCCCGTCACAGCTGCCTCTTGGCTTATAAGGGGAAGAGTGGTTCAGACCACTGAAGTTTTCTTCACATCGCTGCTGCCTTCTATTCAGCAAATCCATCCGGGCGATCTCTCTTAGACTTGCGGCATACCAAAGTATTGTGCTACGTGCGGGCCATCAGCTGCCTAAGCATGGTGCATTTTCCATTTTCTCTTTGCTTATTGGCCAACTGATCAGATTCATGGTAGCATTTCTACAACTGTTTGCAAGCATTTTAGTGGCAGAAATTGCTTACAAACATGAGTGGGTTTGTGTAATCTATAGTGGCAGTCTATATTACATTATTCATATGGGGTATGCCCCATTTTTTTTTCTTTTCTGTAAAAGCATGTGTTTCAATGGTTTTCATCTCATTTTGATCCGCGATGGCACAACATTGGCGCATCTCTGCTATCATCCAGGAGCACCGACCTTGCCGTGATTGCTGAGCAGGCTGCCTTACTGAAGCAGCGCTAGTGGCGCATCTCTGCTATTATCCAGGAGCACAGGCCTTGCCGTGATTGCTGAGCAGGCTGCCTTACTGAAGCAGCGCCATTTGCGCATCTTTGCTATCATCCAGGAGCACCGGCCTTGCCGTGATTGCTGAGCAGGCTGCCTTACTGAAGCAGCGCCATTGGCGCATCTCTGCTATCATCCAGGAGCACCAGCCTTGCCGTGATTGTTGTGCTAACTGCATTTCAGAAACAGCGTGTAATCTAGCTAGTGGCAAGTTAGGTTACATGCTGAATGCCCATCACGTTATCTAAGTAGTGGCAACTTAGATCACGATTTGTAATATGGGGAATGCCCCATTTTCGTTGTATTATTGTTCTGTTACACTCCACGAGTGTAATTTGACTCTCACCGGTTTTTTAGCCGAGATATTTTCGAGGAATAAAATCATTTAACTTTCTCAACAAAAAAAAAAAAAACTAGGTTTACGTTAGATTGTAATAATCTTAGCTTTGGTTAACTATCACAACAAAACATACATATGAGTTATGAGATGGATGATTTGATTCTTGAGCTATACTTTCAATTACACGAAAAGTAGAATTGACAATTTCAAACTATTAGAAGATAACCTTAAATGATAAATAAATAAGAGGTAAGATGAATAAATTGGAAACATTTATCATGATTTCCCGTTAATTTTCCATTTAAATATTTAAACCTTTAACATTTTTACAGCATTTTCAATAATTTAATGAGTTTTATCTTTCAATTCAAATTATTTACTTCTTCTTACATTTAATTAAAGAAAAACTAATTTAGTAGTTATAATTTCCCAGTTCTTCAACATAATTTTAAATAATTTGTCGATTATTTTTCATATTGGCAAAGATATTTTTGCCCCACATAATTGTTATAAATTAAAAATTGAAAATTGAAACTTTGGTCATGTCTAGTCACGACACAAGGTTCTAGGTCGTGATCGTGGTACCAAAAATCACCTTATATTATAATTTAAAAAGAAATTCCAAATATTAAAACTTTATTTGTGGGAAAAAAATAAAATGAAACAATATGAAATATTACTTCCTCCATACTATGCATAAGGGCATGTTCTTTTTTATTGTTTTGAAAAATAATTTTATAATGTAAAAATTTATAGTTAAATAGTAAAAAATTATATTAAAAATGATGAAAAATAATTATAATATGTTAAATTCATTTTTAAAATTAAAAACAAAACCAAGAGAACATGCCTTATAATATTGAAAGGGGCATGTTAATTGAATGACCCGTTTTACTAAACACATGATACTTTTAAAATTTTAAGTGGCAAAAAGACAAATATACCCTTGATAGTTTTCAACTTTATAAAAAAAATTTACTCCACTTTTTTTTCACTAAGAATCGCCTAGGCCAGACGATTTTTCCAAGGACGGCGTTTTTTCCCGAGAAAATCGCCACAGGACGGCGATTTTTTTAGGGAGCCAAAGCGATTTTCTCGGTCGTTCGTCGGAAAATTATTTTTTCGGCGAACGACCACTGAATTTATCCTAAAATTATCACTACGCAGCCGAAAAACGCATCATAAACACTAATACATTCATAAACACAGTACCCATAAGAATTTGCAACACCCAAAACATTCAAATTTTCATTTCCTCTACCAAAAAAAAAATTTTCGACTCACCGATTTGTTGAGCCAGACCGACGACCGACGAAGAAGAGCGATGGAGGTGGAAACCGGAATCGCGATATGGAGGAGAAATGAAATTGCAGTAAAATTGATTTCAATCAATTTTACTACATAAGGTAGAAGAGAATGGAGGGGCAAAAATGTAAATTTACGTGTAAAATTTTTTAAAAGTGTCATACGTTTAGTAAACGGTGTCTTTCAAGTAACAATTCCGTATTGAAATTCATTAAAAGTTCGTACTTGTAGTTCTCAAGAATTAATACGATTTTGTGAATTATTTGTTGGATGACAAATATCAACGCAAGCGAATTAAATTTGTTGACACAAGAAAATTAAGAGTTTATTGTATTTACTCGCAAATTTGTCAACTTGAACATGGTAATCCAAATTAGATAACACAAAAATATAAGAGAGAGCCTCATGTCTAATCGTTTATGATGGTTGGACATGCGATATTTTAGCAACTAAATTTAATACGAGAATTTTATTGTAATACTTGTTATTTTAACATAATCGCTCTATTTCATCAACTAAACTCGATATTTTAGCACATAAAAACGGTACACAATCCCCGTTGCTTCAACATACACACAATACTTCCGTACCTAATCCAATACAATATCGTACATCCAACACTTTAAAAAACTAAATTCGATACCAGCTCTACATGACAGTTATATATATAATTTTTTTTTTGGTTGCAAAAATACAACACAAAGATACATATAGAAAAACATTATAGCAACAAAATATAATTAAAATTGAAAATAAATTATTTTCATGAATACAAATTTATTATATTCAAAAATATGAACACACTTATAAATTTAAATACCACATGAACTTAATACACATATATATAAATTTAAATATTACACGAATTCGACATATAGATATATAAATTTAAACGCAACACAAACTCGAAACACACACACATATATATATATATAAATTTAAACACGATACGAACCAGACACACGTAAATATAGATGTCATTACGAAGCAATGCAAGAAAAGTGAGTGGATCAAATGAACGTAATGGATTTGACTTTGAGGCTAATTGCAAATAAATGGCGGCGAGGATGCATATATAGCCAAGTTAGGCACGAGGCTGAGACTTGCCCACAATAAGTTACTGTTCTTGGATTTACCCAACTCTTTTGTTTCTTTATTAAATAATTTTTTAACCCACTTTTTTGAAAGCTACATACAACTGTCGTCCTGCGCTCTGACTGCTGCCGCTGGAAAGGCAGGGTAGTAATAAAAAAAGTACTGCGCCGTGCCGGTGAGATGATTCATCGTCAGAGCCGGGTGGTACTTTTTTTTTTTTTTTTAACTTTGTAAAAGCTGAGGAGGCTTTTTTATCCAATGGGCCCTTAATTTTTTTAAGGGCTTTTTTTTGTCCCCTGAATATTTTAAGATTGTTAGGACATGTTTAGTAAGTAGACTTAAGTCATGATTTAAGTTTTATTTTAATTTTATAATATTAAAATTATATTAAAAATATAAAAATATGTGTTAAAAATATAAAAAAATTTATTAAAAATATAAAAAAGCTTATTGAGAATGAAAAAAACTATTATAAAATCAAAATAGTTTGAGTCTACTTACCAAACAGGCCTAAAAATACTTTTTGTAATTTAAAATTGAGAATATTTGTTTTTGGAGAAACAGTGTCAAAAAAGAAAAGAAAAAAAATATAATGAAGATGTTTCACAGAGAAAGTTAAAATTTAAAAATTAAATTTAGTGCAAAATTATAGTATTTGGTTATAGATGTTTTCTCTAAAGAAAAAATGAAGTTTTTTTTTTCAACAAAAAAAAAAAAAAAAAGAAGAAAAGAAAACAAAGCCTTATGTTTTAAAGTGTAAAATATAAAATAAAATTTACATCATTCGTAATCTCATTTTTTAATATAATGGATTACATACTTGTTTTTGTTCATGTCATATTAAAAGTCATAATTATTTTTTGTTTGTGAATTCGTATCTTATCGGTGAAGTAATTTCGATTTCGATTTCGATTACGGTTACAGTTATATTACTAAACGCTATAGTTACTTTATTGTTATCTCATAAACGAATATCAAGATAAGCACAAGAGATGTATGCATATATCTCCATTTATATTTCTATATTAAATAAAATACATTTCGTGCTACGTACTTGCTTTTAATGTTATACTGCTTTCTAAATACTACAATTATTATAGAGGAAAATGAAATATACACTCATCCTGTTCTTTTTGGGCGTTTTGAAAACGATTTTGAAAACAAGTTTTGGAAAATAGTTTTATAATGTAAAAAGTGTATTGAAAATGTAAAAAGTAAATGCTAATAGTAAAAAATTGTATTGATCATGATGAAATATGATTAAAATATATTAAATTTACTGTTGAAACCAAAATCGTTTTCAAAACGAAACAAAAAGAACAGGCCCTGAAATATGGAAATAATTACAAAGATTTCCCATTTATTAATTTGTAATTAAGGAGGTTGAGGTAGCAGAGATAAAGATAACGCACGGTAAATGAATGATAGTAAAGGACCGAAATGCCCTGGGAACTTTATGGAAATTACGGCAGTAGCTTTTTGAAACGACAGACATTTGAGTATCATTTTGTCTGCCTCCTGTTTCCCAATTTCCATGTTGGCTAACATCATTCATGCAAATGCATGCAGTAAAACTAAAAAATTAAATATAATTTCTTTATGCATTTATTTTAATTTTAAAAAATGTTATATTAAAAATACTTTCAAAACTATCTCATAAAAAAGTCTTGTTTTGATTTTCTAATACTTTTACTAATATAATAGTGTCTTATCCAAAATTAATTCTTAATTAAAAAGTAAACACATGAATGAGACAAAATTATAATTAATTAGTTAATTTAGGTGTTATGCATTTTCAAAACATAAATCTTCTATTAGAACATAGAGAGTATTTATTACGTATGGAAATTGATTGTTACTAATGTACTGTTTCATCTCTCTTATATAAACAACCATGTTGTTGGAAAGTATAATTTTTTATGAGTGGCAAAGTACAACATTTGAAATGAATAATTTGACTAACGATGTCTTTGGGGCAAAAAAAAATTTCTTATCGTCTAATATTTTTTATTTATTTTTAGTGTATCGTTTAATATGCTATTAGTAGTAGTAGTTGTAGTAGTGTTTCGTATAGTAGTAGTATTTCGTATTTGTAGTTTCAACTCTAATTAATTTACTTGTTGGATTCTTTGAATTGTAATTTTTGGAAAAATATTTATAGATTCACTTACTATTATATTTTATTTGGTATAGACTTTGAAACCATTTTTTAAAGCTTGGGGAAAGTCTTGGCCACAAGTCTACAACTACCAAGCCTATTGCATTGAGATCCTTAAGTCTCTAAGAATTAATTAAGACCCCCCATAAAATATTTTTTTATTTAGTTGACACATCTACTTGTTATTTATTAATCATTATTATGCTATTTAACATATATATATATATATATATATATTACAATGTTGGCAGGGTGGATTAATTGCATTTGCTATATACAATTATTAATATCACAAAAATGAATATTCTAATAAGCCCATTGACGATTATGAAGTCAATGAATCTATACAAAATTATACACAAAAAAAAAAAAAAAAAAATTTATGACCAAGTGGTGTTTGTCTGTTGAATCCACAACATCTTCTGCGTCAATTTCATGTCGTATTTTTAGTTTTATTTGTTAAAGAAATTATTAGTGGCACATTTGATAAAGGGGAGAAATTAAGGACTTAATTTCTATTTTCTTGATTTTTAGGGGCCTCGTGTTGAATAAACAGAAATGCTTAACCAAAATTAGCATCTAAAGAAAAAGAGAGAAGAAAATTCATTTATTACAAAAGGAAAAGAAAAAGAAACAAATAAGGTAGAAAAGTCATTATCATGATAAATTGAAAACACAAGATTGGCTTTCGATTTGGAGACATTAATGAATCAATTATTGGTTTAATTAGGATTATCACTGGCCCGTGCCCATAAAATCATTCACATTAATCACACGCTTTCAATGCCGATTTGACATTTAATAATGATATATTCAGGTAAATCCTTTGATTAATTATCATCTACAAGGGTGATATCGAGTCGAGTTTTCAAATTTTAAGCTATGATGGTTTAATAATCATGTCACAAAATTTTGTTCGTCTCCGTTTATTTATTAATCGAGCCAAATTTGAACTTATTCCTGATTATTTGTGTTTGTTCAACGTCATTAACTAATATAAAATTTTCAATTTAAATTTATATAAATTCAATTCAAAACTCATATATTGAGATTTACGTACATACACAGGTATATAAAGATTTAAATTTTTTTTATTTACTAGTATTTCAATCAGAAATGTTTATGAACTTTAATGAACTTTTATCTCTTTATTATTTATTAATCTAGTTTAAAATTATGTTCGTATTCATTTATTATTGAGCCAATCCTTAACTTGTCTGTGTTCGTTTATTATCGAGTCAATCCGAACTTATTCGTGTTTATTCTCAACCCTGTCTCATCTATCATAATTGTCTTTATCTAAAATAATTAAAAAAATCATTGTTTTTAAATTTAATTTTCATTATTTGGAGAAAAAAGGTAATTTTTTTAATAAAAAAAAATCTCCTTTATTTTGATAAATTAATCTAACCATCCATGATATAAAAAAAATAAAAAACAAAGAACATAATCACGATAATTAGATGGTTGTATGTAATATATATTGCAACTAATCATTTAGATTAATTGTGTTTTATTTAATTTTTTGGACAAATATTAAGGATGAAGAAAAAAGTAAATGGACACTTGTGATTTCTGAGTATATGATAGAGATCCATCCTATCTTATAATTTACACCCACTGGTTTATTTGTATTTATCATGGTGGATTGACGAAATTTTCGATCTGATCCAAATGATTTAAGGTATGATATTTTGTACGTAACTCACAACTCTCTCTCTCTCTTTTTTTTTTTCTTTTTTCTTTTTCCTTTTGTTCAAACCGTGCACGTGTCGAGTTTTGCATCTGAAATATCACCGTATCTAAATTAATTTTGATGTATCGAATTTAACTATTAATTTATCACAATTATGAGTTTAACTGTTAAAGTATCGTGTATCGAGTGTAGCTTAAAATGTTTCGAGATTAGTGCTTATGTATCACAATTATAAGTTTAGTTGATAAAGTTTTACATATTGAACTTAGACTATGATGCATCGAATTTAGCTAATTGCTAAAATATCACAGTAATGTTAAAACAATTAAGTATTGAGAAAATAAACTATCTTACGGTCAAAGATGATACTTCTCCTTTTTTTTTTGTTTCTTTTTTTCCTTCTTTCGGTCTCTTTCATTTTTGGTTTTCTTAAGCTACTCCCTCCGTCCCACTCAAAGAGTCCACTTTGAAATGTGTATAACTTATTATGAGTTGTGAGATACAATACTTAAAATAAGTAATTTACCACCATATTTTTCACTTATATCCTTACTTTAGAAATAATGGTTAATTAAATTGTGAACTACACATTATTATATTAATAAAGATATATAATATAAATAAATTTAAAATAGACTTTTTGAGTGAGACGGAGGAAGTATATTGCAAATACTAAAATAGCAAGCTCTTATAAATAGTCAATGTATGAGTTAAGCTACCAAACATTGTTGGCAGTTTGGACAAGCATTTTAGAGTTGAAGAGATTCTTGGACAAAGGTTTACTCGTATTACCTAATCATCAACCATTTTCATAGGTCATTCATAGGTCAACCCTTTTGATGCGCAAAGTCTAATGTACATTATGTACTACGATCCTGTTTGCTAAAGAGACTTAAATTATTTTGATTTTATAATAATTTTTTGTTATTTTTAATAAATCTTTTTACATTTTTAATAAAATTTTTTTATATTTTAACACATTTTTTTACATTTTTAATAAAATTTTTTATATTTTCAATATATTTTTTTATATTTTTAATATAATTTTAATAGTATAAAATCAAAATGAAATTGACCAAACATGGACAACACTCTCAATAGAAATTTTATGCTTTAAAAAATGTATAAATTTGTTTTTATGAATTTAGAAGTATAATATTTGAATTTGAGGATATAATATCTGAAATAATTATTTTACCGTAACTTTTTTAAAATTTATATTCTCATTTATAAATTAGTTTTGAATCACACATATAATTATGTTAATAAAAATATAATCAAAACATAACTTACATATAGTAATTTGCTAATATTATTTCCATTAATATCTTTATTTTTTTAAAGTAAATTAATTGTAAATAAAGAATAAATAAATCAGAACTAAACTCTTCTAATAACACAAAAAAAATATTTAAAAATTAGAATTTTGGAGTAATATAATATGTACAATATTTTGGGTAACAAAATAATAGCCGCAAGTGCAAATGAAAGCCCCCCCACCCCAGCCACTGGGTTCCCCACACACCAACCGCCAGAATGTCAAACAGATTGGTCATTTTACAAAATTACAAAACTTCCCATTTATAAAAAGAGTAGCAAAATTGTAATGTGAGGACCCCTTAATTTGTAATTAGTATTTGCCACCACGAAACTCCAACATAAAGTCCAACTCATGTACTACATATATTTATTGTGGGGTAGACTTTTCTAAGGAATGTTCCAAAAGTCAAAGTATTATTTTTAGGGTTTGACCTCAATCAAAACTATTGAAAAATAAACATCCATTGTTTCTAGACAATTATTAATCAATTTATTTATTACTCAATCCGTTTTATTAGAATAATTCATTTGAAAGAATATTTTTTGTTCTAATCTAATAGTTTACTTTAAAAAAATTTTATTCTTCCTACCCTTACTAATATAATTATGTGTGGTCCACAAATAACTCATACCTAATAAGTAAGGATATAAATAGAATAAATAGTGTCAAATTAGATATTTTAAGTGTCGTTCCTTGACATTCATAATAAGTTGTATATCTGTCAAAATTGACCATTCTAATGAAATGAAAGAAGTAATAATATTATACATTTGGAGTTGAGTATTTTGGTCTCAAAGATTGGGAGACATATGCTTAGGTCAAGGCTGAGTTGTTTAGGAGAAGCCAATGATTTGGGACATCTCTCACATTAATGGAGGGAGGTTTTTATTTTATCCTTAGTCCCATCCCATGTGTTCCCTAACAGACTCCCTCTAAAATACCTAATGTGATATAGAAAATGGACAATATCTCCAGTTACCCATAGGTAAGGGCATGTTCTTTTTGGGCGTTTTGAAAACGATTTTGAAAACAAGTTTTGAAAAATAGTTTTATAATGTAAAAAGTGTATTGAAAATGTAAAAAGTAAATACTGAATAGTAAAAAGTTGTAGTGAAAATAATAAAATATGATTAAAATATATTAAATTTACTGTTGAAACTAAAAACGTTTTCAAAACGAAACAAAAAGAACAGGTCCAAACCAACCCCATTGTAAAATTATGGAAAGGTCACATTGATTTCAACAAATTCATTATTGCTTATAAGTTCAATTCACCTATTCATTAAATTACTTATGTTCCATTAAACTATTAGATCATATGTTTTTAGCCAGTATTTTTAGTTAATAATTTGATTACTCAACTATTCAAGAGGATCATCTTTACTTATTCAATCAATTTCAATAGTTTGATTGGATGGACGTCCCATATTATTTTCAGTTTCTCATACGTTCAATAATTGAAATTTATAAGTGGCCATCATATTATTATTGAAAAAAAAAAAAGTATACAATTCAAATAGTTTAGTGCAGTATTTATTTGCGTTTAAGTTTGTCTAACCTTATTTCCTCCTAAACAAATCCTGCCTGTAGGATATAAAAATAATATATATCCAAAATAATATTAAAGAGATTAACGCACAGCGAAATAAAAAACTAGTTTCCCAAAACAAACCAAATCTAAATTAGAAACAAACTAAACAAGTAATTATTTTAAATCTTACCAAAACTATAATTTTCTAATTAAGCTTGATTTAATTTTTCCAACACTGCCCATAGTATTTGATGCAATGATTCAAAAGTTCAATGATGTGCAATGGAATTTTGCACATTTTGATTGCTATTAAGGTAAATATAAACCTTCAATTTCACCTATATATAGTTCTTGTAAATAAATATAAGTTCTTATCTTGTTAGTTTCTTTGTAATATTTTAATATAATTATTACTAAATTTAGCAAATTAAAGGTGTCCCTTTTCTTGGTTGGTTTCGTAAAGTTTCTTATACATTGTAATAGTATTTCGTTAAAAAGATTTGGAACTGTAGCTATGGTCCTTAAGAAAGAAAGGTATTTCAACAATATGTATGGTGTGGTTTCCTCTCTTCGCAAGATACTTAAACCTCAAAGTATTGGGAAAACTGCAAAAGTGGTCCACAATCTTTACCTCTGTTTCAAATGTAGTCCACAATCTTTAGTAAGTAGCAAATGTAGTCCACAATGTATCCATTTTGTTGCAATTTTAGTCCAAAAACGGAAAATTGACCTTGACTAACGGTCAACGGGTTTGACCGTCAGTCAAACCCGGGTTTGACCCTCCTAAAACCACCCCACCCCTTCCTTCCAAAACCATTTCTCCACATCACTTCTTCCTCCACGTCAGCACCACTCTCGTCGCCATGTCACCGCCTCACCTTCTGCTGTCCGTCCAGGAAAATGAAAGGGTAGGCCTCAAAAACTTCAAAATTTGCTCCGTTGGGGTTTCGAACCTGTGACCTTCCGTCTGCGCGCGCGAGAGACAACCACTAAGCTGCAGTCGTTTGTTTGTCTTTGGTTGCTGTTCCATTCAGTCATATAGAATCAAACTTTTCTTTCATACTTTATACACAAGGCCGTATTAAGACTTTCAAATTCCTTTCCATGCCGTCAAATTAATTAACTTATTTAATTAAAATTACTATTCTAACCTTATTAAATAATGTCAAACATATAATTACCTCTAATATATATTTTTAACTCTTTCAAAAATCTCATACGAATTAATTCAACATCAACTATAATAATTCAACATCAACTATAATATATTTTTAACTCTTCCCCTTCCATTTATATGAGATTTTTAACTAATTCAACATCAACTATAATAATTCAACATCAACTATAATATATTTTTAACTCTTCCCCTTCCATTTATATGAGATTTTTAACTATAATATATTTTTAACCCTTCCACATCAATTCGTATGAGATTTTTGAAAGAGTTAAAAATATATATTAGAGGTAATTATATGTTTGACATTATTTAATAAGGTTAGAATAGTAATTTTAATTAAATAAGTTAATTAATTTGACGGCATGGAAAGGAATTTGAAAGTCTTAATACGGCCTTGTGTATAAAGTATGAAAGAAAAGTGTGATTCTATATGACTGAATGGAACAACAACCAAAGACAAACAAACGACTGCAGCTTAGTGGTTGTCTCTCGCGCGCGCAGACGGAAGGTCACAGGTTCGGAGCAAATTTTGAAGTTTTTTGAGGCCTACCCTTTCATTTTCCTGGACGGACAGCAGAAGGTGAGGTGGCGCCTAGGCGGTGACGTGGCGACGAGAGTGGTGCTGACGTGGAGGAAGAAGTGATGTGGAGAAATGGTTTTGGAAGGAAGGGGTGGGGTGGTTTTAGGAGGGTCAAACCCGGGTTTGACTGACGGTCAAACCCGTTGACCGTTAGTCAAGGTCAATTTTCCGTTTTTGGACTAAAATTGCAACAAAATGGATACATTGTGGACTACATTTGCTACTTACTAAAGATTGTGGACTACATTTGAAACAGGGGTAAATATTGTGGACCACTTTTGCAGTTTTCCCTCAAAGTATTCCAATGTGGAGTTTCACTATTTTATGAGAAATGTGGAACGGATGCATCGCAGAGAATGATATAATCACATACATTCGGGGAGTAAGATACTATTTTCGGAAAAAGTAATGTACACGTATATTATTATAATAGCTCAATAAATTTTTTTAACAAATCACTAATGTTGTCTGTGTGGTCTTCCTTTATGCTTTAATATCCAATGATTAGTGGACATTACTATATTACTATTATTTCGTACTAGTGTGTGTGTATATATATTCCATTGCGGTAGAAGAGTTCTTTTTTATATTTAAAATATACAACATTTTATGAGTTTGAGATACAATAACTAAAAAATAAGTAATTTATATTATTTTTTATGTTCTTATATTTTAAAAAAAATTGTGACCACACTAAATTTTATTTGTAAGAAAATTAAGAAATAAAAAGTAAAATAAAAATAAAAATAAGCCTCCCATGTGAAAACAAGTACTCACTCCGTTTCAAAATTTAGGTCATCATAACTTTTCAACTTTGTTTCAGTATAATAAAATATAAAAAAAAACTTATATTTTGAAATGAACAGAATAAATTACAAACATGTGATCTTTCCGTGTGTGTGTGTGTGTGTGAAGGGGACTAGAGGGAGGGATGAATCATCATTGGAAGATTGCAGCCACCCATGGTGGTGTCACAACACACAATTATTGTTATGTTGGTTGGGATGGACTAAGAAATTGTGTGGGAGGATCTAATTATAACTGATCATCAACAAAAAAAGAAAGCAGCCTTGCCTATTAATGCTATCTTAGGCAACATGCTTACTAGGCTCACAACATTACTACCATTATCTCACTTTATCTAGTGGGTAATGCATATTGACTTTACATACATAAAACAAACAAAGAATTAAGTGATAAACTATTTTTAATCATTATATTCATTTACATATAGTTACTTAATTATATAATTAATTTAGTATGTTGGGTAGCTTTTTATATTAAAGGTATGAACGAGTCCTTGTTTCAACGACTGTGATGTATAGAGGGTTACTCGGAGGTTGGGAGTCTGATTCTTATCCCTATCAATTTTGCTTATTTAGAGTGCAAACTAACAGAACTCTCTGCAAACAACTACCTAATTTTGTTCTTCTCCTCCCAACACCATCATCTTTGATGTAACAGATAATACGATAATAAAATAGTGATGAATTCAAAACAAAAATATAAAAAAAAATAAATTAAAGGTGGATGAAATAGAGTACATGGATGCACTTTTGAGGAACATATATTTCTATGGCCAAGGATATTCTCAATTGTCTTTCAATAATTGAATATTAAATGAGTTGTTGTTGCAAAAATGATGGTATTTTCTTGTATTGAATCATATGTCTTGGGTATAATTAATGCTTTCTATAGATTGTTTAAAATTACGACATATGTACTTTTAATTCAATATCTAAATTTTAAAAAATAGAAATAAAATCTTGTTAGATAATTGCTGAACCCTAGGGAACAAAGCGATAGTTCACATGCATGTTAGATTACAAAATTTGTTACACAAAATTGTTTGTGATATTTTTTTGAGTTTAATATTATTATCAGAAAAATCATTTGTCAAATATCTTAATATTAAAATAAAATTTTGAGTTTAATGTTAGTTTAACCTTGATATTGGCTGAGTAGCTAAAGTGAAACTTTAAGAAAACTTCCCTTAAATTAGTCATATTAATTATGTAAAAAGTAAAATAAAAATGTGACACAACCCTTTAATTGGTTTGAATCTCTGCTGTGTGACTTGGATATCAACCTTTCCATTTCTGGTGTGTTTTTCTTTTGGAACCACACTTTTAAGACATAAACCAATTTCCAAGAAAAAGGAACATGGAACAAGTAATTAGTATCATTAACAAAGACTGACGCTAATAAAGTGGAGTCAAGTTTTGCAGCAGCAAAGCAAACTGAGAATGAATCATATAGAACCACAAAGAGTGGTAAAAAGAAAAGAAAGAATGCACCCTTGATCAAAATAATCATGCTTTAATCCTTGACCATCCCACTCTTGAATGAATGAGAATGACCTTCTTTTTTTTAAGGGGCAAAAGTTTTTGTGAAGGTTAGGGGGTTTACTATACTTTACAGGTTGGATTGTGTGTAAAACTTTATTTTGAATGTGGAGAATTGGAAGCAGGCAAAGGTAGCTATAGGCATCCCAATGTGAATGTTGTTATGGTACTATTTAGGGATTGAATTGAAGGGTGAAGGCTTGCCCACAATAAACTATAAATTCTTGAGTCAAAACTTTGGCAAATAAGGTTCATACGATCATTTATATTATTACACTACAATAAAAGTGATCAGTAGTAACAAGATTTTTGTGACGTGTACGGAGTTGTCATGAATTTTGCAATTGCTACAGTTAAAATGAATGTAAGTAACTAAAATTGTTGTATAAGAAAAAATGCTACTAAATGTTGTTACACATGTAACAAATTTTTTCTAAAATATTAATTTTAAATGTTACAACAATAATAATTCGTCTAAAATATCACAGTTATTTTGTAACATGCATATTTGTTATGGTTCCACTAGCCGTAACAACTTTATTTAGTGACATTAACAAATCTCACAATACTTCAAAAAACATGTAACTATTGGCCTCTTTTGTAGCAGTAAAAGCATAATGACATATTGCCCCCATGTTTATAGGATAATTAGACTGTTATAAATAGAATTGTAACTAAATTTCATTACTGTTCTCACTTTTACTGATGTGAATAATACTTTTTGAGGGCAATTATAAAAATTATTGGGGACAAAGAATATATTATAAAACATAGGAGTAGAAATTAAACTATCTTATAAACACATAGTAATTAACTTTTTTATATATATATATATAATATATTCAAATGTCTTGTTTTTATCTTTATTTTGTTGGATTAGAGATTTGGATTTTCCTTTTAACTTAAAGTTGAGGTGACACCATACATTAGGATTAATTGATACAAGGCCTTGCTAACTAATTTGATCTATTCCAATGGAGACAAAAAGTACACTAGAGTTTGAGGAGTTCCATGGAGGCCACTTGAACATGGACTAAATAGTGGCAAAAAACACAAGGAGTAGCTAGGATCCAAAGAAGCAAATGCCAGAAGCTCAGGATCTTGCGCCATTATTTTCTTTTCTTTTCTTCTTCATCCATCCCATGGTTCAATCCCATCACCTTATCTAGCATCCATGATCGATCCATCAACTGCACTCAACTTTGTCCATATATATTGGCTTTCCCCAACCAAAATTTTCTCCGTATATTCTAGCATTACACCGATTAGTACCAACAAAATGTTCACTTCAACCTAGCAATATGAGAGTAAAGTAGGCATCTACAAAAGAGAGAGAGAGAGAGAGAGAGAGAGAGAGAGAGAGAGAGAGAGAGAGAGAGAGAGAGAGAGAGAGAGAGTTCAAAATTCAAGAGAAGCGATTTTACATCGGGTGAGAATTTGTCTCTCCTAAAAGTTTTTAGTAAAAATTTAGGGTGCAGAGGGGATCAAAAATGGGAAATAGGAGTTCAAGGGGGATAAAATAAAATTTTCGTTTTTACTCTTGTGAGATGGATTAGGGAGGATTATGCCGGCCATACGACAAGTGATCCCATTTTTTTTTTTCTAAACAACCATTTATGGGATTTTGTATAAATCTTTAGCAAAATGATGGTCAAAATGTTCTAACACCGCCTCTCTAGGATCGTTATCGGGTTCAATGAAACTAAATATTAGTGTCGCGAGAATAAAATTCCCGCAAAATTATATTTTTATCTCAATTTGAAAACATGCGATGGGTCAGAACCCGATCCAAACCACGGGACTTGGGCAGACCCAACCCGACTCAAACTGCCATCTCGATGTGGAAACCAACTCGAACCGAAAGTCGTGGTTCAATTTGGGTCTGGTTTTGGATTTTGTGCACGCTTGACTAAGTCAAGACTCGAGTTGGGCTCTAGTTGAGGAATAGCACTGCAAATACACTATATTTTGATGTTTCCAATGAGGCCTGTGACAGAATTGATCACTTCGAGTACGAGTTGGGTCAATTTGCTTCAACTCTGGTTTCCATGCAACCAAAGAGAACCATCGAACTTAATTAATTTCCAATTGCCCTAAGAGCATTTGCTGCATCCCATGTATCACGTAAAATTATATAAGGAGTTCAGAAATAATGATAAAAATGATTTCATATATTAATATTGATTTGTTGCACTATTTTATAAAATACGACGATTATACTAAATAATTTTCCCCAACTGTCTCATTATTTCTTTGATGCATAAATGAATGCTAATATGTTAATGAGAGATTATTTCAACTTGTAGTTACCTTATTTATTTATTTTTGGGGTCAAAAAGCGATCTGAATTTGCTTAAAGTAAGAAAACTTAAAACAGAAAATTATTTTGAACTTGTTGAATCCTTTCATAACTCAATTTCAAAACACAGACAAATAAAATTAATTACGGATTCTCGAACTTAAACAGTGGTAAAGGAATAATTGATGGGAAATGGGCTGAGTGTGGCCTAATTTAACCAATTGAGTGTTAAGTCGATAAAACATTTAATTATTGGCTTGAATTGTGAATAAAACAATTGAAAACAGAATCGCGGTACATCAACACTTCGGTACAGAGTGATCATAATAAGTGAGCGACAACGATATGTACATCGGATAATAGAAAAAAACTAATGCGACATTGTACTATGCTTGAAAGATATGTATAAAGCTGGTCAATGAAAACGTCATTCTCCCTCCTTATTTGTAATTGTAACCGAAATTAATAGATTTTTATGGACATCTTTCAAGAAATTACATAAATACAAATTTCCAACCAATTTTGTCCCCAAACTAGTACAATTATTTTATTTTTGTTAGTATTATTCCCAACTTCCACCCTCCACCCCTCCTTTTAGCTTCTTAATTCGCATTCATTTGTTGGATAGTTTCTTTCAAGAAGTCAACATAAATTTATTAATCAAACTAATTAATTTTAGTTATGAACCTTTGACCAATATTCTTGATATTGCACATGTTATCCTCACAACTTATCATAATTAATCTCAAGTACTCCAAGATTTTTGTTTTCTAAAAAAAGTTACCCTTGTTAATTTTAGATTAAACATTAACAATTAACACCTAGTAGTTGATTATAATTAACCCCTTTAACTTATTGAATTGTCAACAACAATAGCAAAATTTACAAATATACAATTTTAACTGACTCAATGAGTCGTAAGTCAGTTGCGTGATTGTTAAAAAGTTAGTTCTAATAGTGTAAAAATGACATATTTGTAATATCGAACCATAATGTATTAAATGTTACTAATGCAATTCGTTTTATTAGATCAACACTTAAGTCTAAAAGTATTAGAAGGAACATGATATTTTAAAAAACAAGAGAATGACAGTCAACGATAATAAATTACGGGACTTAATTGTTATTTTTCTCTTTACCCTATTATTACAAGCAACTAAAAATTGTTTTTGAAATGTGACTTCACCTCTCTATATATATAGCACCGCGAAATTCATCATATTCACAACAAAAAAAAAAAGCAATTCAATTTTTTTTTTTTTTAAATGGCTTTCAATCTCCGAAGCATCATAAGGATCATGGCGATATTGTATTGCCTTTTCGCCACCGTCGCTGTCGGCGCCGGCGAGCAGGAAGAGAAGGTTGATACCGAGTTCGTGGACGTGAACCCAAGGTTGCCGCGGGCGGTGGCGCTCGGAAGATACGCCGTCAACATACACAACCGGCGAGAGAGAGACAATTTGCAGTTCAGGAAGGTGGTGAAGGCGGTGTTCCGGACGACGGTGGTCTTAACGCATAACTGGAAGATTACCATCGAAGCGAACGACGGCACCGGCCATCTTCACCGGTACTTGGCCTCTCTCGATATGGTTTCAATGCAAGGTTCAACAAAGCTCGTCGCCTTCAGAAAATTAGACTGATGATTTATTGAGAGTTTAGAAGTGGCTTGTTTTTTTCTTTCTATATTAGATTTAGATCTCGAAAAATTATGAAATGAATTATGGTTATCCATACTTTTACAATAAAATTATATTATACTCACTAAATTTATAGAGGCAACGTATCAATACGTGTTTTTAATATTTTTTCTAATAATTTTCGTTTCATACTGGAAAAATTATCATTTTTTTTTCAACAATATCTTTGTCATTTAATCCAATAGCGTTTTGTTAGATAGGATAAATACCTGATCGATGAATGCTCAAACCGAACTCGCTCATCCTTAGCCCTTAATGTACTCTATTAGTAGTTTGAGAACACTAACCCAAAAAAAAGTCATAAATTAAAGATTAATTTACTATTTCAATGTTTGTTTATCAAATGTTATATCATGTGTTTATTATTATTTTTTAAAGCAACATGGGGAATTTCATTAATTAAAAGTTACTAAAATTCGTCCGACAACATTTGATAGTTTGTAAGTAGTACTTAGAATTAAAAGCATGTATACTATATACGTTTTACAGTGAAAGACACTTCAAGCAGAGATGAGATTGTTATACAATTGACTCAATATCAATAAATTTAAAAACTAACCATTAATTTTTGTCAAATTTTTTTTATTAATTGTCCTAAAATTTTCATAAATATTGAAATATTACAAATTATATTGATTACGGGCCTGTTCTTTTTCATCGTTTTGAAAACGATTTTGAAAACAAGTTTTGGAAAATAGTTTTATAATGTAAAAAGTGTATTGAAAATGTAAAAAGTAGATGCTGAATAGTAAAAAGTTATATTGGAAATTATGAAATATGATTAAAATATATTAAATTTACTGTTGAAACCAAAATCGTTTTCAAAACAAAACAAAAAGAACAGGCCCTACATTAAAAAAAGTTAGGAACTAAATCCGTTGAACTCTCAAACATTGGCGTTTAAATATGTCAATTTCTTCATAGTGGGGAAATGTTTTGTTAAGGAGTCTCACTGTGCTGGACTAGAGTTTGGGCTTGGGCCATTTAAAATTGGGCTTGGGCCACTTAAAATTCCCTACCCGATCTATTTTTATTTCAACAAGGCCCAGTATGAACCTCTTGTATTTCCAAAGTCCTATAAATAAACCAGATCCAAAGGGAAGAGCTCTCTTATATCTTATATCTGGGCTTGTAAATCTGTTGCCAGTCCAAAGAACTGGAGAAAATATTAGGGATTTTTATGAATTAATTCCAATTTTTTATTTTCCTCTTACAATATTTAATAAGAAAAATATAAAGTGTGATAATATCTCACACAAACTCGAATATTCCAAAAGAGTCTCAAACCAACGGTTCATCATTCCATCGCTGTTAGATTTCATTATAAATATAAAAATGTTGGATGCATATCACATTACAAACATATTTAATTAAGTGTACTGTCACATAAAAAAAATGGCAATTTGAGAGAGTTGCGAAACTTGCTATCACGCATGATATATGAGACTCGTGTGTAAAGTGTGGAAATATCATGAGAAAGTGTAAACTCCAAAACTACCTCTTCCTCTTCTGGACCCCTTAAAATTGCCCCTGTTTGTCGTTCTTCTTTCAGTGCTATCGCACTCACTTCTTGGCCAAGAATTCGCCGCTGAAGCTCAAGAAAAAGAAAGAAAAACTCATTAGACAGCGCCGCCGCTCCTCTAGATCTGGGAAGGTTAGAGAAGAATAGTCTGTATAGGTAGAACTCGTGAGTATTAGAATTTAACCACCGATTAGGATAAATTTGCCTTTCTATCATAAATTTGCCTCAGATATATATCTCAAATTCTATACTCTCTCTAGACTGAATAAATTTATATGCAATTAGTGTCAACCTGCTCATCCAATTCAAAATTTCAGATCGATTTTAGTGTGAATTATAAAAAAGCTACTTCAGATAATTATTAGAAACCGACCAGAATTTCACCCTAACATTTACCAAACAAGAATATGGAAATATAAACCTGGTACGTTGACTTGACTTTACTAGAAGAAGGAAATAAATTGCAATCATAATCAATTCTTTTTACCCCTTTTCAAGTAAGACAAGGAGTTTTGTCTTACTAGAAGCATTGATAATGACTCTTGGTAGTTATTGTTGACGTTTAGAATTCTTGATAGAGGAATCTGAATTCATAGAATAGGAGGTTTCTTTTTAATAATTCTCCTGCTGAGTTTCAAGAATTGACAATTATAGGCTTGTTCATGTGATTGATTGATTGTAGGATATTGTGTTTTCGGAACTTCTCTTGAAATGGCGAAGAGTGCATTCGAGCAAGAGCATGATTTTGGTTAGTTCTGGACTCTTTTATTGTTCTAATTTTATGGGAAATCCATAATATTGGATTTTGTTAAATTCCTGTATTCCTCTGATTTTCAGTGGTATAATTAAGAGGTAATATTGGATATAGTTGAAAGAATGGCACCACCGATTTAGTATTTTTCGTTAATTGTAATGTTTTTACCCTTTTACTTAATAGAATGGTACACATGTTAATTGTATTATGAGTAATGATATTCTTAGTAACAAATCATAGCAACTTTTTGATAGCAACTCATGTGACATGCATTCATTGACCAATTATTTAATATTAATAAAAATGTAACCAATAAAAATGTTGGTAGGGAAGATAACCAAAAGTATCACCGATGCATGAAAAATGTTGGTAGGGAAGGAGGAAATACAATACCTAATACCTAAAGGCAAAGGCTTCATATTATTGCTAGATTAATAATTTACTATCCAGATTAAATTTTATAAAAGAAAATTATATATTTTTTCTGACGAATAATTGTTCTAATAATAAAATTACCTAATGATCGATTAAGGAACTCATTTAAAATAACGCAAAGCATTTAACCAAACACAAGTTGTATGAAAGAGAAAAAAGTGATAGTTTGCTCTCCAAAAACAATATCGATGAAGAATAACTAAAAAAATTTAGGGTGAATTGAAATTTTAGTCACTCTTACTTTGTAAATATTCACGTTTTAGTCATATTATTTTTCTAAATGTTTTCACAGTCATAATACTTTTATTTTTACATTGTTTTAATCACAACTATAAGAACAGAAAGAGATTAAAAAACTTAGATTTATCATTATGGGATAATTACATGCCTTAAATGATAATTCATACCTTGTTGATGAAGATACAAAACTAATTTGGAATTTTTAAAAAAAAATTATGTATATCGTTTGGAAGGAATTTTTTTAAAAGTCAACATTAATCAGATGAGGTGTCGTGTGCCGCTAGAGAGATATGCTTGTTATTAAATTTTTTTTTTTAATATAGTAAGATATTAAAGTTGTGAGATTAAATAAAAATTTCTAATACTAATGAAATCAGAGTACATGTTTCTCCTCTGATTATTTTCAATGCAATGTAATTTGTTGAGACGCATCCCATAAACGTACGTTCAGCCCAAGTAAAAACATTATTCTATTTCTATTTGTCTCGCTAAATATAACCACAAATAAAAAAAAATTAACTGGGATCGACAAAGGCTTCTTGTTGTATACTGCCAGTAGAATGAAATTAGGTGTCCTTATTAGTTGTTAATTTCCAGCAACCTACAATTGTAGGTATTTGGATACACTTTGGTAATAGGTTGTATTTGGATACACTTTGGTAATAGTATTCAAAACCTATTAGGATTTGTCTATGCCTATAAATATAGTGCCTTTGGCTTCTGTTCTTCACGAGAGAAAAGAAAATTTTCCTTTAATATATATGGTGGAGTATATATGTCGGAGTTGTTTGAGCAGCATAATATTTTTCGTTGGGCTCTTATCTTAGCTTTTTAGGCATCTACTTCAGATTCACTATGGAGTTGAGTGTTGGCGGGAAAATCAGGATTGTAATGCTCTATAGTTACGGTGTCATCTGTTTGTTTCAAATATCAATTTGGCAATCAAAAAAATGTCTAAAGACAGAGACAGAAACAGAAACAGAGGAGAAAAAGAAAATGAATCACAATTTATTGCCAATACAAAACCGCAAAAAGAGATTAATTTGTAGGACTATATAAAAGAAACTTACCTAGGATAATGGTTCCAACTCACTAGTCCTATTGCCTTGTATTTCATACCCTCTCTGTATCCGGCCAATTAAAGGTAACATAATCAAGACCGAAATCGTATATCCTACTGTTCCTTATCAGTGGTTTTAGCGTGTAGTTCAGGTGATGACATGCAAGGTGCTTAAGCAATAGAACTCCATCGAATCTCAAGAAGTTGTGAAAGTAAATAGTAGTACATTTTTCTTGTCTAGCAATCGTTGAGACCCTTAATATAAAGTCATTAAGAATCAGACATGAATAAATTCAATCCTAAACCCACTAATTTTGAGGTAGGAAATATAGGCATTAATATAGATGTTACAAGCGTTTCCAATGAACTAGTTACTAACATAGAAGTGTAAAAAATCTTTCTCTGAAATGAAAAGGCATTGACATTTCCTGCAAAATAAAATTCAATTGTTAATGATACTATAAAAAAATAAATTATGAAAGTCAATTAGTTCAAAATAGGGATGTAAATGAGCCGAGCTACTTGCGATTCGCTCTCGAACAGCTAGGTCAAAGTTTGACTCGAGCTTGGTCAAACTCGAGCTCGAGCCGGCTTGTTTAATAATCGAGCCGAGCTCGAGCCCAATTATTACTGCTCGAGGGCTCGTGGACCCTATCGAACCCGGCTCTTTATATAATTTTATAATATATTTTATATTTTTTTGTATAAATTTAAAAAATTAATTCGAGCTCGAGTTCGAGTTCAAAAGCTTGCTCTACTCCGAGCTCGAGCTTGATTTGGACGAGCAGAGCTCGAGCCCAAATATTTAGGCTCGAACGAGCTCAAGCGTGACTGGCTTTTATCAAGCCCACCTTGATAAGACCCCAACTCGACCTCACCTCGGCTCGTTTACAGACCTAGTTCAAAATCATACCCATATGTATTTGTAATGGTCTTTTATCTTTCTTTTTTGTCAACTTTGTCAACCTTTCCCTTAATAGTTTGCAACTTTGTTTCTCCAGTATAAGTAGTCGTCGGTATCGTCTAGTCTCAGGGTGTTCTTCTTCACATTGGTTTGAAATCTCACTTGTTATCTAAGGTGTTTGTTGTGCAAGTTGGGTTTCCAAACGTATAACCTTTAGTCTAAGGTTCTCATTGTCAATCTGAAGTAGAGGTCTAAAGATCCTTCCAGGAATGCGTTCTTCCTAAAAACTAAATAAAGGAAGCTGATAAATGCACCAAATAGTGTCAAATTCTTTTGCCACTATCAAAATTTCATTCCATAATTACCCCTGAGTGGAATATATATTGGAATGACACATGACTTTTAAACATTAAACTATATTAGGTGAAAAAAACATTTAATGCAGTTAGATAGAGCCACATATGATGTTATATTTCCAATGGAGTCATGATGGATGTAGTTGTTTAATGGACATGCACATTCATGTATCTAAGCCGTATCAAACAAATCGATTTGAAATTTTTTTTTTCCCATTTTTAACTCTCTCTCTCTCTCTCTCTCTCCCTCTCTCCTTCTTTCTCCGATTTTCTTCCTCCTCCTCCTTTGTTTCAACAAAACTTCAGAGATGGTAATTTCTGATCACCCATCCCTTTTCGCGTCTCTGTTCTCAACGCAGTGGGGGAATCAATGGTGTTTTGATTTATGGGTGTATCTCAAAGGCAGCAACTTTTTAATCTGATGGTTTCTTTTGCCCTCATCCCCATCTCCATTTTAACTTGGACTGCATCTATGTTCTCGTGTTGAATGGTCCGATTGGGTTTCGTTAATTGACCATTTACGGGCTCGATGGATTGTTTCAAATTGAAAAAAATTGGTGCTGATGGTGAATCGGTGGTGGTGGGTTAGATTTGTTGATGTTGGATATGGGACAATGAGATCTCTCATTCATCAAGTTTTACTGATTTTTTAAATTTTTTTTGGCACCAAAAAATGTTACTTTTCCAGATCTTGACATTTTTCCGTAACTTGTATTTTTCTCTTAATTTGGGGTCAATTTAGATTTTTAAGTAAAATATGAGACGCATGTGTTAATTTTCTCACTAATTACATTTAGTACAATATAGAATTGTCGTATTATCTTAGTTTGTATATAATTCGCTGATAGCACCATGACTATTAATATATAATGACACAAATAAGGATAATTTAATACTATTTAGGGTCAATTAGCAATTTGTATATAAAATTATAGCCACAACTATCATTTTGTTCTCACTATTTACGTTCAGTACAAAATAAAAAAATCATCTAATTATCTCCACTTTTAGATAATTTGATGATAGAACCAAAATTATTAGTATAAAATTACTCAAATTGAATAAAGTTTAAGATAATTTGTGGCCAATTTACAATTTTTAAGTAAAATAAGTGACACAGTTGTCATTTTTTCTATAAAATTATGTTCAATACAACATAGATATAGTCCTTTTATCTTATTTGTATATAACTTTATGATAGCACCATAATTATTAGTATATAATTCCTAAATTGAATAACATTTAAGACTATTTTAAGTCAATTTATAATATTTAAGTAAAATTGGGGACGCAATTGACAATTTTCTCTCGCCAATTACGTTCAATACAACATAGAAATCATCTTTTTTTATCTTAGTTTTGTAGATAATTTGATGATTGCACCATAATTATTACTACATAATGACTCAAAAGAATAAAACTACAAACTATTTGGGGTCAATTTGTGAATTTGAAGTAAAATTGAGGGCACTATTATAATTTTTTCTTACTAATTACGTTTAGTACAACATAAAAATCGTCCTATTATATTAGTTTACAGATAAACTAGTGATTGCACAATAACTATTAGTATAAAATGACTTAATTGAAAAAATAAGATAATTTGACATCAATTTGTAATTTTTATGTAAAATAAGGAACACAATTGTTATTTTTTCTTACTAATTACATTAAGTAGAACATATAAATTGTCCTATTATCATAATCTGTATATAATTAGAAAATTGCACCATAACATTACTCATAAAAGGACTTAATTGAATAAAACTTTATATTATTTGAGGTAATTTGTAATGTTTAAGTAAAGTGGGAGTTGTAATTGTCATTTTTTCTATAAATGAAAATAAAATTTCATGTGAAAATTTGAAATTAAAAAAATTTGAGAATTGCGTATTCAAGTTTTCTTAAAAATTTCAAATTTACCCCGATAGTCTCAAATTTTATTCAATTTAATCCTTTTGTACTAATTATTGTGTTGTAATTATCAAATTATGTTAATAGGATAATTTATATGTTGTACTGAATCAAATAAGTGGTAAAAAATAACAGTTATATCTGCTATTTTACTTTAAAATGTAAATTTGATTGCAAATATAGTCTCATATTTCTTCACTTATGTCATTAAATACTAATAGTTATTGTGGTACCGTCATCAATTTATCTACCAAATAAGATAATAGGACGATTCCTATGTTGTACTAGGCGTACTTACAAAGAAAAAATTATAATTGTGCTCCCAAATTTACCTAAAATTTTAAAATTGACCCCAATTAGTCTCAAATTTTAATAAATTGAATCATTATGTATTAATAGTCATGGTGTAGTTATCAAATTATTCAAAAATTAAGATAATAAGATGATTTCTATGTTGAATTGAAAGATTTTAGTGAGAAAAATGACAATTGAGTCCCTAATTTTACTCTCCTGTGGTTTCAAAATTGCTGTAAAGTAGACGGATTCCGTTATAACTAACGGTTAGAAGGGTAAATTTGTCATTTTATTATTTTTTCTTTCTTACTTTTTTTTTTGAAACTTCTTAATATTTTCTAATCTTTCCCTCTCTCTTCCTCACACTTGTTCTTTAGGGAGTGCTCAGAACAGGTTCTGGCCAAATTTTGGGATTGAGACCCAAAATTTTTTCAAAATGTGCTGAGACCCATGTTTCGCACAAGAAGACTCAAACCCAGGTCTCAGTTTTTGGATTGAGACAAAAAAACTAAACTCGTCTTCTTTCCCCTCTTCTTTCTTCTTCCTCCTTCCTCCTTCGAGCCCGTCGTCCTCTTCCTTCCCGGTTGTCATCTCCCCCGCGTCCGTCATCTTCTTCCTTCGCGAAGTCCTTCGACCTCCTCCCTTCGATTCGCGCCAAAGAGTTGCCATATTTTTTCCCTTCGCAGCTTTTTTTTTTTTTTTTTTTTTTTGGGTTCAGCAATTGGTTCTGCAAATTGCTGAAATTTGGTTCTGCAATTTGCAGATCCGCCGGAATCGGGGAAGAAGGGAGGAAGAAGAAAGAAGAGAGAAAAAAAAGGGAAGGAAAAAAACGGAAAGGAAAAAAAAAAATGTTGGGGAAGAAGATGAACAGTGTCACCGACACTGTTCATCAAAGTTTTTATAAGTAGGCCCCTGCTATTTTCTGTTTCTTAAATGACAACCCAACTAATTTTTAAAAAAAAATTAAATAGGAAAAATTAAATATTAAATTATTTTAAACTAAAAATATTGTGTAAACTTAAATATATCATTAACATTAAGAACAATTACTATGGGCTGAAATATTATTATAATGTAAAAATTAGTTTTTGGTTGAACATGTAAAAAATGAAATATTGAGATTTTATCTGCTAATAAAAATAAAAATTTTGGAAAAAAGTATTGAAAAAAATATTGGGTTGAACCCTATATTCTTTAGCTTGGGCTGAAAACTGGGTTACAACCCAGTTCTTAGAACCTTGTTTCTTAAAAATGGGCTGAGACCCAGTTGGGCTGAGAACAGGTTCTGAGACCTGTTATCAGAACTCCCTAAAGAACAGGCCCTTGGTGTTCGAAGGTGCGGCCTGATTGGTCTCTGCCTTGGCCAGAAATCGGCCATGCCCACTCCATTTTGGTAATTGTTTTGAAGATTTCCAGATACCTGCAACATGTTTTAACTATAGGTGGCGGTTCTGGTTTGGTCCTCTGGGCTTTTCACTGCCGACGGTTCTCCTCGCCGTCCTAGCTGCTGGAAGTACTCTCTGTTCTAGGCTTCATGACCTTGTAAGCTGCTGGTAGTCCGACTGCAGCAATAGATAAGGTGTGTTTGGAGTGATTCGTGCTTGGAGGTGCAGCCATCTTTCGGAATCGGGTTCTTCTTCTTCCCTTGGTTTCGGATTTACTGTTCATCGAATTGGTGTTAGCACCGATTGGAATTTTTGCGAATTAGTCACAGGCAATCCGAAATTGGTACAAAGCAACCGTGAAGATAGCATGGGCTAGTAAGATTCGTTCTCTCCTACTTGCTACATTGCCAAAATCGGGAATTCCTGGGCCAACCTGTTTCGGTCTTGGTGCTGGTTCACCGGCGTAAGTGTGCTGCTGTTTTGCTGCTCATTGCCGATGGGAATGGTTTGTTTTTTTATTCCAACGGATCTGAATTTGTTTTTTGGATGGTTTTCTCTGTATTGAAATATCCAAATTTTCCAATGAAATTTTTCAGGATGGTGCTTTGTTCATATTGTATCTTTTGTGATCTGAAATTTTTTTTTCTTTTCATGATGGTGGTGGTGGTGGGGGTCGCGGCTCTGTTGGAAGAACACAACCCTCAATTTGAAGGTTGGTGGTGATGATTAGGCACTGGTGGTGGTGGAAGAAATTTTTAAAACACTGGAAAAAAAATATATATATAGAAAGTAATAATAATATCAAGTAAATTAGTTTTTAAGGGTAAATTAGAATCTTAATGAAAATGGAAATTAAAAAGCTTAATTTTGTTAGTAAGGGAAAATTTGTCATTTTATAACAAAAGTTAAGAAAAATAGTTGACTTTTTGGTTTGACAGTTAAATTTAATAGAATCTGTCTACTTTATAGCAATTTTGAAACCACAGGGGGGTTTTGCGTAACTTTTTAAACAATAAGGGGATCATCATGTACTTTCGCAAATCACATGGGGTTTTGTGTAATTAACCTCAGATAATTGGACGATGTATATGTTGTATTAAACGTAACTAATATAAAAAAATAATATTATATGAGTTATTAAAACGCGTAACAAATAATGTAACAGATGGTCCAAAAATTATTTTTATTGGATTAACGTATAACAAAAATCAATGGATTTTTGTTAAAGTCAGTATTCTTTTTCACTTATTTTATTTTTTGAAATTACCATAAATCTTAAATTTTTTTTATTCGATTAACTTATTACAAAAATCAATGTATATTTTACGGAAATTATCAGTTACCCCCTTTTGCCGTAAAAATTTACCAACAACCCAAAAGTGTTTTCTATAAGCTGCCAAATTGGTCAAAGAAGACTGACTTCATCAATGATGATTAATATTTAATTTTACGCTTGTGCTTCTCATATTTACATTACTATTTCATTCGTCCAACTTAAAGAGTCTATTTTATATTATTAGAACAAATAATACAAAATTGACTTTTTAAACGAGATAGATGAAGATAAAGGACATCATAATTTTAATTTATTTTATTTTTCTTTCCAATTTACCTTCACAAACTTATCATCCCAATGATTATTTATATACGAAACAAATGGTAAATTGAGAAGTACAATACGAATCCATCAATAAATCACACGTTTACGAGAAATAGTCTCATCATACCCATCTTTAAAAAATAAACTAATCCCAAGTCTTGGTGTTAATTTGTTTGATAGGGCTTAAAATGATGGATGTGCAGCTTTACATTCACCATACCCATAAATCATGCATTATCGCACAGGGAATATAACCCCATACATGGTTTCATTTTCCACCTAATATTTTTTTATTTTAGTCATGTACTATGTGGTTTCCCAACTTCCAACTAGACATTCCACTAATAAAAGGTGTTTTTAGGAAGAAATGTTACAAAAACGCTTTAGTGGCAAGAAAGTTTGTCACTATTTGGTGCATCTTTCATTTTCCCTAAATAAATTGCATAGACATAAAAACACAAGTTTCAAGGTAGATAATACTTTTTTTGTGTACATAACAACCAAGCAATATATAGTTACCAATGCAAGTTAGGAAACCATAAACAAAAGACAAACTAGAAAAGAAAGTTTCCAAATGCATTATACCAAGTTTATCTTATCGGCTGAATTTGATTGAAGATTTCATGTCAAATTTTTAAATAATGTCTTGTTCGCATAACTGAATTTCAGAACCAAAAGCTCCCAAGATTCAACAGCAATACGATCAAACAATTAAGTTAGAGGTGTCCAAATTGCATTACCCGTCCCGAATAGGTAGGTTTTTTCTTATTTTATCCTTTTTTAAATGCACCCCTCCCGTATCCGTAATCCCCAACCCCACTTATCAGAATGAACTCGCCGGCCAAAATCTCATCTCTATTGAGGGTCCGAGGTTTGCACAGGAATCATTAACAAAAATGAAATCATTTTAGAAATGACATAAAGAATTTACAGTTCAATCTAAGCTCACATGCTTAATAATTGGAAGGTCAATTGATTTATCAATTCTCAATTCAATAAACGATAAGATACAAATTCGACAAAGAAATCGAAAAATATAGAGCAACATCAAAGATAAGCTCATATCTCTGATGAGACAAAACAGAAATGACACCGCCATGGCTTCAGCCAAGATACGGACATGCTTAGCTCCATGCCACCACAAAAAAAAAAAAAAAGATGCTGTCTAACAACACAAATTAACTTCAACCATTTCAAAAGATTTTCTATGAATTATTTTTGAAGTTTCACCAACAGAAGCCATTGTATAAAGATAATACTGAACTGAATAAAATTAAGTAGAAAAATCCACAATGGAATAGGAAATTATAAATATGAAAAAAATGCATTCTTAAAATGTAGGCAAAAATAAGAAGATAATATTTTCTTCTCGTTCTTCAATCGGGAACGTGATTATGTTTAATTAAACATATAAAAAATGTAGGCAACAAAACAAATCAAAAATGTAGGAATAAAATCGGAATTAGAATATTTGAAATCGGAAGATTTTGGGATCCAAATCGAGTTTTTGCAAATTATGACATCAACTATATAACTACAAAAAATTGTTTATTTTAAATCAATAGATTAAAATTGTGTCTACATATAACACAGGAACCAAAGACTTGTTCCATACTCAAGTAGGGTCCCCTATGCCTACCTTTAAGAGCCAAACATACCACAGCTTTATTCCACAGTGACAGAAGAGCTCTTAGGCATGGTTATCAAACTCGTTTCTGGATTCGTAGACTTGTCCGAGTCTACGAGCTGACTCACCAGAATCGAGTCAAAGTCGTTGGAAATTCGCAGGAAGGCTGAACTCGCTCCAAACTCGGTAGACTCAGACGAGTCTACGAGTCTGGAGCGAGTTCAGAAAAATGTGATTGGGCTGCATAATTTCAAGCATTGGGTTGCTGGAATGGTTTCTTTTCCAAATTAATTGGGCCAATTTCGGCCCAAACCAACCAAAATTTCTAATTTCACATTTTTGTGAATATTTGGCTGCGGTAGTTTGCTGAGCTCTAATCGGGAAAGGGAAAGTTAGAAACAGAGAGAGACTGCCGACGAAGAGACGTGACCCACGAAGAGACGCGACTGGCGACCGGGTTTCAGATCAAGCTCAACTACTCAGCTCAACAACAGTTTTTCAATTTCCGAACTGTACACATTTGAAGGTAAAATTGTTGAACTGAAAATAATTCATTGCTTAATGCTTTGATGAACTAAAATGATTCATTGCTTAATGCTTATGGTTGCTCACATGCTGTTGAGTGTTGAGTGGGTTTATTTCTTCATTATTTTTGTGCTTATGGTTGAACCGAACGTAAGTATGCATTATTTTGGTGCTTATGCAATAAACTTTTGCTGAACAGAACTAAGACCTCAACTTATAACCTTTTTAGTATTTTCTAAAATCAAAAAGCCAATGATATGTTAACAACTTCAATTATTTGAAATATTGTGCTAAGTTAACTGTTATTACGAATATGAATATTACAGCTGAAATATTGTTTAGAGTTGTTTGCTTTTGGGCTGAATGTAGGATTATGATAAATATTACAGTTGAAATTATTTGTTTCAAAGTTCAAAATTAGTTAGAATTAGTGTTGCTTTCATGCTTTGTCTATGGATTAATTAGAATAAGTGTTGTTTTGTTTATTTTCTTTTTTTTGGCTGTTGCTTTCATTCTAAATGTTTAATATGATATTTTTCTATTTTGTTGTTGTTTAATGTAGATGATGAAGAATCTGGTACTAGAGAATCTTGTCGAAAGAAAAAACAAGTCAATCAGTCGCAAGGGTTTCACTTGATTGATGAAGATGAAGAGGATGTTCGAATGACAACGGATGTGCATTTCCAAGATGTTGGGCAAAATGAAGAAGGCAATGAATGAAGTTTTTGAAGGTTATGGATTTGAGAAAGATGTTTAATTATTGGTATGATTATAAATGAACATGTTATGTTATTATTATTTTGCTATGGTTTGTTGAATTAATGACTTGAATTTGATCATGATGTATTGAGATTTGAGGTTACTGTTTGTTGGGGATATTATTATTTTTGTTTCACAATTGATAATTTGACACTTTAATGTGGTTTTTTTTATTCTATTTAAGTTTTATGCTACAAGTATAGTCTCAGGTATGTGTACTGTAAGAGCCAAATTTTATTATTAATTACTGTAAGAAAGAGAGAGAAATTTTTTTTTTGTTAAATTAAAGCTGTGGTAATTTTACAGGCATTTATTAATTCGAAGTAGATTAAATAGTTCTAATGACGATCCAAGTTTTTAAAGATTCAATCAGTTAACGTCAAACTGAAATTGGTTTTTTGAGTGAACTGCCCAAAATGTAGCTGTACTTTCCTATCCTGTCTGCTTTGGTAAATAAATTTTTTGTTTTTCGAAAAATATCACCATATTTATTTAAATGTGCCGAAAAGGTCATATTTGCGGTTTTGGCCATCAATTTTGACGGAAATCGTTTGGAGCGCATTTTCCCTTGGTTTGATGAGGGGTATTTTCGTCCACACTGTTCACGCCTCTCCTTTTTAAATTTTTTTTATTACTTTAATTATTTACACTTTAATCCCTAAATACTTCAGTGAACAAGGCGCAAAGTAACGTTACTTTGCTCACTTCATTTAACAAGGCACAAAGTAACGTTACTTTGCTCACTTCACTGAATAAGTCGCAAAGTAACGTTACTTTGCGCCTTATTCAGTGAAGTGAACAAAGCAACGTTACTTTGCTCCTTGTTCACTGAAGTGAGCAAAATAACGTTATGTTGAGCCTTGTTTGTAATGTTTAGTAAAGTGAGCAAAATATTAAAAATGTGATAAAAGGTCTGACAATCTCTGACACGACACAAAACCGACACGATATATGCGGGTTAGGGTTGAGCCCTAGTAGGCTCGCGAGTTATACGAGTCGACCTAAATAACACGAATAATTAAACGGGTAAGGTTTGGGTTGAGAAGTACACATGTGAAACCACCAATCTGAACCTGACATGAGAAGTTTATCAACATAAAAACACGACACGAACACGAAATGTTCGCGGGTTAAATGGGTCGACATGAATAATTAAATGGGTAAAGTTATGGTTAAGGGATGTCGACACGGGAATCCGCCAACCCAAACCTAATAACCCGAACATGAAATGAATTGCCACCCCTAGATAAAAGGTAAGAAATTAATAAGATATCAACACATCACTTGGCATTAATAAATTAAACTCTTAAAATTATAATAATAACAAAATTTATTTTTTAATTAATCAATTGAAATAAAATATAAAAACTAATTTAGGGATTAAAGTGTAAATAATTAAATAATAACAAATATTTTTGAAAAAAAGGAGAGGCATGAACAGTGCGGACGAAATATATTCCTCATCAAAGCAAGGAAAAACACGCTCCAAAGGATTTCCGTCAAGATTGATGGCCAAAAAAAAAAATATGACCTTTTTGGCACATTTAAATAAGTATGGTAATATTTATGGAAAAAAAAAATTTAGTTACCAAAGCGGACATGATAGGAAAGTAAAGGTACATTTTGGGCAGTTCACTCTTAATTTTTTTAAGAGTTTGGGTCTTAATTAAATATTAGCTTCTATTTTTAAAGGCTTAATAACTATTTACACCTTCCCCCCAAGGTGTTATTCCCTTTTGACTACTTACCCCCCCATGTTTTTAAAACTAACTCTTTACCCTCCCTTGACTAAGTCATGTATAATAATCATTGAAAAGACAAAATTACCCCCATCAAATGATGACTCCTTGTCCACGTCTCCCCGACCTCTACCTGTAGAAGATCGGGTCTGAATTGATTTCAAATAAAAGGCAAATATTATACTACTAGCTAGGATTGAACACGCGACCCTCTGCTCCCTTACACATGGAATATCCACTAGGTTGCTGATGTTTTTGATATCAATTATAGTTTCCATTAGAGCCTCTTTTATTTGGAGAGTTGAGAGAGAGAGTGAAGGATAAATCTAACGGGAACTATAATTGGTATAAAAAACATTAGTAGCCTAGCTATTATATCATGCGTAAGGCAGTGGATGGTTGTGTGTTCAATCCTAACCAATTGCATAATTTTTGCATTTTATTTGAAATCAATCTAGACCCGATCTCCTGAAGGTAGGTGACGTGGCGGAGATATGGATTGTGACATGGACAGGGAGTCATCATTTAATGAGGGTAATTTTGTCCTTTCAATGATTATTATACATGACTTAGTGAAAGGGGAGGGTTAGAAAGTTAGTTTTACAAACATGGGGGGGGGGGGGGGGGGGGGGGGGGTAAGTAGTCAAAAGTGGAGATTATTAAATTATTTTAATCACCCTTACTAACAATTTTAAATATAAATGTCTTATTAAAAAATGTTAAATCTTAAATAGAACAAGATTCAAAATTGCTACGTATTTGATATAAAGTCCATTATTGGATTTCCAACCTTTGTGATATCTATAGTGCCTTTATATAATTTCCGGGAATGGTTCATCAAGTTAATTTGAATTTGGTCCATTAAATTAAATATATTTTAATATTTAAAAAGAAATATGGACAGAAGTTTCGTTACTAATATCTTAGAGTAATATTAAAATTTCTTTTCTAATGTTGCAGCATTGTGTTGAGATGTGCAATATACAAACATCAAACGAGATGTGGAATTTTGTATAAGTAAATGTGCAATGTTCACATATAAAAAATATTTTTTATTCCTTACAACTAAATAAATAAATAAAATTACCATATTTAGATTTTGTATGTGTACCTAAATTTTATTGTATGTTCACTTGAATTTAAATATACATGATGATTAAATGATGTGTCATAATCCTATTGGCTTAATTATAAAATAACCATTCGCCTAAAACAAAGAGAGGGAATATCATATAGTTTGAATTACATTTTAGAAATTTATAATATGGTATTATAGTTCATAAATAATATTCTTAACTATAGTATAGATGATGATTCAAAACATATTTAAATGGCTCAGGATCCTCTGTTATACTCCATGTTACACATCTTAATAACTCATCGTAAATATTATTTTTTATTTTAATTTTTTACCAATGATATTCATTGACATGCTACCTAATTTTCATATATTTATTTTATTTTTTACATTGATATTGTATTTTAATATAATTTTAGGGTACTTTTTAAAATTTTTAATCTCAATAAATTAAAATAAATATACCTTACACCAAAATGGGTGAACCTTAGTCAAAAATTTTGTTATAATGCCAATGAATATCATTGATGAAAAAATTAAAATAAAAAATAATATTTACGATGAGTTATTAAGATGTGTAACATGAAATTGTAATAGAGGATTTTGAGCCGTTTAAATACGTCAATGTCTGTATTTGGGAAAATGTTTTGTTGAGGAGTCTCACTGTGCTGGACTAGAGTTTTGGGGTTAGCCCATTTAAAATTGGGCTTGGGCCTATTAAAAATCCCTGCCCGATACCAAATATGAGAATTGTTAATTGATGATATGTTTTATTTCAATATGGCCCAATATGAAACATCTTGTATTTCTGAAGTCCTATAAATAAACTAGATCCAAAGGGAATAGCTCTTACATCTGGGCTTGTAAATCGGTTGCCAGTCCAAAGAACTGGAGAAAATATTAAGGATTTTTATGAATTAATTCCAATTTTTATTTTCCTCTTACAAAATTTAATAAAAAAAATATAAATGTGATAATATCTTACATAAACTCGAATATTCCAAAAGAGTCTCAAACCAACGGTTCATCATTCCATCTCTGTTAGATTTCATTATAAATATAAAAATGTTGGATGCATATCATAATACAAACATAAAAAAATCGCAATTTGACAGGGTTGCGAAATTTGCAATCGTGCATGATATATGAGACTTGTGTGCAAAGTGTGGAATTCATCCGTGTGCGAAATATTATGAGAAAGTGTAAACTCGATAACTATCTCCTTTCCTCCTTCCCCACCCCCCAAAAAAAATTGCCCCTCTCTGTCGTTCTTCTTTCTTTCAGTGCTATCGCACTCGCTTCTTGGCCAAAGAATTCATTGCCAAAGCTTGAGAAAAAGAAAGAAAAACTCATTAGACATCGTTGCCGCTCCTCCAGATCTGGGAAGGTTAGAGAAGAATAGTTTGTATACGTTGAACTTGTGAGTATTAGAGTTTAATCACAGGTTAGGATAAATTTTCCTTTCTATTATAAATTCACCGTGACAGCTAAAATGTGCTGTGACATTATCACTTGCCTTTGAGATAATACTGTTTGTATTGTTTATCTATTCTTGGAGGCTTTACATTAATGATGTTCTAGGACAGTTGAAATCATTTGAGATGGAAAATGTTTTTAAGATTATAATTTTAATAGATGAATTCCTTAAAAGATTAAACTAATTTTATGCCTTTACAAATAATTTAGAAAGTTTTACTCTCACTTTAATAATAACAAGAAAATGATAATTTTGTGCAGTAATTAATATAATATCTATTTCAAACTTCATACATTACACTTATTATTACCTAATTTTAAAAATGAATATACTTTATCCATGACAAAATTACTATGTTTCTCCCTTTTTTATGAAAGGTAGCTATGGGGCGTACATTTTCCCATAACATGTCGCACGGATAAGTCCCACACCTTACACGTCATTCTTATATATCATGCACAATTATAAATTTTGCTCACATTTTTAGCTAATTTTCTTTCTACAAATCTAATATTTTGATGCCTATACACAAGCCGTCACACACGTGAGGTTATTAGCTCAAATACTATCCTCATGCCCAAAATCTATGTTCTCTCCAAACTGAATAAGTTTATCTGTAATTTATGTCAATTTGCGGATCCAATTTGAAATTTAAGATCGATTTTGGTATGGATTATAAAGAAGCTACTCCGGATAATTATCAGAAACTGACCAGAATTTTACCCTAACATTTACCAAACAGAAGATGGAAATATTATATAAACCTGGTACGTTGACTTGACTTTACTAGAAGAAGTAAATTAAATTTAAAAAAAGATGTTACGAAAGCCTACACAAGCTCGCACCTGGACTCGACCACACGTAACTTTTTCCCCTACCGACTAACTTGGACAAAACGAAAGGAGTTGGAAATGGATAAACCTTTAAATAAATAAAGACTACTAATCCCTTCAATGATTAATAGTTTATGGAGTTATAAAAGCAAAGCTAAAGTAAGCCTCATCATTCACTCAATCTTAATCCCATCGCCCTTATTTTTCATCGCTTCAACTATTATCTTTCCGCTTCCTTCCAGTTGCTTCCCCCATCGTTGCGTTCTTTGAAGGATCATCAGCAATTGGTAGTAGTTTTATCCCTCTTATATTTGATTTTGGTTCTTTTTGTTTTCCGTGGCGTTTGGACTGAATTGTTGATAAGGGTTTGGTTTTATTATGCTGTTGTTTTCTTTGATTATGAATTTATGTTTGTTGAAGTGAATTCTTGGTGGGTTTTTCCAATTCTGGTCTGGAGTTTCTTTCTTTGCAATTTTAGTCTGAAATTCCTGTCTTACTTGAAAAGGTATGAAAAGAATTGATTATGACTCTTGGTAGTTAGTGTTGACGTTTCGAATTCTTGATAGAGGAATCTGAATTCATAGAATAGGAGGTTTCTCTTTAATAATTCTCCTGCTGGGTTTCAAGAATTGACAATTATAGACTTGTTCATCTGATTGATTGTAGGATATTGTGTTTTCGGAACTTCTCTTGAAATGGCGAAGAGTGCATTCAAGCAAGAGCATGATTTTGGTTAGTTCTGGACTCTTTTATTGTTCTAATTTAGTGGGAAATCCATAATATTGGATTTTGTTAAATTCCTGTATTCTTCTGATTTTCAGAGAAGAGGCGCGCGGAGGCTGCCAGGATCCGAGAAAAATATCCAGACAGAATTCCAGTGAGTTCTTGCAACTTTAATTGGATAAATGTTGTTTTATTATCAAGTGCTAGTTTAGACCTTGATGAGTGAATCTTACTGTAAATATGGCTAATTTAGTTCTTATGTGAGTCTTGAACTGTTTAACTTGTGGAACTATTAAATCGGTAGCTGTCTTCATGTGACTGAAAGAAGGTGTCAAGTTGCTAACTTTCTGGCGTACTGCCTTCTTTTTGTTGCTTCTATCGTTTGTCAATATTGTGTTCTCCAAATATTTGTTTGAAGGAGAAGGGGGAAAATTGCAAAAAGGGTTCTCCCTAGAAGAAAGGCTATGGCTAATTTAGTAAACTCCAATTTCTGTTGAAAGATCCTCAAGAAATTATGTTGAATGCAGTACATGAAAGTTAATGTTAACCAGTGATAATTTAACAGTAGAAAGTTAATTGAATATGGCTTGATGGACCGGAGGGAAGTGATGATACCCCTGCTTTCTATTGTCCAATGATACATGTATGTAGTATTCATTATATCATTCCTATTTGTTACTTTCACGTAGAACATTTAACTGTGTGGTGATTTTTTATATGTTAAAGAAACAGAATTCAGTCTGTAGTTATTAGTAGTCCCGGAGTTTGAAACACTGTAAATGATTCGCAAATTTGGAGTCTGGAGGAAGTTTAGTAACTTAGCAAAACTTTAACAGCAATATCTATAATTTCAGCAAAAACACAAAATTTATAAATGTGATCATTTCCATTCTAAGTGTAATACTTGGAATGTTAACTAACTGGATCTACTAGTAATGTGGTTTGAGCATAGTTTCTGGGGGCGTTTGATCATTTCGAAAATATTGCTGTTACTGCATGCTGGAACTTTTGTATAATCAATGCTTCTGGAGTTCCTAGCTTGATGCTATGATTATTTTCGTATTGCTGCTTTCTTATGTTATATTCTCTCCACATTTTAAATATTTTCGTCTGTTCTTAATAGGTAATTGTGGAGAAGGCAGAGAAAAGTGATATTCCCAACATTGACAAGAAGAAGTATGCATATTCTCTGCACTCTGTTTTACTTTTTGCAATTTTTGAATTCATGATATAACAACTTCCAGTGATGGGAACTGAAGCCTGCTTACATGTGTTTTAGCAATAAACTGAATGTTTTTACAGACTTCTGTGAGAAACTCTGAGAACACTAGAAACGGTGAAGTCTTTGTCAGGGATGGAAATTTTCAGTGAAAATCTGGTGTTTCATCTACTTCACCTTGCTGATGTCTCATTTCTAAATTCAGATTAACTGAAAAGGTTACTAGACATTAGGATTTAATGCTTGGTTTTGTGACTTGGACTGCCGAAGATGAACAGAGTTATAGGGAAAGCCATTGAAGGTTTAAACCTACGGATGTTACAATTGATATGCTGCTCTATGCTGAATCTTTTCCTTTTGACTACATGATAGTATGAAACCATTTCCTTTATCTTTCAATTATCTGATCGAGAAACTTACAGGTACCTTGTACCGGCAGACCTGACTGTCGGGCAGTTTGTCTATGTTATCCGCAAAAGGATCAAGCTGAGTGCAGAGAAAGCCATTTTCATTTTTGTTGACAATGTCCTTCCTCCCACAGGTACCTCTTAGCCTCCTTCTCCTATATCGCTTCTTCTAAGCCATCCCGGATAACCCTTTAATTTTAAATTGTTTTGATTTTGCAGGAGCGATAATGTCTGGCATATATGAGGAGAAGAAGGATGTAGATGGTTTCCTCTATGTTAGTTACAGTGGAGAGAACACATTTGGAAACAACATGTGATCCAACTTTAGCTCCTCAAAACCAATACAATTTACTTGACACTTCCTTCAACCATTCTTCATCTGGCTGTTGTTCTATGGTTCATAATCCACATCCAATGTTTCTTATACCCTGTGAAAGAATGTGGCATTCTTGTATAGCAAATGACCATGTATAGTTTCTAAAACACCTCCAAAAGGAACAACACTAGTTTCTTGAACATGATCTGAATAACCATTTGGATTACCGCACAGTTACCTTTGATTTTCTGTAGATATTCAATTTGATGTTGTGTTATATTGGTAGTTTCTGATCAATTTTTAATGGCTGCCTAATTTTTCTTCTTTTGTTGTTTATTTTCCTTTGACCTGTGGAACCACAAGAAATCAGAAGAGGGTAGGAGAGTGTGAAAGAAAGGAAGAACTGAGTATAATTCAGTCTCTCCTTGTAGATGATGTTGTGTCGCTTATTCTGTACCACAATGACAAATTAGGCGTTGTTTTCATTGGGGTTTTAAATATCTATGTTGTTTATGGTATGTGAATAAGACATTTATCAAAGTAATGCTAAATTGTTTGTATCAAGATTTGATGTGCATCAACCGAAGAAATGTAGTGTCGAAATGATTGCAGATCAATAGAAATAAGACATCCTACGTGATTCAGATAATGTAATGAAAAATAAAATATGATCCATAGCAAAAATGGTTTTAGAACCCCATTTTTCCTTCAAATTATGTATATCACCTCAAATTGATAATACATTTTTTAACCTGTGATATTTATTTATTAACTATCTTTTCTATTCACGTTAAAAATCAATAAGTGAACGTTACATCATCGATTATGAAAATGTGTTATGAATATAATTTTTTTTTTTTGTATTGGTGCAAATAAGTCAATGTATAAGGTGGAAAAGATCACATGTAACCAAAAAATGATCATCAAATATTGCACAATATATATGCAACAACTATCAATCAAGTTCAGTGCACCAAACAATTTCCACAAATGAAGGCGTACACAAAGCCGGTTGAATTTTGGCATTACTATCCCTTAAAGTCTCGAGTCCCTTAGGGTGGTGGAAAAGAAGGCCTAATAAACCTGTTTCCCTTCAAAATAATCCTATATTCAAAATACCATAGAAAAAGCAGAAAAGAATGAAAACCACAAATTTGGAGCTGAAGAGTGGTGACAAATATTTAGGGAAGAGTTAGAGCGGCGGGTCTCGTAATCCTAAGGTTATGAGTTCAAAAATTGTGATCGCAAAGTAAAAGAAGAAGAAAAAAAAAAAAAAGATGGTGACAAATATTTTCTTATTTTTGAGGAAGAAAAGCGTTCAAATCTCTTTAGCTCGCCAAATTGTAGAAGGCTAGTGGGAAAAATCGCAAGTCTTGCAATGCGTGGGAGTAACTCAGTCAATAAATGTCGATATTGCGTGTTAGTAATTCAGCCAATGAATGTCGAGATAGCGTGTTAGTAATTCAGCCAATGAATATCGAGATAGCGTGTTAGTAATTCAGCCAATAAATGTCGAGATACCTTCGTGAAACCCAAAGAAAAAAAGAAAAATGGTGAGCCCAATAAATAAAAAGCAAATGGTGGTGGTGCCCCATTTGGTTTTTATGTGGCAACATATATATTTTTCACACGGCAAAAGCACATGGACTATATGCCACGTGGCATGCATCCTGAATAGTGATGTACAAAGGGGTTTTATTTTCACAAGGCCCCCCTATGTGTCTTGGGCTGGCGGTTGGGCCATGTAAACTTGTCTCCTTGTTTGGGCCCACTGTTTTTCATCCCCCCCATAACCCAATGGGCCCCAGCTGTTTCAGCACAAAATTTCATTTTTTTTTCTTTCCAAAAATTATAATTTATTTTTTAATTATGGATGATATAATGATTTTAATAAAAATACTAAAGTCAAAAAAGTATAAGTATGACTCATCTATTAATTAATGTTTAAAAACATGATTCATTTATGTGTTATATTGATAGATATTATATGTTACTACTTATGAGTCATTTTACTTTGTTTATATAATTGTATATGGTGTATCCCATTTAGCATTAGTACAAGACCCATATAGACCCACTAGCAAGGGCAAGACATCTTGCTAGGTTTAAAAAATAAAGGTTGCGTCACTCATGTGACCAGAACAAGCAAGTAAAGGGAGTCGCGATAATTTCAGAAGGCCAAGTTCAAACCTTCTCTACAAATACAAAGGTCAAACATTGTTCAAAGATATTTAAAATAAAAATTTTGGAAAAAAGTATTGAAAAAAATATTGGGTTGAACCCTATTTCTTTAGCTTGGGCTGAAAACTGGGTTACAACCCAGTTCTTAGAACCTTGTTTCTTAAAAATGGGCTGAGACCCAGTTGGGCTGAGAACAGGTTCTGAGACCTGTTATCAGAACTCCCTAAAGAACAGGCCCTTGGTGTTCGAAGGTGCGGCCTGATTGGTCTCTGCCTTGGCCAGAAATCGGCCATGCCCACTCCATTTTGGTAATTGTTTTGAAGATTTCCAGATACCTGCAACATGTTTTAACTATAGGTGGCGGTTCTGGTTTGGTCCTCTGGGCTTTTCACTGCCGACGGTTCTCCTCGCCGTCCTAGCTGCTGGAAGTACTCTCTGTTCTAGGCTTCATGACCTTGTAAGCTGCTGGTAGTCCGACTGCAGCAATAGATAAGGTGTGTTTGGAGTGATTCGTGCTTGGAGGTGCAGCCATCTTTCGGAATCGGGTTCTTCTTCTTCCCTTGGTTTCGGATTTACTGTTCATCGAATTGGTGTTAGCACCGATTGGAATTTTTGCGAATTAGTCACAGCCAATCCGAAATTGGTACAAAGCAACCGTGAAGATAGCATGGGCTAGTAAGATTCGTTCTCTCCTACTTGCTACCTTGCCAAAATCGGGAATTCCTGGGCCAACCTGTTTAGGTCTTGGTGCTGGTTCACCGGCGTAAGTGTGCTGCTGTTTTGCTGCTCATTGCCGATGGGAATGGTTTGTTTTTTTATTCCAACGGATCTGAATTTGTTTTTTGGATGGTTTTCTCTGTATTGAAATATCCAAATTTTCCAATGAAATTTTTCAGGATGGTGCTTTGTTCATATTGTATCTTTTGTGATCTGAATTTTTTTTTTTTCATGGTGGTGGTGGGGGTCGCGGCTCTGTTGGAAGAACACAACCCTCAATTTGAAGGTTGGTGGTGATGATTAGGCACTGGTGGTGGTGGAAGAAATTTTTTAAACACTGGAAAAAAAAAATATATATAGAAAGTAATAATAATATCAAGTAAATTAGTTTTAAGGGTAAATTAGAATCTTAATGAAAATGGAAATTAAAAAGCTTAATTTTGTTAGTAAGGGAAAATTTGTCATTTTATAACAAAAGTTAAGAAAAATAGTTGACTTTTTGGTTTGACAGTTAAATTTAATAGAATCTGTCTACTTTATAGCAATTTTGAAACCACAGGGGGTTTTGCGTAACTTTTTAAACAATAAGGGGATCATCATGTACTTTCGCAAATCACATGGGGTTTTGTGTAATTAACCTCAGATAATTGGACGATGTATATGTTGTATTAAACGTAACTAATATAAAAAAATAATATTATATGAGTTATTAAAACGCGTAACAAATAATGTAACAGATGGTCCAAAAATTATTTTTATTGGATTAACGTATAACAAAAATCAATGGATTTTTGTTAAAGTCAGTATTCTTTTTCACTTATTTTATTTTTTGAAATTACCATAAATCTTAAATTTTTTTTATTCGATTAACTTATTACAAAAATCAATGTATATTTTACGGAAATTATCAGTTACCCCCTTTTGCCGTAAAAATTTACCAACAACCCAAAAGTGTTTTCTATAAGCTGCCAAATTGGTCAAAGAAGACTGACTTCATCAATGATGATTAATATTTAATTTTACGCTTGTGCTTCTCATATTTACATTACTATTTCATTCGTCCAACTTAAAGAGTCTATTTTATATTATTAGAACAAATAATACAAAATTGACTTTTTAAACGAGATAGATGAAGATAAAGGACATCATAATTTTAATTTATTTTATTTTTCTTTCCAATTTACCTTCACAAACTTATCATCCCAATGATTATTTATATACGAAACAAATGGTAAATTGAGAAGTACAATACGAATCCATCAATAAATCACACGTTTACGAGAAATAGTCTCATCATACCCATCTTTAAAAATAAACTAATCCCAAGTCTTGGTGTTAATTTGTTTGATAGGGCTTAAAATGATGGATGTGCAGCTTTACATTCACCATACCCATAAATCATGCATTATCGCACAGGGAATATAACCCCATACATGGTTTCATTTTCCACCTAATATTTTTTTATTTTAGTCATGTACTATGTGGTTTTCCAACTTCCAACTAGACATTCCACTAATAAAAGGTGTTTTTAGGAAGAAATGTTACAAAAACGCTTTAGTGACAAGAAAGTTTGCCACTATTTGGTGCATCTTTCATTTTCCCTAAATAAATTGCATAGACATAAAAACACAAGTTTCAAGGTAGATAATACTTTTTTTGTGTACATAACAACCAAGCAATATATAGTTACCAATGCAAGTTAGGAAACCATAAACAAAAGACAAACTAGAAAAGAAAGTTTCCAAATGCATTATACCAAGTTTATCTTATCGGCTGAATTTGATTGAAGATTTCATGTCAAATTTTTAAATAATGTCTTGTTCGCATAACTGAATTTCAGAACCAAAAGCTCCCAAGATTCAACAGCAATACGATCAAACAATTAAGTTAGAGGTGTCCAAATTGCATTACCCGTCCCGAATAGGTAGGTTTTTTCTTATTTTATCCTTTTTTAAATGCACCCCTCCCGTATCCGTAATCCCCAACCCCACTTATCAGAATGAACTCGCCGGCCAAAATCTCATCTCTATTGAGGGTCCGAGGTTTGCACAGGAATCATTAACAAAAATGAAATCATTTTAGAAATGACATAAAGAATTTACAGTTCAATCTAAGCTCACATGCTTAATAATTGGAAGGTCAATTGATTTATCAATTCTCAATTCAATAAACGATAAGATACAAATTCGACAAAGAAATCGAAAAATATAGAGCAACATCAAAGATAAGCTCATATCTCTGATGAGACAAAACAGAAATGACACCGCCATGGCTTCAGCCAAGATACGGACATGCTTAGCTCCATGCCACCACAAAAAAAAAAAAAAAGATGCTGTCTAACAACACAAATTAACTTCAACCATTTCAAAAGATTTTCTATGAATTATTTTTGAAGTTTCACCAACAGAAGCCATTGTATAAAGATAATACTGAACTGAATAAAATTAAGTAGAAAAATCCACAATGGAATAGGAAATTATAAATATGAAAAAAAATGCATTCTTAAAATGTAGGCAAAAATAAGAAGATAATATTTTCTTCTCGTTCTTCAATCGGGAACGTGATTATGTTTAATTAAACATATAAAAAATGTAGGCAACAAAACAAATCAAAAATGTAGGAATAAAATCGGAATTAGAATATTTGAAATCGGAAGATTTTGGGATCCAAATCGAGTTTTTGCAAATTATGACATCAACTATATAACTACAAAAAATTGTTTATTTTAAATCAATAGATTAAAATTGTGTCTACATATAACACAGGAACCAAAGACTTGTTCCATACTCAAGTAGGGTCCCCTATGCCTACCTTTAAGAGCCAAACATACCACAGCTTTATTCCACAGTGACAGAAGAGCTCTTAGGCATGGTTATCAAACTCGTTTCTGGATTCGTAGACTTGTCCGAGTCTACGAGCTGACTCACCAGAATCGAGTCAAAGTCGTTGGAAATTCGCAGGAAGGCTGAACTCGCTCCAAACTCGGTAGACTCAGACGAGTCTACGAGTCTGGAGCGAGTTCAGAAAAATGTGATTGGGCTGCATAATTTCAAGCATTGGGTTGCTGGAATGGTTTCTTTTCCAAATTAATTGGGCCAATTTCGGCCCAAACCAACCAAAATTTCTAATTTCACATTTTTGTGAATATTTGGCTGCGGTAGTTTGCTGAGCTCTAATCGGGAAAGGGAAAGTTAGAAACAGAGAGAGACTGCCGACGAAGAGACGTGACCCACGAAGAGACGCGCTGGCGACCGGCGAAGAGACCTGACCGGGTTTCAGATCAAGCTCAACTACTCAGCTCAACAACAGTTTTTCAATTTCCGAACTGTACACATTTGAAGGTAAAATTGCTGAACTGAAAATAATTCATTGCTTAATGCTTTGATGAACTAAAATGATTCATTGCTTAATGCTTATGGTTGCTCACATGCTGTTGAGTGTTGAGTGGGTTTATTTCTTCATTATTTTTGTGCTTATGGTTGAACCGAACGTAAGTATGCATTATTTTGGTGCTTATGCAATAAACTTTTGCTGAACAGAACTAAGACCTCAACTTATAACCTTTTTAGTATTTTCTAAAATCAAAAAGCCAATGATATGTTAACAACTTCAATTATTTGAAATATTGTGCTAAGTTAACTGTTATTACGAATATGAATATTACAGCTGAAATATTGTTTAGAGTTGTTTGCTTTTGGGCTGAATGTAGGATTATGATAAATATTACAGTTGAAATTATTTGTTTCAAAGTTCAAAATTAGTTAGAATTAGTGTTGCTTTCATGCTTTGTCTATGGATTAATTAGAATAAGTGTTGTTTTGTTTATTTTCTTTTTTTTGGCTGTTGCTTTCATTCTAAATGTTTAATATGATATTTTTCTATTTTGTTGTTGTTTAATGTAGATGATGAAGAATCTGGTACTAGAGAATCTTGTCGAAAGAAAAAACAAGTCAATCAGTCGCAAGGGTTTCACTTGATTGATGAAGATGAAGAGGATGTTCGAATGACAACGGATGTGCATTTCCAAGATGTTGGGCAAAATGAAGAAGGCAATGAATGAAGTTTTTGAAGGTTATGGATTTGAGAAAGATGTTTAATTATTGGTATGATTATAAATGAACATGTTATGTTATTATTATTTTGCTATGGTTTGTTGAATTAATGACTTGAATTTGATCATGATGTATTGAGATTTGAGGTTACTGTTTGTTGGGGATATTATTATTTTTGTTTCACAATTGATAATTTGACACTTTAATGTGGTTTTTTTTATTCTATTTAAGTTTTATGCTACAAGTATAGTCTCAGGTATGTGTACTGTAAGAGCCAAATTTTATTATTAATTACTGTAAGAAAGAGAGAGAAATTTTTTTTTTGTTAAATTAAAGCTGTGGTAATTTTACAGGCATTTATTAATTCGAAGTAGATTAAATAGTTCTAATGACGATCCAAGTTTTTAAAGATTCAATCAGTTAACGTCAAACTGAAATTGGTTTTTTGAGTGAACTGCCCAAAATGTAGCTGTACTTTCCTATCCTGTCTGCTTTGGTAAATAAATTTTTTGTTTTTCGAAAAATATCACCATATTTATTTAAATGTGCCGAAAAGGTCATATTTGCGGTTTTGGCCATCAATTTTGACGGAAATCGTTTGGAGCGCATTTTCCCTTGGTTTGATGAGGGGTATTTTCGTCCACACTGTTCACGCCTCTCCTTTTTAAATTTTTTTTATTACTTTAATTATTTACACTTTAATCCCTAAATACTTCAGTGAACAAGGCGCAAAGTAACGTTACTTTGCTCACTTCATTTAACAAGGCACAAAGTAACGTTACTTTGCTCACTTCACTGAATAAGTCGCAAAGTAACGTTACTTTGCGCCTTATTCAGTGAAGTGAACAAAGCAACGTTACTTTGCTCCTTGTTCACTGAAGTGAGCAAAATAACGTTATGTTGAGCCTTGTTTGTAATGTTTAGTAAAGTGAGCAAAATATTAAAAATGTGATAAAAGGTCTGACAATCTCTGACACGACACAAAACCGACACGATATATGCGGGTTAGGGTTGAGCCCTAGTAGGCTCGCGAGTTATACGAGTCGACCTAAATAACACGAATAATTAAACGGGTAAGGTTTGGGTTGAGAAGTACACATGTGAAACCACCAATCTGAACCTGACATGAGAAGTTTATCAACATAAAAACACGACACGAACACGAAATGTTCGCGGGTTAAATGGGTCGACATGAATAATTAAATGGGTAAAGTTATGGTTAAGGGATGTCGACACGGGAATCCGCCAACCCAAACCTAATAACCCGAACATGAAATGAATTGCCACCCCTAGATAAAAGGTAAGAAATTAATAAGATATCAACACATCACTTGGCATTAATAAATTAAACTCTTAAAATTATAATAATAACAAAATTTATTTTTTAATTAATCAATTGAAATAAAATATAAAAACTAATTTAGGGATTAAAGTGTAAATAATTAAATAATAACAAATATTTTTGAAAAAAAGGAGAGGCATGAACAGTGCGGACGAAATATATTCCTCATCAAAGCAAGGAAAAACACGCTCCAAAGGATTTCCGTCAAGATTGATGGCCAAAAAAAAAAATATGACCTTTTTGGCACATTTAAATAAGTATGGTAATATTTATGGAAAAAAAAAATTTAGTTACCAAAGCGGACATGATAGGAAAGTAAAGGTACATTTTGGGCAGTTCACTCTTAATTTTTTTAAGAGTTTGGGTCTTAATTAAATATTAGCTTCTATTTTTAAAGGCTTAATAACTATTTACACCTTCCCCCCAAGGTGTTATTCCCTTTTGACTACTTACCCCCCCATGTTTTTAAAACTAACTCTTTACCCTCCCTTGACTAAGTCATGTATAATAATCATTGAAAAGACAAAATTACCCCCATCAAATGATGACTCCTTGTCCACGTCTCCCCGACCTCTACCTGTAGAAGATCGGGTCTGAATTGATTTCAAATAAAAGGCAAATATTATACTACTAGCTAGGATTGAACACGCGACCCTCTGCTCCCTTACACATGGAATATCCACTAGGTTGCTGATGTTTTTGATATCAATTATAGTTTCCATTAGAGCCTCTTTTATTTGGAGAGTTGAGAGAGAGAGTGAAGGATAAATCTAACGGGAACTATAATTGGTATAAAAAACATTAGTAGCCTAGCTATTATATCATGCGTAAGGCAGTGGATGGTTGTGTGTTCAATCCTAACCAATTGCATAATTTTTGCATTTTATTTGAAATCAATCTAGACCCGATCTCCTGAAGGTAGGTGACGTGGCGGAGATATGGATTGTGACATGGACAGGGAGTCATCATTTAATGAGGGTAATTTTGTCCTTTCAATGATTATTATACATGACTTAGTGAAAAGGGGAGGGTTAGAAAGTTAGTTTTACAAACATGGGGGGGGGGGGGGGGGGGGGGGGGTAAGTAGTCAAAAGTGGAGATTATTAAATTATTTTAATCACCCTTACTAACAATTTTAAATATAAATGTCTTATTAAAAAATGTTAAATCTTAAATAGAACAAGATTCAAAATTGCTACGTATTTGATATAAAGTCCATTATTGGATTTCCAACCTTTGTGATATCTATAGTGCCTTTATATAATTTCCGGGAATGGTTCATCAAGTTAATTTGAATTTGGTCCATTAAATTAAATATATTTTAATATTTAAAAAGAAATATGGACAGAAGTTTCGTTACTAATATCTTAGAGTAATATTAAAATTTCTTTTCTAATGTTGCAGCATTGTGTTGAGATGTGCAATATACAAACATCAAACGAGATGTGGAATTTTGTATAAGTAAATGTGCAATGTTCACATATAAAAAATATTTTTTATTCCTTACAACTAAATAAATAAATAAAATTACCATATTTAGATTTTGTATGTGTACCTAAATTTTATTGTATGTTCACTTGAATTTAAATATACATGATGATTAAATGATGTGTCATAATCCTATTGGCTTAATTATAAAATAACCATTCGCCTAAAACAAAGAGAGGGAATATCATATAGTTTGAATTACATTTTAGAAATTTATAATATGGTATTATAGTTCATAAATAATATTCTTAACTATAGTATAGATGATGATTCAAAACATATTTAAATGGCTCAGGATCCTCTGTTATACTCCATGTTACACATCTTAATAACTCATCGTAAATATTATTTTTTATTTTAATTTTTTACCAATGATATTCATTGACATGCTACCTAATTTTCATATATTTATTTTATTTTTTACATTGATATTGTATTTTAATATAATTTTAGGGTACTTTTTAAAATTTTTAATCTCAATAAATTAAAATAAATATACCTTACACCAAAATGGGTGAACCTTAGTCAAAAATTTTGTTATAATGCCAATGAATATCATTGATGAAAAAATTAAAATAAAAAATAATATTTACGATGAGTTATTAAGATGTGTAACATGAAATTGTAATAGAGGATTTTGAGCCGTTTAAATACGTCAATGTCTGTATTTGGGAAAATGTTTTGTTGAGGAGTCTCACTGTGCTGGACTAGAGTTTTGGGGTTAGCCCATTTAAAATTGGGCTTGGGCCTATTAAAAATCCCTGCCCGATACCAAATATGAGAATTGTTAATTGATGATATGTTTTATTTCAATATGGCCCAATATGAAACATCTTGTATTTCTGAAGTCCTATAAATAAACTAGATCCAAAGGGAATAGCTCTTACATCTGGGCTTGTAAATCGGTTGCCAGTCCAAAGAACTGGAGAAAATATTAAGGATTTTTATGAATTAATTCCAATTTTTATTTTCCTCTTACAAAATTTAATAAAAAAAATATAAATGTGATAATATCTTACATAAACTCGAATATTCCAAAAGAGTCTCAAACCAACGGTTCATCATTCCATCTCTGTTAGATTTCATTATAAATATAAAAATGTTGGATGCATATCATAATACAAACATAAAAAAATCGCAATTTGACAGGGTTGTGAAATTTGCAATCGTGCATGATATATGAGACTTGTGTGCAAAGTGTGGAATTCATCCGTGTGCAAAATATTATGAGAAAGTGTAAACTCGATAACTATCTCCTTTCCTCCTTCCCCACCCCCCAAAAAAAATTGCCCCTCTCTATCGTTCTTCTTTCTTTCAGTGCTATCGCACTCGCTTCTTGGCCAAAGAATTCATTGCCAAAGCTTGAGAAAAAGAAAGAAAAACTCATTAGACATCGTTGCCGCTCCTCCAGATCTGGGAAGGTTAGAGAAGAATAGTTTGTATACGTTGAACTTGTGAGTATTAGAGTTTAATCACAGGTTAGGATAAATTTTCCTTTCTATTATAAATTCACCGTGACAGCTAAAATGTGCTGTGACATTATCACTTGCCTTTGAGATAATACTGTTTGTATTGTTTATCTATTCTTGGAGGCTTTACATTAATGATGTTCTAGGACAGTTGAAATCATTTGAGATGGAAAATGTTTTTAAGATTATAATTTTAATAGATGAATTCCTTAAAAGATTAAACTAATTTTATGCCTTTACAAATAATTTAGAAAGTTTTACTCTCACTTTAATAATAACAAGAAAATGATAATTTTGTGCAGTAATTAATATAATATCTATTTCAAACTTCATACATTACACTTATTATTACCTAATTTTAAAAATGAATATACTTTATCCATGACAAAATTACTATGTTTCTCCCTTTTTTATGAAAGGTAGCTATGGGGCGTACATTTTCCCATAACATGTCGCACGGATAAGTCCCACACCTTACACGTCATTCTTATATATCATGCACAATTATAAATTTTGCTCACATTTTTAGCTAATTTTCTTTCTACAAATCTAATATTTTGATGCCTATACACAAGCCGTCACACACGTGAGGTTATTAGCTCAAATACTATCCTCATGCCCAAAATCTATGTTCTCTCCAAACTGAATAAGTTTATCTGTAATTTATGTCAATTTGCGGATCCAATTTGAAATTTAAGATCGATTTTGGTATGGATTATAAAGAAGCTACTCCGGATAATTATCAGAAACTGACCAGAATTTTACCCTAACATTTACCAAACAGAAGATGGAAATATTATATAAACCTGGTACGTTGACTTGACTTTACTAGAAGAAGTAAATTAAATTTAAAAAAAGATGTTACGAAAGCCTACACAAGCTCGCACCTGGACTCGACCACACGTAACTTTTTCCCCTACCGACTAACTTGGACAAAACGAAAGGAGTTGGAAATGGATAAACCTTTAAATAAATAAAGACTACTAATCCCTTCAATGATTAATAGTTTATGGAGTTATAAAAGCAAAGCTAAAGTAAGCCTCATCATTCACTCAATCTTAATCCCATCGCCCTTATTTTTCATCGCTTCAACTATTATCTTTCCGCTTCCTTCCAGTTGCTTCCCCCATCGTTGCGTTCTTTGAAGGATCATCAGCAATTGGTAGTAGTTTTATCCCTCTTATATTTGATTTTGGTTCTTTTTGTTTTCCGTGGCGTTTGGACTGAATTGTTGATAAGGGTTTGGTTTTATTATGCTGTTGTTTTCTTTGATTATGAATTTATGTTTGTTGAAGTGAATTCTTGGTGGGTTTTTCCAATTCTGGTCTGGAGTTTCTTTCTTTGCAATTTTAGTCTGAAATTCCTGTCTTACTTGAAAAGGTATGAAAAGAATTGATTATGACTCTTGGTAGTTAGTGTTGACGTTTCGAATTCTTGATAGAGGAATCTGAATTCATAGAATAGGAGGTTTCTCTTTAATAATTCTCCTGCTGGGTTTCAAGAATTGACAATTATAGACTTGTTCATCTGATTGATTGTAGGATATTGTGTTTTCGGAACTTCTCTTGAAATGGCGAAGAGTGCATTCAAGCAAGAGCATGATTTTGGTTAGTTCTGGACTCTTTTATTGTTCTAATTTAGTGGGAAATCCATAATATTGGATTTTGTTAAATTCCTGTATTCTTCTGATTTTCAGAGAAGAGGCGCGCGGAGGCTGCCAGGATCCGAGAAAAATATCCAGACAGAATTCCAGTGAGTTCTTGCAACTTTAATTGGATAAATGTTGTTTTATTATCAAGTGCTAGTTTAGACCTTGATGAGTGAATCTTACTGTAAATATGGCTAATTTAGTTCTTATGTGAGTCTTGAACTGTTTAACTTGTGGAACTATTAAATCGGTAGCTGTCTTCATGTGACTGAAAGAAGGTGTCAAGTTGCTAACTTTCTGGCGTACTGCCTTCTTTTTGTTGCTTCTATCGTTTGTCAATATTGTGTTCTCCAAATATTTGTTTGAAGGAGAAGGGGGAAAATTGCAAAAAGGGTTCTCCCTAGAAGAAAGGCTATGGCTAATTTAGTAAACTCCAATTTCTGTTGAAAGATCCTCAAGAAATTATGTTGAATGCAGTACATGAAAGTTAATGTTAACCAGTGATAATTTAACAGTAGAAAGTTAATTGAATATGGCTTGATGGACCGGAGGGAAGTGATGATACCCCTGCTTTCTATTGTCCAATGATACATGTATGTAGTATTCATTATATCATTCCTATTTGTTACTTTCACGTAGAACATTTAACTGTGTGGTGATTTTTTATATGTTAAAGAAACAGAATTCAGTCTGTAGTTATTAGTAGTCCCGGAGTTTGAAACACTGTAAATGATTCGCAAATTTGGAGTCTGGAGGAAGTTTAGTAACTTAGCAAAACTTTAACAGCAATATCTATAATTTCAGCAAAAACACAAAATTTATAAATGTGATCATTTCCATTCTAAGTGTAATACTTGGAATGTTAACTAACTGGATCTACTAGTAATGTGGTTTGAGCATAGTTTCTGGGGGCGTTTGATCATTTCGAAAATATTGCTGTTACTGCATGCTGGAACTTTTGTATAATCAATGCTTCTGGAGTTCCTAGCTTGATGCTATGATTATTTTCGTATTGCTGCTTTCTTATGTTATATTCTCTCCACATTTTAAATATTTTCGTCTGTTCTTAATAGGTAATTGTGGAGAAGGCAGAGAAAAGTGATATTCCCAACATTGATAAGAAGAAGTATGCATATTCTCTGCACTCTGTTTTACTTTTTGCAATTTTTGAATTCATGATATAACAACTTCCAGTGATGGGAACTGAAGCCTGCTTACATGTGTTTTAGCAATAAACTGAATGTTTTTACAGACTTCTGTGAGAAACTCTGAGAACACTAGAAACGGTGAAGTCTTTGTCAGGGATGGAAATTTACAGTGAAAATCTGGTGTTTCATCTACTTCACCTTGCTGATGTCTCATTTCTAAATTCAGATTAACTGAAAAGGTTACTAGACATTAGGATTTAATGCTTGGTTTTGTGACTTGGACTGCCGAAGATGAACAGAGTTATAGGGAAAGCCATTGAAGGTTTAAACCTACGGATGTTACAATTGATATGCTGCTCTATGCTGAATCTTTTCCTTTTGACTACATGATAGTATGAAACCATTTCCTTTATCTTTCAATTATCTGATCGAGAAACTTACAGGTACCTTGTACCGGCAGACCTGACTGTCGGGCAGTTTGTCTATGTTATCCGCAAAAGGATCAAGCTGAGTGCAGAGAAAGCCATTTTCATTTTTGTTGACAATGTCCTTCCTCCCACAGGTACCTCTTAGCCTCCTTCTCCTATATCGCTTCTTCTAAGCCATCCCCGATAACCCTTTAATTTTAAATTGTTTTGATTTTGCAGGAGCGATAATGTCTGGCATATATGAGGAGAAGAAGGATGTAGATGGTTTCCTCTATGTTAGTTACAGTGGAGAGAACACATTTGGAAACAACATGTGATCCAACTTTAGCTCCTCAAAACCAATACAATTTACTTGACACTTCCTTCAACCATTCTTCATCTGGCTGTTGTTCTATGGTTCATAATCCACATCCAATGTTTCTTATACCCTGTGAAAGAATGTGGCATTCTTGTATAGCAAATGACCATGTATAGTTTCTAAAACACCTCCAAAAGGAACAACACTAGTTTCTTGAACATGATCTGAATAACCATTTGGATTACCGCACAGTTACCTTTGATTTTCTGTAGATATTCAATTTGATGTTGTGTTATATTGGTAGTTTCTGATCAATTTTTAATGGCTGCCTAATTTTTCTTCTTTTGTTGTTTATTTTCCTTTGACCTGTGGAACCACAAGAAATCAGAAGAGGGTAGGAGAGTGTGAAAGAAAGGAAGAACTGAGTATAATGTTGTGTCGCTTATTCTGTACCACAATGACAAATTAGGCGTTGTTTTCATTGGGGTTTTAAATATCTATGTTGTTTATGGTATGTGAATAAGACATTTATCAAAGTAATGCTAAATTGTTTGTATCAAGATTTGATGTGCATCAACCGAAGAAATGTAGTGCCGAAATGATTGCAGATCAATAGAAATAAGACATCCTACGTGATTCAGATAATGTAATGAAAAATAAAATATGATCCATAGCAAAAATGGTTTTAGAACCCCATTTTTCCTTCAAATGATGTATATCACCTGAAATTGATAATACATTTTTTAACCTGTGATATTTATTTATTTAACTATCTTTTCTATTCAATAGTTATTATTATTATTATTATTATTATTCTTATCACGTTAAAAATCAATAAGTGAACGTTACATCATCGATTATGAAAATGTGTTATGAATATAAATTTTTTTTTGTATTGGTGCAAATAAGTCAATGTATAAGGTGGAAAAAATCACACGTAACCAAAAAATGATCTTCAAATATTGCACAATATATATGCAACAACTATCAATCAAGTTCAGTGCACCAAACAATTTCCACAAATGAGGCGTACACAAAGCCGGTTGAATTTTGGCATTAGTATCCCTTAAAGTCTCGAGTCCCTTAGGGTGGTGGAAAAGAAGGCCTAATAAACCTGTTTCCCTTCAAAATAATCCTATATTCAAAATACCATAGAAAAAGCAGAAAAGAATGAAAACCACAAATTTGGAGCTGAAGAGTGGTGACAAATATTTAGGGAAGAGTTAGAGTGGCGGGTCTCGTAATCCTAAGGTTATGAGTTCAAACATTGTGGTCGCAAAGTAAAAGAAGAAGAAAAAAAAAAGATGGTGACAAATATTTTCTTATTTTTGGACGAAGAAAAGCGTTCAAATCTCTTTAGCTCGCCATATTGTAGAGGGCTAGTGGGAAAAATCGCAAGTCTTGCAATGTGTGGGAGTAACTCAGTCAATAAATGTCGATATTGCGTGTTAGTAATTCAGCCAATAAATGTCGAGATACCTTCGTAAAACCCAAAGAAAAAAAGAAAAATGGTGAGCCCAATAAATAAAAAGTAAATGGTGGTGGTGCCCCATTTGGTTTTTATGTGGCAACATATATATTTTTCACACGGCAAAAGCACATGGACTATATGCCACGTGGCATGCATCCTGAATAGTGATGTACAAAGGGGGTTTTATTTTCACAAGGCCCCCCTATGTGTCTTGGGCTGGCGGTTGGGCCATGTAAACTTGTCTCCCTGTTTGGGCCCACTGTTTTTCATCCCCCCATAACCCAATGGGCCCCAGCTGTTTCAGCACAAAATTTCATTTTTTTTTCTTTCCAAAAATTATAATTTATTTTTTAATTATGGATGATATAATGATTTTAATAAAAATACTAAAGTAAAAAAAAGTTTAAGTATGACTCATCTATTAATTAATGTTTAAAAACATGATTCATTTATGTGTTATATTGATAGATATTATATGTTACGAGTTATTTTACTTTGTTTATATAATTGTATATGGTGTATCCCATTTAGCATTAGTACAAGACCCATACAGACCCACTAGCAAGGGCCAAGACATCTTGCTAGGTTTAAAAAATAAAGATTGCATCACTCATGTTACCAGAACAAGCAAGTAAAGGGAGTCGCGATAATTTCAGAAGGCCAAGTTCAAACCTTCTCTATAAATACAAAGGTCAAACATTGTTCAAAAAGATATTTCATTTGAGTAATGATAGTCTTAGCAACAAATCATGTCAACTTTTTGATAGAAACTCATGTGCCATACATTCATTGGTTACATTTTTATTAATATCAAGTAATTGGCCAATGAATACATGCCACATGAGTTGCTATCAAAAATTGCTATAATTTGTTACTGAGTATATCATTACTCTTATTGATTATTGTCATACTAAAACTCTATTCAAATTAGTTTATTTTTTACATACCACCTACTATAAAAATAAAATAAAAAAGTTGTGATGATAATAATATCAAAATACCGCCCACTTTGGGTGGTATTTTGATAATATTACTGTAAATAAGGGGCAGGATTTTGGAATATATTTTTGTCAATGACGAGATTTCTGGCAAAATATTTTTGTCAATCTCGGGCCAGAAAGGGTTTTTTTTTTCCTGTTAACAAACAAATTTTACGTAAAAAAATGTATATATTGTTTACTTACCGTGTAATATGAAAATTATAAAAAAGAATTTTTTTTAGCACCATCCCCCATTGCATGCACAAGTAGGTAGGGCTAATTATAACTAACAAGATCAGATGTCTCACCATTTCTATGGATGATCAAGGTTCGTAGCATCCTCCCCTCCATGAATGTATGTTTTTAAGTTTTGAACATGGTATTCACAACTAGTTTACGATCAAAAAGATTTCGTGTCACTTTTATTATTGAACTATAAAAAATGTGTCGTTTTACCTATTCTTTCTTGTAAACGGGTTAATTAATTCGACAAGGCATTTATCAAAGTATTATTCTTGAAGACTGCAAGCGTTTGCGTACACTATTTTTCTGCAAATTAAAGCAGCAAATATATATGTACGTACAAATAATACAACGTTATAATCGTTGCTTTCCGTATGGTTTCTGATTTTGTCGACATGAAGTTTTCACACACAGAGAAGATCTTCAACATCAATCGACGACAAACTGTTTTGTCTTTGCTTGTTTTTCTCCATCGTTGTCTTTCTATTAATTTGCCAATCACCTAATTCATTTATTATTAGGAAATAGGAAGAGGAAAAATAGAAAGAATCCAAGAAAAACGAGGAACATGCCATGCAGCAGAGCAGACTATATTCTTGTTATTGATTTGTTATTTTTCCGTCCCGAAAGAAGAGACGTATTTTGAACGATAAAATTCATAAATAATTGTACATTTAAACTCGGTATTTTAGTGAAAATGATAGAGTAATAAAGAATAATTGGTAAAAGAGTTTGATTAATTAATTGCAGTGATGAGTGATCACATGCATGCATGGATAAATAACTTCATCTAGATTGAATTTGGTTTTAGATTTTGGTGTAATGATACTAGCTATAGACAAGTTCCTCATTTTGCATTTGGTTCATTTCTTCTACCAAACTTAAGCCAATTAAGCGAGTTTAGATCATCTATTCAATTTTATCGCGTCTTATTGTGTCTAATGTCTAAAACTAAGTACTTTTACTTAAGTTAAAGATGAGTAGAATTTAAAAAAATAATTTTTTTAGAAAAAGTGAAACTACGTAGTTTTGAACACTAAACATAATGAGACAATAATTTGAGTAGATAATCTGAGCTCTTGGAATTATCCATTTTATCTTGCACTAACATTTAGAAGAGAAGGAAAAAAATTTGAAAGCACGGCAAAATTCGTACTCCTTCTGCTCCATTAGAAGAGTCCACTTTGTAATATTATTTTCAGTAATACAAATTGAACTCTTCTAATGGACGAAGGGAGTAATAAAATAGAAGGAGTTAGAAGAGAATAAACAGTTATTATTGCCATGCATTTACCTCTATGATATATTCTTCAATGTCAGATGATGGTTGGGCCCTTGATTGATAAAAATTTCAAAAAAAGGGAAGAAAGAAGAGACATGGGAGGCTGCCAATATCTTTATAACCATGTTCAGACCTTAAACACCTGCATGTTCTCTTAGACCAACTCCTCCGTCATTTCTAGAACCCTGCATTTAATGCTCCTCCTTCAATTCCCTCCGTTTTAATAGAATAATCTACATTGTGATACGGTACAGTATTACAAAGTGGACGTTTCTAACGAAACGGAGTGAGTAGACACATGCACTACTTGTATATATATATACCATAGTTGTTGGCTTGGGATTCTTACACTGAACTGGTCATCACTACTCTTGATTTGGCAAAATAAACCTTCAAGAAACCCTGAAATCATTCATCTTTCACACCATGTCTACAACTATGGCTATTCTTCATCTCATTTTGATAATATCTTTGCATGCATGCAGTGCTAGACGTTTTGGTTTTCTTGATAAAGAAGAAACTGTAAAAGCATCTCTTCTTCAGCTTCCTCACAAGGTTAGTTATTATTATATATATAATCAGGGTTTCTGGTTTAATTTCTATCTTAATTATTCCTGAGATTTCTTAATTTCTTTTTAATAATTAATTTTTGGTGCACGTACAGAAATTAGTAGAGCCAATGTTGAAAGAAAATTTGAGGGATGAAGCAGAAGCAAGAGGAATTCAGATTCGAAATCACAACAAAGGTTTTTCTTACTTTCTTTCTCTTGTTCTTCACGTCTATTATTCTGCATAGGTTATAATATTCCTCGTTTTTGGGACTCTTGTTTCTAAAACCGAAAATTATATTAAAAATAAGACTCGTTTAGTGAGACGGAGGAAGGGAGTATATGATTATCTATATATATATATATATATATATATATATACATACAAGTATTTGCCTCGTGCATGGCGAATGATAGTCGGTTATAATTTGCAGGAAACGAAGCCATACCATCACTAAATGAAGAGCTTCTGCAGAAAACAGCAGAGCTCCAGGTAAATTAATTAATTACTCTCTCAAAAACGTTTCATACTTATTAATTTCTCAGATTCCTAAGTAGTTTCCTCAGTACTTTGAACAAGAAACGCAATTTGGAAGAAACATATCCCATCCGTCCCTTATAAATAGTCATGTTTCAAGTTGTGCCGTATGACTCATAAACAGTTATACCACCGAATTCTATTAATGTGACAGAGGGAGTACATAGGATAGCATTTGCATGTAAGATGGTACTAATGATAGGAAAATAAAGGTTAAATGTCTGAAGAAGAAAATAATAGATGAAAATGATTGCTAGTGTCGTGTCTCGGGTTGCCAGATCGCTATACTTTCAACTAATTTTCATCTTGTATGGTTTCTATAGGGTCAGAAGAGACAAGCTCGGCTGATGATCGAATCGCCATCCCCACGCAACGCGGAGGAGACAATGCTTTCCAATGAAAAAGACATGGGAGAAGACATAGTTGTGATGGATTATGCACAGCCTCATCGCAAACCACCCATCCATAACAAGGAACCCTAAATTCCACCATTTCTGTACAATTTTTCAGCTGTTTCATCCGTTTTTTTACGCGCTTTCCTCCTTTCTTGGAGATGACTTAGAGCTCTCCAATGTATAGAAGTCCAAAAATGGCTTCCAAAAAGAAACAAACCCATTTATTAAGCATATATTTCTTGTTGCAGCTCATCAAAATGTACCAGTAAATTGGGAAGTACTGATCCCTCCAAGGGTTTTAATTACTTGTAGTTGCTTAGTGTTCTTACCTAAAGGAACATTCGATGAGGATACGTTAAATATGAGATTCTCGGTCCAAATTATTTTATCTTATTCTGTTCAAGTAAAACAACATCGGATCCTTTTAGATCGAGGATCTTTTTGCGGATAAAAGTCATGATGGTCTTCCAAACTTCTTAAATGTGCAGCTACTACTTCACATTTATTGGTTGGTCAATGGTTCCCCTCATAAATAAGGTAAACAGTTATGTGTTTGTGTACTTTCTGTTTATTGTCTCAATTATAGGAGCAAAGTGTCATGCCATGAAGCCCTCAATCGCTTTTCCCATACCAATAAACAGAGACAACAAAGATCAATCAGACAACGAAATAATGGAGAGAAAATCTTCTAAATATAATGCTTACGGCGAAAAACCTGCTTAGCCAACAGTGAAGCCATATCAACTAACACACACCAAGCAAATATGCAACAGAGAGAAGAAAAATGGAAAAAACACAGAAACAACAGCAAAAGGTAGCGTAACGATGAAACGATGACTTTATCTCTTGATGAAAAATCACCAATTCCATTTAAAGAATGTTGTTCTACTTGCAGAACTCACTGCATGCTTTCAATAATTTTAATTATCATCTAACCAAAAACATGGTCTAGGGATAGTACACGGTCATTTTAACTCCTATTCTGTCTAGCTAGAAAAGGAATATGTCCTGCCAAGAATGGCTAAACTAACTTCAATTCACTAACAAGACAAATGAGAGATAGGAAGCAGTGGAATCAAATAAAGATATCTGACATGATGGATGTGGAAATAAAACAGGAGCGAATTCCATCTTATCTGCAGGAGTGGCTATGGGGGTATCGAGTCGAGAGATGTCCAATCAACCTATATAGTAGCTTCTGCCTCAGACCAGTATTGAATACCTGGGATAATTATGTACCACTACACTTGACAATGAATGGCTTCACGAAGTCAATGAATTTGCTGGTTCTTATTCCGAGTTTCAGATCAATCTCACCACCTCCCAACCAGAAGAAATCAGGATTCAGCTTTACAATTGCTTCATCCAAAATCACCTGATAAAATATCATGCATATTATATCAGCAATATCCAATCATAAGAAGTGTGAACATTTAGCGTGTTTCTCCACCATGGAAAGCACAAACATGTAATTCATACATAGTACTTTACAACATGGTAAATAATCTTAAAACATCTGATTTTTCTATGAGCATCTCATTCTGAATGAAGAAAATAAAGAAGACCTTTCAAAATGAAAATTGGAAGGAAATTTCACATCTAGGTTTTGAATGTACAACTGATATAGAGTTAATCATTCTGAACAAATTATTAAGCTGCTTTCACTATCTTCGAGGATACAAGGGTCCGTACATTGCACAGCAGATTGATAATGTAATAGGAATATCACTCAGTTTTTTTCACAGCCAAAAAAGTACTATTCAAAACTTCTAGGCATAGAACACAGAACATCACTTAGCAGCAGATGTAGTTCCAGGCTATCCTTTTGGGACAAATTTTGGGCAGCTTGACCATTTTGGACAGTGGGCAACACAACAGCTGGAAAAATTGATTGCAGGAATTAATTTATGATAACAATGAAGCTCACACCTAATGGTCACATTTTACATCTAATGAGGGACCATGATGCAAGTATAGCAAGATAGACAGAAGACCTGACCCAAATTATGAAAACTTAGGGCCCAATTTCTACAGGTCAAATCAACACTAAAGGAGAATAAGTTGGGTGCTCCCTGACCGAAATTGATACTATGCATGTGGATGGCCAATATGTTTGCAGGACTCAATCAAGCAATTTGGCATGCCCATTCTTGATAGATGGCAAGGGACATGAATCTTTGACATGCTTAAAAATAACAAGGGTTGAAATGCAATGATTCATGTCCAATGTTTTTACATCAGAGTTCCCTCTAGTTTCTTCTCAAGTTGCGAAAAACTATCTGCATTCAAAGTTCAATTATAACCAACGGAAAGGCCTAATATAATTTCATTACCAGATATAAGACAATACATCTGTCACCTACTAAAAAAAGAAATTTGGTACCACCCCTAAATCTGTTGAACATTTTTGTATATGTTTTAACTCAGGGTCCGCATTTTGTACATTCAGGAAAACAATGAACAAGAAAGACTTTATTACCGGAATGTCTGTTTTCATGCCAACGCATGTCACCCCATTGTGTTCATAACCAGTCAAGGTTCCTGATATCTCCTCAGGGGCGAGTCGCACTGCTTAAATTAACCATGAATCAACATCTCCATTAATTTCTCAACAAAAAGAAACCAAAAAGGCTTGGGAGGATACTTAATAAGTTGAAAAATAAAACCAATGTTAAGGCAGAGAGAACATAAGTAGTTGAAACTGTAGCACCTCTAATAAATTTCAGTTTTGAAATAAGTAAATTACTGGATATACATGTTAAAATCAACATAGATGGATCTACAAATGTTATGATATTATATAAGATGAATGTAGCACATATTATGCTATAGCCTTAGTCAATTCCTCAAATAACTGCCAAAAGACATGGTGCAGAACCTTTAACTTTTGCATAAAGAGAATGATAAAAAAAAAAACAGAGCTGATCAGTCCAGCTGAGATGCTAAAGAGCTTATCTGAGACATCCTAGATCCATAATCCATATTCAAGTTTTTCCATAGGAATGTTGTTAACATAGAACATGCAAATACGAGGAGGACAAGTTCAATGGGCATTCAACATCTTATATGCCTCAGTTTCGCAAAAATGAGTTAACAATCACAACTAAAACAAACTTTCCTTTTCAGGATAATCAACATCATGAAATATGCAGAAAGAACCTTGGCTTTCATCATCTTATACTCATCAAGAAGTCTGAATAAAAGGATCCTTATGGGCAATGAATAAGTATGGTTTTATAGACGAAATTCAGAATTCAAAATTCAAATTTCAGGTTATTGTTTGAGCAAGGATAAGATGAAGTAAAACTCAAGTCCACATTTAACAGAACCAGAATAGGGTCATTACCGTAATCATGGAAGGCAATGCAAGACCATGACCTCTAATTGAACATTCCACCAATAATCTTTTACAGTAGAACAAATATGACTAAAGTGCAGAAAAACTCTTCCTTTTTTTAATTCCTGAAACTGAGGAAGAAAACCACTATTCCAACTGTCTTCATACGAAAACCTCTGATCTTCAACAATTGCACATGTTACAGGTTTTTACATCACAATTATGAAACACAATAGAAATAATTTAAACCCATCATTGAAAGTATCTTTAGGATATCAATCTCTATGTCCCATTAAAAGAATCATGTTTCTAAAAGTTTCAACTTTTTATGAATTTTAAGATACAACATCTAAAATAAGTAATTTGTTATAATTTTTTGCATTTATACCCTTAATTTTTAAGAGTTGATTAATTATGGACCACACATAATATTATTAAGGGGACGAACAGTAAGAAATTGGAACATGACTATTTTATTGGTACATTCTCTTTTTTCAAAAAAACAGGACTCTTTTAATGGAAAGAAAGGAGTACTCATGAAAAAAATTAATAAGCCACATAAATTGTTTAACCATATGTTGGTGAAGAAGGCTTTAATGAAACATCCACTTCAGGCAATCTTCTACGTTTCAACAACAGATAAGAGTTACTGGTTTGAAACTGTAAAAGCATGAGTTAGTATCATTTTCAGATACAACAATATCTACTAATAGTCAAAAAAGCTTCAAGTGAAATCCATAGCTTCCATTCTAAGCTGAGAATTTACAATATCACCACTGAATTATATTTCTGTGAACTGAAGAAAGCTTGATTTATGTACTAACTTGAAACAGCAAATTATGCAATGCCAAATTTCAAATATTTAACAAAAAACAGGACTATTCCAAGATTTCCAATCCACTTATCAACAGCATAGTTCATCAATTCGATTTTGCACGTTCAATGGAGAAAATCATTTAAACTTGACATCTGTCAACTTACAGTTAAATTTCTTCTTAGATATCTGGCCATTGTTCAGTGTGTAGAGAAAATTTTTCACGGATTCAGCATTGAACCGAGCAGTATACTGTGATTCCAAAACGCACAATGTCAATCTCACTCTCTTGTAAAGCGAAATTTGGGGGAAAAATTGAAAAAAAACAGATGAAGAAGAAAGAAGATGTTAAGAAATACCTGTACAACTACAACATAATACTTCGAATTGTTGCGATCACTACAGTCAGTAATATGCGATGGAGCTTGCGTATTTACCTGAGAAATGTAGCAAGAATGTGTCAATAAAAGAGGGGGAAAAAAAGAGACAAATATTCAAAAGGCTAATGTGTTAACTGTTTTCACCCAAATTCAAGAATCACAACCATATTATAACTGCAAATGCAGCGAAAGGGAACATGCTAATTAGACATTCTACTTCAAGACGACGCCGTACGAGTTGGCGATAAGCATTAAGAATGAAGAACTGCAAAAAAAAAAATAATTGCGATACCAATACAATGCTTTTGCAGAGATGGTGAATGGAAGCAGCGTCCAGGACATCCCGGCGGGCTTCGAGAGGCCAATCGTAGTAATCGGAGGGTACCCGCTTAAAAATGAAGTCTTTGACACCATTAGTTCGCAGAATGGAGGAGAGGCGGCCTTCGGTGGTGGAAGGGTCGTCGGCGGTGGGAGTGGAAAGAGGAAGGGAATCGGAGAGAGAGTTTTCGAGGTCCGTTATTCGTCGGAGGATCCGAGTTTGAATTCTTTCAAGGTCCGCCAACGCCTCCATGTATCCGAGTCCGACTGTCAGTGATTTTTGGGCGGCTGTTTTATGCCAGGAAATTGGTGGGTATCAGGTGGGTGGAGGTGCATGACATTTCGGTGGGACTGTCCTTGGAAATATTTCACAATGAGTAATGATAGACAATTTCACTAATCTCCTCAATTTTCTCATTAGCTACACTTTTACTAAATAATTATTAATACTACGTTATTGACCAATGAATACATAACATCTCATTTGCTATGAAAAAGAAAGTTGAGGAGATTAGTTGAATTGTGTATCATTACTCTTTCACAATTTACGTAGCCAACTAATGCACGACAAATATTTACTTACTATGAAAAATTGTGATGAAATAGTTGAGATGAATATTAATTCATCTATCATAATATTCCGTAAAGTAGACAATTTGTTTCCATTAGAATGATCCATATTGTAATACTGATGAAATATTTTTATTTTTTTATTATTTTTGGTCAAGAGAGGGAGTCTATAATTAAGGATTTAAGATGGTACCGTCCAAATGTTACTCGTTCGTCCCACTTAAAGAGTCTATTTTGAGAAATGCACAACTTATTATGAGTTGTGAAGTAAAACACCTAAAATAAGTAATTTAGCATAATATTTTTTTTACTTATATCCTTTCTTTTTAAGTAAATGTTAATTATGGATCACACATTATTATATTAGTAAATGCATGTAACATAAACAAATTCAAAATGAAATTTTGTAATGGGACAAAAACTTTTTTGACACCTACTTCTAAGACTTCATCGTCTTAAAACATTTAAATTGTCGCTCTAAACAATGTTTCTAAATTCATTTTAAATTATGGTATCAAATCGCATCTCAAACGTAAGTTTAAACTACAATTCTAAACATTAATTTTCATCTTAGTATAAAATATAATATCAATTAATATCTTAAATTTTGACTTAAATCATAGCTTAAAACTCATTCTAAATTACACCTTAAAATGTGAAAACAAGTAAACGAGGAAGCTATCCTTGTTTGAGAAGAAAGGTAATGTAAAAAAAGGGAAGCCTCTAATTTTCTTTTCCATTTTTATGACTTAGGAGGGAGGGAGATTGGAACTTTCCAACTTTGAGAACCAAGAAATCCAGCATGAACGAAGGCATACAAATCTTGTCCTTGACCAACTTCATAATCTTACGTGGTATCGATTTGAGTATATAATCAAAATTAATAGGATCAAAGGATCATAAGATCTATATACATATGCATGTGTAAAATTATAGATAAATTATAAAAATTACTTTATTTGAATAATTTTAATAAATTTGTGTAGGATCAACTAGAACCGAAACTAAAATTGATTTGATATTTTCAGACTGTAAAAATATAGATCCTACTATACCCATCTAGATTGTACAACCTAATGCAAAACTATAATTGAAAGACATATTCATGGAAACGTACAAACATGTACAGAATATTTTGCAGAAAGAAGAAAGTTATGTTTTGCTGACTTTTCTCGAAGAAAAAGGCCGATCCGCCCATGGTAATTGAAAATTTTTTTTTTCTTTTGACAAAACCAAAGAAATCACAAAATGTAGAGTAATCAAGGGGCAATTCCGAGTTTCCTTGGTCGCGACAATTAATTAATTAATAATGAAGAATCCTGTGGATTAAGACACAGGTTCTACAGCAGTATCTGACCTTAATTGACTAATTAATGGGCTAATCAGATAATTAAAGGAACTGATTGATAAGAAAAGTAGTCTTTAATTTTCAACTTAATTATCAATTATCATAATCACCAAACGCGCCTGGTTTCGAATGTTCGAAGGTATTTACACTGTGGAGTCCTTAGGGAAAGTGAAGAAGGGTGCACCCCACGCAAAGCAATTCTACTTTTCTTCTATATTATTTATTTAATTAAGCATATATTATTATTTCTAACATCCGGAAGTCCGGATGACCTGGGATTCACTGTACTCAAAATGGAACAATTGGACATTAACGTGAAAAATTATTAGATATATCATATGCATCTATAAAAGTAGTGTAGCAAAACAATGATAGATCAATATTTACATTTACGAACCTCCTACATGTACATCATTTCCCCCCCTAAAAGTATCACCTTACCCTCATAGTTTGCAAGTCTCGATACGTATTGTAGGAGTATACGATTTTACGGTCCCAAAATACAAAATCGATCATACCTCCGATTTTATCCGATACTGCAAAAATTTACTAAAATGACTCAAATAAGAGTATTTTCTTATATAATTTATCAGTAATTTTACACATGTATATTTTGTATAGGATCTTACGATCCTATCGATGCCGATCCTACACCCAAATCGATCCTACGTAAGATCGCGATTTTGCAAACTATGCTTACCCCTTAATGTATTTGGATGCACTGAATAATTTCTCAGTAGCGTGACAATAATGACTTAACAATGATTGATCATATTATGATCAAATGATAAACATCTCAATTAATCATTACAATTTTTTATATTAACAAATTATGTGGTATTCATTCACTTGTTATATTTTTATGACATAATTATTTATATCACATAATTGTGCAATAAATGCATGCCATATGAATTTATATGAGAAAATTGTGATGAATTAGTTGAGATGTCTGTTATTACTCTTAAGAGTGATAATACACTCAGTAAAAATTCAGAGTAAAATTGTATAGGGAGTAACATGACTTTTACATGGCCATAATTTATTGAACATCTAAAATAAAGACTGCCAAATGTAACTATCATGTGATGCCACATAATTCCCTCTATATTTTCATTCCCGGTCATTTCTCATTCTAAAATTGATTTGTTTAAAATTTACAATTAAAGAGTAATGTGGTTCACGATTAATTAATATTTGAAACTAGGAATAAAAATAAAAATAAAAATATTTTGTGTTAAATTATTTATTTTAAGTATTATACTTTTTATAAAGAGTAGAGTAATGATAGATATCTCAACTAATTTATCATAAATTTTTTTATAATAACTCATGTGACATTAATAATTTTTTATAAATATAACTAATGAATACATAATATATAAATTATTATGAAAAAATTGTGATTATTAGATATAGCTCCCCTGGAAAAAGTATGTATTTATCAAATAAAAGTAACGTATTTAGTAAATCACTAGCATATCAGTCTTCCCTTCCCTTATGCTCTGTTCTCTTAGTATTATGGATAAGAAATTTTTTAGTTAGGGAATAATTTTATTTTGGAGAAATTTCTTTTGGGGATTTGTGTAGAAAAGAGAAAAAAAGTGTAATAATTATATTTTTTTTAAATTTATGTGAGTAAAAATTTAGAGGAAATTTTTAAATTTGAATTGTGAATTTTATAAAAATAATATTATTTTTTTGTGTAATATTTTTAAAAAAAAGTAATGATTTTCCTGATTCTCGTAAAAGATGAGAGCCTAAAATCTAGTATCCAATAAAACCGTTGACCGTTGATAGATCATTTCCACTGCGTTAAAAGTTGAAACCTGCTCCCCAACTTTCCTCTTTCTCTGTTTCCCTCTTTCCCTCTTTCCAATTTCCCCTCTTCCAATCCACGACCACCACGATTCGCTATAAATCTGCACATTCCCCTTCTTCTTCCTTCGTCACTACAAGAAAAACCCTTCAAATCTTCTCTGTTTCTTCCCATTTTCAAATTTCACTCACACCACCAAAAAACACACACTATGAAGAAGAGCGAATCAGCCTCGTCGCTAGGCCCCGGCGGCCTGGACTTAACCAAAGCTTTCTTCCGACCCATTAACCACTCAGCCCCGCCGTCGCCCACCAAGCGCCACACCAAAATCTCCGTCATCGGCGCAGGAAACGTCGGGATGGCCATCGCCCAGACCATCTTGACCCAGGATCTAGCCGACGAGCTCTCCCTTGTTGACGCCAAGCCCGACAAGCTCCGGGGGGAAATGCTGGACCTCCAGCACGCCGCCGCCTTTCTCCCCAGGACCAAAATCCACGCCTCCGTGGACTACGCCGTCACGGCCGGGTCGGATCTCTGTATTGTCACGGCGGGTGCCCGGCAGATTCCGGGCGAGAGCCGGCTGAATCTGATACAGAGGAACTTGGTTATGTTTAGGGAAATTATTCCTCCGCTGGCGAAGTATTCTCCGGATTGTATACTCTTGATTGTGTCGAACCCGGTCGACATTTTGACTTACGTGGCGTGGAAGCTCTCCAAGTTTCCGGCGAATCGGGTTATTGGGTCGGGTACCAACTTGGATTCGTCCAGGTTCCGGTTCCTGCTCGCGGATCATCTTGATGTCAATGCTCAGGACGTCCAGGCAAGTTATCATTTATTAATTGTTTATTGAAAAGTAATTAAATTATTGTTTATACGCAAATCACTTCTAGCGGTCCGGCTCTTAATCTGTCACATACAAAAAATGGTTTCACTTGTAACTTATGAACAATTATATTCCTATACTATTTTAACGGGATGAGAAAGTAACGACGTTACTTTTAATTAGTCAAATTTTAAATTGCAAAGATGGCTAAAGAGGTCTTTTTCTATTTGTCATGATAAATTTTAAATTGCAAAGATAGCTAAAGTTCTATTTGTCATGATAAATTTTAAATTGCAAAGATAGCTAAAGAGGTCTTTTTCTATTTGTCATGATAGGATATCATGGCTTGGGACTTACTTTTAATTAGTCAAATTTTAAATTGCAAAGATAGCTAAAGAGGTCTTTTTCTATTTGTCATGATTCCTATCATGGCTTGGGAATGGGCTGGTTGGCTTTTTATAAATTTATTTCTTTGATTATAAATTTAATGTGGAAATGGTCCAACCAACAACTCCAACATGTGGGAGAATGTCCAAATCATCTATACATGTCCCTTGTCTTATGACTTTAATTTCCAAGAAGGCTGCTAGTTCTATGAGAATTTGCAGAGAAATTCCATTTGTCGGGCTAAGTGTTTTTAAATTAAGAGACCAAAATAGTGTTAAGAGCTGTATTTTATGACTCATAAACAGTTGTATTGAAATAAAGGAAGTAATAAAGTTTTCCAGACAACTTTTTCATAATTCTAACCAAATTGTATACTTTTTAATATAAAAATAAAAAATCGTCCACGTTTGAAGTTCATTTTTTAACTTAAAAAGCAAAATGTGGGATGCATAATGCATGTGATAACTTATTATGTGGACAACTTTCCCATGTGAAAATGCATGGTTTTTGGTTGTACTTTTAAAAAATATATTTTTAATACTAGATCCTTTGTGGGTTCCACCCTCACGACACTATAACTTTTGTAACCCTTCGACCTTGCAATATTGCGAAAATTCTGTTTTACTATTTTACCTCCAGACTATCTCCTCGAACTTTTTCCGTAAAATTTCATGAAAATTATGATTTTTGCAGGCATACATTGTTGGGGAGCACGGAGACAGTTCGGTGGCGCTCTGGTCAAGCATAAGCGTGGGAGGAGTCCCCGTTTTAAGCTTTCTCGAGAGGCAAAAAATCGCATACGAGAAAGAACACCTCGAAAACATTCGCAAAGAAGTCGTGGGAAGCGCCTACGAGGTCATAAACCTCAAGGGCTACACTTCGTGGGCAATCGGCTACTCCGCGGCGAACTTGGCTCGATCGATCCTGCGTAATCAGAGAAAGATCCACCCTGTATCAATCCTCTCGAAGGGGTTCTATGGAATCGACGGTGGAGATGTGTTCATGAGCTTGCCGGCTCAGATTGGTCGGACCGGAGTCTTGGGTGTGACCAATATGGAGTTGACTGATTTTGAAGCACATCAGCTTAGGGAAGCTGCCAAGACCATCTTGGAGGTCCAAAGCAAGCTTGATCTTTGAGTTTGAGGAGCAATGGCTTTTGAAGCTTTAATTTGGAGATTAATTGTATTCTTAATAATGAGTTTTTTTTTGTTTTGTTATTTTAAATTTTTATTTGAGTGACAATATACATAGTAGTAATTAATTAGTATCTATTGCATATGTGATTTTGGTTATAATCTCTATCGTTGAATATATGTGGGAGCTGTTCAAAGTCGATGAGATAAAACGTATGAATAAAATATTTGCCTTAATGTTGTTGAGTTGATTGAATGAATTGAAAAAACTAGCACCAAAGCTACATTTATGAAGAAATGATAAGTTTTTGGCTTCCCCTTTATGAGTAATAATATGTTTATTTTGTGTATAATTAAGAAGTAATTGATATATATAAAAGAATCTAAGGCGTATTTGCATCAATTTAGTATTTTCTATCTATTGTAAGATTTTTACTTAACTAAATGATCATTTGCTTTCGCTTTGATGATGGAAATAGTTTAGTGCCATATGCACAATTTGCTCATACTAAAATGTAGTGCACAAATTTGGTTGGAAAGGAGGAGATGCAATACGTAAATAACAAAAGGTAGTATGTGGGACAATCTAATGGATTAACGCATAATATTTCACCAGTTAAACTCAATATACATATTTCTTTTTCAATACTTGTTATCTTAACATAATCGGTATATATTAGTAACTCACATTGATACTTTATCGGCTAAATTCGATACATATGCTTTCAATACTTGTTTGGAATAGTACGTGATGTGCATAAGAATAGCTAAAGCCATTGGCCTTGGCCCAATCAAGACAAGGAAGGCTTAGGTCATGAAAACTTAGGTCAGGAAAGCTTAGGTCATGAAGGCTTAGGTCGGGAAAGCTTGGGTCATAAATGCTTAGGTCGGGAAAGCTTCGGTCATGAATGCTTAGGTCGGGAAAGCTTCGGTCATGAAGGCTTAGGTCGGGAAAGTTTCGGTCATGAAGGCTTAGGTCGGGAAAGCTTGGGTCATGAAGGCTTAGGTCGGGAAATGTTAGGTCATGAAGGCTTAGGTCATGAAGGCTTAGGTCAGCAGTAGTGAAATGACTTAGGTCAGCAGTAAACCAAGCTAAGAAAATAGCTTAGGTAGTTAACCATCAAGACCGAACTTGGGACATTTAGGTTGGATAACGGTAACATTGACATAATAACTAGGCATTATTGTAGGGCCAAGATCTAGCTTAAATATATACATAGATTTCCCAGATCTTCGAGAAGCAAGAAGCCCATGAAATTCGGTCATGATGACACGAAACGTACACGCCACGCTAAACAGAGGGGAGCAGGTGAGAATGCTAATCATGAAGGTTCAATGGGCATATCCCAGTCTTGAGGTATATATACTAAGTTTTCAGACTTAGTGAGGTACGCAACATTTACTATTTGAGCACTTTGTCAATATTGTTCATTTTCTTCTACCTCTCTAACTTGACCGTCGGAGCCTATACAGGGGGGAAAACCCTGCTCTTCTCTTGGTTACTCACAATTATTACCGGAACAGTCTTCAGTTTGAGTTTTCTTCATCAATCGCATCGATCCGAGCCACCCAGCTCGGTCTCCAGTTCAGCTTTCTCTCTTTTCAGTGGACTTTCTACAAGTTTTGGCCGTGCAGATCAAGATATCTCTTTGGGCCGGAAAGAAGTGTCCATATACGAGCATTTTTGTGTCACATCAACTGGCGCCGTCTGTGGGGACGATTTGATCGATTTTCTTCATCAAATTTTCTTCACAATCAAAGAAATCTGTTGAAGTCATGACGCAAGACGTTCGGGAACGGATGCTTCTTCTTCTAGAATAGCGGTTTGCACTAAGGAAATAATTCTCCAATCAGGTACAGTTTTTGGGACAATTGATTTCTTAACCGACATATAGAAATATAAATTTGGTTGGCATCAATGAATCGACATCATACCATGTACATCTGGGAAGGCTTGGTTTTTGAACCGCTTCCAAGCAGCATACCATGTGCATCTATCTGGTTGTTAACATTCTAGAAGGATAACGCTTCGAAAGGCGACTTTCGAAACAATTAAAATGTTCAGTGAAATGACGTTAAAAATATTGTGAAAATATTTTTAATTTTATACTTTAACTCTTGTTGCATTTCTTGTTCTTTATTGTCGAGAAATGGAGGAACAACAAATCAGAAAGACGTTCCGGCCACTGATTGAGATTGAAGACCCAGGAATGGTGTTAACTTTTTTGCAGGGCTGAAGTCATATGGATGACCTTGGAGGTCGACCCATCAGTGGATGACCTTAGAGGCCGACCCATTAGTGGATGACCTTGGAGGCGGACCCATCAGAGGATGACCTTGCAGGCGGACCCATCAGAGGATGACCTTGCAGGCGGACCCATCAGAGGATGACCTTGCAGGCGGACCCATCAGAGGATAACCTTGGAGGGCGACCCATCAGTGGATGACCTTGGAGGGCGACCCATCAGTGGATGACCTTGGAGGGCGACCCATCAAAGGATGACCTTGGAGGCCGACCCATCAGTGGATGACCTTGGAAGTCGACCCATCAGTGGATGACCTTGGAGGCCGACCCATCAGAACGTGACCTTGGGGGTCGACCCATCAGTGGATGACCTTGGAGGCCGACCCATCAGTGGATGACCTTGGAGGCCGACCCATCAGAGGATGACATTGGAGGGCGACCCATCAGTGGATGACCTTGGAGGCCGACCCATCAGAGGATGACCTTGGAGGGCGACCCATCACTGGATGACCTTGGAGGCCGACCCATCAGAGGATGACCTTGGAGGCCGACCCATCAGTGGATGACCTTGGAGGTAGACCCATCAGAGGATGACCTTAGAGGCGGACCCATCAGAGGATGACCTTGGAGGCCGACCCATCAGTGGATGACTTTGATCAGTGGATGACTTTGGAGGCCGACCCATCAGTGGATGACCTTGGAGGCCGACCCATCAGAGGATGACCTTGGAGGCCGACCCATCAGTGGATGACCTTGGAAGTCGACCCATCAGTGGATGACCTTGGAGGCCGACCCATCAGAGGATGACCTTGGAGGTCGACCCATTAGTGGATGACCTTGGAGGCCGACCCATCAGTGGATGACCTTGGAGGCCGACCCATCAGAGGATGACCTTGGAGGCCGACCCATCAGTGGATGACCTTGGAGGCCGACCCATCAGATGATGACCTTGGAGGCCAACCCATCAGTGGATGACCTTGGAGGCCGACCCAACAGTGGATGACCTTGGAGGGCGACCCATCAGAGGATGACATTGGAGGGCGACCCATCAGTGGATGACCTTAGAGGGCGACCCATCAGTGGATGACCTTTATAGCATGCAGGGGACACGTATTCGTTCACAGCCTGACCCACAGGCGCCATGAGCCAGGTCAGGATTTAATACAGTTATTCAATTATACAGTCATGAAATCGGGTTAGACACCGTTGGTAGGTCTTAGAGACCATCAGGTACGGTTTATAGGACAATAAAATATCTTAGATGCTTAAGTTATTATGTTCATTATTCAGTATGCATTGCGAAAGACACGGTTGGGAACCGCTTTCACATTATTGTGTTCATTATTCAGTATACATTGCGAAAGACACGGTTGGGAACCGCTTTCACATTATTGTTTTCATTATTCAGTAGGCATTGTGAAAGACACGATTTGGAACCGCTTTCAAATTATTATGACAACCATCATGATAGCTAAGCATACCAGTCACCATGCTAAATTTGGTAACCACCATGTTATACTCACAGGATAGTTGAGCATACCGGTCACCATGATAGCTTGCCAGCTACTACTTACAGAAATCATGTGATCACCTTACCATGTGTACCTTAGAAGGCCCGGTTTAAACCACTTTCAATCTATAGCTTCAGTTATGCATATGTTTTTTACATTTTTTATCATGTATGGGATGACTTCTCTTCGTTATAATGTTAAACAGGCAAGGCAATGTTACATAGGCAGGGCCAATACATTGGCTAGGACAAACCATGGGCGGGACCAATACGTTGATCAAGGCAAACCAGGGGCAAGGCCAATATGTTGGCCAGGACAAACATAGGAAGGGTTAAGCAGTTAGTTGGAAAAAACATAAGTAGGGCTAAGCAGTTAGTTGGGACAAACATAGGAAGGGCTAAGCAATTAGTTGGGACAAACATACGTAGGGCTAAGCAGTTAGGTGGGACAAACATAGGCAGGGCTAGGCATTTGGCCGGGACAAGTCATAAGCAGGGCTAAGCAGTTAGCTGGGACAAACATAGGCAGGGCTAGGCATTTGGCCGGGACAAGTCATTAGCATAGTCTCGTAGGATATTGGGTCAAACCCTTAGGTCGGGATGCGGAGGTATGCAATTAAGCAAGTCTTTCTGTTGTCACTGGAAGCATTGCTAGGTCGGTCCGGCTGGCATGTGGTAGTGCTCTTTGTTAGTTCAACATTTTAGATAGCAATAGGTAGGTAAAATTCATGTTAGGTTGGTAATGATAGTCTAGATTTCAGTACCTCATCACAGTCAAGGTCGGACAAGAACTTATTAAGGTCAGATGCATGTTTATCTGGGTTTAAGTATCATATTTTAGCAAAAGTCAAGTAAAACATGATACTGTGGGGGCTTGTTGATGTGCATAAAAATAGCTAAAGCCATTGGGCTTGGCCCAATCAAGACAAGGAAGGCTTAGGCCATGAAAACTTAGGTCATGAAGGCTTAGGTCGGGAAAGCTTGGGTCATGAAGGCTTAGGTCGGGAAAGCTTGGGTCATGAAGGCTGAGGTCGGGAAAGCTTAGGTCATGAAGGCTTAGGTCAGGAAAGCTTGGGTCATGAAGGTTTAGGTCGGGAAAGCTTCGGTCATGAAGGCTTAGGTCGGGAAAGTTTGGGTCATGAAGGCTTAGGTCGGGAAAGCTTGGGTCATGAAGGCTTAGGTCGGGAAAGGTTAGGTCATGAAGGCTTAGGTCAGCAGTAATGAAATGACTTAGGTCAGCAGTAAACCAAGCTAAGAAAATAGCTTAGATAGTTAACCATCAAGACCGAGCTTGGGACATTTAGATTGGATAACGGTAATATTGACATGATAACTAGGCATTATTGTAGGGCCATGATCTAGCTTAAATATATACAGAGATTTTCCAGATCTTCGAGAAGGAAGAAGTCCATGAAATCCGGTCATGATGACACAAAACGTACACGCCACGCTAAACAGAGGGGAGCAGGTGAGAATGCTAATCATGAAGGTTCAACGGGCATATTCCAGTCTTGAGGTATATATACTAAATCTTCAGACTTAGTGAGGTACGCAACATTTACCATTTGAGCACTTTGTCAATACTGTTCATTTTCTTCTACCTCTCTAACTTGACCGTCGGAGCCTATACAAGGGGGAAAGTCCCACTCTTCTTTTGGTTACTCACAATTATTACCGGAACAGTCTTCAGTTTGAGTTTTCTTCATCAATCGCATCGATCCGAGCCACCCAGCTCGGTCTCCAGTTCAGCTTTCTCTCTTTTCAGTGGACTTTCTACAAGTTTGGGCCGTGCAGATCAAGATATCTCTTTGGGCCAGAAAGAAGTGTCCATATACGAGCATTTTTGCGTCACATCAGTACGTACCAATCTTTATTTAAGTATTCAATCTATTACTCCATCAGTCTCATATAAAAAACAAATTATGTTTTTAAAAGGTACAATATTCTATAGGTTGTAACTTATAAGGTATAACAGTTAAAATAAATAATTTAACATAATATTTTTCACATACAACATTATAATCTTAGTATGATTTAGTCCGGACCATACACTATCATATTAGTGAGTGTATGCAATGTTAAAAATATAGAAACATTCCTCTTTTGTTGGGATAAAAAAGTTTTAGAAATAAAATTTTTTTTATATAGGAATGGAATGAATACTTGTTTGTAGGTTTGATAAAAATTTTAGCATATGACTGTAAAAAGGTTTGAAGATTGGTTGGAAATAGAAGTAAATTGTAGTAAAAAACAAGAAAGTGTTGATACAATTGATCTTTCAGGGGATATTTTAGAAAGTAGCAAACTTTAAGGGAGTTATTTGTAATTAATTATTTCTTGTATTAATTATTTGGTAGATGATATCAATGAAAGTGAAAAGTATGTTTTTCAATTAGAAAAAATATATTCTTTTTAGAAAAGGAAAACAAAAAGAGATGGAATTCACAAATAATTTTAAATTATATATTTATTTAATAATGGAAAAAATAATAGCGATAGGATAGTTTCCTTGGGTTTGTATATTTATATCTCAGTTTCTATTTTTAACTGCTTTTTTTTTTTTTTGAATTTTATAAATAATTTTTTATATTTCTTAATCTTGGAAAATTTATTTATATTTAGAAGGTAAAATAAAAGTGAAGAAAATACAAACTTATTCCTTTGTTTTTCAATCCGATGAGGGGTGCAATTGCAGTTTCCAAACCAAGAGAGATTCAGTTTATAATTAAGACAAATTCTAAGGGAGGTAGGTGTAATTGATCCTAAAATATTTTCCTCCGGAAAACTCCCCGTTAAATCCTCTCTTCGATCAAACGGCATCGTTTAGTGAGTGTTTTCTTCATTTCAGAAATCGACTGAACTAAAACCACCATACGCACTTTGCAGCAATCTTCAGTTTTCCCAAAGTCGACTGATAACTGAAAAAAGTAGTCGGAAACCTTGGATCGGCGAAATGGCCTGCAGATTGAGCCACGTTGCATCTCGAATCATGGGCGGTAACGGCGTTGTAGCCCGCTCCGTCGGCTCCTCTCTTCGCCTCCGCGCCGGCATGGGCCTCCCTGTCGGCAAACACATCGTTCCTGACAAACCGGTAATTCATCTCTTTAGTAATTTCTTCGTAGAGCTCTACGGTTCAATTATTAGTTCACTGGATTGACTTGACATTTCTAATTAATCAATTGGGGGTTTTAGCTTCCGACGAATGATGAGCTCGTATGGGACAATGGAACCCCATTTCCGGAGCCTTGCATTGATCGGATTGCCGAAACCGTTGGAAAGGTAAAATTTTTATAGTATTCTTTGAAAAATGTTGGAACTTTATTGATTTTGTTTTGGGTATAGTAAATGAGAAGTTTTGAGGGTTCTTTGCATTTCAGTATGAAGCATTGGCTTGGCTGTGTGGAGGGTTAGGGTTTTTCACGTCCCTTGGACTTCTAGCAGTCTGGAACGACAAAGCTTCGAAAACCCCTTTTGTAAGTTTGACATCTATGTGGCCTTTTTAATTCTTTGAATTTGAATCAGTATGTCCTTGTGTGGTTATGTGAACAGATTGAATTGAATAGTGTTCTTAGTGAACAGAAGTTTGAACTTGCTCTTTGAAATAATTTATCTGCTTGCTTGTGCTTGAAAAGTTCAAGTGCGTGTGACATCCAACTCGTTTGGTTCCCAGTTCCCCTAAAAACACATTGTAAAAGTTGTCTTAGGAATTGATTAATCCAGAAATTTACCAAGGCTGAAAACTTTTGGTAATGGAGACCGGAAAGAGTATTGAGCTTTTAGTTCTGTTTTTTTCATTATATTAATTCTTTGGGACTTCAATAGTAGTTCCCTTCTATTCGCTAATTTGCTTACAGAAAAGTGTAAGAAAAATGGTACTTCCACCATTCAACCACTGAGAATTTCACCTCTTCTTGATCTTAATTGCCTTCTGGTGATCAGGTATTGTGCCAAGCTTGGTCTTTGATGCCAATCACACAAGATTAGAATGGTCTTTTGAAAGGGATGTGATATAAAACAATATCTTGGCAATCCTTTAGGATCATATGAATCTGAAAGTTGTCCCGTTGCACTAACTTGCCTTTTGAAGGGCCTTCAAATTCTGGTTTGGTTCTTTTGTACTTCGGAATGAACTGCTTTGAAGTTACTAAAAATAACCACAATTTAGAAAAGATAAATGTGTTATAAAAGTGCCAAAAATGTTTAAATATAGTTTTGTGTAAAATCCTCATTGAATTTGTGCCTACCTCTCTTTTGTGACAAACATTTTGTGCGTCAGTTTTGTAATATGGTTTTCCTTCCTTGAAATATTGAATGAAGTAACCATCGCCCAATCCCGTGTGTGTGCTCTGTAATTATGATCCCTACTTTGTTTGTCATTTTTTACCCACCACATCTATGATTTTTGATGGGAGGATGGATCATGAAGTTCCTTTTCTTGTCATTACATACTGGGCATAGTTTGTTTGTCCATGTAAAAATACCTTTACTTTATGATCTCTGTTTCTTTTGTTGCTGTGCTTGCTTATTCAGTAGTTGCACTAGTCGCATATATGCTTGAAATGGATGAATCCTCATATTCCTATTGTTGACTAGTTTCCTATTTGAGTTCTCTTGCTTTTCATGAATTATGAAACATGGTTTTTCTAGTTTTATATTTATGACATTTGTTTCTTCATTATAAAGGATACTAGTTGACCACGGTTATGTTTTCCTTCATTCATTCACACTCCCTAGAAAAGAGAGGGGAAGGCAGTGAGAATCATTCGACTAGATTATTTTCTTTTTCGTAAACTTGATGAGCAGAACATATCCAGCTACACTACATCACTTGTTTAGCTACATTATGACATTTGAGATGTGTGGTTAAGGGTGAAAACGTTTTTCCATTATTGACTGTACATTTGTTCTTGACCACGTGGCTGTTTCTTTCATTTCGGTATATTTTAAAGTTTATTTTTTCGGGGCAGGTGGCTTGGGATCATCATTCTTGTTGTATTGTTGAAGTTTGTAGATGTTTAACTTTCAGAAGACTAAGATCTCCCAACTTATCTCTAGTTAGGCTATTCTTTTTTCATTTATAATGTTTTTTGTTTGAACAGACACCAAAGATCTTCCCATATGACAACCTAAGAGTGGAGCTTGGTGAAGAACCATAGCTGAGTGGCACCTAATTGTGCAAATGCATTTCAATGGTGCGTTTTTCTTTTCTTTTTAAGGGAAAAAAAATCCACCCGACAGTATGAAATAATGATGTATCTGATACTATTTTAGAAAGTGGTTGAATCGTTTCTGCTGATTTTTTTTTTTTGTAATGTCATCTGTTCTTGTGGAATCTTACTTTTCTGGGTTGAGTTATATGTACATTAGCACTCATGAGATATATTGTCTGCTCAAATTCTGGTTTCTTTGTCTGCTCTCTCACAATTAAAAAAAAAAAGTCTCTTGATGTCTTCTCGGTGGAAATACGCTACTGTGGATCCGTGGGGGTAAACTAAGTTGCTTATTTAGTTAAAATTTTGTTTTGGTTGGTTTTGATTGAAATTTTGGTTTGACAAATGTGAAGATAAGTTAAATTAGTATTTGATCAGTTTAAAATTGTCTTTAATGTTATAACTGACACAAAAACTCTTAACGAGTTTTAAATTTGTTAAGAGCAATATAGAGTTTAAAACCCACTCAACTATCTCTTAAACATAATTTTTTTTTTCATTTTTCAAAATTTCTATTTGATATGGAAAAAAATCTTTTAAAGAAATTTAGAAGTGTTTGAGCTTTTATTTCACATAAAAAATTTCTCCCCTTCTAATCTCAGGGCATAGCTTAGCTACTGACTCAAAGTAGAAAATAAAGATAAAATACGAGAGAGAGAAATGTGAGAAATCATTCAGTGCATCAGATCCTACCACGTATGTATCTAATAATTTTCCGAGAAAGGTCAAGGCGGGATGTTCAAACAAAGATATGTTGAATTTTTAAGCAAATGAAAATATATTTAGCACCAGTTTCAAAAAATCGGTTTTCAGATAAAATATCTTAACGATTGTTACAAAAATACTGCTGTGCAATTTTTATTTTTTATTTTTATAAACCGGTGTATAAGTGTGTAACAACTTATGTATGGGCAGATTATACCATGACTGCAATGAATAATTATTCCAATGAACAAGTGGATATACTTTATCACAATATATATATATATATATATATTTTGAGACGATTAATGGCGTTGGAAGTCGTCCAATAACATTTGGAATATAAAATTTGGGGGCGAGTCCCAGTGATTATGACTGTAGGCCTGTGGCTCCGAGCTGAGCTCGCATGTGCGCGATAACATTCTTACCACTTTTCACCCAAAAAATTCCATAAAGCCTCTCACGTATTTTTGTCGTCAGTAAGAAAATGTGCTCTAGAGTCCCCAATGAAAGTAGTTCATTTGTGACACCCAGAATCATTGTCGCTGCATCTCCTACCAGTGTGCATGGAACCCATCTCCTCCCACTGGGAAGGTCAACAGCCGCAAAGGCGACTTCCTGCAAGGAATATACCTGAGTTACCCGCCTCGCCATTCCGACTAACCATCGCCCCCTCAGCAGATTTCAAACGATTCAAAATTAGCTAGCCAAGCCAAGATTTTGGAGTTCCCAAAATGTAATTGGTTATCATGACAATCTATATAATTGTCTTAGAATGACAATATTAGTTTAAAATCGATCCAGACGACCAATTACATTTTTGGGAAACGTACTCCAAAGTCATCGCTTGGCTAATTTTGAATCGTTTGAAATCTGCAAAACCAATCTCACAGAATTTTCCATCACATTGATTATATTCTCTCCTCTCTGGATCGATATTAATTAGTTGTTGCCATGCTCGAAAATATATATATATATATATGTTAAATTCCATGTTCGATTTTAATAAGATTGCCAATTTATGACTCCCAGATACGACAAGAGATCGAGCTGACTTCGTGAACATTAATTTAATTACTAATCCTTAAATTTTGGAAGAAATTAAGGTTAGGCTTCTAAACTCGTCTCACGCTGTGACACCTGCAGTCGGAACTAACTCCCTGATTTTATTCCGATGGCTAATTCAGTACTTAGCAAATATCACAGTATAAGAGTAGCTTGTGGAGTAAGGAACTGGACACACCACTTCCCGCCCTGGTTTGGGAGATCCTGAGAAAATCTTCCCTTATCCGGTTCTAACCGCCTCCTCGTTCGCTGTGTTGAACCAATCGATAAAGTACACGTGTCCCTTCTTGAAGGTTCTTACGCCTTACCTGGGATCTAAACTTGGGCCGATACTTTGAGGCCCATTTAATCACTAAGACACTGTCTTTGTCTAGCCTCGGGCACTCTTGGCTTCAGAGATATTTATATATCCAAAAGTTATATATATATATATATATATATATATATATATATTAAGGTAGTAGAGTACGATCGAGTACAAGTCGAATACTTCGCAATGATTGAATATATTTAGAATAATTCTAAAAATAGTGATCCCCTACAATTTACCTTGGCAACACTACTACTACTCTAACTCAGGAGTATTTAATTTCTTGAGATATTAATTAAGGGAAATGAAGATTGTTGGCAAACACTACTAGTTAAATATAATTTAAATTACAAGTTATAATTTTAAATATAACTCTTCGGCCGTAACGTGGGTTTTTTACTACTCAACTACACATTTTATATTTTCAAAAATATTTATTACGTTAAACAATTATTTTTTTAAAATAATCTTTTAAAACATGATAACGAACAGACTTAAAAGATAAAAAAAATATATATCACCAAAATCCTGAATCGATCTCTTCATTTATTTGTTAGTTTGAGGTCTTGGAAGAGAAACATAGTTTTGGAAATTGGAAAACCAACATTGATCGATCCAATTTGGGAATTTTGCATGTTTGTTTGGACTCTTAAATTTGCATGTGATCACTGATACGATGATAGTAAATTAATTGCTGTCTGTCGGGTTCGGTACATTACTCCGTTGGAATAAAGGAGTCCGGTTTGAAAAGTATAAAATGTATTATGAGTTATAGACTATGTATAACATATAAAATAAATAATTTGATGTTATATATATATATTTTTGTTCATATCCGGAAGCATGCATGTTTAATCTATCTCCATATCCAATCTGAACCAATTAACAAAATCAATTAAAATGGCTATGATTTTGTTCTGGAGATCGAAGCTGAAATATTATAATGGTACAAATTAAGAGAAAAGAAACGAACTTAATTAGCAACTTTGATTGCATTTAATTTTCCGAAATTGATACAAAGAATAATATTTATGGATACAAATTAAGATACTGAAAAATAAAAAAACATGGAGAAACCCAAAACTTAAGATAAAATAATTTCAAGATATGGGACAAATGAAGCCAACATTCCAACTTAGACCAATAATATGATTTAACCTATTCAACCTCTCCTCCTGTTTCTGTTTGATCTACATCACACTCTATTCTCGTAAGATAATATCTAAATTTGAGAACCAACGAAATTATTATCTCTCTCTTCCTCTTTTATTTTTGTATCGATACTTGATGTTGATGCATGTTAGAGGTCTATATTTGGAGATCGATCCAGAAATTAAGACAGCAATTTGCAATGACCCTCACATGCATGCATGCAAGTCCAAATAATATAAGTTGTTGGTTATCAAACTGTGTTTTTGTCCCTTATGATCATCACCAATAACTCAAATATCCCATTAAAATTTACTCTCTCCGCCTTATTCAAATAATTCACTTTTTTTTTATTAAAAAAAAAAAATTATTCTATTAAAAAGGTCTACTTTTACATTATATATAACGTTACTAATATAATAACGTGTGATGTATAATTAACCCTTATAAAATAAGGATTAAATTATTTATTTTAGACTTTTTGAATGAGACGAAAAGAATAAAATAATATGAGAATCAAATCCCAATACACTATAAAAACCCTGACCTTACCACCAATCTTTCCATCCCAAAGCAAAAGCAAAGGCCCTTCTCATCTTTCTCTTCCTCTCTTACTCACTAGTAAAAATGGGTTCCAAAGCCACCACTTCCATAGCCTTTTTTCTTGCCTTAAACCTCATCTTCTTCACTGTTGTTAATGGCTGTGGCGAATGCCAAAAGCCACAGCCAAAGCCTAGCAGCCACAAGGGAAAGTGCCCTATGGATACCCTAAAGTTGAAAGCATGTGTAAAATTGCTTGGTGTCGCTGGAGTTAACGTTGGATCTGCTACAAAACAACAATGCTGCCCTCTTATTAACGACGTCGTTAAGCTCGATGCTGCTCTTTGCCTTTGCACTGCCATCAAAGCTAACGTTCTGGGGATTATTAACCTTAATCTCCAACTTGACGTCAGCGTCATCCTTAACAACTGCGGCCATCACAAGCTTTCTGGGTTCAAATGTCCTGCCTAAGGCTAATTCATCTTTATTTATTAAATTTTCTGCTTTCTTTCCTTTTCAATATTTCTTTTTTTCTTCTGATTTCAAATTATTATGTGATTCTCCTTGTTATATTTTTGTTTTTAAGATTCGATTCTGGGTTCTCAATATGTTTGTTATTGTATGCGGGAATTGATGCAATAATAAAGTTAAATTAATTCTAAGCTTTTCTTTTCAATTTATACCATTAATTATATTATTCAATTTCAGCTCGATCAATCAATATATATTCTCCGAAAATAAAAAGCCATTTTTATTTGTTGGTTTTCAAATTGGATGGAGACAAATTAATAATATAGGAGGCACTTTTCTGTTAGATTGTCTGACGGTCCGACATGTATTTTTATTTTTATTTTTAATTATAGGCAATATTTTGTTCTTTTTCATGTGAGATTTTTATTTTACTTTTGAACATATTGTACTTTTTGTTATAAGCGGTATTTTTTAAAACATGCGATACTTAAACTCTTCAAATCAATAACTTTTTTTCACTGCAAGCGATATTTTTTATTTTTTAAGAAACAAGCGACACATCAGAGATGTTATAAGCTATATATGATAAATCGGAGGTTTACGCAATACTTCAACCCCTTAAAATTGGTACTTAAAATTTTCAAAACAAATGATACACTGGGAAGTTACGCGCAACATATATCAGAAGTTACATGCCATATGTTAGAAGTTTATACGCGATACGTATACTTTTATAACATAGATCGATGCAATAATTCTGAAACTAAATTTAATACAAACAATTATAAAAGATGCACATCATCGGATACTCCGAATAACAAGACTAGATAAAGATACAATGTAATACAATGATAAATTGATGATGTTGATTTTCAAAAAAAAGAAAGTTGTGTCAATAATTCATTAATTACTCCAATCAACTGGATATATATAAATGATAAACTCTGAAATATCAATGTTAATAAACTTCTTCCGTTATATTAGAATAGTTTACTATTTTAAAAAATACTATTTATTTGAATAGAAGATTCCACTTCCAAATTTTTTATTCCTCTTACTTTTATTAATATGAGTATATAAATAGTGTCAAATTAGCTATTTTAAGTATTGTATTTTAACACTCATAATAAATTATACATTGGTCAAAGTGAACGTTTCTAATAGAACAGAATGATCCTCAAAGATAACAATTAATTTGCTAATTCAAGAGTCCAAACAAGCTTTCAATGTTGGTTTTCCGACATCCAAAAACTGTACTGTTTCTCTGCTGATAACTCAAATTAACAAATAATACTATCTCCTTCCCATGTTAGAAGTTCATTGTTTAAAACAATTTGTCCGACTAAAACCAGAATTATTCAGTGTAATATATATATATATATATATATATATATGTATTACCCGGCGAGGGCTCCGCCCCAGTACACCCATCCTCGGATTGCCGCCGCCACTGTGTTTTTTGCCGACTGCCAGCTGAGGAAGACAATGGGGCAGTCTGCAAAGGGATTCATTTTTTCTAATTATTATTCCTTAGGTAAAATGGCGCCGTTTATAGGGAAAATTCTCTTATTAAATCTCCCTATTTATAGGAAAATGAAATAACTAATTAGTTATAGTGGAAGAAAACAATGTAATTAAAGGTTTTCTATTCCATTTCCTAACATATTGCAAAAGATTACAATTCAAAATTTCAGTACAATCAGGAAATCTCAACTTTTGGAATCTGTCGTTTATTGTTGGTGCGAAGTTACTCTTTACCGGCGTTTGTTTGGGAGGGCGGACCCTTCAGACGAATTTCCTAGACTTTGCTCCGATCAGGATTTCTGCTGCAAATCATCATAAAATCAACTCTTTTTACTTGTTCTTTCTTCCTTCTTCTCTCCGTCTTACTTCTTAAAACCTCTTATCATAAATAATAATAAAAAAAACACTTCAAATACCTTGTGAAAGTGGGCAAGAAGATACCAAAAGTTTACAACAAGAAGACACCCAAGAGTTAGAATGACAATATTAATTAGTTCAAAAACCAGATAACCAATTATATTTTTGGGAAACGTACTCCAAAGTCATCGCTTGGCTAATTTTGAATCGTTTGAAATCTGCAAAACCAATCTCACAGAATTTTCCATCACATTAATTATATTCTCTCCTCTCTGGATAGATATTCTCTCCTCTCTGGATAGAAACATAATTTTGTGATGGCGCACCCAATAATCTCTCCTCTTCCTATAAACTAAGGCTCTGTTTACTGTTTGTTACCATTTTAAGAAAAAAAATTACTCCATCTATTTCATTAGAAGAGTCCACTTTGTAATATTATTATTAATAATACAAAATGAAATCTTTTAATGAAACGGAGGGAGTACTTTTTTCTTATAAAGAAATCTCAATCCAAATACTTTCACTTTTTTTTATAGATTCAAATTTTAAATTAAAAATTCCCACTAAACTCTCACTCACATAATTTGAAAAGTAATCTTATCATTACACTTTTTTTTTCCTTTCCTACACAAATCTTGAGAAGAAATTCCTCCAAAAAATATTCAATTGCTAAAACAAAATTTTTTGAAGTATCTAACTGGAAAAGTATTGAGTTTAACATGAAAAATATAACGTCTATATGTGAAGTATTGTATATTGCATATAAAAAAAAGTATCGTCAGTTTTTTAAGAAAACAAGTATCACCAGTTTATTAAGAAAACAGTTATAGCCTATAGCCTTTGATGTATTGTTGATCGTGTACATAGATTTTGATGTATCAAATTTAGTTGCTGATATATTGATTGCTTCTTTCAAAATAACTATTGCATGTGGTGAAAAAAGTAGTAAAAAAACAGTATCAATTATAAATGTGGGAATATCATAACTTATTTTACAATATAACGCATGTGAAAAGTGTATTAATCGCATGTATCTAAACTTAAAAAAAAGTATCGCGTACATTCTCTAACGTATTGCATATCGCTTATAACTCCTGATGCATTGAGTTTAGTTGTTGATTTATCGCATGTTTTTAACAACGTAAAAGTATTACATGTGGTGAAAATTAATCAGTTATAAGTGTAGAAGTATCACGTGTTTAAAAAGTATTGGTGTCGTACGCGCATACATATAGTGGAGTCTCCTCCGTCACACATGATACTCTCCCATCCAACATTATTGGGAAGTTCGAAACAATAAAATAAAAATAGAAGGTCATTTGAAGTTCCGACTTAAAAAATTAAACATATGCAAATCATTCCTAATTAGTGATGTATTAATCCTTAACAAAAACAATTATGCAAATGCTCAACAATAACAATTATAAACTATTAAGCATAATTGCCAAGAACACTAGGTGGGAGCCATGCGGTAGCATATGCTGCTTCCGAAAGAACCGGGTCTACATTTTCCCCTTATAAGATGATCATTATTCTTCCCTTTTTTTAGTCGAAGAAAATCATCTTAAATATATTCTTATGAGAGGGAGGCTACTATTCGAGGCAGTCTGACCGCAATACTTTGACAGTTTAACTTGATACATGTATTTTTATCAATACGTAATATAATAGAGACTAAATTAAATGTATGATACATTAAACTAAATTCAATACATGAAATAAGTCATACGCTAAATGCATCAGACGCTAAATTCAGCCGCTAACTCATAATCGTGATACATAAGTAATTAAACTCAATACACATTTAAATTTAATATATGATACATAGGAGGCTAAAATCGATATGTATACTTTCATAACATTCATGTAAAACTTTTGAGACAAAATTTCATACATACGCGAACCGTCAAACTTGTTGGATATAAAAGTTTTTCATTCTTGTAACAACTTGGAAATTTTTTTCTTGCGACAATGCCATGTGACTCCATGTAGCAGCTTGCTGGGGAATATGTATTTCTTCCTCTCGCATATATATATTCATTCCAAAATTACATTGAATCATATAATTAATGCAATACCAATTTGTTGATTCCACCTTTTCCCGGAAAAAAAAAAAAAAAAAAACCCAAAACAATTGAAGATATCGTACGTCGTAGATCAAAGGTGGTCTAACGTATAGGTAGGTCTTTTCTCGATCCAAAACCATGAAAAACATGATGGTGAATGTCGACAAACAACGCTCGTATAAGTTTTAAGGTACAAGAATTATGGCCCACTGAGTATGTGTCTGGTGCGCGAGAATAAAAAGAATACCGTATATTTGGTGGAGACACGAAATTTAAGTTAGAAAAAATTTGCACCGCCAGCAAGTGTAATCTCACAGAAATTTCATTTTTGCATCTTCTCCATCACATGCATTTGAATAATATTCCCTCCACTCTGTATATTTGGTGGAGACACGAAATTTGTTGAAAGCCTTGCTGGATATTTTTGTTTTTTCTAAGATTGTAGATAAAAACTTAGTACTAAAAAAAGTGATCCACAAAATATAAAATAGAAAGAAAAAACCCAATTGAATAGGAGAACAAACATTATTGTTGGAACCGCACCGTACTGATCTAGTTTTTAGTGCCCTTAGGGCAAATGATTTTGGAGTTAGGCTTGATCTTGCTTGAAATTAGTCATCCTCTTTTTTTGAATTAGGAAAAATTGTAGGCTTGATCCTTTTGTTTAGACGTGTTGTAGTTTTGGCTCCTTACGTTTCATTGTTGTAAAAATAGCTCATTATGTTTATATGTTGTTGTAATTTTGGTCCATGTGTCTAGTTATGGCAAATTTGAAGGAGTGATCAAATGCGAGGTTAATGGTTTTTTGGGCCTGTTAAAAAGAAAAGATAAAAGCTGAGACTTATTCGTGATTTCCAAACTCTTCAGTTGCCTGAACAATAATTTTTATAGGTCTACCAAATAAAGGGGTTTTTTTTTAAATAAAAAAAAATCTGAATAAAGGGTTGGATAAAGAAACAAAAACAAAATTTCAGAAAATAGATAATTTCGACGATTCAAGCAAAATTAATATGTTAAATTCAATTTGACTGCTCTGATACACAATTTTTGAAATTATAATTCCCCACCTTTCCTTCATTTCAAAAAGTCCTCAAAAATTGTTGACCTCCCATTTAACTTCTCAAAATTAACCAAAATCAATCACAGGGACCAAAATTGCAATAAAATGCAAATGTAAATAAAAATGCAACATGTGACTATTTTATGCATTGCAAAATGCATAAAATCCCTGTGTAGAATAAAAATGTAAATAAAAATTTACCTATTTTACTACACAGGGCATTTATGCATTTCAAAATAGAGAAATGTCTATGGGTGCCATTGCTGTCCGAGAACAATTAGCTGATCTACATTTACGTATTTTTCTAGAAAATTTATTAGTAGAATAAAAAGAATTAGGAGTAGAAGGTCTCACGGGAAATGAATTGGAAGATCGAAAAGTCAAAAGAAGAAACGAATTTTTGGGTTAGGGCCTTTAACAGCTAGCTTGCTTGCTAGTTAGAAATAGTTTAGATTTTGCCAAATTTTGAGTTTGTGGTAATTTTTGAACTATTTTCAATGTCGAATATATTTATATATATATATTTTTGAAGTTGGTGAATCAAAACGAGACAACCGCTCAAATTAAAGAACCGTTTGAGTGTTAATTATTAATACCACATCTTTTGTTAAATCATTTATTATTATTATTTTTTATATGATGTATGTTAAATGAATTCAGTCATCTTGAATATGCTATCGTGGTCACTTGCAAGAATCCGAATGTTGGATTGTTCCCCCCATGTTGCCAACTCAATTGACACCAAATTAATTATTAATGGATCAAATAATTAATTTCTTAATTAAATGGTACCATGCATGTCCTCTTCAACCAAAATTAATAACAAAAATGACCCTCTTTTCTCACTATAAAAACCCTCCCCTCACCACAAATCTTTCCATCCCAAACCAAAGCAATTAAATACCATTCTCTCTACTTTTCTTCCCCCCTCTCCTTCTTCACTCAAAGCTCTCACACAACAAAAATGGGATCCAAGGCCACAACATACCTAGCCATTTTTCTTCTCCTAAATCTCATCTTTTTCACTTTAGCCAGTGCATGTGGGGATTGCCCTAATTCGAAGCCGAAGCCGAAGCCGAAGAAGCCAAAATGTCCATCTCCTGCAACTCCTACACCTAAATCCCCCAAGCCAGCTCCTACACCAAAAAACCCTAAGCCACAACCAAGCACGAAAGCAACTTGCCCAAAGGATACCCTTAAACTTAGCGCCTGCGCCGACGTGCTTGGTATCGTTAAGATCGGCGTTAGATCTGCCGCGGTACAACAGCACTGCTGCCCTCTAATCAAGGGACTTGTTGGCCTTGACGCTGCTGCTTGCCTTTGCACTGCCGTTAAATTGAATGTTGCCAATATTATTAACTTAAGAGTTCCGGTTGACATTAGTGCCATCGTTAACGCTTGTGGCGCCGGGACGTGTCCACAGAATTACCGTTGTCACTAAAACAACCCTAATTTTTTTTTTCTTCTCTTCTTTAAAAATATCTGTGCCTTTCTTTTGATTTTTGCCTCTTTAAATTTTTTTTATTTTATATTATTTCCCTAATTTTTCCCTATAATAAGATTGTTCTCCGTAGAAAATGTTTCGGCTCAAGGTTTATTATGGTGAAGAAAAAAGAAGAGCTAGCATTAATATTTTCACGGAGGCATGGAATTGGAGCTCGAGTGTGAGGGATATTATCTGATGGGACAAGGATCCAATTCAATCATTCTTTTTTAATTTGCAAATTTATATGTTTTGTTGATCGATCTTTGGAGATCGATCGTTCCAGTTTTTGTATGCATTTGTTGGTTTATATAACTTCTATATTGTTGTATTCAGATTGATTTAATTAATCTCTCATATTCCCAATTTCAATGATATCCTTTTATTAAGTTATAACATGCAAAAAAAAAAAAAAAAGTTTTTAGTTACCATTAAAAAGTGTCACGAAAGATGTAATTTTGGTCACTTTTAAGGCTCTGTCGCTATATGACCACTTTTGACTGTGGCCACTTAATCGCACGGATTAGAGACTACACAAATTTCGGTCACCAACTTGTGACAGAAAAATGGTAACTTAAAAGACTTCCTTTTCTGACTAAACCATGGTTAACTACTTAATCAGTTATAACATTATTTAATAACCATTAAGTGACCACATTTCTGATCACTAGAAAGATAATCAACACCTTTTAGCAACTGCAGTTAGTTTGTGACCAACTTACACGATCGCTCCGAAAGCGCGACCAAATAGCGTTAATGTTTTATCATGAAAAAGATCTTAGTGACATGTAATAATTCACTATATAATGTGATGATATTGGAATCTAGTTGCCAAATTATTAGGTAGATTTTGTTAGTGACCAAAAAAAAAAAATGTGGTCATTAATTAGTTATAATTCAATAATATTGGTACGGGGAATCCACGGACATATTAATTTTTTTTGAAGATATTGGGATCCCAATTAATTAAGGTAATACTGGTTTGAATTTGAAAGACCATTGACGTGATTTACAGCTGCTCTAGTAAGTAGTAGTTAGAAAATCGAATGCTATGAATTTTACAATAATTAAATATTTATGCAAATTGGAAAATAAGAGATTAACAAAATTTGATTAATACAACAACAAAAACAACCAATCAAATGCAAGAAATTACTCCGATATAGCTACAATCATATATATATACAGAATTAATAATTGAAACTGGATCAATTCCGGCCATCGATCCCACATTGCTCTTCCCATTGGAACTTTACTTCCTTTCTTCCACTTTAACAAGCTCGGATCGATTATAGATGCAACGAGTCATTTACTCCCTCCATCCCAAACTCATAATAAGTTGTATATTTTTCAAAATGGATTCGATCAGTAACAGAGGGAGTATCATGTGATGAAACAAATTAAACACTTGATAGAAAAGAAAAAAGTAAAGCGCATTTTTAAAGAAGAGTAAAAATGAAGATTTTTTTAATTATTTTATGGTTTCGTCATGGCACAATCATTAAGGAGTAGGCCTGCAAGATCGCCTTCAAGGTTAATGTCTAAGCCACTATTTCCCAATGCTTTCAGGGCCAGGACCATGGCAGTGTGAAGGCATGAAGCTGCTTGAAGGTCAGCAAGTCCGTTGACCAGAGAGCAGCACGGATGCGATGCAGGAGATCCATTACTGTTGATGGGGACATTCCTCAGCCCATTAGCACATGCCCTAACTTGTAGGGTAGTAGCCCCTGGGCAAGCTGATTTAAGGCTAATAGGAATTTCTGGGGTAGGATCTGCCTTAGGGGATTTATGTTTAGGAAAAGATGGGGGAGGTGGAGGTGATTTTGAGTTTGGCTTCGGCTTCGGCTTAGGGCGGCAATCGCGGCCGGCAGTGGCTAGAGTGAAAAAGATTAGGTTTAGAAGGAGAAAAATGGCTAGGTATGTGGTGGCCTTGGATCCCATTTTAGTGAAGGAAAGAAAGGAGAAGAAGGGTTTTTAATATGCTCTAAATATGTTGCTTTAGGGATGGAAAGATTTGTAGTAAGATTAGGGGTTTTATAGTGAGCAAGAAGGGTCATTTTTGGTATTTTAATGAGTTGAAGAATATTGAAAAATACATTTCAATGTTAAATATATATATTAGGGAGTTAATTGGTCCATTTTAGCATCTTGCCAACTTGTAACATGCATGGAAAGGAAACAAATAAGATAAGAATTAATAGAAAAGATACATTTAGGTAATGGCAGAGCTTCATGGGGGATCCAAGGAGATTTTGGCCCCTACACTTTTTCTTAATCTTATTTACTATATATTCATATTAGTTAAAAATATATACACATAACAATAGATATTTGATTTAAAAATATATATACATAACAATAGATATTTGGTCCCTCCAATTTATATTACTCATTTCATTTAATTAGAAGAGTTTACTTTATAATAATATTAAAAACAGTATTATAAAGTGAATTATTCTAATGGAACAAAGTTAATATGCTAGTTTTACTATATAAAAAAATAAAATGAAAACTCCCTTAAAATTTCATAAATGTACAAAATAAATCATGAGATTTTTAAAATTACACAACTAACACTGAATGCATAAAAATGTAGGGTTTACTTTGTGCGTTATCTTTATTATTTTTTAATCTTAAGGTTAATTTTGTGTACTTATTCATGAAATAGACCCTACATTTATTACTTTAAAAAATAATAATTAGTTGACTTTTTCATTTAAATAATACACCATGCACTACATAAGAATTTAAAAACCCCAAATACATTACTTTGAGTAACTAATTTAATTATTAGTTGGCCCCTCCAATAAATTAATTTAAGCTTAGCCCCTTATACAGGGGATAGAGTTATATTATAGGGAGAAAATGATGTACATGTAGGTGCACAAGAATAAATATAAATTTAAAAATACTCATTTATCATTGGGTTGTTACAGAATTTTTAATGATGTAGCGAATGTATCCAATAATTTTTTCATTAATATATATTTTCCCTAAAATTTTCAACATTAACAATTTAAACAGTTGCAAAAAAATTCCTAATTAATGATGAACCCTTAAGCAAAACCAAAAATACAATTAAACATGCTCCACAATGACAATGATCAATAATTAAGCTTGCCATAGCTGGTAGCCATGGCACTAGCATATGCTGCTTCCGAAATAACCGGGACAACAATTTTCCCAGAAAACCATATTAAAACCATCGATTCAATTATTATGATTATCATCTTTCCTTTTTTTTTTTTCCCTAAAAATCATAATAATATAGTGTATATTCTTATAAAAGGAAGAAAAAAAAATCCCATCTGTAAGTAGGGTAGAAAACAAGAAGCATTCATTAATATTAGAAAAGGTGATAAAAAAAACACTTAAACATAATTGAAAAACAATTTTAAAATATAAAATTTTATATTTGAACTTAATTAGATATGACAGATATTACCGACCCTTACCTATCCGTAATTGTTATTGTACCCACCTACAGCCAGCTATGATGTTTCTTCCTTTCGCAGAAATTACATTCAATCATATTAGATGAGGATAAATACATCATAACTCTTTCTGGCTCATTAAGGAAGAAAAACGTTGCATTAGGAAAGAAAATGTTTGCAATAGGGAAGAAAAGCGTTGCATTAAGGGAGGAAAAGTATTGCAATTAGCTATCTATTGCTGCACTTCCGAAAAATGTTGTATAAAACCTGAAAAGTGTTGTCATATATAAGTCTAAGGAAACATCACTTTATACTTTTACAAGTGATCCCTTAGTCCTAATGCATCACTTATAGGGGTTAAAACAACACTTTTGATCAGGTATTATTATAGCCTCACCAAAATTTTGGTGTAGTGATTATTGTCACACTATTAGAAATATGGGTCTTTTACGTCCAAAATTTTGGACGTAAAAAGTCATATTTTCGTCGTAAAAAGTGTTTTACATCGAGTATCCGCCTCCACGTATGTCGTTGTCAGAGGCTCCGACGTAAGAAATCTTACGTCGAGATTGACCGGGATGGTGTAAATGGAAATTATACAACAAGTCCCTTCTCTGGACGTAAAAGTTCATTTTTTCGTCGTAATTACTCATCCATCTAAGTTTTGTATAAAACTTATTTACAACTTTAAAACTCGTTGTAAAACTGTGAAAACTCGTCGTAAAAAAGTGGTAATTCTATAAATTAAATTTATTTAATGATTTTTTAAATATTATTTTTAAAAAATAATTGCTTAATAAGACAACATAAACCCAAGCCATTTAGATAAAGTATCAATATAGAAATGAACAATTCCTAAATAAAAATGTTTGCACTAATCCACATTAAAATACTCTATTAATATATTTTAAATAGTCATCAAAAGTAATCAGCCTAACACTTACAATGTGTTTTCTTTCAAAACTAATCACCCTAACCATTAGAAGGTATTTTCTTTCAAAAGTAATCAACAATTAGCTTTGCATCTTTTCCATCTATTTCTACTCCCGCAAAATAGCTTGCAACCTTGCATCTCTTTCTACTCCCGCAAAATTGCTTGCACCCACAAAAAGCCATCAAAGAGCCTGCAAATAGAGAAATAGAGCACACATTTAGTTCCTAATTATATTTTCACATGAAAAAGAAGACTCATATGATATATCTAAATCAAAATCCACTTTGGATCAAATATTAATTGTCCAAAAAGAAATTATTAGGTTCAGTTTCACATAAGGAACCTTTTCATTGGCCAAAGTGGTAGCAAAAAAATTCATGCCCCAACAAATTTAAGCTACTCAGAACCACAAATTTTGTCCATCGCTTTGCTTGTTTGAGAATTCAGAGAGAGAATGGATAGAAAAAAGACCAAAGAGAGAAAGCAAAATTACAAAACTAAGTAATGCATGGCATATTGGCATTGTAAATTAAAGAATCGAATCCAAACTGTAGAAGGAGAAGAGAAACAAAGATATGTATATCTTCATTCTTTATTCTTGCATCACCATCATCAATGGCTACTGGAAATTATGGGAACTCCCTATATTGCTCTTCAAAATATATAAAAGTAAAATGTTCAAAAATCTACTCCATTGATGCATGATTACTAGTTTCCATCACTTTACTGTAGTACTACAGATAACACAATCAGAAAAGCAAAGAAGTAGCAAACAATTAATTGAAGGTTGCAAGACTAATTATTCTGAAATCTACATCTCAAACCAAACTAAAGTACTACTGCAAAGTCATTCTGGAATCCTTCTCATTTCTGATAAAGTTCTCTTAGTTTCTAGACCACTTCTCCATTATAAGTATATCTTAGTTTGAATGACAATGGGATGAAGTTCATATATATATATATATATATATGTATATATATATATATATATTCTAATGAGTTTCTCAAATTTCATTGCCTTATCAAAGCTAAAGGCCGATATACAAACTCAAGAAAACTACGAACACATTTGGAAAAGAAACTAAGACTAAGAGATTTAGACAATAAAACCTTGCGCGAGTAGAATTGGACTTCCACTTTTTGGTTTAAACACTCAAACTCATGATTGTGGTTTGGGTCCCATGCAAGTATTTATGTAGCAAGTTTCATTTCTATATATGAAACAAAGACAGTTACGGTGGCCATTTAAAAATAACACAAGACAGATACTTCTCAAGATGAATACTTATGATTCCAATTAATTAACTACTAATATCCCAGAAACTGGTAAATGAATAAATAGCTGACAACTAGTTGGTATCCTTCACAATCAACAATATCAAATATTTTTCGTAATTAATGGATAACTTACTTATCAAGTATCCATTGGTATATAAACAGGTTTCCCTCAGGTTGCAATGCTCTATACAAACTTAGAATTAGATACCACAAAGATATGGCACTGATAAAATTCAGAATGCTTCCCAATTTCCTTTCACATTTTTAATTAGAATAGTTCTTAGAGAATTAACTAAAGCCACAATACGTGTTTATTAAACTAAGCTTTGTATACCATTTTATTACGGAATGTTAACTAATAATGATCCATTTGTAAAGTAGCAAGTTCTTAATAATATCAGGGTAGTAGTTAAAACCCTCAGTAACAAGTAACAAGTTCTCAACTAGAGTAATTCTCCATCTGACAGAAACTTAACTATGTTCCATCAAACTTTTGTAAAAGGAAACGAAACACAATTAAAAGCTTATGTCCTTCTCAAGTGAGAATAGAGAAGCCTTGAAAAGCATTATGTTGTACAAGAGTGGGAGTTAAGGACTTTGACCAGTGGGAGCAACAAGTGGGCAAGAATTTTAACCCTATCCATTACACACAGCTCTTCACAAATAGGCAAGAATCACAAGCTAAACAACAGTAAAAGGAATCATTTCAGGGGCACTTAATGGTGGTAGACAACACAAAAAACTAGGGAATGACTAATGATTTGGGATCTCACTAAGGTTGTATTAATCTGTGAAGTTGAAGCAAACAGGAAAATAAAACAAAAAAAAATCACATTAATACTGTTTAGTAAGAGAATTCGGTAATCTGAAAGTGAAAGTAAAATAGAATTTACGTGCATAATATTTCTAAAAATGTAAATTAAGCATAAACAGAGCATTTCAAATCAGGGAGAAGCAAATAAAATAAAATAATATAGGTCACATTGGGAAATCATTCCAATATTTCATGTAGAAAGAAGTATAAATTTCTAAATTTACCTCTATAGCTGCATTCCCATACTATATAAACAGAGCAATAATCAAAATCCGACAAGATAATAGACAGAATATCCCATCTCAAAAACAATAAGAAGTAGTCACGGGACATAAATTATCCAACAAAGTATCACGGGAGAACTGCCTTAATGAGTCACATTCATCGTTTTCTGGAATTTTTTTACAGGCCTGGATTACAGAGCTAGCTTCATACTTGAAATCTAAGATGAAATCACTTATTAGAAGCAGGGCTTGAAGGGTTCTACGGATCAGACACTCAAAAGCAAAAAATAAATCCAAATCTACAATAGGTGGGAACAGATTTCATAGTAAATAATCACATATCTACGTCAAACCTGCATCCGAAGACAACAAACTCATTTCTCAAAAACCAAAAGTGAGGATGGGTTCGAAACTCAATAACTCAATAACTTGGAGTTTAAAAGATAGAGATGAATAAGGGCAATTTGGTCAGAAATTGGCAAATTATAGGGAGTTTTGAAACTACAGGGGGATTTTGCGTAGCTTTTTAAAGCATAGGGGGATGATCCGATACTTTTGCAAACCACAGGGGGGTTTTGCGTAATTAACCCTTTAATTAAATGTCTGCATCTCATGACACACTCTGGATGGACCTTCCAAATTAATTTTTACTTTCTTCGATCTTGAATAAATGTTGTTTTAGATATAGTAACAATTTTCAAAATAATTGAAGTTTTAATAAAAAAAATATATATTTTTTATTTTTCTAAATTACCCATATTTTAACCTACTTAACTAAGAGTTAGTGATTATGTTGAATACCTTATAATGATCTCACTGATTATTAATTGAAGTTAATTGTTGATTTATACGGAATATTAATATTGGATTAAAACTACAAATTAACCTCCTAATAGGCTAATAGTCAAAATAGTCAAGGTTTTCTTGTCATTTAATTGAATTTCTTGCACTCTATCAAAAACTATAAAAAAAACTTTTATTTTGAATCGGAGAAAGTATTACATATATATCAAACTCTTATTAAAATCACTTACTATGCTTTTGTTTTGACATGTATATGTGTATCAATTTTGATAATTTGATTGGACATAATTAAATTGTAAAAATTATTCTTCTCGTGTCATTAAAAAAGTTATATTTCTAATTTGGGACCGATGAGAATTGAAATTCTCTCGACCTCCTTGTGTAGGTCTTGTGTAACACTTAGGCAATAATTATATCGGATTTTTATGATTCAAATCTGATTATTAACTGATCTACTTCCTTAAACTAATGTTAGGGAGACATTAATTTCCACAAATAAGGGAACAATATTAATTAGCCACAGCAATTAAGCTGTTCAAGTCTAACCTCCTAAATGACCATGATTCGTGAGGGAATTGCAAACTGGTTCTAGCAAATTATCGGTTATTTTTTCTGTATAATATTATCCGCGAGTGATGCATTTATAATTAATCTTAATCATATAAAAATCCAACATGGTTTTGAACGAACTAGTTCGAGACAAAAATCCAGACTGGAGAGAATATATGAATGTGAGGAGATGATGAAATGGAAAATTCTTTGAGATTTGCACTTAGCTGGCGATGCAAATTTTAAACGATTGATAAATAGCTATGCGTGCGAAGACTTTCTATTGCGTTTTTACAAAATCGTATTGATGATCACGGATCTATCACCAATTACTAATGAAAATTTTAAATTCAACACTAAATTTTTGACCGAGTGTTTATTCACTGTAAATAGGGAAAGATCGAATCACCATATCCACTACAGACAAGAGAAAGAATCATCATTTACCCCATAGACGCATAGGGAAATAATTACCATAACTATAGATGGAGAAAACTTTCTTTTATTGCTTCGATTAAGGAGGGAAAATGAAGGAAGAAAATGAACAACATTTTAAGATTTCATAATTCATCTTCATCATATATAATTGTTGGCCTATCAAATAATTACAGTTAATCAACTTTTCTTTTCTTTTTTTTCTTTTTTTAGAATCTAAGAGGACTTAAAACATCCCATATTTATAGAAATTAGATAACATCTTTTAATATAATTGGAGCACTACAAGGGTGTTACCTCGATCCATTGTTTATTGCGCACGTGCGATTCAAACCTTTTATCTATTGTCTATGCATTTAGTATATATTTACCAGTCGAGTTAAGGGTGACTTTGCATCAACCAACTTTCTTGAGTAGAAAAATATATATGAGCTTTATTATAAAATAAATAAAAATAATAATTCCACAATAAATCAATAGGAATGAATAATTGACTCTGTATTAAACGATATTAAAGAAGAATCGATGGAATTATAGAATGCTTGATCAAATTTGTGGACATTTACCACTTGATTAAAACTATTCTTTTACCCTTTAAAATGTATAAATTTTTTAGTGGGACGGAAATATAACATGGAACAGAGGATCCTTGGCCATTTGTTGCACCTACTTATGAAGATGATTTATTAATAGATACTAGAAATGGAAAAATTGCATTTTTAGTTTACATTCTTTGCCTTAGTGGCAAATGTAGTCTACGTTCTCTAAGAATTAGCAATTGTAGTCCACATTCTTTAAAAACTAGTAAATGTAGTCAACAATTTTTTCATTTTTTTTGCAATTTTAGTCCAATTAGTTTTTCAAGAAAGTATATTACATTTGACACTTAAGTAAATAATGTGCACTAAAAAAGCTTTTTTTTTTTTTCCTACTAGAAATGTAGCTAATCTGCCTCTTTTGGGAATGTAGATGCAATTGATAACTCCATCTCGATCTAATTGGAAAGTTTGAGATAGTTAAAAGGGCCTAGCTTACCTCGTACCTTGAATCAAATGACTTATAGCATCCATAAAGTTAGAGGTACATGATCGATCCATCTAGGAAGATAATAGTAATCCAAATGTCTGTTTTCCAAACCTGTATTTCTGGGCTGGCAACTCAAACCCATTAGAATTTGGAGGACAGGCCCAACTCCTCTCTTTCACCATTTCATGTACATGTACAAGTACATCGAGAATTTATATCAAGGCTAGGATTTGGTACGCGAAAATGAAAATGAGAATGAACGACATCTCATATTCGGATGTGAAATGGCTATTCCCTACAAGAATCCGAGATTTTTTGAAGAAAAATGCCACAAAATGATTACAATTGTTATCAATTCTCGTTATCATGTTTAGTTTTGCAGAATAGCATGTTCGGTTCCTCTTCATTGATGATATTCACTGGCGTAAATGATTAATTTATTTTTATATTTAGAATAGTCTAACGCAGGAATTTAATTTCATTCTATGAAATCATTTAATTATTTCCAACATTTTCATTGTCATGCGCTAAATACGTCCTCGGAAAAATATCAAACACCCTGTTGAATTTTTTTAAAATACCGCTGAAAAATATCCGTTCTACATTTTCATTACACTTTGCATACACATGCAAGAGCAAAAAATAATTAATGATAAGAAAGAAGGAATATAGTCCCTGCAATCAAGGGCCGTATTCAGGGGTTTGAAACCCTTCCAACCCCCAATTTTCCTTTTAGTAATACAGTGAAGGAGTGATTCCGTCGCGTACTTTTTCAAATTACACTAGCTAATTTAACTCTCGAGATATATATTTTTCTAGCTACACCACTAGCCACTGCTGCAATCTGCAATTCTGCGTTACCATTCGTATTCATGGCTGCGAATTAAAAGCTTCAGATGAGCCTCTCGGTTGCGGCGACCGCCGATTCATGTTACCATAAGTGAAAGGCTGATCCGGTTGTAGCTCGGCGCCGGGACTATCCAACGAATCCATCTGACAGTCCATTCCCACGTATTGTTGCACCACGAGGACCGAAACAGTGGCTGCAAAATCCGATGACGCCAACAAATCCCCGATCGCACCGAGCTCAGGGCACTCGCTCCAATCCGTCAGCCCCGCCGTCAAGGGCGAGATAACCCCTTGTCCTCTCCCCACTATGAACAGATCATGAACGCTGTCGATCGATCGTATCGCCGCCACGGTTTCTTCCCCGTTGCCCACGACTTTCTCCGTGAAAATCACCGACTCATCGTTCGACGTTTTCGCCCGGAATTGGCTGATGTAATCCTCGTCGAGCTGTTTATCCGTGTCGGAGTCTGTAATTACACTTATGACCCCCGAGTCGTGGCGCCGGGACCCCAAGGCTGAAGCCAGTCCTGAATCTGAAGTTTCCGCTGCGATGAATCGCAGGACTGTTAAATTTATCCCTGGATGTTCGCACATTCTCCAGGCGTAAGCCAACGCTTCGCGATCGTCCGGCCCACCGAAGAAAAGAATCGCGACGTGGTGGGATATTTGTCCCGCGGCGAGCCTCGTTGACCCACTGAGGCCTCTGTCAACGAGGATCCCGACGGAGCAAGGCGAATTAGCCAACACGTTTTGATTGATCGTCCTGTACGCCGGGTTCGTCGACTCCATTCCGCCGTCGACCGTTTGTTGTTTGTGGAAAGGGATAATGATGAATGCTACTCTTTTATCTTCGGCCAAATTGCAAATGTCTTCGTGCATGGTGGAGTACGGGGAAATCACAGTGATGGGTTGCACCGAGACGCAGCCCGCGTGCTGTTCGAAGTTTTCGAACGCGTTGATGATGTGGTCGGATTGGGCCTGGGTCCGGTTCAGGGCGGGCCGGTTCGTCTTGCGGGAGTTGTGGACGATCAGGAGTGCGGAGGCCCGGCCCGTAAGCTCGACGAGGTGAAGGACGTAGATCCCGATGGGGGATTTCTTCGTCGGGTGGGAGGCGTCGAGGAGGTTTATGATTGTTGGGACATTTCTTGGGGTGTGGACGCAGACGAGGACTCGGAACTCGCAATCGGTTTTCGATCTCTGGATGGTCCTCTTCTTGTAGGGTGCGAATTTTCTTGCTGGCTTGTAGATGGTGGTCACTATTGGGATGATCACTGAGGTCATGACCAATGCTACTATCACCATGATTGCAAATGATTTATCATCTAAGACCTGTGTTTGTATATAAGAATACATGAAGATGATGATTAGATTCATACCAATTGCATTCAAGAATTTGATGATTAGGGAAGGGCAAAATAGTAGTTTTAGTTCACGTTCTTAGAACTGGTTAATTTAGTCTACAATCTTCCAAATTTTTACCCTGTTGGCTTTTTCCAAAGTGAAAAGTGTATTGGACATAATTTTTAAAACAACCTGTCAGTTGAATAATAAAAATATATAATGATGAGAAAGTGATATAATACTCAAAATTTGAAAAACATGGTTTTGAAAGTATGGAAACGAATAAGGCTTTATTTCACTAGATAAAAAATTAGATCAGAATAACAGACAAACTCTGATGAATCAGCATGGAAACAAAGGTTTGGTTAAGGATCAAATATGTGAATCCATTAGCAGGGTCTACTGTAGACTAAATTGACGAGCTATTTAAGAATGTGGACTAAAATTGCAATGTTTCCGGCAGGGAAGAAAGAAAGAAAGCGTACCTTTTGGTCTTTACCAACATTGAGGATGATCATTTCAACAAGGCCTTTAGTATTCATGAGCAAACCAAGAGTGAGGCCTTCATAGAATGGCATCTTGTAATACAGAGCAACAAGTAGGGTTCCTGCAACTTTCCCAGCACAAGCAAGAACAATCACAAGAAACAGAACCCCCCAAGTCCCCCATCCTTGAATTGCCCCAACTTCTGTCTTTAATCCACTAATTGCAAAGAAAAGAGGCAATAAAAGTCCAGACACAAAATCCTCAAGCCTCTCAATTAGGGTAATCCCAAGAGGTCCATTCGGAATAACCAGGCCGAACACAAATGCGCCGAACACAGAATGTGTCCCAATGGCATCGGTGATGAAGCCGGAGATCATAACCCCGGTGAGAATCAGGCAGATGTAGAAATCGCTGATGGTTTCACCTTCTGGCGTGCGCCGGACAACCCAAGCCAGCATTGGCCTAACTACAAATATACAGAACACTACAAAAGCAGCGCTTGACAATATGACCCAAACAGAAGACAAGGTAACCGCCTCATTCTCAGCCAGGGCAATTGCAAAGGCTAGTAGAATCCATGCACACATGTCGTTGACAAGGGCCGAGGACATGGCGATTCGCCCGAGCTCCGTGTTGAGAAGCTTCAGCTCCGCGAGGACCCTGGCGAGGACTGGGAACGCAGTGACAGAGAGCGCCACCCCGAGGAAGAGTATGAAAGTCCCCAGCTTCATGTACTGTGTTCTCTGATGCAGGACAAAGGAGAATGATGTGCCAATGAGGAAAGGTAAAATCATGCCCGCGATTGCGATGGCGAAGGCTTTTTTTCCGGTGCGTTTGATCACTGCAAGATCCATTTCTACGCCAACTAGGAAAAGGAAGTAAAGAAGGCCAACATTTGCCATAGTCTCAAGCACCATTACACTTCTAAGGGGGAAAACTGTGTTTGCAAATCTTGTGCTTTGGCCTAGAACTGATGGGCCTAATATTATACCACCCTGTGATCATAATAAGCCATTAAAACATTTTGTCAAATAACTGAATCAAGCAAAAGAAACTACAAAGTTGTAACAGAATTTACAGTTCCTAAATTCATTTCTTCAAGAAACATTGAAAGTGTCGTAGCCACGAAAAAAATATAAAGGGTCTAACACAAAACAAGTTTCCCACACAGGTATATAAATATATCTAACATATAAATATATAGATATATAAAGGGTGAGGCGGGGTTTGGAGGAAATCTTCAAACCCCTCTGGACCACCCTAGGATCTCCTATGAGCATTGATATTAATCCATTGATAATGAAAGCATTCTTTATTGGCTACCTTAGTAATATTGCAGTTAAGCAACGAGAGCACTCTTTCCGTTCTATTATAAAAAGTTCTATTTTAGAGCTGTATATTAAAAATTTATACCTCTGAACTATTCTAATGCCATAAAAGGAGTACCCAATCACTTTCTCCTTCATGTCATACACTCCCCGTTCTATTAGAAAAGTCCGTTTTGAAAAACGTACAACTTTTTATGAATTTTTCACGGTACAATACATAAAATACATAATTTTTCGCCCTTTGTTCCTATCATGTCGTTACTTTTCTAAGGGAGCCGGGTGTTTGGAAAAACACCGAGGGATGAAGCATTATAGTGGGATATATTGAAGCATTCATTATAGCACCCCTCAATCCTACCAATTTTCAACATGGAAAAAAACTAATTTTCAAAACCAATTCATCCCAAAAGTAGGTAAAATGAGGAAAGACAAGCACTTACAAGGATTTCAGAGACGACCCGAGGCTGCCGAAAGGGTTTCAAGATGTAAACAAGAATGCGAGTCGTAACCACAACCAGTGTCAATTGCAAAATGAAGAGTGGCAGCGAATAATCCAAAGGATTGTCACCCTGCCATATCCCGTTTGTTGTGATCATCGTTGGAGCATAGCAAACGATGGTTTCCTCGCTCGAATTCGACGAGCTTCCGGTATCGTTCGACATCGTCGAATCCCCTGAAACTGAAACAGTGGATTTTAACCTTTAATATATCTCTCGGATTTGGAAATCATAAACGTCGAACTTTTTTTTCTTCTTTTTTATCTTTGCTGCCATGCATGCATGACACGGCTATGTTCTTGATTGGTATTGATGAAATAACACCAAAAACATGGCGAGTTTTGATGGATCTAACACTTTTGAAAACACAAGAAAATTGATCGGAATTCAAGAGCAAAAATTATTGTTCTTGGCTTTTTCTGGGATCGCTTGAAGAGAGAGAGAGAGAGAGAGAGAAAGAGAGAAAGAAAGGGGAACAAAAGAGATCAGAAAGAAAATTGTTTAATTCTTGTGGATGCCCGGTCCACATGCCCGATGTGTGTTTTCTGTGGTCAATATTAGATAAAATTAATTTTCAAGGAATTAGCTAGCCTCACACTAGTACTACAATTACTAATTAAGTAATTAATTAACCAATTTATTTAACTGATGTTGTAATTAATTAAGTACTGGAAGTGGCAATTAGCTAAATTTCAAGAAATGGAACTGATGTGAGAGAGGGAGGGAGAATGTTTTTTTTTTTTTTAATAAATGAAATGAATAAAAGGGGTTGGGGTTGGAAAATATTAAACCAAACTTAATGATATTAGAGCTGATCTCATGCTTTGTCCACATTGGAGAATGGGCGACCTATAAGAGTTAGAGTGAGCCGTAGTAGACGTTAGATTTGAAGCACCCTCATCTTTTGAATATGCTTTTGGGGATGAGTTCTGCTCATGATGTTATAACAGTCTGGTATATTTATAATATATAAACAACAATTTAACCAATGGGAAATTAAATTATTAGAAAATGTCAATTAAGGGGATTTTGCTTGATATCTCATTGTTCATCATGTGCAATATTTCACTCTCTCTTATAATATAAGTGTCTTTCTTGAAAATAACCTAATTAAATATTTGAATCTTATAATATATAGAGAATCAAAAATTAAAAAGTTTACAATAATTTATGTATGTACTCACTCTCTCTCAATCTACAATATACCTCTCTTCTTTTAACGAGTCAAAAAGAAAAACCCTTCTTTTTTCTACGCACTCATATATAATCGAAAGACTTTCTCACATCAAGAAAACACCAATCTGGATGGCTTTCACTCACAGATCTTACCGTTATCCAATTCTTTTCAAAAACTAATTTTTTAAAATTAAATTAAGAACAAGTAAAATCTGTAATAAGTAAATCTTACCATAAATGTAATTTCACAATTAAGATTGGCTTCATTTTTCAACAAGTCTTAATACAAATATACCACGAATTTGTGGAAGTTAATGTGAGGAAAAGGGAAAATTATTGAGTGCATCGCATGTATCTTTAAAAAATAGTGCAGCCAACTAATTATGAATCAATAATTCTGAATTTTATTCATTCATGGGCTTCCGACATATACATATTTCCCCCTAAAATAGCACTATTTCCCGTTCATGTATCTGGTTGCATAATCCTACATAGTGCAATGGATGCACCAAATAATATCTTGAGGAACAGGGTCGAAACCTTCCCTTTTGATCCAAACAAAGTGTTTAGTACTTAGTAGAAATGCATTAAAGAAAATTTAATGGTCCAAATTGAAAGCCTTCCTATAAACTATAATCATCAAATTAAGTGTTTTTTTTTTTTTTTATAAGCTCTTCATATATGTATATAATTATATATATTCGATCACGAGCATTTCGGTGCATATATATATAATCATTTCCTCTCTAAAATAACTACAAAATATTAGCTGGCTAGCTGCACCTAATTTCAAAAGTCATAACCGACAGACTGGATAGGACTTAGGGCATGATCTTTTCGTTTTTGTTTTGTTTTGGTTTTGATTTTAGTTTCAACAGTAAATTTAATATATGATAATTAGTCTTAATAATTTTTAACATAATTATATTTTTTACATTATAAAACTATTTTTCAAAACTGTTTTCAAATCCATAAAAAAAACAGCATGTTAGTAGAGCATGATTAAAGTTCCCCACATTTTATATATAGTTAACAAAATATGGAAATCAAACACGTTTGAAAGAAGAAGAATATATATATATATATTTATTTATTTATTTATTTATTTATTGGGTATAATACGTAAAATTAATACTGTTCTCTGGGATTTATTTCGTCAACATATATAGAGGTCTTTGCCAAGGTTAGTTCCTTAACTTCGTCCATCAAGAAATATTCCTTGATTGGCTTAAGCAAGATATTCTATCCGAATTCACGGATTAAACGAGTGAAACGATATAGTTTTAAGGTAAAATTACGCTATCTTACTAAATATTTTTGAAATAAAACAATGCCGTTTTATTTAAATTGATAAAATCCTATCCGCTTAAATAAGTGAAACAAAATAGTTTTAAAGTGAAACCCCATGTCGCTACACTAACTATTTTTCAATAAAATGAAACAACGTCGTTTCAATTGTTTAAATAAGATTTGACCGAATATTTTGAATGTTAACATGTGATTTTCCCCACCAAACATTTGTAGGTGGATTTGCTTCTATGAAAACAAATGCATGAAAACTGTGCAAAACGAGTGGATTAACATCCCCAAATATCTTCCATCAACACAAAACAGTTCGGTTTGGAGGAAGAATATATGACCAAGCCAAAATCATAAGTACTTTTAATTATGAATAAATGCTTAATTTCTTTCCTTATGAGGAAATTAATATATATATATATATATATATATATATACACACAAATATATAGAGCCAAATAATTAAGAGTTGTACGTACTTGTAGAGGACGTTTACGTACAAACATGGCAGAGAGGTGAGGGGTTACTGAGGTTTGTGTAAAAACAGGCCGACTCTGAAACCGAAGACTCCAATTCACGGATCAATTCAACAGCCAACACAGGTCACGGATTATGCTTCGAAGTTCGCAAAAGCCATGCAAATTGTGCATCCCTCCAAAGTCTTCAATTCAATCAATCTCCAGTGCTTTCATCACCCTTTTTTTTCTGACAACAATTTTCTCCCCTTGTCACTATCATAATTTGTAATATCGAGATTTCATGTAAAAATTAATTCAAATAGATCAAAATCGACAGGATCGGTAACACTATGAAATCTTCAATTCAATCTCCAGTGCTTTCATCATCCTTTTCTTGGACAACACTTTTCTCTCTTTTCTTTGTATAATAGTTTACAATATCGGAATTATATATAGAGATCGATTCAGATATAGGATTAAATTTTAAAACCATAAAATATACAAAAAATGTGCATGAATAAATTTATGGACAAATTATAAAATTTACTCAACTTATTTGGGTTATTTCAGTGAAAAGATTTAAAATCAAATAAAATTAAATATAAGATCAATTTGGTATTGTGAAATCGTAGCATGTGTGATCGTCATCATCGTCATTCATTAGGTTGTACTGCACATCTTATCTTTTCTTTTTCTAAAAGCAGAGAGGAAAAAGAAAAGAAAAAAAACATTAATTAATTCATGCATTCACGGGTTGCACATAAAATTCAGCTATAAAACCCTCCATGATCAGAAAAAAAAACTTGAACGAAACAAAATAATAAGTGCGTGCAAAGAAAGAAAGAATGTTCATTGAGTGAAGTGAAATACGTGAAAGATAGATAGATTAATCATGGGTTCTTCAAGAAAGCTGATCTCTGTGTTCTTCATTGCCTTGATTTCCACGTTATCTGCAAGGTCACCCGCATTTGCATGGAATGAGGATTGCGGCTGCACTCCTCCAGGCCACCACCCATCTCCTCCCACCACCCCCCACCGCCCTCACCCACCGAAAACCCCCAAGCCCCACCCTCCCACCACCCCCCAGCGCCCTCACCCACCGAAAACCCCCAAGCCCCACCCTCCCACCACCCCGCGACCTCATCCGCCGACAGTCAAACCACCACCTGTCGTCCTCCCTCCAATCGTAAAACCTCCACCCGTCGTCCGCCCTCCCATCGTCAAACCTCCACCCGTCGTCCTCCCTCCCATCGTCAAACCACCGCCTGTCATCAACCCCCCGGTCATCGTCCCCCCCATAATAAACCCTCCGGTGATCATCCCACCGCCCCCGTCCTCCGGCGGCTACCCACCCTACACCCCTGCTCCGGGATCCGGTGGCGGAGGTGGAGGCGGAGGAGGTGGTGGAGGAGGTGGAGGAGGTGGTGGCGGTGGTGGCGGAGGAGGTTTTAACCCACCAACAACGCCGGTAACTCCTACGAGATGTCCAATTGACGCACTGAAACTGGGGCTTTGTTTGGATGTGCTAGGAGGGTTGGTTCATATTGGGATCGGGAATCCCATAGAGAATGTTTGCTGTCCGGTGATTCAAGGGTTGCTTCAGCTTGAAGCCGCCGTTTGTCTGTGCACAACCATTAGGTTGAAGCTTCTAAATCTGAACATATTTCTGCCGATTGCTCTTCAAGTTTTGGCCACTTGCGGACAGTCCCCTCCGCCGGGTTTTGTTTGCCCTCCTCTGTCTTGAAGATTGCACTTTCATCAATGGAGTTCATTTGGAGTTATTATTATTAATGCTAGCTGATGAATAATAAAGTTGGTTTGGTTTTTTCTTAATTATTTTCAGTTGTTTTACGTTTATGTTTTTGTTTGGTTGGGGAAAAAAATTATGTAGCTGTGTAGCTACTTAATTTAACTAGTGAAATTTGTTTGGGAGTGTTGTTCTTGGTGTATTTCTTGGTTTTGGTCTTCTTTTTTTTTTTTCTTTTTTTCTTATTTAAGAACTAATTTTGCGTAGATCGATCTATCTCTTTTCTTCTTCTTTTTTTTATGTGTATTTCGGTTCGTTTCTGTTTTGGTTTCTTGAGGAAATAAAGTTTTTAATGAGACATTGCAAATAATTAAACAAATTTTTTTAAAACAAAGTTAATATTTAATTAAGGGCATGGAAAACGTCCATCCACTGTTGGTGAGTTACACAGCTCAATGGCCACCAGAGAACTAGAACTATGACTAGGCTTAAACATGAATTAATTCAAGAGAATTAATTAGTATTTGATGAACTTCTAATGTTGTAAGAACTAAGTTGATCAAGTTGATTTAATTAGTATATGGAAATTTAATTAGGACTAAAAAAAGAAGTGATGGACACTCAAGACACTATTAATTTGCATATCTGTCACACTATTTGGTAATTAATATGAAGGAAAATTTCAAGTGAATCACTTAATTAGCAATTTGTCGAGAACCTAAAACACTTGTCCCACATTGAAATAAAACGCAATACTCATTTAGATTCGATTATTATATTGATCAATAAAATAATTTTTTAGGTTAAATATATAAGATTAAAAGACTACAAAGAAAATGAATAAAAATAATAATCAATATGTAAATTAGTGGACCAATTATGTCAATTAGAAAAGCAAGACAGCTGTATTATTTTTCCTTTTCTAATTAATTACGGCATAATTTGCAGGATCGGATCTCACGCAGAATTGAGTTGAGTGTAAAATCGAAGTCGATATATTCAGATTTTAGGATCCGAAAATGTGCACGTACCCATTAGTGATAAATCATGATATTCTAATGAATTCTCTTAATATCAGAATTAATATCGATTTGGTATATTACGATCCTACTATACGAATCGCAATTGGGACAACTAGCCACCAATTATTGTCTAATAAAAAAACTACACGTAGTCTTGGATTTATACCATTTGCTGTAAAATCCAAATTGCAAGGAATTAAAAAAAAATAAAAATAAAAATGAAACTTAATCCACACCACACGTTCAGCATCAACTCTCTATGATTTAAATCAACGGCATTGGGAATCTTATGATCCTGTGCAATTGGCATTTAGCAACGTACCTTATTATTATCGTGCAATTCTTCATCAGCATCATCATGATTGATGGGATGGAAAAATGTCGGTAGGGTAGGGTATGATTTATATATATTACACACACAAGTTTATGGGCTTAACTTTGATCACATCAACCTACGCGCTAATTCTAGCTAACTGATAATAATGTCATTGTCAAATATTGCTGCACATGGAATTTCGAGGAGTTATTGTTTACCGTTGGCCTCTATAGCAAAATTTGTCGGAAGACCTACGAGGCGGTAATTTACCTTGTGAAAAATGTTAACGGTTTGAGTCAACTTATCTACAACTCGTTTAATTTCTTGGTTAAGCCATTTTATAGCAGTTCCTTAACTTGGACGGTTGTCGCTCTTTAGTATTTGGAATGATTTTAAACTGAAATTTCGACAGTATCTAAACTATTTTCGTATAGAAGCAACAAATGAAAAGGTAAAATTTAAATTACTTTATTCACCTTTAATTTTGTCTAAAATAACTCTTGCATGCGTGTGAAATAGATAGATTTTGGAAAATTTTGAGTTTAGTACATTTTTAGAAGGGCAAATGACACCAGTGGCCACCCAACTATTCGCAATGTTCAGTTTTGGGCACTCATCTTTCAAGTGTGCGCGTTTGGCCACTCATCTTTCTAAAACGTGCCTGTGAAGCCATTCCGTCAAATTTGACGTCAAATTTGACGGAATCCATCAGCAAAGCATCAGCAAACGTAGAATCTGGTTGAATTTTTAGCTGTGAAATGGTTCCAAAGAAAGCCGGTTAGATGCTATTGTGGTGAAATGCTGTAGTTGAGGTCTGGTTGTTTGAGTTTGTTTTGGTTGTCTTGCGTGGAATCGAAGTATTTAGCTGTATGCATTTTCACTGGAAAAGTTTTGATGAATTTGCAATGGTCTGTACGCAGACAAGAGCAGTTTGAGCAATCTGCTGCAGGAAGAGCTGCTCGGGCTCAGCAAGCAGCTATTGCCAAGCAATCTGAAAATCCGAATAAGGGCTGAAATCACTGAACCATGCTGCTATGATTGACAAGGAGGATGCAGAAGCTCTAATTCCTTTGAACAGCATTCTCCGTCAACCCAAGGATGCAGAAGCTTCTGCTCCAAATTTTTGTTGACAGCATTCACGAGGATGCAGCATTCTTTGAACAGCATTCACGAGGATGCAGAAGCTCTAATGGCAACAAAAATTTTCCGTCAAATTTTCCGTCAAATTTGACGGAATGGCTTCACAAGCACGTTTTAGAAAGATGAGTGGCCAAACGCGCACACTTGAAAGATGAGTGATCAAAACTGAACATTGCGAATAGTTGGGTGGCCACTGGTGTCATTTGCCCTTTTTAGAATAATTTCTTACATGAACAGATAAAAAATAAATCATTTTCAAATTAAGATGGCAAAGACAGACAACTGTCTAAGTTAAAAACCGAATGAGTGATTGAACCTAATTTCTATGTGTAATAATTATGTCTCATTACCAAAATGTCATTTTGATTCTAAGTTAATCATATAAGTACACATTTTGTTATAGGGGCATGATATTTGCAGCGACATTTTTGCGTGAAAAGACCGAAATGCTTTTGGGGTAAAAAAAAAATTAAAAAAATTTAAATTTTCCAATCTGCTGGAAAAATTTAAAAAAAAAAAAAATGTCGCTGCAAAACCATCGCCGGCGACCGGCGATGGTACCCCCCCCCCCCCCCCCCCCCCTTAAAGTTGAGATTTTTGATATTTGCAGCGACCACCGGGCGGATTTTCCCCATTCCGGTAAAAAATTTCACAATTTTGACAAAACTACTAACAAATTCGGACATAATACAAGTAAAATAATTAATAAAACTACATAAAAAAAAAAAAAAAAAAACCAAAGAAAAAAACCAAAGTGTCGCCGGCGTGGTTTTTTTCTTTGGTTTTTTTTTTTTCCTTCTTTTATGTAGTTTTATTAATTATTTTACTTGTATTATGTCCGAATTTATTAGTAGTTTTGTCAAAATTGTGAAATTTTTTACCGGAATGGGGAAGATCTGCCTGGTGGTCGCTGCAAATATCAAAAATCTCAACTTTAAAGGGGGGGGGGGGGGGGGGGGTACCATTGCCGGTCGCCGGCGACATTTTTTTTTTTTTTAAATTTTTCCAGCAGATTGGAAAATTTAAATTTTTTTAAATTATTTTTTATCCCAAGGGTATTTTGGTCTTTTCACGCAAAAATGTCGCTGCAAATATCGATTCCGTCGCTGCAAATATCAATTCCGTTGTTATAATATGGTACACATTTGTTCCACTAGAAAAGTACACTTTCACAAATATATAATTTTTTATAGATATCAAGGTACCATATTTAAAATAACTAATTTAAACCTCTCTCCATTTGTTTCATTTCCTATTCTTACATTTTAAGTATGAGTTAACTGTGCGTCACACATAATTAGATTAGTAAGGATAAGATGACTAAAAAAAAATTAAAAAGTAGACATTTTTTATAGGAACAAAAAAGTATTTTAAAAAATGGATTCTTCCAATATTAGATATAAAGTATTTTAAACAATATCATTTTAAAATGTCAGATGTATATACAACTTTGAGACAGAAAATCTTTCATATATATATATATATATTATTGATTTTCCCATTACACACGTCCAAAGAATGAAGGTTTACTATTGTGTGGATAGGACAAAGTTTATTTAGAAAACAGCCAATCAAACCAAAAAAATAAGACTTGAATTGAGGTCGAAAAGACCTTAATTAATGCAGAGGGAAGTTCATATAAACTATATGTGTAGTTATTGAAGGATCGAGTGGACGTGTGTAGTAGTAGTAATATACGCAATTAGTGTGATGAAAGTATTGAAATGTGAATGGAATTTTACGTTCACGTCATGGGATTGTCTTGGTTTCTTTTTTTTGAAGCCATTATGGAGAAATTATGGCATGAAAGGGACCACAAAATTACACAAATCTGGAGACATTTGCATCCAAACTGCTCTCTTGTTTTGCAATTCTGTGGGTGGCCTTTGCTGTATAGATGTATACGAGCACGAGGGGATATTACCAATCCAAATTATTGTGTCTAGTTATATTTAAATTAGTAAAATAATATGGCTTGTAGTATGTCGTTACATTGTTTTGAACTGAAACTACGTCGCTTTATTAATTTGGACAGAATTAAACATAATATTTTGAACGTTTGATCCTCGTTCGGCTATATATACACACTATTCTCTTTTCCAATAAGATAGTCTAATGATATAAATGTTTTTGAATCACAATGTATAATTTAAAATATGAAAGAATTATTAGATGCATATTGATTCATGGGTTTCTATACGTACATCATTTTCTCCTAAAAACAGTACTATTCCCTGAATGTATTAAATCAGTTATATTAATTAATTATCCTACGTGGTGCAGGGCATGCACTAAGAAGTAATCTCTCTAGAATATGGCTCTTTTTATATGATTAATATATTGTATATATAGTGATGTATAAATTGTCCATTGGATGCTACAAAATATTTTTGCCAAATATTCTTACCTTATAGACATGAGTAATTATCAACCATGTGATAGAGCAACTTGGGAATGGAAATGTGTCATGATAATGAAACAGAAGGAAAGGAGAAAAGGACAATGCTTAATGTGTATTATTTCAAATAATTGACAACATATATGGTGTTTTGTCTAATCATATTTATATAAAAGAAGGTCCAATCTATTAACTCCACCAACCTAAAACCACCATTCTTTCACCAACTATAAAAGGAACTAATCAAGCGTAAATTATATTTATCTACGTAATTTCGCAAAACTACTAAACGCCCTTTGAAATTTCGAAAAACTACTCGTGTTTCCTGAACTTTCAAGACTATTTTTGAATAACAAAAAATTGTTAGGGTTTGTATTCATTTTTCCAACGAACATGGTGGTTTCATAATATAACAAAACCGTGGGAGGTTATTGTTATAGTAATACATGGTCAAGGGTGGCGATGATAATTCTCGACTTAAATCCACATAAATTTTGAGGGGGTTTAATGAAAATAAAGGGGTAAATAGAATTTAACCATTAATTATATATTATTAGTGCAAAAAAAGTTCCTGTAAATATTAATGGGGTGAGATAGCTTTTTTCTTTCTTGAAAAACTACAAAATTATGTTAAAATTTCATAGTACACACTAACATAACCGGTTTTAATTTGTATTTTCTTGTAATTTCAAAATTACTATTGAAAAATCAAATCAAATGGTGCCTAGCTAGCTGGCTAATGCACCAAGCAGATAGGACTTTCAATTCAAAGGAGACCGTTAAAAAGCAAGTCAACTGAATAGTGATAAAGGACCATTTTGAATTTAAAGTAATCCCTAACCAAGTCCGTGTGATATGTTTCCATATTGTGGAAGTCGATATCATCAAACAGGACCCCCAACGAACCTCAGTCCCTAAAGCTAATAATTATGACCCATCTCAATAGAAGAGTTTGGATTTAAAAATATTTTCGGCCGAATGTAAGAGTCGTATAACATGTTCTTCTGGTTTTTAACTTTTCATATCCTTATTAATATAAATATGTTTGGCCAGCCATTAATCTATATTTGAAAAATAAAGACGGTGGTGAAATAAAAGGTGACTAATAATTTTCTTAAGGTTACTTTCACTTCTACAAAAAAATCACTCCCCACTGTTTCATTAGAAGAGTTTGATTTCAAAAATGTACAACTTATTATGAATTTCAAAGTACAACATCTAAAATAGTTCATTTGTCACTATTTATTCCACTAATAATACTTACTTTTTCGTTTTGGTTTTTTGGTTTTTTTTTTTTTGTTTCAACAGAAATTTAATATATTATAATTATTTTTTATTATTTTCACATACAATTTTTAACTATTCAACTATACATTTGTACATTTTCAGTATACTTTTTACATTGTAAAACTATTTTTCAAAAACATGTTTTCAAAACCGTTTTCAAAACAATAAAAAAGAACAGGCCCATTAATAAGGGTAGAAAGAGTTAAAAATTTGAAAGTAAATTCTTATATCATCACAAAAATAATTTTTGAAAGTGAACTCTTCTAGTAAACCAGATGGAATATATACATTTTCGAAACATGATTCTTCCATTAAAATGGACCCGAGTGTTCTTATGGGACGAGTCATCTCAAATTATTTTTTACCAACTCTATCACGGGTCTGTACTGTGTGAGGGAGTGTGTACCATACAACAAAGCAGCTGGTTTTAATTTGATCGATCTCCACCTACGTTATTCCAATGTGTCACAGTCCGTAAATCGAATCGAATCGAATCATCATTCACAAATTTGTGTGTACATTTAAATGAGTTTGGTTGGTTCACTTTCTATCTTGTTTTTGAGGTTTTTACTCAAATTAAGGCACATCATTCAATCAGAATATAATGTGTTTATTTGTTAGTTTGTAGAGATATTTTTGGCATGGATGAATAGTGTACTCAAAATATTATGCAATTGGACTTATTTATTTTTAAGGTAAATGTTATCTGGAACTCACATATATAAAAGAGTGACCACATTTTACAGAAAAAAAATCATAGTATACGTACGTTGCTAAGTGACAATAATATTTACTAATTGGGGGGGGGGGGGGGGGGGGGGGGGGGGGGGGGAAGGGGGGAGGGAGGGGGGAGAGGATGAGGTGGTAGGGGGTCCTTTGCAAGAGAGTTGATGAGATTAATTTGCATCCACACGTAGCATTGGTTCAATTGAGGTCCCAAAAGATGAAGGGCATATATCTGCCTCTCAAAATTTCATCTTCAATTATTTTTAAAAGAAATTGTATTAATTTTTCTTCTGAAAATTGTGTGATGTACATTACATATATATATATATATATATATGAATTTTGATTAATTGTTGTAGTCATCTAATTACCTTTCCAAAAGTGAATTACTTGATTTTTACTTTAAATTATACTCAATTAAGTCCATTTATTTACCTAAGAGCATTAACTGAAGCGGTAATTCACTATGAGATTAAGTCACGTGTTTTGGGATCCGTGTAGCCGTGAGGTGATGTGCATATCTTTGACGTAGTGTAAAAAAGTGTTGTTAACGTCGTGTTTGTAGCGATCTAACTTGTGCCATGTTTTTTAAGAATGTAAAGAAAACAAAACTCTCAATAGCTTGCAATATTCATGATATATATATATATATATATATAATCTAAATGGTCCAATCTCACATTAACTAAATTGAATTTTTCTTTCTATTTCTATTTCTAGGGTAAAAACTATTTCCTATATCTGAAAATTGAAAATGACTACTCCTAGTCTTCTATAGATGTATCCTTTGACGGCGAAGATTAATAAAAGTAAAACTGTATTTTTCATCCTCAGAGCTCGAGAGCAACAGAAATTTACTGTAATTTTCACACAGCTTATATATATATATATAGAAGGAGGCATGATGGTCTCCACTTCTCTCACGTAATTTTCATTATGCAAAAAAAAAAAGCTCATCGGGACTCGCAGAATTTCTTGGAGTACTAGGAGTGGAATTATCAACTTCGAAAATCCGTAAATTATAGTTTCCTGCTGCTGAATGGAAATCTTCGGTAATTGAAATGGACAAATTACAAACTTTATTGGCCATCAGTAGTTAACTAGTATTCATCCGTCACATATAAAATGTGTCGTTTTATGACTTATAAATTACTGTATTACTAATCGCTCTTTCAATGAAAGATGGATAGCAATACGACAATAATCTTCTTCTTCTAGAGTAGTGGATTTTTTGTCTCCATCAAATCTAAACCATCAACTATGCAAGAGTGATGATATTTTGAAGCTGAAATTTAATAAATGGCAATAACAAATTAAATAGAAAAGAAATAAAACTTTATTCACTTTCATTTCATTACTTTGCAACACACAAAATACTTATCATAATAATGGATTACAAACATAGATTGAGCTAGTTGTTCAATCCTCACTTCTACAATTAAAACACCAACAAATCACAAAATGTAAATTATTATGACAAGGGAAATTAAACAATAATTATAAAACCACATTTTAGGGAAAGAAAAAAAAACCAAAAAAAAACAGAAATTAATTGAGCAAATTCCCAATCAATTAAGCAGGGCATTGGAAGCCAGATGGAACCTTCTTGCCGCAGTTGTTAAGGATGAGACTAAGAGCAACTGGGATATTAAGGTGGATGCCCAAAACATTAGCTCTAATGGCAGTGCAAAGGCAAAGGGCAGCCTCAAGGTCAGCAAGTCCTCCAATGAGAGTGCAGCAAGGCTTAGTTGGAGGAGTTCCAATGGTGACTCCAATAAGCCCCAACAAATCAGCACAGACCCCCAACTTTAGGGTATCCGTAGGGCACTTCCCTTTGTGGCTGGGAGTGGGAGATGGCTTTGGTGCCTTTGGTGGTGGAGGGCATGCTGGAGGAGGAGGCTTTCGCTTAGGGCAATCCCCACAAGCATTCACAAGAGTGAAGAAAATGAGGTTTAGAGCAAGGAAATATGCTAGGGTAGTGGTGGCTTTGGAACCCATTTTTATGAACCCTAAAAAAAATAAATTTTTTTTGAATTCTTCAGAAGGGAGAGAAGGGTTTGTGTTTTGGTGTGGGATGGGAAAGATTTGGAGGAAGAAAGGGTTTTTATAGTGGGCAAAGGAGGGTCATATTGTTGATTGATGTTGAGGATATAGTATAAAGAAAGTTGATGGGGTCCACTTGGTTAGGAGGTTTGAGCTGGCAGTACAAAACATAGATTTTTTTTTTATTAAAAAAAAAAAAGGGGCAATTGAATTGGAGGGATGCCTGCTGCATGTGGAGGTGGGGAAATGCAAATTGCCATGTTCTTAGATACCTCAACTTCGAGTTTAAATCTATGTGAAATTTTAAGACTTATCTTGAATATTCAATATTCTTAGTTTTATGCAAAATGGTTTGGAGTATGGATCCAAAATGATATTCATGAATTCCATCAATTCTTGCCCAATTTTTGTAACTTTGAGATAATAGGTTCGAATGTTATCATGGTTGAAAATAATAATATACGCTTTGGTTTCATTAGAAGGGAAAATTATTTTGTACATTCGGTATATTCTTAAAAATAGTACAAACAAGTCAATAATAAAATAGAAGTAGAAATTTGTTTTTATTTTTGGGTCTCCTACATGTTCATCACTTTCCTTAGAAAATAGAACTTATCCTTCAAGCGTATCTGGTTGCATCATCTTACGTGATACAACGGATGCACTGCATAATCTCTTCATAGAAGAGCTCAATTTCAAAATTGTTGTTTTGTGTCATTAGAAAAGTCTATATATGAAATTATTATTAATTTTTTTTGCTTCTTATACACTTACTAAAATAATTAGTAGGAAAAATAGTGACAACTTAACTAAATTAAGTGTTATACCTTGCAATTCATAAAAAAAATAATTATGTATTTTAAAACTGAACGCTTCTAATGAAACGGAAGAAATAATAACAATCAATTCTATTAAAAGAATCATATTTTTAAAATTATTTAACTTTATTCTAACAAAAGAGTCCTACTAGTTTTGTACTATGAAGTTCAAGGGACTACCTATGCATGCTGCAAAAGTTCCATCTTCAAACAAGCAAATTTCTTCAACCACCCCAAAGATGCTTGGTCTCATTTGGTGAAAAGGCCTGGAATGTGGAATTATATGTTTGTTTGGGAGTGCCCCTTCAATATACCAATAATTGCTCACTCAGTATCATCACACGAAAAATTGCCTAGTTTTTTTTTTTTTTTTTTTAATGAATTCATTTCATTAGAAGAGTATAGTATTAAAATATTTTTTGTTCTATTAAAAAAAAGTTTAGTTTTGATTTCTTTGTTATTGTCTATTTACTAATTTAATTATGTGTGATTCACAATTAATTCACATTTAGAAAATAAGGACGTTAGTCAAAAAACCATGACAAATTACTTATTTTTGGTATTATACTTTGTGACTCATAAAAATTTGTATATTTTTCAAATTAAACTCTTCAACTGTGACAGAGAGATAATTGTAGGGGAAAAAAAAACCTAATTCTTTATTGATCATAATTTTTGGCAATAAAGAAAAAGGTCATCGTGAATAAAAGTGGATAGTGAAAAAACAACACATCCCATGATATCTAGGCAATATTAACACGCAATAATTTCTCCCAATAATTAATCCCTAATAATTATTCATGCACTCAAAACCAAAAAGCATGCATCAAACTATAAATATATCTGCATGTACCCCTATTCCCTATATATGTGCTGACATACTTCAAAAAATAAAGTTAAAAATAAAATTTTTTTTTTTAAAAAAAAAAGAGAAGAAAATTGCCTTGCTGATTCTAACTTTTTATTAATAAAAAATTAAAGATCACTTTTATAAAACTTGTCCAAATAAATTTTTTTTTTTTTTAATCTTGCTTGTTACTTTATACTCCCTCCGTCCACTTTAAAAAAAAAAAAAAAAAATCTTGTCTCATTTCAAGAGTTCACTTTGAATTTATTTATATTACATACCCTTGCTAATATAACAATATGTGATTCACAATTAACCCTTACTTCTAAAGTAAGGATATAAGTGAAAAATATGATGGTAAATTACTTATTTTAGGTGTTGTACATCACAACCCATAATTAGTTGTACACATTTCAAAGTGGACTCTATGAGTGGGACGGAGCGAGTAATATTTTCAAATTATTTTACATATATTAATTTTCTTATTTCTAGTTAACTTAAATATTTTAAAAACTAATTTATAACAAGTTTTAAATCAAAAATAGATTACCATACATGATATGATTTACACTATAGGGTGCGCTTGGCACGCGGGAATGGGAATGGGAACGGACATCTGATTCTTGTGATTGAAATTCCTATGCTTGGTACGGATGCGAATCTAATAATTTCAACTATTATATCCTCTAAAAGACAATTTAAGATTCCTTTAATGAGTAATTGATTAATTCTCGGATATGAGATGCCCTCATTCCCGTTCCCTTTCCCGCGCACCAAGTGCACCTATAAGTACATATAGTCTATAGTAGCTGCATACAATTCTACTACTTCCATTTCAATAAAGGAGCCATGCTTAAAAAAGGCACAGTTTTTTATGAGTTTAATGTACGATCTTAAAATAACTAATTTATCACCATCTGTTCAACTCATATCCTTACATTTTACATATGGATTAATTAGGAATCACACATAAATAAAAGTATACTCCTTTTATTTTAATAAAATAGTTCAATTTCAAAAGAAAATTTTGTTTAATTAGAAAAGTTCGATTTTAATTTCTTTATTTATCATATTCTTACTAATAGAATTATATATAATTCACAATTAATCTAGATTTGGGAATTAAGTAAGGATGCTAGTAAAAAATGACAAATTACTTAAATTATGTTGCAATTTGTAACTCATTCGAAGTTGTACATTTCAAAATGGAACTCTTTCCATAGAAAGATGGAGTATATATTTTTTATCGAGATAAAATTATTTTTTTAGCCGACATCTTCCATTTGGACAGAGATAGTACTTATCAACAAAATTTCACGAAAAAAAACAAAATTAAAAAAAAAAAAAAAAAAAGAGAGAAGAAAAGAAAGCGCGTTTTCTGTGTATTCCATATCACTGTTATTGTCACGACTTAGTAATCGCCCAAGGACAAAAATAAAATCCCAGAGCTAAGACTTGCCATTGCCTTATAGGCCAACCCGTCGAGTTCATGTGGGCCAATGCCGACAGTGGCGGAACCAGATAAAAATCTCTGAGAGGTCCAAAATGCATACGTAATTTTTCTTTTACACTTAAATACATATATATGTTTTTTAATATTAAAAATGTAGTACTAATAAGGGTGGAGGAGGAAGTTGGAGGGGTCCTGACCACCCCACCCCCTTTGGATCCGCCCATGGCCGACACCATATATATCCCCAAAAATATGACTTTTGAAATATATATTTTTTAATTTTTTGAAAATCGAAATATATTTTTTAAAATATAAAAAAATTATATAGAAAAATAGATATAAATATCAATATGTAAAAAAATTGCAAAAATGTGATGCCAAACAGACCGTTATACGTAGGTTGTCTCCTCTAGTTGTAAGTGAAGGTTCTGCCGAGGCTTTCAAGTCAAATCATTCCTTTGAGGAGACTTTTGTGTTTGTGGGTGATATTTCACATCTCTCTTGGAAAAAGATAGGACTCTGAGATTCTCACTATCTCACAATATCCAAATTATTTTCATTAATTAAAATTTTGTTTTAAATAATAAAAGCTTGTGAACCCAATTAATTTCAATATAATTTCCCTAATTTAATAGTTATTAGAAGAAAAAAAATACAATTTTGGGAATGTTGGAACTTAAGTATTTCTTCCGTTGACTCTGTTCCATTACAGTAGTGTCGTGTTTCGAAAATATAAAACTTTTCACTGATTTTAATACGCAACGACTAAAAAAGTAATTTATCATCATTCTTTTCCAACTTAGATTCTTACTTTTTTAGATGTGAATTATTTGTGAGGCACACATAATTATACTAGTAAATGAGTCAAAAATCAAAAGAATTTAAAAAAAAATTTCAATTGGAACAAAAATACTGTTTGCAGTACAACTCTTTTAATGAAAAGATAAGAGGAGAGGTACTATATATTGGATAGATGTTTATTAATGTAAAATAATTGGAAGATATCTTGTATTCAAATATAAGCTCAATGTGAATATTCAAAATTTTGTGAAACACACCTAGGTTTTATTAATCATTACATCCATTCAAAGTTAAAACACAAGTGTCACACGCTGTGAGGATTGCATACATCCAATGAAGATATTTGAGTTCAAAGGTATTATCCTATAACTTTGGTGGACTCCCTTATTTATTTATTTATTTATATATATGTATAAAATTAGCATTTATGAATTTATGTCCGTACGTGCACATTTGATGAACCGTGTCACGGTGACATGCATGAAGCTCAAAGGCAAAAAGACAACTCTTTAATTGCTACTTGGCATTATATTCTTGGCTTTTTCTTCATGGAATTCTCCAGATATATATTACACCCTTTGGAATAGGGTATAAATAAATATATTTATAAATGATCGTGTCAAAAATTGATTCGTGTTTTTTCAATCGTAATAGTCGATTAAGTAGTAGAAGGCTTGGGACGGGACGGGACGATCGCTTTACAAATTCAGCAACTAAGCTAATTAACAGGATAATATTAACGCGTGGTAACTATAAAATAGTTAGCCAAACTGAGCAACTTAAATTTCAGTAATATTTCAATCTTTTAACGTAAAGAGTGATATAAAAAAGAAAGAGAAAAAAAAAAAATTTCTTTTTAGACTCAGTTTTAAGAGAACATTAATCCCAAACAAAGTTTGGATTAGCAAGCTGGTCATTTTTCCAGCATGATTGATGGCCATTTTTTTTTTTTTTTTTTTCCTTATTCATCGGAGTTTTTCCTTAGTCGACTGATATGAAAATTAAAAGACAAATTCTTGAATCTTGGAAACTCTTCATTTTTACAGGTTTAATTTTCTGCCTTACGACACCAATACTCGAATTTTTGTAAAAAATAAAAACAAGACTCTCCCGTTGACACAAAAAACATTTCTAGAAAAAAAAAAAAAAAAACTCTTCTATTGAGACGGGAGAAGTATTATTTTTATAAATTTGAAAGTACAACATTTAAATAAGTAATTTTTAATATTTTTTATGTACACCGTTATTTTTATAAACGTTCATTAATATTTGTTGAACACACTTAACCATATAATTAAGGATCAATATATAGAATGTATAAAAGGGAAATAGAGACAATTTTTCTTTAAAAAAAATAACTATTTTGATGGGACATAGAGATTATATATAAAACTAATTTCACTCAACCATATTTGAGCTTAAAGGGTTTCATGCTTTCATTTAGGTTTTGAGAAGGTTTGGCTTTTGTAAGAGGCGCAATAATGCATGTTTAATTAATTAATTAATGTTTTATCAAAAAAGAATTAATTAATTAATGTTAAGGATAAGAATCATGGATCAATAATACAAGTAAAAAGACAAACTTGGATGCATGTTCTAGTTGTCAATTTGTCATTTTTCTCTCGTAAACCCTAAGCAACATAATCAATTAATTAATTGTGGGAAAGTTAACTTCTCCTTTAGCGACAGAATTAATTGAAACTCTAAAGATTAACTTCCACCGTTTCTATTAAGAGAATAAAAACAAATTTACTCCTTCTATACATTCAATATTAAAAGAGTCTTTTTTTCAATATTTTTTAGTTATTACTCCTCCGTCCCACACTAAAAGTGTTTAGTTTGAAAAAAGTGTAATTTATTATCGGTTGTAAGGTATAATACCTAAAATAAGTAATTTGATCATCATGAATCCTTCTAACTTGACTGTCATTTTAAAAGTAACATTTTAGAAAGTTGAGTAGACAAACACACAAAAAATATATTAGTGGCCAAAATTGAACATTGTGAATAGTTGAGTGATCACTGGTGTTATTTGTCCTAATGTATGATTCATTATACCTAATAAATGTAGTATTAATTATACATTTATAACTAAGAATGATTTTGAAGAAATTCTGAATATATATAATGAATACACACATACATATTAGGGTTTGTAATTTGGAGGGGGGCGGGGGGTTTTTGACATATAATACAATATAATTAGGGGCGGAACTAAGAGGGATGTGGGGTAGCCTCTCGACACCTCCAACCCCCTCTTGCGCACCTGTATTATCAATATATATTTAACTATCAATAAAAAAAATCGCGGATGTATTTAACTATCAAAAAGTTTTTATTCATTTATTAGACCTCTTAGATATTTCTTCTGATAATATAATATTTTTAATAAGGGTGAAATACAATTTCTCCTTTATAGTTTCTTGCTTTGGATAGTTTCTCTTCTATGCTTTTAAAATTGACAATTTTTCCCCATGATTTTGGACTGAAGTGTCCACTTAACAGAAAATTGCATTTCTAACGGCGTTAAAATAAATAAATAAATAACCCTAGGTAAAAAGGAATAACTATGGACATGAATAACCCTAGGGCTATTTTTGTTCCTTTTTTTAATGCCATTAAAGATGCAATTTTCTGTTAAATGGACACTTTAGTCCAAAATTATAAGAGGAAAATTGTCAATTTTGAAAGCATAAAAAAAAAACTGTCCAAAGCAAAGAAACTACAAGGAGAAAACTGTATTTCACTCATTTAATAATATATGGATCAACATTTGGATTTCCCATATATGTCATCTTGTCGATCAGCATGACGCACATTAATTTTGACTCTTTTTTCCTTCTAATTAGCTTATTTTCATTTGGGGACAATACATCACGGGCTGCACAGGGAACCTAAAAGTGGCCACTCTCCTTCAATTATTCTGAGTAGGAAGAATTAACCTTTAATTTGCATTTCATCAAAATCATCTTAACATGTAGTATGTGTAAATTTTCTTATTATCACTTTTTAGTAGTAATACGGAAAAACTTTTATTCGACGTGTATGATGGTTCGATAGTCATGTATCGAGTTTAGTCTCAAAAGGTATAACATGAATATTATAAAACTACATATATCAATTTTAGTCTCTAATTTATTGCATATTGAATTTAGCTAGTGACGTTGTGCGGTTATGAGTTAGTTGTTCAACTATTGCTCATCGAGTTTAGTCATTGTTGTATCGTACGTATATCAAATTTAATTTAGCCTTTGATATACCGTGCATTAAGTTTAACTTTTGATCTCACGTATAACCTCTAATGTATCACTTAGCGAATTTAGCCTCATATATCGCGTATTAATAAGTATATGCATATCAACTTAAGTTGTCAAAGTATCGTCATGTAACGTTCAGATGGCCTGATGTCTACTCTACTGTTCTTTAATTGTCAACTATCTCAACCGCCACATCTTTAAATAAATGTCTATTTACAAAATTTAATATTAAATAAAAATCAATTTCACCCTTCAAATTTTCTTTTTCAAAAATTGATGAGATTAATTACCAGTATGAAAGTTCATAAGTAAATTACAGGTAAATTTGTTAATTCAATTGGTTTCTGAATTTATGCATGTGTTTCTGATCACTTGGGAGTTGAGAGTCATGATATTGAAAAAAAAAATAGAGGAAATACAAATTATAGGGATCATTTTGCATTTCATGTTACACTTTCAGAGTACCAGTTGTACAGTATTATTTTAACTTGAATTGTAAAAAACAACACAGACAGTACATCACGTTTTTTTTTTCCATAGTCGGAAAGAACCAAATGAGGGAGCGTCTATAAAATTCTGTCAGTTTGCACTCTAAATAGATAAAAATCGCATCCCTAATTTTGAGTGATATTTTATGCGTCACAATCATTGAGGTACCAACATTTGAGATATTGGCTCGTTCCTAGCAAAACAGTAACAAGAGATTCATATATATATATATAACCAGTGGCGGAGCCAGGCCCTTGAAGTCAACAGCGGCAAAATATTTGGGATAATTTTTTTTTTTTTTAACAACTTTCATTTATGTCATATACAAGCACAAATTTTATAGGCAATATTTGTTTGTTCTTTTTTCTCCTTAAATAGTTGCCAATATCTAACATTTCTTTTTTCTTCCACCTAAAATAAGTACCACTTTTTAATGATATTAAGAAGAATTATGAAATTTAAGCATACAAATTAAAAAGTATTGTATTTTAATTTTGTTAATTTTAACTTTGCCCTTAATTACTATAATTTTTGGTGGGACAATTACTTAAATATTCCTAAATTTTACACATTCTATACTATATTAAGTAAGTTTTTGAAAATTGCCCCACCATTCATGCATGTGGCTGTATATAGAAGAAGAATTTGACTTAGATCTCTGATCTGTTTACTAAGAAGACTCGTTTATTCTATGAATGTGACCATACCACTTTGTCTACGACTGAAAGATGCATGTGAGTCCGTGTAATTACTATGGAAACCAAACAGACGATCTGAGAATCAATCCACAGTTTTCAGAATGTGTATTACACATTTGATTGTCGATTAGCGACAAATGTATGGTAGGGTGCGATTGGCGCAGAAGAATGGAAATGAGGAAATGATAATCTAATTTTTAAAATTATAGGTCTTATGTTTAGTACGTATACAAATATAATAATTTAAATTATTATATCTTCTAAAAAAAATTTTTAATTCCTTTAACAAGGATTCATGTATTCCCAGACATGAAATATCCCCCATTCTCCATTCCCCCCATCCGCTGCACACCTTTAGTGTGTTTAGCATGCCGGAATGAGCATGGTGAGAATGGTTAAAAAAATTCATAAAATGAATTTCTGCAACTGAATATTATAAATATGAAAATAAATTGATTGCTGCTATATAGTCTCATCAACGAGGAAAAACTAAATATATTATTCTGCAAAACTAAACATAAGAATATAAAGCTAATGAGAATTCAAATGAATCAAGAATTACCATAGGGTATGACTATTTAAAATTAACTCGAATATGAGATGGCTTCTGTTCTCATTCTTGTTCTCATGCGCCAACTACGCACGATAGTCAGAGTGGAGAAATGTCACTATAATTAAGGGTAATAGTTTTCTGCCTTTTTTTATTCATAAGAATCAAGATTGTGGTTAATATAGCCTTATAGAGAACTCTATCAATTAACATCATTCAATAGGAAAACTTCCCACTAATTGCGTGTAATGTAAGGCAACCATACGTTGATTAACATGACAATTTGCAAGTTGAAACCCTTTTTCATGGATAATTTTTATTTCAATTGGACCACACCCTTTATATTGTATCAATCTCTCTCGATCTTCAAGTTGTTTGACAAACTCTAAAAGCATTCATGTCGACCATTTTTTTATTTCCTCAAAAAATAAAACATTTTATGAATCTAAATCTAGTATGGGGTTGGTGGATCGTGTGATACAGGGAATGGACGCCCATGGCGTAAGTGGGATTTTTTGAGTAGAGAGAGTTAAAAACACTATTACACAGACCCTGGTTAAATTTGGGGCCACGTGTCCTGTGTAGAATGTGTGAGCCATTCTTTCGTATTTTGTTTCTCAATCGCTACTGAACGATTTCTTTGTGCCATTAATATATTTTATACGATTTTCCATCAGAAAAAAAATCTAGTAAAATTATGAAATCAATATTACGCAATAAATCTGTCATTAAAAAATCTAGTAAAATTATGAAACCAATATTACGCTTAAAAAAATGAATTTTCACTCGTCATAAATTAAATTCTTATTTATTGAGAAAAGAAGAAACTTCTATTTATTGATGACAATATCATATTATTTATATAGATTTTTGAAGAGACAAAAGAAAATAATAATAATAATAAAGCATGAGGGTACAAAATAGGTAAATTATGAACCATATGCCTAATAAGATAAAAATTGGAAATGCAAAACATCAAACAAAGTCAAGTACGGGGGCCAATGCTTGGATTTAGTACTGGTTCCCAACAGGGTCGTCCCTACATAATTAAAGGCACTGCTCAATAATATAAATTTGGGCCCTTTTATATTCTCGTAAATGTAAAATAGAATTATCAGATTAAGAGTCATTCATGTAACGGTCAGAACATAGTTTGCAAAATCGAGATCCTACGTGGGATCGATTTGGGTGCAAGATCGGTATCGATAGGATCGGATCGTAGTATCGTAAGATCCTACACGAAATGTGCAAGTGTAAAATTACTCTTATTTGAGTCGTTTTAACAAATTTTTATAGTATCGGATGGAATCGGAAGTAGGATCTATTTGATGTTTTGGGATCGTATTATCGTACAATCCTACGATACATATCGCGATACTGCAAACTATGGGTCTAAATGTTCGACATAAGACTGCATTATGTGCAAACACGCGCAACACTACTTCATCATTTTTTATTTTTTTTTTAAGAAATAGACCATACCTTTTATTTTACAAGCAGTGTTTATAACATTAAAATTGAAATTATTATTATTATTTTAGAAATATATACTACTTTTTATCTTACATACACTACTTATACTCTTAAAAATAAAAACTTCTTATTACAAATATTATTATTATAAATTTTTAGATATAGAGACTACTTTTTAGATTACATGTATTATATTTTTAAAGAGATACTATTTTCACTCTTAAATTTTGGTACGTTTTATTTTACATGCACTATTTATACCTTTAAAGTGAATTTAATTATTATATTTAATTTTTTTTTTTAGAACTAGGTACTAATTTTAATATTACACGTGCTACTTTGTTAAAAAGGCACTACTTTTACACTTAAATTCGGTACGTTTTATTTTACACATCAAATTTTATTTTCTTCCTATGTTTATAACTAGGTTCTACTTTTTACATTACATGCACTACTTTTTTTAAAAGCCAATATTTTTACGTGTCTATTTTCAACATAGAATTATTGTCTCGTTAGAACTATCACATTTAAATATTATCTCTTTAAAAAATAAAATAAAATTTTCATAAAATTTGGGCCCTATTAAATTGGGGGCCCTGAACAGTGCACCTCGCACGTGCCCAGGGCCGGCCCTAGTTCCCAACAAAACCTCGGAGTCCAACTTGTTTGTGACCATCGTACGTTCTCCCTCATTATCCAATTTCACAAACACACGAGAAATTATTTCATTCAACGATTGTGCCACGTAAGATTATATAATTTGAAACGGAGTAAGGTAAAAGTAGCGGCAGTACTGGGGCGGGGCAAGTCGGTGTCAGTGCTCCCGCCGCCACCGGTAAAAGCTAGAGTTTGCTGTGTCCCCCGCTAATGTGAATAAGAAGAAGTTTCTTCTTTTTTTTTTCTTTTTTTTTTTCCCTTCTTAAGTAAAAGGACGCCGTTTTAATTAAAGGGGAAAGATTAAAAAAACTAAAGGGATCTATGTACTTGTCCTCCCCTCTTGAAATTTAACTCGGATACAGCCGCTGAGTAAAAGTATAATGTTCTTATTTAAAATATGTACAAAATAAAAAGTCACCGCCTATGTTCTTTATCACTATTGGTGTACCGTACCAAAAATGCGGGTACAATTGATACACTAAGGGAACGCTTAGTTAGGTATAGTAGAAGGCTGCAATGGAAGTCACTTGGGAATAAATGTGATTGATGTGTTGGGTGTAATGAGAATCAAAATTCCTCAATCACTCCCTTAATTTCAATACATACTCCCCCTATGCATTCACCCAATCCCATTGAGGAGTTAGTAAGCTATATTTTTTTTTACCAAAAATACCCTTCCTTCTACAACCCCCAAAAATGTCCAAATATCTTTTTTTTTTTCTCTCTAATTTAATTCTTCACTTTCTCTCTATAACTTTATTACTTTACTTTTTCTCTCTAAATTTTTGTTCCTCTCTAACCTTATTACTTCACTTTCTCTCTCTAAATATTTTCTCTCTAACTTTATTATTTCACTTTCTCTCTCTAACTTGATTACTTCACTTTCTCTCTCTAACTTGATTACTTCACTTTCTCTATCTAAATTTTTTTTCTCTGTAACTTTATTACTTCACTTTATCTCTCTAAATTTATTACTTCAGTTTCTCTCTCTAAATTTTTTTTTCTCTCTAACTTTATTACTTCATTTTGTCTCTCTAATTTTTTCTCTCTCTAACTTATTACTTTACTTTCTCTCTCTAAATTTTTGTCTCATTGTCTCTCTCTATATATCTCCTTTTACTTTCTCTCTCTACATATTTATTTTTTTCTTTCCCTCTCTAATTTTATCCTTTAATTTTCTCTTTCTCTCTCTCCATCTATTATTTTACTTTCTCTCTCTAATTTTATCATTTAATTTTCTATATCTACATTTTCTCTTTCTCTCTCTACATCTATTATTTTACTTTCTCTCTCTACTCTTTTTTTAAAAATTTTTTCTCTAACTTTATTACTTCACTTTGATTGGTTATTTCTTAATATAGTTGAAAGGGTAAAACTAAAATTTTAACTGATTGTCATTGTTAATGATGAGCTAAATCAAGCATTATCAATCACAATGATACCCATTACACAATTTCAACCAAGCACAATTGACTCCTCAATCATTCTATTGCCATTGACCCCTCAATTATTCCCATTGCTATTCCTATTGAGCAATTTATGCCAAGCGCCCCCTAATTTTTCCACAAACACGCGTACAAAGACTCTTAAATGCCAAAGTTTCTAGAAATTGAGCTCGAAAGGAAATAAAAGAAAATTAACTTATTTATATATTCCAATTGGAGAAGAAGATAAAGACTTTTTCCATTAACAATTATAATAATCAAACTTATTTCATACTCCCACCATCTCAATAAAACTAAAGTCATATTTCCAAAAGTTACACTTTTAAAACACCTAAAATAACTAGTTTGTCAGTATTTGCTTCACTCGCATCTTTATTTTTTAAGTATAAATAGATTATGGGTCACATATAATTTAATTATTAAAGATACTAAAAATAAAATCTAGAGACGTGACTCTTCTATCCCCATATCAAATAACTTCTCTTAAAGTACTCAAATGATTTAGTTATTTTCCAAACTTTTCTTTACACTTTTGTCCAAGACAATGTTCATCAATAAAAGTTGCCTCTTCATTTTCCAAAAATAAAGATTTAACCATAGCATAGTTCAAATTAATAGTACAGTAATCGATATGACAACCATACGAAAAAAATATTATTCGATATGTAAATTTAAAACTACTAACTATTGTTATGTGATGTCATAACATTTACTAATTTATTTAGCTCTTCGATATCCAAAATGAAGCGTGCCTAAAGGGTGAAGTTCCCACAATAAGTAACCAAACAAAATCGACCAAGTGTATGTTCTTTTGGTTTCGCTTTTGGTTTCAATAGTAAATTTAATATATTATAATCATTTTTTATTAAAATTTTTTATTATTTTTAATATAATTTTTTATTATTCAGCTATACATTTTTACATTTCTAATATATTTTTTTACATTATAAAACTGTTTTTCAAAAATATATTTTCAAAACCATTTTCAAAGCAACAAAAAAGAACAGGCCCAAATGTACAACCCTTAACCAACAGAACTGTACTTTTAATGTTGGGCTGGGCCATTGTTAATTATTAGACCTTAAAGAGATATTTTATTTTATTTTATTTTTTTGTTGTATGTACAAAGTGAGAAAGTTTCGTGGACAATTATAGCCCACTAGGGGTGGGCATGGTTTGGGCCAATTCGAAATTCGAACCGAATTCGAATTTACCGAATTCGAAAAAACCTAATTCGAATTTTGAATTCGAATTAGGTTTGGTTTGAAACCGAATTCGAATTATGAAATTGGTTTTCGAATTGGTTTTCGAATTGGGTATTCAAACCAAATACCAAACCGAATTCGAATTAGTTTTATTATTAATATTTATTAGTTTTTTTTCCACCTAAAGGCTTTATTAATATTTTAAATTGATAAAGATGTCATAAAGTTAAAGGCTAAAGCTTACCTAATGAGTAAAACTAAAACCTAATCTCTAAAGTATTATCACACAACCGCCGCCTCCCCGAGTTCAGTTCCCTCCCACCTCTCCTCCCTTTCCGTTTTTCTTTATATTCTTGTCCTCCTCCATTTTTGCAGTTCGCCGAGGAAGATAACCCAGCAGACAAACATCACCGATTCCGACGACATGCTGCAATTTCCGTTCTCTCGCCGTCGTACGTTCACGTTTGCTCTAGATCGGATCTTCTCGCCGCCGCGAGTAGTCACCACCAAGAAAAAAGTTGCGGCTACCGCAGCACAGTGATTTTAAGGCTTAAAGGATGCATGTGATTGAGATGGTGAACTTAGATTTATTTTTCTAGAAGAGTTTACTGGTGGATTTAGTTGTTCAAACTAGTTACTAGATTGTAAAATTTTGATTATGGAATTAATTTTGTGAATTTGGTTTCCATGGTTTAAAACCGAATTCGAACCGAATTCGAATTACAAATTCGAATTGGTTTCTTCAGTTTCAAATCGAATTAGGTTTGGTTTTCGAATTTGCCAAAAAAATTTAAAATTCGAGGAAACCAATTCGAGGAAACCACAATTCGAGGAAACCAATTCGACGCCCACCCCTATAGCCCACTAGGGTTTCTTATGCTTTAAAGTTGGGCTAAACACAGGTCCAATAAGTTAGCCTAGATATCCAATTAGGCCATTAGTTCATATCACAAAATATATATTTCACAACAAATACTCTTTTGTCACGGCCGTAGAAGTCCAACACATCTATAAGAATGTGTGCGGAAATGAGAATAAGAGAATAGACAAGTAATGTTTGGGATTAAATTTTTTTATGTAGGGTTCTTTTAAAAATTTAATCATTTGAATAACTAAAAGGCAATCGAAGATTTCTCTAATGAACAAATTCTAAATTTTGAAATATGAGATGCCTCACATACTCATTCTTGTTCTCGCGCGCTAAATGCACCCTAAGAGCTAGTTGAAGGAATTAAAAACTCCAACTCATCTTTACCCCCACTTTAAAATCTTATACTTTTACTTTGACATGACAATCCACAACCCTAACGAGCAAGTCTCACACTATGCTCACGGTGTCTTATATTTTATGCTCATTTGTAAGTTTCGCGCCATTTTCATAACTTTTTGTATGTTTTACAAGTTTACTACCTTGCGTTGTCTTGACAAACTTGCAAAATCATTGCAGTGCATCGAAAAACATCCCAACATCGAGCGTCGTGGCCGTGCATTTTGTTAACCCTAACTTCTAGAAGTCAAGCAAAGCCCCAAGTGAGGTTCGTGTTGGGTAAGCTTCGCTGTGCACCACCTGAAAACTTTGGGATCCTTTGACATTTTGTGGAATCGGATGAAGAATTATAATTAATGTCTTTTATATATTATTAGAACACCAAAAAGAATATTCATAAGTAGTGCGTGCCCATTTTAGAATTATGTATAATATTAGTATATACTATCTTATCTAGAAATTTGTTAGGAGTTATACTATTAATTCATGTTTTAAACACGCTTCAAAAAAAATTAAATTCATATTTTAAAAGATTTTTAAATTGTTGTACCATTGAGTAATCTATTTCATATATTACAATACAAAATATAGTATTATGCTCCAATTTAAAAGTTTTAAACTTTTAATAAATTTCATAGCTGTAAAAACTTTTTATGAATTTTGTTTTCACTTATGTCATTAAGTGCAACATATAATTATATCAATAAAAATAAAAGTGTGAAAAGTGAAAAAAAATAAAATGAAAATGAAACTATTCTATTGAACAAAACTCATATGGAAAGCTAATCAACCATAACTCAAGTGGTAAAAAACACTTGGTGCACATATATAAGTCATAGATTCAGATGGCTCCACTTACAAACAAATTTTTGTAAGAAATTTTAAGACTATATTTGGATGGTAACTCAAATAGGATTTTTTTTTTCTTGGGGATGAAAATTTGTTTGGAGGAAAAACTACTTTTTTGAAAAATTGTGTAGTAAATAGTTAATAATGATGTTATTTTTTAAATAATGTGCATATAATTTTAGTGAAAATTTTAGAATTTAATGAAAAATTAAAGTGTTAGGTTGAAGATATATATATATTTTTTTAAAAAAAGTAAAGTTTTCCCTAAGAAGTCATTTTTAAGTGGTGATGATGTATTTATGTGTGATGTGTAAGTCGCAAATGGTAGTGTGTAGAGATACTTATAATATAATACCAGTAATAATACTGAAATTTTCTTGAAAAAGTATTCTGAGAATATATTAACACGTCTTCTAATACCACACCTATCTAAGAGAAAAAAATAATAATAAAATGGTATATATGTTATCGCTTATCACTTCCTTTAAATGATGTCATTGATCATCTTTCAAAAAGCAAAAAATTAAAAATGATGTTATTCATTTAATTTAAATTTTATTTTGGGGGAGAAGGAACTTATCTTTATAGATACGGAAAGTAATAAAACCAAATAAATAAGTGAGTCTACGTTGAAAAGAATATCTCTTAGGCTCCCACCGGTTCGCTTGGCGATTGCCTACTTGGACACAAAAGTTTATGACAAGTGGAAAATAGAAAAATTGAATTAACTAAAAAGAAAATTCTCAGCCAAAAGAAAATGAAAAAAAAATTACATATAAGTGAACTCATGATCGATAAGTATGTGCACGTGCCTACGTGGATTCGAATATATAAATTAATTAAATAAAAAAATTTAAAAATACTGGGGCCCAACCGGCCAAAACTAGGCTTTCGTATTGGATCACTATCTTTGTATACCTTGCTGGCCCTGTGGCCTCTACAGTGACATCTTCAATTTGGACCAACCTATCTCGCCTACTCCCTGTTTGAACTTTCATTAACTAACATAACGACCCTCCTCTCACAGTTCTTGATTGTTTGACAATCCTAAAAAATGAGTCGGTATTCAAGCAACTGAGATTCAAACAAGTTATTGGCGGACACTTCAACTTCTTTTTTTTCTTCCTTGATCCAAGTCTTTTGTCGCCCAGTGTAATAGATAGCCAATTGAGTACTCGAAGAGACTGACTTGCGATTTAAAAAAATTTTACGGAATTGAAGACTTTTTTAGCGCACATGTCGTTAGTCAAAAATGGAATATCACATGTATGGAACATAGTTCCTTTCTTGGTAATTTTAGACTCCGACCTCTTATAATTTAAAAAGAGTATAGCTAACCACTTTCAATAAAGTAAATATTAGGTTTTACAAGGAAAAAAAAAAAAAAGGTTTGCTTGGCAATTGATCGGGAGGATCCTGTGTACAATACTGCTCGCATCATTCTAACAAATTCGTAAACTCAAGTGCAAAATGAGATAAATAATCGGTGTCAAACTCGATTTTTGATAATAATAGGTGCCAGCTTTATTCTTCCCCTCCTCAAGTCTCATGCCACCTAATTAATGTAATAAGCGCATAGGCATTTGTAACACTTATGTAGTTAGAATTTAGAAATAATACTCCCCATGTCTCATTAAAAAAGTCATTTTAAAAATAAGATATTGTGTCAATAAAAGTGTTCGTGCCATATTTCTATTTTTCTACATTCTATACACTTACTAGTATGATTATGTTGTGTAATAAGACTGTTAGTATGAAACAGTAATAATTTTGTTTGACAATCACCAGTACAGAAATACTTAAAGGAGGCGCCCCTTTGGAGGCGGGTGTTTGCTGCACAGCCTTTGGAGGTGGGTGCAAATAATAGTTAAACATTGGAGGCGGGTGCCACCTCCAAAGAGCTTTGGAACATGCATCCGCCTCTAATAGCTAACTAATTGGAGGCAGGTCATGTTGAACCCGCCTCCAATTAGAACTTTGGAGGCAGGTTCAACATGACCCGCCTCCAATTAGTTAGCTATTGGAGTGCACCCGCCTCCAAATCTCCTTCGAGGCAAGAAAAGGCTTTGCGCCCGCCTCCAATTTCGTGTTTATTGGAGGCGGGTGCATTTTTACAAATTTTAATGAATATTATTTCAAAAATTTTCTTTGTTTTGGACTGTTGAAAATAAATTTAAAAATAATTCACTAGGATAATTTTGAGTGTTGAAAATAATTTTTAAAAGAAGCACTAAATTATAGGTAATAAAAACTACAAGTTTTAGAAATATATATATATATATAAATATATAATTTTGATTTTAACTTTATATACATAAGTATATGTAGTCTAGTGGTAAATTTAATGTGCAATAGTCAAGTGATTCTGTCGGCGCAAATTCGATTCCTACCGAAACCATAAATTAAAGAATGAAAAATTAAATTTTTTATTGAGAGAATATTGAACGCGGGTGTAACGGACACCCTCCTCCAATAACAATTTATTGGAAGGGTTATTGGAGGCGGGTGCAACATAACTATTACTGGAGGCGGGGGCAACATGCACCCGCCTCCAGTGACCATTATGATTAATTGTCAACGTGCATCCGCCTCCAGTAATGGTTATTGGCCTAATGCTCTTAGGACCCGCATCCCTTAACCTTTTCTGGTGTAGTGAATACTAAGATGGCATACAGAAAACCAAAAATTAATCAGTTTCATAACCATAACGCTCTATGAGTCACCAAAATTTCGAGCAATTCTTACTTTTGTCATATTTATCACACAATATTAGTGTGTACATGAGTGACGCAACTCCTAACTAGCTTTCTCCTAAACCCTCATTCCAATAGGGTAGGTTGTTTCATGAAAAAAAAAAAAAAAAAGACAAAAGGAATAAGTTAGCTGATAAAAGCAAATTAATGTCTCATCCAAAATGTGATGAATAACTAAAACGATGACGTTATATAATTTCTTTTTTGGGAGTAAAAAATTAAAATAAGAAAATGTACATTTCTCTCTCTCTCTCTCTCTTCCATAATGCAAATTTTATAATAGTTTGGATTCTTGAAATCCAGAATGTGGCCGGTTGACATCTGGGCTACGGCTCTTGGAACATTTGAAAGGATAATGGTTATTAAAATTAATCCACAAGTTGAACGATTACTAATTTTGATTAAATTATTGGATCCTAATAATTCTAACCTTAATTAATTATTTAATAAACTATTTTAGTATGCCACAAATTTGTCTGTTGTCTGTTCAAAAACGTAGGTATACTACATCAAAAAGACAGCAAAAAACACATCACTTTAGGGTTTTTTTCTTTATATATATATATATATATAGTGATGGGTAGGCTGATTGGTTTATACGTGTTCACTTCTGTCTGATTTCATCACTCCCTTTCCAAATTAATAATTAGTTTAAGGAAGAACAGAAAGAAAGAAAAAAACAAACAAACAAACAAACAAATTGGTAATCTCCCCATGCTAAAATTTTATGGCAATCTAGAAGAGTGTTTTATTGCTTTATAATTATTATTTCGATAAAAGAGTTTTGGTTTATGATTGTATTTTAAAAACTTATAAGTGATTGTGTCTTTGAATTTTATTTTATTTTTTATCATGAGCTGAAAGAGTATACCTTAAAGTAATTACTAATGTAGAGGGGTTTGACGCGATATATCTGATATTAAATTGGATAGACAATAAATTGGATATGGGTGTTTTCTAGTGTTTTTTTATTATGGGTGATAAGCTTATTTAACGTCACCGTTATACATTATGGGATAAACTCAATACGTAATTGTGATATATCAGCAACTACAATCAATATATATATATCATAAGTTTAAATATAATATAGGATCTATCAGCAGCTACACTAATAACAGTGATATATCAATAGCTACATTCAAATACATTATATACTAAACTCGATAACGTGAAGATCAAAGACTTGCTTTTTTTTTTCTTTTCTTTTCCTAGTTTTCGTGTGTTTGATTTATGACTTGATGATAAGATAAGAAATTAAGCAATCCTACATATAAAGCAATTAACTATGTTGAGGTTATATTGGGCACTAATTCATGTGATAATGAAGAAGTGAAGTTCAAATGCAATCATCACGAAGTGGGGTTCAATTCAAGATTCATGCTTATCAAAAAAACACTTGTAAGGATTCTCGATATATAGATGCTTCGTTGACAAGTAACTATTTTAATTGGAGTTGACCAATAGCAGGTACATAAATATTAAATTTGAAGATTTTATATTACTATATTATAAAGAAAAATTATTACATAATAAAAACTTATAATAAATTTCAATCACTAAGCTCAATTACTCTTAATTCAATTGAATCTAGCCTTGTTTAAACTTGAAAGTAATTTGAAAAGGGTAGATCCTGTCATATTGTGATTTTATTTGAAAAAAGTAATGTTTTTAGAAGTTTTTTTAAGTTCCAATTCTTTTTCTTTTAACATGTTATATTTTTACCAATATAATACGGAATTGTTACTTGAAAGACAACGTTTACTAAACGAAGGACACATTTTAAAAATTTTAGACGTGAATTTACATTTTTGCCCCCTCCATTCTCTTCTACCTTATGCAGTAAAATTGAATTATTAGTCTTTATAACGCATTTTTATTAGTATTTATGATGTATTTTTCGGCTGTGTTTAGGAATATATTAGTGTTTATGACGCATTTTCTGGCTGAGTAGTGATAATTTTTGGGTAAATTCAATGGTCGTTCGCCGGAAAAACAATTTTCCGACGAACGACCAGGACAACCTAAAAAAAACGCCGTTCTGTGGCAATTTTTCTAGGGAAAATCGCCTAGGCCAGTTGATTTTCAAATGGAAAATTGCCACAGGACGGCCTTTTTTTCCAGGAAAATTTTTCGGGGAAGCGATTTTCCTGGAAAAAAAGGTCGTCCTGTGGCGATTTTCCCTCCTGGCCTAGGTGATTTTCCCTAGAAAAATCGTCTTTTCTGGACGATTTTCCCAGAGTTAAAAAAGTGGGGTAAATTTTTTTTATGAAGTTAGAAACTATCATGGGTATATTTGTCTTTTTGCCACTTAAAATTTTAAAAAGTGTCATATATTTAGTAAAACGGGTCCTGCAATTAATATGCACCATATAATATTATGTTGTTCACAACTAACTCATACTCATAAAATAAAAGAAGAATAAGCGGAAAAAAAAAAAAAGAAAGAAGAAATTGCTTGTTTTAATATTAAATTTTAAAACCTATAAAATGTTATACTACTAATTAAATTATTTTGTAATGGGACGAGGTAGTATTACTTAACCAATTTTATTTCACTTATTAATAAAAATTTAACTGTAAATCTAGGATTATTGATATTTTCATTTTTTGTGAAACACTAAAACAGTGAGTAAATATTGACGGGTGATAACCATCATATCACTGCTAATGTGGTGGTCGGTTATTAACCTATTTAAACAATGACATATGTTAGTTTATTAGTGGGTCAATAAAAGTAAATATTAATTAAGTTAAATAATGTTGAGTGACTGAAAGAACTAATACATGTCAAGAATATTTCAATGAGTTACTAACCACCACATTAGTAATGAAATCATTAATTGTTATTGACCTGCCACTATTTTTCCCTAAAACAACAATGTTTAATCAAAGGGACGCTATTAGTTGACTCATAAATTAACCCTAATTGTGTCTTTGGCGAGCGAGAATGAGAATGAGAATTAAGACATCTCATATCTAGAAATAGATTAATATTTTAGTAAATGAATTTTAGATTATCTTTTAAATGATATGATAGTTTAAACGATCAGATTCATATTAGAATCAAATATAGAAATTTTAATTTCGTAAATTATTTGTCCATTCTCCCATCTTCATTCTTGTGCATCAAACACACTCTAAGTTAATATCGTTTAACTGTATGAGCACCACTGGCGGAGCTAGGGGGGGGCGAGGGGGTGCTGGCGCCTCCCCTTCCTCCGGTAAGCATAGGTAGTACCTGTATAAAAAAAAAAATTTCCTTTGGGGCGCCTCCCCCCAACAACCACCGCCCCTTCGATGCTGTTGCTGTCGAAAAATGCAGAGAAGAGAAAACCTCTGTTTTCCTTTCTTCAGTCGGAGAGCTGAAGAAGAAACTAGCCTCTCTCTTTTTTTTTTTTTTTTTAATAATAATTAAGTGGAATGAAGGGCCCATATATTTATTAAAAAAAGAAAAGAAAATTTAAAAGCAAGTAAGCAACCGTCCACTTACTTAACTTTTTACAAAGAAAAAAAAAACATTAGGGCCCATCACCCATGTATTCATTAAAAAATAAAAAGAAATTTTAAAATAAACCCAAACCCTTATTCCATTCTTCCCCACTGCTTCTTCTCCACTTCTCCCTGATTCCCCAGTTGCGCCGCCCGCGACCGAAGCTCCATTTTCACCATGGTTTGTTAAATTTTTTTTTTCTTTCATTATATTTTCATATTGAAACACTAATTTTACTTTTTTCTTTTTTTTATGTGCAGGTGCAGCTTGATCTTTGAATTTTCTATGGAGTCCATGAATCTGTTTATCTCAACTCAAGCAATAATTCTTCTATTTAGAGGTTAGAATCGTTAGATTATATTTTTGAATTTTTATTTCTAGTATTTTAGGGATTTAAACTGTGTGTCTAATTGTCTAAGTCTAAATTATATCAATTAATCAGATTTGAAGTGTTTGAGTTTATTTAAAATTTATTTTATTGTTAGGGTGAATTTATAGTCGACAATAGAGATTTTAAAATTTTAGGTTAGATGTGTATTCAATTATTTTTAATTTCATATGAATTGTGAATTCTGATTGAATGATACAATTTTTGTGAATTTATATGGATCTTTATTATTAATGTGGAATTGGAACTTAAGTTTTCTTAATTTTTTGGTACTTGTTTGATTTTATGATGGTTCTTTGCTGTGTTTGTATGGCTTTTGTGTTTGTATGTATGGCTTTGCTGTGTTCTCTGTTTGCAATTTATTTTTGAATTCCTTTGATGTTATGGGTTTTTGAGTTGATTGAATACAGGAAATTAAAATGATGAGTTTCATTTATTGGCTGAATTCCGTTGCTCTGTTTCTTTTCTGGTTTTTGATACTTTATTGACTCAATGAGTCGGACCAGTCCAGGTAGTTCAGCATCAAAGCCTAATCAATTCAATTTCCTGATTTCTTTAAAGTGCGTGTGCTCTTCTTTTAGATAGTGATTTACATTTTTTCATTAAATGTATTCTATATGATTGTTATAATTGGATAATTGGATTTATATATTTTTTGAAGAATTATTAATTTATGTCATCTTGATCAATTATGTTAGGAGGCTATGGATAAATTTTTAAAACGAAAGATTGAGTCATTTAATAAGACTGATTTGCGTAATAGCATGGGAGATGAATGGATGAATGACAATTTGGTAGTATACACCGAGAAATATTTTTATGCAGCTTGCAAATGAACCAATTTTGCAATATTTTCAACATATGAAGGAGCGTAGGATACAATTGTCTCCTCTGATTCCCACGCCAGATTGTAGTAGTTCAAATGTCAAAAAATAGTTGTTTAATCAGTGCTTATATAATGACATTTTAAACATATATTTATTTAATGATATAAATTTTATTCTCTTGCTTGTATTGTTGAGCCCCCCCTGACTTTTAGTTCTTGCTCCGCCACTGATGAGCACTAAATTGATTATTTCTTAAACTACCGAATCACTTCATTCGTTAAAACTTTCGATTGTTAGTTATCAAACAAATTCAATCTATTTAAGTACTTAATTAAGCACAAGTTATTTATTACTTAAATAAGAATCAAACTAAGGTGCATGTCACCTAGTGACGGGGATACCCAAAATATGTTTGTTAATTCATAGCGCCTATTACCGATCATTAAAAGTCGCGGTACAATTAACATGAGACGTGGTGCCTTGATATTGTAGCAAAAGCGTGTATGGTGGACCGGATTCGGCCAACGTTTTCAGATTCATTTTCGAGTTTTACTTCTCACATTTATTTATTTTAGTCTTTCTAATTTCTCAATTACAAACATCAGTGATTAATGTTCATACATTTTCGAGTTTTACTTCTCACTTTTGGAATAATTAGTCTTTATATATAATTTTTAAATTACAACTCTTCAAAAAATAATCTCCAAATTTTGTTAACTCATTTTCGAGTTTTACTTCTCACATTTGAATTAGTATTTATGTATACTTTTAAATTACAACACTTCAAAAATTTGTAATTTGAAAAGGGTAGATCATGTCATATGATTTTATTTGAAGAGTCGTGTTTTTAGAAGTTTCTTTAGGCTTTGATAGTTCAGAAAAAAAAAAATTTTTTTTTTTATATTTTTACTAGTATAATATTATATGATTCACAACAAATTCACAATTAAAAAGTAAAAGAAACATGTGAAAAAAGTAATAAGAAATTTATATTCTTAATATTGTATTTTGAAATCTGTAAAACGTTATACATTTTACTAATTGAACTCTTTTTATATTACTTAACCAATGTTATTTCACTTAATAAAATTTTAACTATAAATCTATGATTTTAATTTTATTTTTTTGAAAATTTATAAATTTTAATTCAACAGTAAAACAACAGGTGAATATTGATCAGTTAATAATTACTATGTCATTGTTGATGCAGTGTTATTAACTTACTTAAATATTGGTATATGATAGTTTGTTTTGGGTCAATTAAAGTAATTATGGAGTAATTAATTTAAGTATTTTTGAGTTACTAAAAAAAGGTAACAAAGATCAAGATTTGAATGAGTTAATAACCATCATATTAGTTATGAAGTCATTGTTATTAGCCCACCACTATTTTCCCCTAAATCACAACACCGGATAATTATAGGGACGCTATCAATAGACTCATAATCTAACCCTAACGGTGCATTTGGCGTGCGAAAATGGAAATGATAATATCACATCTCATATTTAGAAATAGATTAATCTTGCATTAACGGAATATTAGATTGTCTTTTAAAATATATAATAACTTGAATGATCATATTCAAACATGAATTAAACATAAGAATTTTAATCACAGAAATCAATAGTATATTCTCTCATTTCCATTCTCACGTGAATCGAAAGAGAATCATTAACACAACTGTGCATAATTTGATCTAATAATAATCAAATACAAAGAGTTGACAAAAAAAAAAACCAAACATATACGAATCTAATAATCCATATAAAGCTAACTAATATAACTAAAAATCGCCACTACACTGAATAAATCACGTACCAAAATTAGACATCAGATCTGTTATCCCCAAATGTTGTAGCTCTAATGTGTCCCCCCTCACATGTATGGGGGGCTCATTAGTGCATCCACTAGTGAGCCCCCATACATGTGAGGGGGATACATTAGAGCCACAACATTTTGGGACATAGGATTTGAACCCCCAAAATTGAATCCGATCACAACTAATCTTCTGATGAAAATCTCGAACAGATTAGATCGTCATTTGAAAATAATAAAAACTCATTTATTTATACGGAAGAAACTCATTTATTTATTCGATGAGCCGAAATATCCGACGGTGAGAGAATATAGAACTCCCATCAATAATGAAGAAAGAATATAATTTTAAGTGTGAAAATAGTTAAGATTAATTAATTTATTTATTACTTGAAACTAAGGTCATCTGGTGAGGGGATATATATAACCTGTTTGTTAATTCACAGCGCCTATTACCGATCATTAAAAGTCCCGGTACCATTCAGAAGAGACGTGGTGCCTTGAGATCGTAGCAAAAGCGTGTGCGATGGACCGGATTCGGAACACGATTTCAGATTCATTTTCGAGTTTTACTTCTCACATTTATTAATTTTAGACTTTCTAATTTAATGATTAATGTTCATACATTTTCGAGTTTTACTTCACACATTTAAGTCAATTAATTCGTCATTATACTTAATTTTAAATTGCAACTCACATTTAAGTTAGTCATTATATATAATTTTAACTTTATAACACTTAAATAAAATAATTTCCAAACATTATGGGTCATATATACATTTTCGAGTTTTACTTCTCACATTTGGATCAATTAGTCTTTATATATGATTTTAAATTACAAGTTACATTTGAGTTAGTCATTATATATAATTTTAAATTATAACACTTAATATAATAATCTCCAAACATTATTGTTCATATACACATTTTCGAGTTTTACTTCTCACATTTGGATTAATTAGTCTTTATACATAATTGGGTAATTTTAAATTTCAACTCTTCAAAATATAATCTCCAAGATTTGTTGGTTCATTTTCGAGTTTTACTTCCCACATCTGAATTAGTCTATGTGTGTGTGTGTCTATATATATATATACATATATATTAAAATTACAACACCTCAAAAATAGAATGTGAAATTTACGTACATTACTTTTTCTTTTTCTTTTTTTTTTAATATTTGTTGCCCTTATTAGTATGTGCGAATATCACATGTTAAACGAAATTTACCTAAATTTTGTCGGAATTTAAGCTCGGTACCATCTTGAATCAATATTTGAAGTTAATAAACTAAAATAAAATAATTTTAAGTTAAAATACTAAATAAAGACAATGAAGTGATTTAACCAATTTAATTTACAAACAGTTAAATTTTGGGAAATTAGACTCTGGTTTCTTACAAGAAACTACATTATGGTCCCTATACATTATAGGAATTGAAATTAGTATTCCAATCCCTAAAGGAACCTGTTATAATTAATTTATTGAAATCTTAAGGACCAATATAAGTTGACAAAAGGTTAAAAATCAAACTGTAATTTTCCCTTAAAATTTCACAATAAAAAGGTGAAAATAAGGCATTAAAAAAAGTAAAATAAAAAGAGGGGAATTCTGAGGTTGTAATAATGGGAGGGTGTCGTAACCTAACTCAGGTGTTTAAAGGTTGCAAGAATTTAAAAAAATAACAACAATACAATAAAAGCATTCAAAGGCAAATTAAGACGACTTCATTTGTTAAAATTTCCTCCTATTTAATTGGGTGAAATTATAGATAGACACTAATAATGTGTAAACTTTTGCATTAATAAATAGGGATTTTGTTTTATTTTTGTAAATTAAAAATGCATGAAATAAGAAAAAAAAATGCTTTAATTAAGTTGCAAAAAATTCTTTGTATAGTAAAACAATTAAATATCTATTTACAAATAGAGAAAAATCTGAGAAAATTACAAATACATTCTGAGTTTTCTTTGGCAAACTTGCATGAAATAACAAAAAAAAAAAAAAAAACCAAAAATTGAAATTTTTGTTATTTTTATGCCTCGCCAGATATTTTAATAATTATGACCAAATCATCATAAAATAATTATTATTGTCGAAGAAGAATAATGAAATTCATAATGTTAACCATAACTGGACGAATTTAATACATTTACTTCAAAATAAAAAAATTCACAAGATTAATTGATCCAAAAAAAAAAAATTAAAACCTTGAAATTTACCCTTAATTAATATTAATATTGCAAGTTGAAGTGGAAAAGTGGCCGTGACCTTTGTAGAATATTCATCGAACACTTACAAATTGGCTCCTAGCAAGTAAACTAATTAATTAAAGTTTTTGAGGCTATAAAACAAAAGTTCGTAAGAAAACGATTTTTCACCAATAAACCACCCTCTTGTTCAACTAATGATAAACAGCTCGACCAGTCCCTTCCCATGCAAAGAACAACCTTTTTTTTCCAACTTGATGATCCATTAACTAATTGCCTAACTTAAGAAGAAAACAAAAACGACACCCAATGGCGTAACTCAGTAGTACATTTCACTTACCACGGATCTTGAGATATTCAGAGTAGAAGCAATAATGAAGTACATGCATGTAGAGTTACCCTAACAGTATATGTCTGTTCGTTATCGTTGTTTTTGTTTGTGTTTTGATTTTGTTTCTGGTTTTTACGGTAAATTTAATATATTATAATCATTTTTTTATCATTTTCAATACAATTTTTTCTATTATAAAATCAGTTTTCAAAACCATATTTTAAAACATCATAACGAACAGCTCATAGTAGCCCTCGTTACACAAAAATAGCTTATTAGAAAGGGAAAAAAAAATTTAAAAAGACGAAAACAAAAATTATGAGAGGTCAATAAGAGTATATTACTCATCTCTTTATAATTACTATTTTGTCAATATATATCCAACTCCAAGTCATGAATCAACGAAATGAATAATTGTGATGTGATCTCACTATTCACACTTCAAAACTAACTATACTATATTTATGTTACACAAAATTCAATTATATATTTTGATACAACGCACCAAGAAATTACTATTAATTATACAAATTTCCCTTAATTAATTCGAAAATTAATTAGAATTTAAAGATTCCCATGTAGGGTCATAATTAGGAAGATGCATAATTGTACCTTTGAAATTCCACTCTCCCCACCTATAAAAGGGTTCCTTGGCTTAAATGCATATCACAATTATACAACTCTCTCTAGCAACTCTTATCTCCCCACACACATCCTCCAAACACTCCAAGCTAAAATACCACTTTTCTCCTCCATAATGGCATTGCCACAGACACACGACGAGGCTAAAACGGTCCCAGATGCCTGGGACTACAAAGGCCGTCAAGCCCAGAAATCCACCACCGGCGGCTGGGCCAGCTCCGCCATGATTCTAGGTCGGTCTTTAAACATTCATCTTCAAGAATGGCCTTTTTTTTCTTTTCTTTTTTTGGCTCACTTTTTTTCTCTGATTGAATTAATGAAGGGGTTGAGGCTTGTGAAAGGCTCACAACTCTTGGCATTGCTGTGAATTTGGTGACTTATATGACTGGGACCATGCATTTGGGAAATGCTACCTCAGCCAACACTGTCACTAATTTCCTCGGAACTTCTTTCATGCTTTGTTTGCTTGGTGGTTTCATTGCTGATACATATCTTGGAAGGTAATAATTTGGTAATCGATAAACGTAAACTAATAAGAGTCCAATGGTACAACTATTTTTGAGTTACAGAGCACAACGAACTGAGTTTCTTTCTTAATTTCACCTGATAATAATTAAATTTCCCACTTTTACAGGTATCTCACCATTGCTATATTCGCCATCATTCAAGCCATCGTACGTTCTTAATTTTCTTGAAACATTCAGTATGAGGAAAGGGACACTAAATAAGGTAATCCTAATATAATTATGGTTTTTGTTTTTCTAAACCAGGGTGTGACAATTTTGACAATTTCAACCATAATTCCGAGCCTAAGGCCACCAACATGTGCTCCGGGGAGCAGCTCATGCGTCCCGGCGAACGAAAAGCAACTCACTGTTCTCTACCTGGCGCTTTACCTGACGGCGCTTGGAACCGGCGGTTTGAAGTCGAGCGTGTCCGGGTTCGGCTCGGACCAGTTCGACGACGGGGACCAGAAGGAAAGGAGCCGGATGATAAAGTTCTTTAGCTGGTTCTTTTTCTTCATCAGCGTCGGCTCCCTCTTCGCCGTGACGATCCTCGTTTACATTCAGGACAATGTCGGCCGGAAATGGGGGTACGGGATCTGCGCGTTCGCAATCGTGATGGGTTGGGTGCTTTTCATCTCCGGCACCCGGCGGTACCGGTTCAAGAAGCTCGTCGGGAGCCCGTTGACGCAGATCGCGTCGGTTTTCGTGGCGGCCATCAAGAAGAGGGACTTGGAGCTGCCGTCCGATCCGTCGCTTTTGTTCGACGTCGACGATATTCCGATGGAAGCTGGCAGCAAGAAGAAGAAGCAGAGGTTGCCTCACAGCAAAGAGTACCGGTAACTTTTTTATTATTGGCTAAAATTATTGCTACTATTTTAAATTGATTCTAAGTATATACCATATAAGAATCTTACTCTTGAGTCAAAAGTTTGGACCATATACTGCTCACTACTCACCTAATTCCCGTGTAAAAACAACTCTTTGTACGGGATAAAAGAAACCTAAAAATTACTTAATTCAGGTCCGTCGAAAACGTTTACTTTGAGAAAAAGCCTAACATAGCTTATATAACGTAGAAAGTTATAATTATGAAGATACAATATCTATTAGTGAACGTTTCATGGATGAAAATGTTAAAATCGATGTCACTAATCAACGTCCGGAAAGAGTCTTAAATAAATTTTAAAAAAGAGTAAAATCGTAAATAGTATGGAAAAATATGAGGAAAAAAGGTTGGAAAATAGTAGCAATTGCCAGATATTTTCTTCAGGTCTTTGAATTAATGCATATGAATTACAGAATCGTGCAATAAACATAAATGATTGATTGATTGAGTCGACCAAATATTTTTATTTTTATTTTCCCAGCTACGATTGATTGGATAATATATATATATATATATATATATTCTCTGATCCATTTTTGATTTGCGTTTTATTATTTATTTATCAAAAAATAATTCCTAATAATTAAATACTGCATGGTTTTGCATTATTCCAACATGTTTGGATGCATGAATCCTCTAGTTTACAATTTCTGCTTGGCTAGGTTATATGTGGGGCAGGGTGGGGTGCCTTTTGGGCTCTTTCATAAGCCATTCTTGAATATCCCATCATCCTCTCGACTTGATTCTCGGCAGTATTATCCAAGTACATCCCATTTTATATTATTGATCTATAATAATTTATGTGTTATTTGACTCTTTTACTCATCAATTATGAATAGTTTATACAAATAAAGAAACATTATCCCTGTTTCATTAGAATAGCCGAGTATAACGGTTGACGGGTCATCAAATACAACTTCAAACATAATTCTGCTTAATGAAATCGAAAATCATTTGAAAATTGAAATCCACGACTTCAAAGTGGAAGTCATTCGTTTCTCGGGTATGTTCGCATTGGATTATTAGTTTAGGACTCTTAATCATTAAGGTTAATTAAGGAAATAGATGAGTCAACCAAGTTGATCACGTTGGTTAGTGGATTGTTGTACCACGTAAATGTTGTTGCCCTATGTGGTATGATTTTCAAAACATGATTTTGAGATTTATTTTGATTTTATAATATAAAAAGGTATATTAAAAATGATGAAAAATTATTATAAAATTTAAACTTTCTCGCCAAACAGGGCCTTAAGTTCTCCCATAAAATTAATGTGACCATCCTACTTCAACTTTAAATAAAATAAATAAAATAAAATAATTGGCTCTCAATTGAACATTTGCCGACCAATCAAACATGCAATGCCAACAAATCTTTTCTCAATAAATGTGTTTTTTTTTTCCTTCTTTCCTTCCTTTCCTATTCCTTCTTTCTTTCAAGAAAGAAAATGAAAAAGAGGCCACCAATTGACCTTTACACACGTTTTCATTAGATGATGATTGGATAAAAATTGTGGCCAAAAATTCAATAGCTTTTCATCTTCCACAATCCATTGAAAATCTTTTCCTTTTCCCTTTTTGCCTTTTTCCCAATCTTTAGGTACTCACTTACTCCAACTCCATTTTCGTCATTTCATGCATGAACGTTGAACATTCAACATTGAATACTGAACCGCAACATCGTTTTTGTCTGAAGTAACACTCTCTTTTTTGTTAGCTGATTTCAAATCTTTAGCTTTGAAGATATGAACATGTTTGGAGTTTTCTAACATGAAAAGAACCAATCTTTATAATAGTCCAATACTTTTAAACTTCTCCCCAATCATGATAGCCTTCATCATTCTCAGTGAATAAGACTGGTCGGTCGACCACACCAAGCAAGAAAGGAAAAAATCCATCACTCCCACAAGCAAAGCCAAACTCAACCCCTTTCAAGTTTCACACCTACCTCATTAATTTAGCAAACTATTATTTCAATCTGTTTTGTTATGGCTGAGCAAAATATCGGGTTTTAGACGATAACAACCTCAATCTAATCTCGACATCACACCCTCTAAACATAATTAATAGTACAGATGATCAGATTCGAAAAAAATACTTAATGTCACGATAATCATGCTTAGTATCTAACATAAGAAACCATGCAACAAGTGGAAAGATGTCTTGATCTAGGATTGTGCCTTGTGGGGAATCTTGTGCTAACTTATTCGTAGAAAATAGTATTAATGTCAGTTTCTTTAGGTCCACCCCATATGATTGAGCCAATTGGGTCCATTTCTCTTTCCCTTTTAAGGCCAAATGATAGAAAATGTGATTGACAGATGAAAAGCATAGGATAAGTGTTATCTTCCATAAACTTTTATGCATTTTGTCTTCTTCTCAATTTTACCCTTCAATGAGGTGGTTGATTGTTGCATCCATAATTAAAGCTTCCAAGGGTCATTGGTGACTCTTTCTTTAATTTCAGGGAGATGAATGTAATTAATCCATGATTGTTCTTCAGATTTTTTTTTTTTTTTTTTTTGGGACAGGTTCTTGGATAAGGCCTCAATCAAGGTTCCAGGAATGCCAACTGGGCTTGACAAGTGGTACCTTTCGACGTTGACTGACGTTGAGGAAGTCAAACTAGTGATCCGGATGCTTCCGATCTGGGCCACAACAATAATGTTCTGGACCGTCCACGCCCAAATGACCACGTTCGCCGTGGCCCAAGCGGCCCGCATGCAACGCAAGATCAACTCCTTCGAAATCCCCGCCGCCGCCATGACCGGATTCTTTGTCGGAAGCATCCTAATCACCGTCCCGATCTACGACCGCCTCATGGTCCCGATCTGCAAGAAATTCCTCAAAAACCCCTACGGCCTGACCCCACTCCAGAGAATCGGTGTGGGGCTATTCCTATCAGTCGCCGCCATGTCGGTGGCCGCCGGCGTCGAGATAAAGCGCCTGGGGGTTTCCCGCCAACACGGCATGACGAACAACGGTGTAGACCCAGTCCCAATGAGCGTTTTCTGGCTGATACCGCAGTTTTGCATCGTCGGCGCCGGCGAGGCGTTCACCTACGTCGGCCAGCTGGATTTCTTCCTCCGGGAGTGCCCGAAGGGGATGAAGACGATGAGCACGGGGCTTTTCTTGAGCACGCTTTCAATTGGGTTTTTCTTTAGCACGGTTTTGGTTACGATTGTGCATAAAGTGACGGGAGAGAAGAAAGCGTGGTTGGCTGATAACTTGAACCAAGGAAAGCTCAACGACTTTTACTGGCTTCTAGCGATTTTAAGCGCCCTAAACATGGTTGTTTTTATGGTTTGTGCGAAAGGGTATGTTTACAAGGAGAAACGCCTTGCGGATCAAGGGATTGAGCTTGAAGAGTCCAATGAACCTGCTTTTCACTAAAATTTGAAGAAAAATAAAATGTTTTAACTTGTAACAAAAGAAAGAAAGAAAGCAAGAGATAAGAGTAATTTGTGTTGTTTTTTTACGTTTTTTACTCTTAAATCATGTTCATATACATAGTTGATATGGCCTTGTCTTCATGAATATGTGAAGAAGTTAATGGAAAAAGTTCTTATGTTTTACTTTTGATCGTTAAGTGGCAATCGGGTCGTATTTTAAATTGGCAGATTGTTTATAACAAGTTATGTTTAATTTGAATTTTTGTGGAGTTGGTCTCTCAGAAATCTGATTTATGTATGCGACATTGTTCGCTAGGGGTGGGCACGAATTTGTTTTCTCGAATTGTGGTTTCCTCGAATTGATTTTCTCCAATTTTAAATTTTTTTTGCCAGTTCGAAAATCGAACCTAATTCGTTTTAAAACTGAAGAAACCAAATCGAATTCGGTTTGGACCGTGGAAACCAAATTCACAAATTTGTTTCTAGAATTAATAGTTTAACACAGTAAGGCTTTTAAGAAAATGAAAAAGAGATGGGAGAAGGAAATAGGAAGAGTAAAGAAAGAAAGATAATGAAGAGAAGAAAGAAAATAGATTAAGAGAAGAAGCACCGTCCAGTTCTAGATCCACTATTGCCGCCCCTTCCCAGATCCACAACCTCCACCATCCAACAACAACAATCAACACCACCATAACCTTCTCCCAAAAACTTGATGGCTAATAGAAGAAAATGAAAGAAAGATGGAAGAAGGAAATATGAAGAGTAAAATGAGAAGTATAAAATTAAAAAAATATAAATCATATCCCAATTTGATTTTCGAATCGGTTTTCGAGTTGGATACCAAATTCGAAAACCAATTCTAAAACCGAATTCATAATTCGAATTCGGTTTCAAACCAAACCTAATTCGAATACTGAATTAAAATTGGGTTATTCGAATTCGGTAAATTTGAATTCGGTTCGATTTTCGAATTGGACTAAACCATGCCCACTCCTATTGTTCGCGTGAACAGTATGCGTGGGTTTTTTTTTCTTTCGTAAAACGAATAATTGAACAAAATAATAAAGCATTGTTCACAAGTATCTTTACAAAAAAATTATACGTGTCAACAGTACTAGAGTATCGGTAATACTCTTGATGAGTAAAAGCGATTCAGAGTGTATAGTAAGTAGGATTGCAGTGTATTGTGTATATTTAGAATAGTTCATAACTATGTATTTATAGCCAAGAGGTTTCTTGGATATGGTGGGTTAGTCCCGTAGTGATTCTTCCTTGTTTTGCGAGATTCCTTCCATATTTGTATAGATTGGAAATAAATTTTTTAACTATGGTAGTGATCCGATTGAGGAAGATTGACCCCGAAGCAATCTGTTCTTCTTCCTTTCCATGTTTATCTTCGGATAGGACCCTCTCCGTCCCATCTTGCTGGGCCGAGGCACCCGCCCCCTAAGGACTAGAGCTTTCTCTTCGGGGCTCCAAAAAGCTGTCGGGTCGCTCCACTCCATAGGGCTGCTCCTTAGTCTATTGGGTTGGGTCACGCCAGATCCGTGTTCCATCAACTCTTTTCAAATGCAAAATAGTATCTCTGTTACTCTTTTCAAGTAGATATTTGAAAAGAGTATATATTACTCTCTTCAAATACTTCAAGTAAATATATTACTCTTTTCAAGTAGGGATGGCCACGAACCGGAACCGACCTGGTGGTTTCGGACCCGAAACCGAAACTGTGACCCACGTTCCAGAACCGGACCAGCCTAAGGAGATTTTGGTTCCGGTTCCACCTTTGAAAGAACCGGCGGTTTCCTACTTAAAGTGCTAAAAATGTATTACACATATATTGAAGAAAGGTTTTGAACACATGCCCTCAACTTTACTATGAAACTTGAGAAGAGCTAAATAATCACTCCAGTTACTTTCTCCTTTGTTATATTTTTCTTATTATTAATATTATAATGTATGTTTATTTTTCTATAAAATACGTAATTATATAATATAATTATTTTATACTATATATATTATAATAATATATAAACTCATGGTATAATTTACATTAAGTATATTATTAATATAAGTAAATATTAAATTAAATTAGTATATACAAATATAAACTAATTATTGAATTAAAATTACTTCAATTTGAACGGAATCGGAACCGTGATAGAACCGGAACCGGTGGTTCTGGAACTGTCCCGGAACCTGAACCGGCGGTTCCAGAACTATCCTGGAACCATTCCCCCAAAGTTGAGGTTTCGGTTTCACTTTCCATGGAACCGGAACAAGCGATTTTGGAACCGTAACCAGCGGTTCCGAAACCGTAATCATGTATATATATTACTTTATCCAATTCAAGTATCTACTTGAAGAGAGTAATAATACTTTTCTCAACAAAATATTTTTTACCATTCAAAAAAGAGGTAGAGGAATACTAGTTGTTAACCTCTTATCTTCACCATTCGTTTGCCATTAATTCCCTTTGTGAAAATTACCATTAGATTTAGATAAAACTAGCAGATCAGATCAATCCGTTCATCTTGAATTATGAAGATCGAGTAAAAAGTAACAAAACCATGGTAGATATTTATCAATTAGTTGATGATTTGCCCAATCGCCATACATTCAAACACATAATATATGTGTTAAATGCTCAGCAGGTAATTAAGCAAGCAACCATGGAAGATGCGGTCTCTCAAGTTTCCATGAATCCGGTGTATACATAAACCAGTTTCATGAAAGTTTTTGTGATTTTTTGTGTCGTGTTAAAGATTATTGTAAGTTTTCTATTAAGAAGGACAATTCAAGTTGTGTTTGTAATAATAGAACTGCTCTTAACATTTAGATTCGTCTCGAGTTATCGTGTCGCATACCAGATTGTTACCCAAAGTTTAACAAAAAGAAAACAGGCCATCCCTCCCTTTGTTTGTTCTAATAATTCATATTAATATATTATTTATGGTGTATGTGTTATCTTACTTTACTAGTGGAATGGAATGTTGTGGACTTAATTTATTTGTAATTGACACATCTTATCTTAGTTTACTTGTGGAACAAGAATTTTGTGATTTGTACCACTAAATTAAATATTTCCTATATTACTCCACCAACCAAATACATGGAGTAATAAAAGGAATAAGGGTAAACAGTAAAATTCACTTGGTAATTTTATAAGTTCACTTGACATTATATAGATTTTGAATTGACATTAGATAGAGTTCGCTTGGTTATTTTATTAAATTCTAAGATATGCTTAGAAATTTGAACAAACTTTAGGAGTAATGTATCCAAAAGGTAACTATTTTTTTTAGGTAGTTTCATGTCCAACAGTCCAATACGCGATATTTCAATAACTAAAATAGATATTTTCAAGCCAAAGATGGTCAATTTCGGAAACTGAGAAATTCTGCTTATTGATCTTCCAAATTGGTTTGTCATGCTCTGCAGAGATTCAGAGGGACAGAATGGATATCAACACTCAGTGGATTGCCAGCAATTAGGAATGATTTAACTCAGGCTATGAACAAGAAGAATTAAGGAAGGTGTACAAGTCTTGGCTATGATTATAAATAGAGCTTAGAATTAGATTAGATCTCTCTAATCCAAGTGTACAAAAGGAAGGTGTTCTTTTTGTTTCTTCTTCCGAATTGATAGTGTATAGTTGTAATAATTTTGAATTGCTAATAATAAAGAACAAAAACACACAACTCTTTTTGAGATCCTCTACCCAAATTACTGTATCTTATTGTGTCCAGTGATCAAACTACGTAGGTTCACTTAACCAACTTTTACTCATCAAAATTGCTCTCATTTTTTAGTTAAGTGAATATATAATTTTGATCACTGAACATTAACAAAACACAGTAATTTGGGTGTAAAGATCTGAACTTGTTTGGTAAAAGTACAAATACCCTTAGATTTTTCAAAACATCAAACCAACTCTACCTTCCTTCTCCACCCAATACCAAAATTGCCACACCATCCCTTAACCAATCGGAAGGAAAGCGGATGGGCTAATTTCATAAAGTTGTGATGTTCGTTTGACAATTTGGACAAACTTCAAAGGAGTTTTAGTAATTTTTTTTATTGTTATTATTATTATTAATGTTTTTGGGTATCATTCCAATTTGCTAATTTCATCAAATCTTGTAGTTTATGGAAGGAAGCATGTAGTCTAGTCTCATGGATTCTCTGTAGGGTTAGTTTGGAAATGAAAAATGGTCAAGAACACATTCAACAAGGGAAACTTGCCTGTACTTAATTGACCCATTTTTTGGAGCGTTTTTGTATTTTTTTTTAGTCAGACCTCGTTGATCTGAACTTGTACAAATAGGTGCACAGTGCACATTTTAATTATTCAAAGTGTCATCATGCCATATTGTAAGTTGTAACTATTGTTAGGTTAGGGTTTTTAGAAAATTTGAAGCAATGTTTGGTTACAAAGTTCCGACTATAATTTGTATTTAAGGGAAGACTCGGTGGATAATGGCTTATGCAATGAGTTATGCAATTGCATGGATAATTCATTATAGATCATTATCCACTAAAAAAATGATCACGTGAAGAGATTACAGTATTTCCCTATATTTTATACCCTCTCGATTTATTGAAAAAAGTCGTGTTTTTACTACTGATTTTAGCATTAGAAACATGAGTTTTCTAATGCTATTAAAGAGAGTAATAATAATTGTTCATCACTCTCATCGTACCTTCTTACATTCTTAAAATCACTCTTCAAACCCTAAATTGAAACTAAGATTTGAACCAAACTCTGACTACTTAATAGTACGCAGTATATTATTGAGGCCTTTACAATTGATTAACAACTGTGCAATTTATGAAATAATACATAGATAGCTTAGCTTTACATTTTATTTGTTGCCAAAGAAAAGAAAGATACAATTGTTACCTACTAAATTATGCTTACAATATTGCCAAAATGAATGGAGAAAAGAAAAAAAAAAAAAAACTACCAGCCTCATAAGAATATGCCTGCCAATGAGGGGAAAAAAAAGTACTCTTCTATGTTCTTCTTCTTCTTCTTCTACTATAAAATTTCGCCAAAAAGATCCAAGGTCTCTCAGTAGTACCCCTTCAAGATCGACCCAGGTAGCCACAAACTGGCTGCAGCAAACCGCAACTAGCCAGGCCACCCCGCCAAGCGCGAAAACAGTACTTCACATGTGTAGCTTTGACGCTATACATAGCATTCAGAGGATCTGTCAAAAATACCAAATTCTGGACAGTTATTAATTAAGAAATGCTAGAATCCCGATGATCTCTGTGAGGAATGCAGAAGGGACTGGTAACCTTGAAGTCATGAGTTCAAACTTGAAGGTTGCGAGGTTAAAAAACATTTGGTTTTGTCAAAAAAGGACTTAAAATGGGATGGTAAAGGCCGGTAAGTGGTGTTTCCAGTCAAGCTTTTGTCAAAACCATCTTTCAGAATGTGGATCATTTATAAAAGGCAGACTAATCAATTCTAAAGCACAATCATATGGTGAAAAGTTTATGTAAACAAAGACAATGAACATGTAACCACTAAAGGAATGGCACCTTGCAACAAGTCAGGAACCTTCGGAGGAATTCATAAGCTCTTCAGTAATTTCACCAAATATACTTGGGCATCCATCCCACTTTGATTGGTCCCTTGCTTCCCAGTATCCACCTGTATACCGAAAGGTTCCATCCTCACCGTCTCTCTTGAACCACCGAGGCTTCCAACCATGTTCTTGTAATTTCCTTGACTGCAAGCATGCGGAAAAGTTGTTATCAGATTACAGACAACAGAATACTATCATGTATTAAGAAGAAACTTTAGTGTTAGAAGGGAAAAGAAATGGAGCAAGGTCTAGTCTATACAAACCAACAATACCAAAATCTAAACCACTCCCAACCCCCCCCCCCCCACCCACCCCCTCCTCCCCCCTCCAATGTAGTAACAAATTATTCCTTCAGAGAAATAAACCAACTAAGCCTTTATCCCACTCTATGAATCGTATCCCATAATAAACAGCATTTAGGTTGTGTGGAACCCATCAGATTCACCGCTCAAAAGTGGGGGTGCCATCGACTAAGTACAGAAATAGAACTTCACATCACTCCTCAAAGCAACAAATATAAATTTTCTAAATGACCGTGCAATTACTACCACTCTGTAAAAAAATATCTACCTGCATAGCAGCTAAGATGATTAATTGGGGTGCCATTGATAGCGAACAAAAGTTTAGAAGAATATAAATAAAACTTCTCTTTTAATGCGTTAGTAAAATTAGATGGCTATGGAAGAAAATTAAATTTCTCTCCAAAATATAAAGGCAATAAAATAATTTGGTCAATAAGCTGAAAGTTAAAACAGATAAATTACCAGTCATATGATCAATAGCTCAAGAATAATGGGAATATATAATGCAGCAGTAGCAGGAAGCAAGAGATAATGGCCTAGGTAAAGAAAACATGAAGATGGTTGCACTTACCATTCTCTGCCGCATCTCCAACCGCAGCTTCTCTTCATTAGCTCTGTCATACTCTCCATTTTCCAGATACCGCTGGTCTGGTCTCAATCTTGAATCAGTTGGAGGGAGCTTCTCCTTTATCCGTCATCAAATACCCGGATCAGACAAAGCTATAAAAGACAATTAGATATACATAAGAGAAAGGGAAGGTGCATATGACCAATTTATATAGCCATATATACCTTCAATCCAGGCGTCAGCTCATTCAATGTAATAGCAAACGAGGTTAAGTTGTAACGAGTAGGATCTGCTGGAGGTATATTCTTCTTCCACAATAAAGATGCAGTATGCATATCTTTCGGCCTATTGTTCACTTCTCCATCAACATAGTGCATACTCTCGTTCCACTTTCCAAATAAGGAGGCAACTTTTTTCCCCTTGCAGTCTTCCACAAATCCATTTACCTGTCCAATAGTTTTTACTCTTTTAATTCATCAAAATTCATAGATTCAAAATACTAGACAAGACCAATGCACAAACAGGGAATGGATGCATTCGTTGGCTATCTTGTTTACCTGGTGAGGATTGCGCTCAAGCATAGAGTGTTCTTTAAACTTGAGTTTGCACGAATACTGACGATTACCACGTATATGCATTGTTCCATGGTGGTCACAGTATATTTTACCAAGGATAAGATTATAAATGCTTGTGGTAACCTGACAACAACACAAAGTATACTGTAAATATTAGTATTTGTCGGAAGGATAGAAAAACATTAACCTCAAAAAGTTCATCCATCTATACATCAACCACAAAGCCGAGTCTTTGCATACCTTGTTCCACTGGAAAGTCTCTCCATCATCAAACTCTAATGTTAGAGTTCCAACAGGGTCAAGCTGTATAGATCTCCCCCAGAATTTTGACTTCAAGTTAGTATCACCCCAGAATTTCCAGCCTCTGCCTTCACAATGACAGGCAATGGAGGTTGGGTGGTGACTTACCTGTTTTGACAGAAAAGATTATAGATAAACAAAAATATTAAAATGTAGAAATTAGAATGACTTCAAATGAAGTTGGAATGCAGCTCCTATCAAACCCATAATCTCATAACTGCCTCCCGACCACATCAGTCATAAGTCATCAGGGAAGAACTACCAGAATATATAATTAACTTAATTCAACATCATAACTTGGATTTGATCTGTTTACCTTTTCGGAGAAGAAGCAAACTCCTAATTCTGGATAGTCAGCTTCGTAAGTCTCACCCAGCAAAGGATTGAATGGTTTACAATTGCGGCCTTCGGATGAAGAATATCCAGAAACAGCAAATGCAGCAACATTCAAAATTCTTAACAGACTATTCCCCTGTTAAGAAATATTTTATCACATTAAAATGTTATGCTCTAATGGTTCCTTAACACCATTGAAAATTACTGTGTAACTACATGTAAAGATGGCCGCACTTAAATCGACCATACCTCTTTTCCGTGCTGATATGCTCGATCTAACAGATCAGAGTATTCCAGGTCCTCGAAACATTTTTGCAAAGAGGATATTGGTTCGTTAAAGTACACAGGGAGACAAACTCGGGTAAGATCCTTTCCGACATTGTCTTTGATCATAGACCACAGACTAACCCCCTTTTCTTTCTCAAGTGGATCTGGCAGCTTCTTGCGCCTCTCAATCTTGTCCACGCTAACTTGATTTTCCAATTCCAAACGTTGATCCATGCTCTTCTCTTTTATTGAATCAGAACCATTGATTGGTTCAGTAAAGTACTCGTTTACATCAAAGAAATTCATTTCCTCTTCATCCGACACTTCCTCAAGCTCTTGCTTCTCTACATCATCTGATGACTCAGTAGTGCTCCATTCTGAACAACACCAGTGCATAAGTTCAAAAATACATTGACACTGTTTTGAAGATTAGAAACAGCAGTTGAGCCAGTGATTTCTTATGTAAAGCAATGAACTGTGTAGAGGACAACAAATAAGAGCAATTATTTTCTCCCATTATTGATAATGAAAATCAGGAATGCTGGATAATAACAAAATAAAAATCAAATTTTAATCAGGATAATAACCTAAAACACCAGCAATCTTTTTCCTCAGTACAAAATATCAGATATTCATCTATAATAGCTCATTCCAAGTTCTATTCAGCTAGATTGCATAGCTTCATGGTTTAATCAGTCTCCAACTTTGTTGAATGTCCACATGAAATTGAAAATGCAGAAACTAATATCTACTTAAGAACTCCCAGGGTTCCTTTTTACTTAGTAACTTTATTTCTCCTGGGACTATCAAGAGTACCAAATAGTAGTGAAGAAGGCAGTACAGAATGAAGGAGATGTGGGCAGAATAGAAGGAAACATACTAAGATGAGATGCAGTCAGAATAAGTACAGACTTCAACTAAATTTCAGCTATCTATTGTCAAGTTTATATATGTTTTTATTCCAATCGCATCATTTCAACCATTACTACTTAGCATTAAACAGTTTAAGCTACACAGTTTAGACTAGTTCAAAAGAATACTAACATGAGCTATCTTCTATGACATCAGAGGAACTACAGAAATCTGTCAAGCAACTAAAATGTCTTGGTCAGGATTGAATGGCACAAGCCGATAGATTTCAGAGTATCAAGAAGTATAAGACTAAACATGTGATTTAGTAGAAGAAATCATTTCCTGGAAACACGAAAGGATGATAATAACCATTTTCTACTAACTACCATCAACAGAAGTGACATATTGTGGAATTGTCTCTTCCTGGTTAATACTATATTGGAAATTGTATGGAGCATCAAATAGTATTACCACTGTATTTTCCACGCCCTAAATTTGAGTATTCATTCTTTATCAATTGGTATTCACCATCATGAACCCCTGAGGCCTCAGCTTCAACGTTGGAAGCCTACAAAACATACATCACATACAATGCTGTGAATAAGAAGGCGGAAGAAAGAACTCAAGTTTAGCATTATACGCAATAATGCTCCAGAAGAATGAATAAGATATCAAGATTTACAAATTTGAAGGCTGTACTGAGAGAACTAAGGGAATATTATTAAAAGAGCTTGCACGTCACTAATGTCAAACAACTCTCTGCTCATTTTAAACAAAACTGCTTTCTGATGTACAATAACTTGAATCAAGGAAAAAACAAATTTAACAATTAACTAAATATATCATTCAAACCAACCATCGTTTTTAGTTATTTCAACAAGAAATGAAATCAAATGCATAAACTCTTTGCACTACATGGTTTCCCATCCAACACCATCCCTTCCCTTAAAAAGATTTTTAATTGGAGTCACATATAATTCGTTCAGTAGTTGTGCTAACTTTTGTTGGAATTGATAAACAGAAGTGTATATTTCTTAGCCAATATACGCATAGAAGAGAAGGAATGGAAAAAAAATGTCAAATCCAGGAAAAATGAATTCAATATAAAGTAGGATTGTTATTCTTGATTAATCTCTAACATAAAAAGTCCAAGCTCCATATTACACTCGAAAAACAAAAATCCTTAAAATGGACTCCCACAAAAGCTTTTAAACAGCCCACACGTACCAATTATCAAAAGATTCCAAGTGAGTACCCTATAACCATAATTAGAGAAAGATTTTACCTCAAATTGCCTCAGTGTGTCCAGCAGGTTGGAGCGTTCTTCCCAGAGAAATTTCAATTGTCCCTGTACATCAGAAAATTCCGTAAGCATTATCTGCTCACAATCATTCACAAGTCCATCGCTGATCCCTTCATCGCGCAACCGTTTCTTTAGCCTCTCAGTTGATATAGATACATCTGGTAAATGGAAAAGATTATCATTTAGTGGTCTCAGTTGAAAGAGATTCCGAGTGGAACTCAAAGCTTCTATCCACGCTCCTCTTTCCCTCTTCAAGTTTGTCCTTAAATGAAGAGTCTTGGTAGCTGTAAATATGTAAAAACGCTTATCATCTGATTTGCTCTCACGAAATGATGAGATCTGCAAGAAAAACAAAACATAACGGCATCAACTAGAGTAAAATTCGTACAATCGTATAAGCTAAGAGAAAATCTGATTGCCTGAAACACTAGCGAAAGCATCATCTGAAACAGTAAACAGAAAACCCTGAAACAACAAAATGCATACCCAAAAGAAGAACAGAGATTAACGCTTAACTGACCCAGAAAGTCTCCTTTCGCCCAAAATGTTGGCAGAAAACTGCAAACTTCCCCCGCCATTTAAACAAAACTTAACACAGTCATAAAATCCATTCTCCGAGAAGTAAATGAAGATGTGTTTTACTTAAAAAGAAGAGCTAAAACTGTACAAGATTTTGGACCCACCAAAGACCCGGTGAAAGAATATCCGAATTCCAGCGACAAAAAAAAACACTATTTGGCTGTTCTTTTTCGTTTTCCCCCACTGAACATTTCGAATCAAACACATCCCTCGAGTTTCGTCTTCCACTTTATGAACCTCAAACAAGTTACTCGACGAAGTCTCCATCACTTTCGAGTTTTCTTTCCACTGTTGGAGCCACGTCGTTCCGAAAGAAAACACACAAGTAATCCATACATAAAGAAGAGAGAAAAGACAACCAACATCACCTTCCTTCCCACCCCACCTTCTACAGAAGAAGAGACCTTCGTTCTTTTGCTTTATTACAATACAACAACATCTCATTAAAACCCAGATCCAAGAACGAAGAAAAGGGTCTGCTTCTTGCTTATCCAAAAGCCCCACCAAAATTAAAATACTAATAATCACATAAACCGAAAAATAAAAGAGGATAATTGATGTGACCCATCAGTTAATACCCATAGATAAACCTAAAACTACAAGCCTAGGTAACAAGATAAAACACCTTAATTTGGCCATCTCCAAATCACCTGCTGATGTGACCCACTCCAGCTACACGACCAGTGACTTAAAATTACTGCCCATTTTTAATCACAAGAACTTCTTTAAAGATTCACTAAGATTGAATCACAAATGGTAAAATCACAGACAGACCCAAATGTCCATCGGTCACTAATAAAAGAAATGAGCTCAGGTATCCAAAGTTCTTTCGGATTCCGTGCGACAGTTAATCACATAAAACTTAATTTTTTCCTTTAAAACTCAAAATGGCAAAATTTCCACCTGAAATTCTTTCCCACAAATGGTAAACTTTGTAACGACGATAGACAAAGGTACACACACACTCCCATAGTCCTTAGTTTCAGAGTGGACATCATAAACCGCGTAACCAATAGGACAAGCCTTCACTTCGCTTTGCCCGATTGGAAACCCCTGACAAAATACCTCCACCGCAGCCTATGATTACCCCTCCCCCATTGTACAGTCAATTCATCACTTCCTCCAACTTTCTCTCTCACGCACCAACGCACGCACAAGAGTTCACAACATATTCATACACACACACTACCGATATGATACTACCTTGAGATGAACAATGCCGGCGGGTTTGCTGGCGCGCTTTCGCCGTCCGACGCCGGAGGAAGAGTGGAAGAGGTTGGCGTCGCCGATCAACCTGACATCATCGCCGCCGGCGAGGTTCTCCGGGCGGGTCCTGCTCTTGCAATAGGAAATCACCCCATTTTGAAGAGTAAACCAGCGGGATCTCCAACCTTTATGATAATTAGTCCACTTGTAAAGACGGCCGGCCACGCAGAGACCCGCGTCGGATCCCCCGGCAATGTGGCTATAGTCAGATCCATAAACAACGGCCGAGCCGGTTCTCAAAAGGGTCGGCTCCGTTGACGTCTCCTCATCGATCGCCGATGGCCTATTCCCCTCCAAAGAAATGCAACAAAGCGGATACATTTCCTTGATCACCCGCATTTCGAAATTCCTTCTTATTTACTTTTACATGACCAAAATCAAACCAAACAAAAATCAAAATCAAAAAAACGATTGGGATTTTCCTCACATGACGAAACAATTCAAAAATTCACGTAAGATTCAGCCTCCCCAGAATTCTCTCAACCCAGAAAAAAGATATTCGAAATCAGAAGTGGGTTGGAGGAGGAATGCATGTAGGGAGAAGAATCAAAGAAAGGGAAGAAGAAGAAGATGACTAGATGAGAGAGGAGCGCTTAAAGTGGGCTTGAAGAAGGAGGAAAGGAAAGGAAGTAAAAATAGGAGTTTTGTTTGTTTAATGGACTGCAACGCGAAGGTAACTGCGTGAGAGAGAAATGATTAAATATACTGTGTGACTGTGTGAGAGAGAAAATAAAATGATGAATTAATAAAGCTATTGATTTATTCTGTGTAGTTATTTCCTATGAGGGAAATTAAATTGTTAGTAATATTAATAATGGTTGGTGATCAAACGGAAACGGTGTCTCATTTATTGCCAATGACCATAGTTTGTAGTATCGGGATTTCAAACAAACACGATAGTTCTGGACGTAGAATTGATATTGATCTAATTGAATCGTAAAATATTAAGATCCTATAGCATGTGTCAAATTACAAAAGCTACTATTGTATGATTCATCAGGATAATTTTTTAAAAAAATTAGATTCAAACATAATCGAAACTATGATTGATTCGGTATTTTAAAACCATAATCCTATTACACGGTTCGTGATCCTACAAAGTATGCCAATGACGGAAACAAATAAATATAAATAAAGAAAACTTTAAAATCAGAATTAGAAATGGATACGCTTCTGATCATCTAAAATGAAGAGTTGAGTACAATATTGAGTAACCAAATATTTATTTTTGATGAAAATTTTATATAAAAATATATATAATTAAGGGTAAGACTACAGTCAAATTAAAAAAACTTATTCAATCATTAAATTTAGTCTATGAAATTACATATACAATTGTATTAATAATACATTCAATCTCAAATCCAATAACTAAAAATAATCCATTAACGAGATTGGTATCTTCTAGTTTCAAAATTTTTGAAACTATAGTACCCCAAAACTTTTATAGACAAATCCAAGGGAGGGTGATGGTGGGATCCTTGAATTTGCTCTATAAAAGTTTCGAGACACTCTAATCCCAATATTTTAGAAATTAGAAGATTCCAACCTCATTAACGGGACTATAATTTTTCGTATATTTTTAATGAGGGCATGTTATTTGCAGGATACTTTTTATTAAACATAGGACATTTTTTTAGTGAAAATACATAAATACCCTCACCTCTAACAAAATATTTCTTACTTTTATTATTTATTTATTTTTAAAAAATCCACCATTGTTGCTGGTGAGAAGAAAACCTCCTCGCCGGCGACAATGGCCAGCAACCTTCACCGGCCTCTGGCGACCTTCGCTAAGGGGCGGCGAAGGTTCGGAAAACCTTCGCCACAAGATGGCGAAGGTTTTTTTTTTTTTTTTAAGTTTTTACTGTCCGTTCTACAAACGGAAATTGGTTTTGCAATTTCCAGTTGCATAACCCAATTTCCTTTCTTTTTTTTTTTTCTCTCTCTCTCTCTCTCTTTGTCTTCTCCAATTGTGCCGATTTCCGGCGATTTGTGCTGATTCCGTCGATTAGCTTGAAGGAGCACAGGAAGAAGGAAGCAAGAAACAACGCAGGAAGAAGGAAGAAGGAAGGAGTAATTTCCCTTCACACTAGCTAAGGACAATTCAGTAATTTTGCCTCAAAAATTTTGAAAAATGTCTTATGAATAGTATTTCGAGTCATTTACATAACAATTCCGTTTTAATGAAGGGTGTAAAGGAAATTATTGTGAGATTTTTACGAATCTTGACTAATATTCCAGCTGTAAAGTGGTTATAATAATTTGCAGCTGTAATTAATGAGAGTTATGACAAATGTATCAGTTTGCAGTTAATGTTTAATTTTGAATATTAACATATGAATACTGAAAAGTGAATTTAAAAAGAAAAATATCTAATTTATATATCCTTCTATAGTGTTGAAATCTACAGATATTAGCTTCTTCTTTTTTTTCCTTTTAATAATTAAGCATGGAATATCATTCATGAAAATGAGTAAAAGATACAATGTTAATGTTTAATTTTAAAAGACAACAAGTTTATTTAGCATTCTAAAAATACATTGTATGAGAGAAAAAAGAGTGTCATTCTAAAAGGTTAATTTGATGGAATAAAAACGCATGATCTAGAAATTATATATATTACAAAGGGTGCGAATCATTCCAAACTTATGTGGCACACAGACCATGAGGTAAAGAGTTCGAATCGTGGCTTCCATCACCTTTCCAAAAAACAATTCCCTCTGTTCGATCAAATTTTCATGAATCACAGTACCTCTTGGTATTTTGTCATAGGATTATATTCTATTAAGAAAATAATATTTTTTTAAAAAAATCAATCATTAGATGTAGTGTGTCTCAGCGAAATGAGATTTTTCGCAATATAACAACAATAATTAATTGTGGCAACTTTAATTGATGGGTGCAAATGACATATTTTGACCCGGTACCACAGGAATACAGATATTGGATTCAAACTTTAGGACCTTACTCCCTAAGTAACAACACAATGAATTTTTCAGATTTACTGATGTGGGAAAGTATACATTTTACATTATTTGAAAAGTATTAATTTGATGTTCCAACTTCCAAGCTTCTACTGCCGTCCTGTTTTGACTTTGACACTTTCAAATTCCTACATTTCAACAAAATGCTTCCTCAAAGTATAGTCTATATATATCATATCTGCAACCGCTAACCCTCCAACTAATTAGTATTAGATTAGACTCAAATTGGAATGATTAAAAATATTTTGTGTAATCTGTGGTGAATTATATTTGCCACGTAACTTCGGCTGTATGAATTATATTTTGTTATTATGTTCAATTGAATACATCGTTTATCGTTTCATTTATGTTTAAATATTTAGCATGTCTTATAGATATAATTTTTCTTCAAATATTTTCTTTCCTATATTAACATTCTATCCGTTCAAATGGCCGGAAGATTTAATAAGTGTTATGAAAATATATATATATGTTTTATTGTTCTTACTTGTTATGCTCTTACTAATATAATTATGTATTTGTTTGTAACTAATTCACACTTAAAATGTGAAGTCGTAAAATGAAACAAATGATGGTAGATTAATTATTCTATGTATTGTTACTTCCTTTGTAGTTTGTTCATACAACTATGCCGACATTCTCATTTGTGTTATATTTTTTTCCAGGACGAATTACATTTACTTTCTTAAATTTTGATGAAATTACAAATATTCTGTAAAACGTCGGACAATTATATTTATCTCTTGCAAGTTTTGATAAAATAATAAATATATCCATTTGAAGCAAATAAATTATTTTTATTGACCTATTTATTATCTTGAATAAATCAGGAAATGATTGCAATTGTCAAAAAACTTAAGAAGCTATTTGTAATTTCACTAAAATTTAAGGAAGGTAAATGTAATTCACCCATAATTATCTATGCTCTTATTTTAGTATAAGACAACACAGAGAACATTTGGATTTGAAAAATGAAATGACTAACCATTTTGTCAACTAATGAGCTAGCTGGAAGAGTTTAATTAAAGGCTGGCCATGTCAAAAAATTAGAGTGTTTCAACTAATTCAAAGTCAAGGTGCCAATTAATTTGGTCAAACATATGATGAAGTCCCACATTAATAATTAATTTGTGTGAAAAGATTGGAACTTTGGAGGGAATATGAGTACATTAAGGGCATGTTCTTTTTGGGCGTTTTAAAAATGATTTGAAAACAAGTTTTGGAAAATAGTTTTATAATGTAAAAAGTGTATTAAAAATGTAAAAAATAAATGCTGAATAGTAAAAAATTGTATTGAAAATGATGAAATATGATTAAAATATATTAAATTTACTGTTGAAACCAAAACCGTTTTCAAAACGACAAAAAAAGAACATGCCCTAATTTTCCAAAGATTGTGGGAAAAAGGAGCTTAACTTCATTACAAGATTTCATTTGGATCTAAAGTTAGTCAAACTGATTAATGTCCTGAAAAAGCAAGCTACTACTAATTGCCACCATAATGTGCAATTATTTAGAGTTGCTCTTTTTCCCTATTAAAAAGTAGTAGTAATTGAAAGAAAAGATTATACTAAAAGTCACATCCAAGTTTTATTTTTTTATTTTTTCATTTTTAAGTAACATGACTGATATTTTGTAGGTTCGTACAATGTTATTCTTGAATGAAATTTGATGCAGTAAGTAATATGACTAATTTTTTTTGGAAAAATGACATTTTTGGTACTAAATGTTTGAGTTGTTTGTAAATTTGGTACTAAAAGTTTACTCTATTTCAAATTTATGCTTTTCTCGAACGTGGAAAAGGATCCAATGAATTCGAAAGAATTGAACGAGGAGCCGTATGAGCTGAAAATCTCACGTATGGTTCTGTTGAGTGGCAGTAAGGGTAACTTATCTATCAAATTTTCCACATCACCCCCAAAAAACCAAACTCTTAACAGAGGTCCTTATTGCTACTTTATTTTTCAATAACTCCTATAGAATTATACAATAAGACCGAGGTCTTATCCATTTATAGATGGGGCATCTATAGCAGCTAGATCTAGAGGGAAGTTATGAGCATTACATTCATGCATAAACTACCATACCAAGATTTGCACGGTTAATAATATCAGCCCAAGTATTAATTACACAACCTTGACTATCAACTACAGATTGGTTGAAATAAAATAAAAAAATTTTATGCTTGTTTCTTTCTCTTGTTTGAGACAAGTCATGAATACAAAATGTTGTAGTATTTTACAGTGAAAGAAGTTGGAACGAAGTTGTTAATAATAAATTACCTAGGAGTGTTCTCTAGCGATAAAATGATTCATTTTGAATCATCCCTGTATTATCATAGTGGTAGAAAGAGTACCTGTTGTATCGAGACTTCAAACAACTTGCTTTAACCATGTTGATATTCCTACATTATTGGTTGATAGAGAATCAAAGTGTATTTTACCAATAAAAGTTCACAGGTACAACCTTTGTAACTTCATGGTATACTCATGGATTGGCTAGCTCCTATTTGGAAGGCTGCAATTTCTTAACTGCCGCAGTTTCGACTCCTGCTAATAGTTTAGCACATTCTTTGTTGTTACTATGGGGTCCTGAAGCACAAGGGGATTTTACTCGTTGGTGTCAATTAGGGCCGAAGAAAACAATTCCTAATTGTTGGTACCAAAAAAAAAAGCTGTCGATTCAGTAGCATGGGCTGCAATAAGGTCGCGATGTCATTATGTTAATACAAAATGGCTCGGCGGTATGTTAACAAATACATTCATTACACAAATAAAACGCGAGCAAATCTTTACCCAGAGTAGAGCATAAACCTAAGAAGCTGAAAGAGACCCAATCAGTAACAAGAAAATACCATCGTGATTTGGATTGAATCTCGATGAAACAATACATCAATGAGAAGTTAATTCAATCAGTTTAGTGATGTTTTTATTATTAGGGATGTTTTTATTTTTATGTAGTCAAACCAAAGTCAAAGGTAATTTGGGAGTATTTTACAAATTCTACAATTTTGTGAGGGCTGAAAAGATAATTTTTCTAATATTATTTCCAAAATATTTTCGCGTTTTTTTTTTCTCCTCAGCCAATGTGCAAGTTTTCTTCTGACTGAGAAGAAAGAAAACCGCGAAAATATTTTGGAAATTATATTAGAAAATTATATTTTCAACTCCCACAAAATTGTAAAATAACCTCAAATTACTGCTTACTCCGGTTTGACTACGCAAAACCTGCTATAGCAGGTACTGGTACTAATTAAAAATGCAATAAAGTATAAACATAAAGCACAAGTTTGAAACTGAATAAACTTTTAATACCAAAGTTGCAAACAGTCCAAACTTTTAGTACTAAAAGTACTATTCTTTCGATTTTTTTTTCAAATTAGCACAATGCTATTCTTTAACTAAACTGATACTCGTAAGTAGCATGACTAATATTTTTCAAGTTTGTATAATATTACTCTTGAGTTAAAAACTTATACTCACAAGTAAGAGGACTGATACTTTTTAAAGTTAGTACAATGTTACTCTTCAAATAAAAACTTATACTTCTAAGCAACATGACTTATGCTAGTATGCTACTCATTAATTTGTATGGGTACAATGTCACTCTTGAGTTAAAAACTTATACTCTCAAGTAGTGTGCCTGATTCTTTTCAAGTTAGTACAATTAATGTTACTCTTTAATAAAAATCTATACTCGTAATTAGCGCTACTAATACGTTTTAAATTTGACAGAGTTACTTTTAAACCAAAACAATGATACTCAGAAAAAGAAAAAAAATCATCTTATACAGGAACCGTTTCACATGAAACTTGTTCCTACTTCTAAATGTATATTTTGTAATTATTTATCCAAATTCAACATAATAATCAAACATTATATTTCTACCATCGTTTTCTAGTCCTTTATCTGGAACCAGTCTAATTTTATTTTTCAAACTTTACATTTTTTTTTTTTTTTTTGATATTACAAACTTTACATTCGAAATTTAGGAATACAATAACTGTTCCAGTTCCACAAATTAAATGTTTGATATATATTAATATCTGCTGTACTAAATTCAGAAAGTGCACCTCCCTAGTTAAAAATTTAAGGAGTTAAAATAATGTACTAAAAAAAGGCAGGCCCTAGGTGGGAAATTGCGTTCTCTGTTTTTATGTCCCAAAATATATTACCACATACGAAATATTTCACGTGAAACGATGTTTCCATTTTATTTATTTTTTTAAATTTATAAAGTACAATTCACAAACTCGTAATTTGACAATAGACAATTTACCCCTATAATTTGAAAATGAATAACTTGCTCTTTTGTCGTATGAAAATGGGCAACTTATCCCTCATGGTTTAAAAATTGACAACTTACTCCTCACGGTTTGAAAATGGACAATTCACCACTCATGATTTAAAAATGGACAACTTATCCCCCATTTTTAATCCCTTTTGAAACCATGCGGTAAATTATCTCATTTTCAAACCACGGGGACAAGTTGTCAATTTTCAAACAACCGAGATAAATTTTCCACTTTCAAACCATGGAGGTAAGCTATCTATTTAGTGAACCTCTTTCACCGTATTTTCGTGAATAAAATATTCCCTCTTTCCCAATGAAAATTATGGAAGGATATTGCTTGGAGTTATAATTTGTAACTTATAAATAGTTGTATCTCGTTACTTTTTTATAAACAAATATAAATTTTAACTCTAAAATCATTTAAATTATATAATCTTATTTGGCACACCCACTTATAAATAAAAAAAATATATATATATAATAAATAACGTCTCCTAATTAATCATCAAAATATGTGCATGTTCCCTTCCCATATGAAATGTTACTATCCAAAAACATACCTTTAATATTGGTCTCCTCTTTCCATCGTTTTATATGTTTTTTTCTCTTTTTTTGTATGTTTCATGAAAAGGATCTTCACATGCTTGTTTTTGTCAAGCAATTCATGCCTGCATTTGCTGCAAAATAATCATAATATCTATTACTAATTAAGTCGGCAACTAAAAGACATTCGTAGGTTTTATGTCTTTGGACCATCCATGAATGCTACTAGTCAATAGGGTATCTTGCTTTGATTCTGGTTTGGTTTGGTTTTTGTTTTTGACGGTAATTTTTATATTTTATAATAATACGTTTTTATTATTTTTAATACATATTTTTATTATTCATTAACACATTTCTTACATATTTAATAATTTTTTACTTTAATTAAAATCAAAATTATAAAATCGTTCATTAAAATGTGCTGACGTACGTGCCAATTTTAAGGTGATACTTATGCTCCTAAATGTCCAAATAGAAGATGACAAATGATGTATACCAGAATATGAGAGAGAAGAATATTCACAAGTACGTTCTCTCTTTGGTTCTTTGAAGCCAAAAAAGCAAGAAGATTTTTTTTATTTTTTTTATTTTTTTAGCCCCCTTAGTAAGTTTTTGCTCATAATGAGTTATAATGGGTTTATTTATTTTATTTATTTATTCTCTCAATATTCTTGAACAGGAAAATTTTGCACTTTTTTCTATTCATGTCCGGCATAATTTGTCGTTTGGAACAAAGAAAAATTGTCGAGGGCAGATTTTCTTTTTCTTTTTCTTGTTCCTGTCCTTTTATTACAAAATTGTAGTATGTATATATAATAATAATAATAAAATAGAATGCTTTATGCAAGATATCTTCTATTCTCAATATTTTCTTATCTTGTGAAGTTTGTTTGGGGTTTTCCTTTTAGTGTCTGGTGATTTCCCTTTTAGTTTATGTCCCAATGAATAAGTGTAAATTTCTTTCACACAAAAATACATAAATAGGAATTTTACTATTTTTCATGTGGAAATTAAGTTATTTGAAAGCTTTCATCAGATGATTAATAATGTATTCGAGATTGGATTCATGTTTTGATATGAGATATGTACAATGCAATGCGTGAATGTTATGAAAACACGCATATTTGATTTAAGACATTAGTGTATTACATATTAAGTTTAGCTTATAATGTATTGAATTTATCCGCTGATATGTCGTGGTTACGAGTAGTTAGCTATTGAAGTATCACATGTCGATCTTAACATCAAATGAACATCACATTTAGCTTGATGGATTGCTTATTTAGTTTAATCTCTGATTTATCGGATATTGATGAAAACACATGTATTAAGTTTATCGGCTGGAATATTATTGTTGGACACTATCAAACCGTCAGGTAAGAGACTCCTATCTTTTATCATATGATCAAATTATTCGCAATATTTTTTGAATAATCAAACATGAATTTCATTATTATAAAATAAAGGTAAAAGTACAACTAACTCTCTCGTGGTTTGATAAATAAACAACTTACACCTTTGTAGTTTGAAAGTGGACAACTTACCCACACGTGGTTTGAAAATAGACAATTTACCCCCACATGGTTTGAAAATAAACAACTTACCCCCCTATGGTTTGTAAATGAACAAATTACCCATGTATCACATAGTTTGGAAAGTGATTAAAATAGAAGGGGTAAGTTATCCCTTTTCAAACCATTGGGGGCAAGTTGTCAATTTTCAAACCATATAGGGGTAAGTTGTCCATTTTCAAACCACGTGGGGGTAAGTTATCCACTTTCGAACCACGAGGAGGTAAATTGTCTATTTATGAAACAACGATGGGTAAATTGTACTTTACCTTAAAATAAAAGGTAAAACACCCACATTAAATATTAATGCCCATAGTACTTATTTATGGTTAGACAATCACAACCAACTAATGAAAATTCATTTTGGAAAAATGAAAAACAAAAAGGAATTATTTATAAAAATAAAAAGAGAGAGAAAGAAAGAAGTGGGAGATTCACTTAGGGAATAGTCTATATTGTATTACTAAAAACAGTATTACAAATTAGATTTTTCTAATAACTAGATAGAGTATTTCCTCCATTTTTTAAATCGTAACTTGTGATTCATAAACAGTTAATATTACAATTTTGTATAACGAAATCAATAATAGTAAAAAATTCAAGAGAGAGTAACTGTGAAACGTGAAAGTGGTAGAGATGGTTCCCGGTGTGGGCACATGTGGCACGGTAATCAACTGCCCACGCTTCTTCTGAGATTCCGTGAAACCATATTTTTCTTTATATCTTCTCGACTCTCACCATGCCCATTACAAATTAACGTTCATTTTTTACTCCTTTTATTAATTAATTAAAAACCTAATTATGTTGGTAAATAATATCTCAATTATATTTTTTTTAAATTATATTATACTCGTACAATAATTCTTTATCACATATTGAGTCGAGAAAAGAAGAAAGGAATCCCTGTATGTATATGGTAGCGACATGATAAAATTCTAAGGGCATGTTCTTTTTGAACGTTTTAAAAACGGTTTTGAAAAATAGTTTTATAATGTAAAAAGTGTATTGAAAATATAAAAAGTAGATGCTGAATAATAAAAAGTTGTATTAGAAATGATAGAATATGATTAAAATATATTAAATTTACTGTTAAAACCAAAATCGTTTTAAAAACGAAACAAAAAGAAGACGCCCTAAATTTTAATTCTTTAAATGAATGTACGGAGCCATATTGGTTGGGAAAATGGAAAGCGTACGAGTTTTGAAACCTCGAACACGTAGTACGGAGTAGTATATACGAATTGGAAGTCGTCTAAGTTGGAAGTGGAAGCTACGGTGAAGTTTCCTTCCTTATTATTCTATAAACTGTACTTTGAATGTGTACATATATTTTCTCAAATTAACGAGATCATGAACTTTTTTTAATTTTACTTTTATAATAAGAAATAGTATGTGTAGATACAACATCTTAATAAAATGACATATCTATCTTTATTCTTAAAGGTGGTCACGTGTTCTTGAACGAACCCGGCATTCTGTATACGTAGACCAATAACAAGATGGCTTCGACCCCTGATTCGATCATTTAAAAATAAGAGGTGTAAAAGCTCTCCTTTATCCAAATTTGTTTTCGAGACACGATTCCGAATGGTCTGTTCACCTTGACTCGTGTTGCAAGACGAAAACTCTATTGGCGAGATTCACCTTCATCAAGTGATAAAGATTATATTTCATTATTCGAAAGAAAATAGTCGATACAATTACGAACATATTTTTAAGTGGGGACCGGAAAAGGAAAAACGGGTCAAAAATAACAGAGCAACATCGGTTCATCTTCATCTAGTGAGATACATGGGGTGGGTGAAGTGTTGTCGCTTGTCAGTTACGTTATTGAAGGAAGAAACCAAATGAAATCCTCGTACCATACAATAACACCGGCGACATTTTCACAACTACTAAGATTAATTAACTCACATTAGCGAGCCTGTGTTTTATCGGTTGTGACGTATATAGGGTTACTCAAAGGTCGGGATTCAATTCTTACTTTATCCAGTTCTGTTTATTTTAGAGTGTAGACTGACAGGATTTTACAAAAAACTCCCCAATTTCCTCTTTCTCTTATCTATCTAATAGAAAGATATAGCTAGTTAAAAAAAAAAAAAAAATCCCAACTGTATATGTGTGTGTGTGTTTAAAACTACAGTCCCATTAAAAGAATCATACAGTTAGTTTCTTGACTGAACGGTACTTTATCAATATATATATATATATATGTATGTGTTGTGGGTTAAAAATTTTACAGTGGAACTAAATAACTGAATTCAAATATAGGACAGGGTAAAGGTGGTCTACACAATTTCCATTTGAACTGTAATTGTGAAATATGGTTCCAAGATTCGTAACAAGAATTTGCCTTTAAAGTTCAATTTTGGTTCTTGATTTTGAGGAACCGTCCAAATTTATATATATTATGTTATTTATATTTATATTTTTTTATATATTGCCTATTAAATATTTTATTTTTATTTATAATATTTTTCATTATATCATTTAAAATTTTTACTACTTTAATTTAATAAAGATTAAATTATTAGGAATATATTTCCTTTAGGAATGAAAATATTGGGGATAGGAATGTTATTCTCCTTTTCAATTTCAGTTGTAATTAAGAGTTCGTTAGCATTGGTTTTTATTCTATTTTATGTACAATACATTGTATGTATTATAAGAATTTCTCATCATTCACAACAAACATTTTTATTATTTAGTTACGTCTTTATATTTCTAATGCAGTTTTTATACTTAAAAATCATCTTTGCAAACATCCCTTAAACTTTGTTAACATACATGCCCTACAATTCATGTAGAAAAAAAAATCAAATATCGTAAATTTAATTATTTTTTATAATCAACTTGAATCAGTACTATTAATATTGAAACAATAACCGTTTCAAACTGGAATCGAAATCATAACCGTCACCGTATTCTAAACCGGTTGAAACCGAAACAATCATACATAGTACTCTTCATTTCCATTTTCAGTTCCACTTATCTTGAAACTGAAATTAACAATTTTGAAACCGCGGTCACCCCTAAGATAACCTAATATCGTTAGACAAATCCAACGACTCTATCAAGTAAACCAAAACACTAACACGTAGATAAAATTAAAAGAAAATCCAATGGTAGATGCGTTCATAAGTGACGAGATACAACTCGAAACACGACTTATCAATTCATGTAGGGTTGATTCCACGTCGTCATCGTCCTCCATAATTGACTCGAGTCTGTACTTTGAAGGACCACAGGCGCGCCCACCTCCCCCCGGCTGCAGTTTATGCAAAGCCATCGAGGAAGACAATATTTAGGGCATATGCATGAATCGAAGAGTTATGATGATGCATGGTTAATCGTGAGTGTTGACCGTGGACTAGGATTCGATATGCCCTGCATCCATAGATAGCTTCTTCTCTTAGTACTGAGTTTTTTAGGACCACTGTGCTTTCTGGGATGTGTCGATCTCTCCTTAATTTGAATGCCGGAAGGCTGTGGAGAGGAGGGCCGGCCTGAGGGTGCGCCACATGCGCGACCGCTCAGGGCCCAGAAAAATAAAGGGTCCCCGATATATTTTATTAGTAATTATAAATATTTTTTAAATTCATTTAAAAGAAAATTTAAAGTCACTTCAATGGACCATTCAATATTGGATTGAGTATGTAATTGTATAGTTAATTTATACAAGGTCAAATTCAAGGGCTGAATGTTTTTTAAAGAGAGTCTCACCTTATAAAATATAATAATTTATTTTAAGGGCCTAAATAATATAACACAAATTTCATATATTTAATAAAACACTATACAAAATTTATTAATTCATTTTAGAGGTCAAATAACGTAATATTTATAACTCAATATATTTATTAAAAGCCACATTTTTAATGAAACCTTACAAAAATATTATTAATTCATTTGATGGACTAAATATTATAGTACTACCATATATTTATCAAGACCCATATATTTTATGATAACACATAAAAAGTTTACTCATTTATTAACTAACATGATTACAATCATTTCTTATTTATTTATTGAAACCTTACATATTCATCGTGTTTTTTTTGTGGCGGTACGTAAGTGGTGTGGTGCTCTCACATCAATGCCACGATATACACGAGTCACAATTAGTGGTGAATCTAGAAATTTATTTTAGTGGGGCACAATATATATATCGTATAACCAAAAAAATTATATTTTAAAATAGGGTTAAATTAGAAGAAAAAAATAACAAAAATAATACTCCACCTGTTTCATTAGAAGAGTCCACTTTGTTGTACTAAAATAGTATAATAAACTATAAAGTGGACTCTTCTAATATAACGGAGGGAGTAAAAGAGAAAGAAAAAGAAAATTATTTAGTCATTCTTTTACATTTTTTCGCTTTGAATGCAATTTTAATTATGATCAATGTAAACCTTACTAATACTCCAGCAAAAAAAAATCATAACATTAATACAATTTGGCTATGTATTGTAAATCTTACCAATACTTGAAAAAAATTGATCATAACCTTAATACAATTTAGTTATGTATTGTGTATTATTATGTTTAAATTTACAATTGAAAAAACAGTAGGGGCACAATATATTATTTTAACAAATTTTTTATAAAAATTATACTAAATATATAAAGAGCAGTGGGGGCATATGCCCCCAGTGCCCTCATGCTAAATCCGCCGGTGGTCACAATATACAATGCGAAAAATGACTCTTTATAAGGGATAGCTGGAATATTATCCATCTGTTTCATCTGAAGAATCCACTTTCTAATTTTATTTTTGTTCTAACAGAAGAGTCATCTTTCAAATTTTTTTACTCTTAGGGCTTGTTTGATAACCCAACTTAATGTTTATAGTTATTTTATTAAGAGATAATGACTTTTTGTGTGTTTGATAATGAAAATTCAATCATTTTAATCGTTTAAGCACTGCTTATTTCCTTTACAAAAAATTAAGCGCAAAAAGTCAGCTTATTGCTTATCACTTAATGCTTCACGTAATAATTCCTTAAATAATTCATATTTGATTTCCGAAACTATCCTTTTTATTTTAGTTATATTGATTTAACTATAATTTTTTTTTCTTCATTAGCATACCACATATTTTAAACTTTTTCATTATAATATTGTCAAATAAAATCTAATTTATTTTTATTATCATATTTTGGTATTAAAAATTTATCTAATAAATTATATCATTTACATATTTTTATAATTCAATCGATATATTTTATATTACTTACATAATTCATTAATCATATATGAATGTTATTGTAAAAATTTTAATTTCTTTTTTACACTACAATAATGGATTCATTTTTCATTTTATGGGTTTTAATAAATTGTAATAATTTTTTTTTTGGTATTTTAATCATTCAATTTAACGTGTTTTATCTTATTTTGTTTCTTTATGTTTTTCATTAATCATAATTGATGTTTTATTACAAAATTTAATATTTCGCATATATAAATATAAAAAATTCACCGTAAGGGTAAAATGGTATATTTTCAAGATTTCAGCAATAAGATCAACATATTTATCAAACAAGATCGAGTGATTAAGCATTTTGGTTCAAAGGTTCGAAAAATATATTTCAGCATTAAAATGTTAAGTGCTTAATAAATTCAGCATTATGGTTTCAGCATTAAGCATTCATATATAAACATTAATTTTTATCAAACCGGACCTTATTATCCTTTTTAATATAATAATAAGATGTTCATAATTAACCTGCATTTTAAAAAGTAAAGATATTAGTGAAATAAATTGTGATAAATTAGCTATAGTAAGTGTTGCAGCTTGAAATCCAAAATAAGTTGAGCATGTTGAGACCGAACTCAGAGGGATTATATTATACCCCTAATATTTCTCTTTTCTCTAAAATTCTAATTTTTCTATCTAGTATTGAATTTTTTGTATTCTCATGAGAATAGTAAGTGCAGTTTTTTTTTTTTTTTTCCTTCTCTCCGGATAGATTTATTTCCCTCTTATAATAGGTGAAAATTACCCCCAAACTCTCCAAACAAGTGCGCCCTTATATTTGTATAAACTTTTAATATGTTTGGTAGACGGACATTAATTATCTAGATCAAATATTGTAGCAATCTAGACTTCAAAACAATCTAGATCAAATATTGTTTATCATGACTTTTTCATCGGACACATAGGGGTGCTAAAGTAGGCAAGTACCTTGTATAATTCATTAATTGAGTCTGATAATTCAGAAGGCAAAAAATGAGCAGTAAATTTGAGTCAGCTTGCACAAAACAAGGCTTTCTCATCCTCATCAAAGATAAGAAGATAAGGTAAGGTGTTTAAATTAGAGAAACCATTAATTGTTGCAGCAACATTATTTGTTTGCAGGACAGGACCATTTTGTGATTGAGATAGTTAACACACTTCCATCACCACCTGAAATTGGACACAAACTCTCTTGCCATTTCCTACATAATTCCATTCAATACACACACAATATTAATCTATAGACTTTGTTGGTCCTCTCTATGGAAAATTCATATTTCCTGTATTTTTAATTTTTTTATACTTTCCTAAAATAATTATGTGTGTTTTATCCTATGACGAAATCAGGAAAAAAAAAATCCTCAAGAATTCAACATATAAACATATATTTTTTAAATTTTTAGTTAACGTACATAATTTTTTATAGTTAAATATACATTGCTAATAAAGGTAAGTGAGGAGTTTGGAGGGATCCGGGGACCAACCCACCCACCCCCTTGGTTCCACCCCTGTTTCCACAACTAATCCACATTTAAAAGGTAAATACATAAATGGAAATAAAAGTGATGACAAATTAGTCATATTAGCTGTTATACAACTTAGACTTTAAAATCTATAAGAGACTGTACATTTTAAAAACTAGACTATTATACTGGAACGCAACATATATAATATTTAAGGTGAATTTCAAAATACTACCTAGGTATGGTAAGCTCGAATAAAATATCAAAATACCCTCTAAATTTATATAAAACTACAAAATTGTCATATTTCTCCAAACAAAAATAACCCTAAGAAAGGGTATTTTGAAAATTAATTTCATGAAAATTCAACATTTATTTTGATTTTTTTTTAAAACCAATCATAGAAGATATTTTGAGATTTACCCATACATAGATGAATATATAGAAGCTCCAAAATGGAACCAACAAGAGGCAAGTAGGCAAAATATAGCAAATCAAATCACTAAGTAGAGTCACTTCCTCCAATTAATAATGGCACCAATTTGTGCCTAAACTTTGTGAGACCAAAATTGATCAAACCCATGTGCCCACAAGAAATATATGTTATAGTTATCACCCCATTACTTTTGGGTCCATCTAAAGCTTAACTTAGTCTCAATCAAAATGTCTCTTCCAAGAAGAAAAACCTATGGTTAGGGAGGCCAAAAAGTCACATTAAGAGCACAATTGTTCCTTAGTTTTTTCAACCGCACGTTTTCAAACATATATATAAACAAATTAATTAAAGATCATCCAAGGGCACATACTTTATTGTAATTAATATTCATTAGTTCTTATCTTCTACTACATTCTCTTTTAGTCCTTGTTGCCCTGATTTGGATTGATTTAAAGAAGAACAATTTGTTGTGTAGTGGCGGAGCCATGCATATATATATGTGATACTTTTAAGAGTTTGCAGTTTTACACTCTTTAGAATTTTCAAAAATTACAATCTAGCCCATCAAATTTTATAATTTTAAAATTTTTTGTTTTCCTTGGGTAAATTACTAAATTCCCCCCTAAGATTTGGAGACCTTGAGATTTTGAAATTTGCCTAGCAAATCCTGAGATTTTTAAAGAACTTACCAAACCCCCTGAATGTGCAAAATTTTTGGCTATACAAGATTCGTTGGGTAATTTTCAATATATAAGTTGAAACCTACTTTGACTCACAAGTTTAAATTAAAAAAATTTAATTTCAACCTACTTAATAAGCACTCTACGTTATTATTGGAAATCGACGTGGTATATTTAACACATACTTATGACCATCAATAAGAGTTAGAGTTAGAGTTTTCGTGTGCTGAACTGGTTGAATTATGTTTGGACTTATAATCCAAAATTTGTTATAATGCGTAATGTGTGTATTTTTAATAAATGATTACAAATAAACTAGAGAACACTTCTTGACATGTTTTGGAGACGCCTACATTTAGGACTTGTACATCATCAATGACGACCTGCATGCGACATATTGACACATCACTACTGAAAAAATGGCCCTTATACACCACCACCTAAAACCAACACGCACATATACATATATATATACATATATATATATATATATCAACCCCACGAACATGCATACTAACACACCACCACCGAAGAATATATAAATATATAGTTTTGTGAATATGTTCCAACTTTTTACCTCAAATCAAGTAAGCCATCTCCTTTGGAGATGCCAATTTGCTGAAAAGAAGCTAAAGACAGTTGCTTTATGCAGCTGAGTTCCAAGCCAGCTACATAAAGCAGTAATTTCAGCAAATAAGTACTGTGCTTCAGCAAAAATGCTGAAGCACTGTACATTCTGTAAGCAATTCTATAATTTTTTTAAAAAACTTTTTATATGTTTATATTATTATTATATTACTTATGTAATTTGCAAGTTAGTCCTTAGTTTATTTAATTACTAATTTGTTATTTTATAGTATACAATATGATTTATTATATATAATAGTAATTTTATTTTTGCTTATTTATTGTTTATAGTTATTTTATAATTTTAAACACTGGAACATTATAATTTGTGGATTATGATTCTATTAAATATTTAATTAAAAATTATATTTATAACTAATTTAATTTAAAATATTAGTATTGTATTATGCATGTCTAATGTAATATTTTATTTTATGTGTACGTCAGTTTAATAAAGAAATTTTGATTATTTATTTAAATATTTATGTGAAATTATTATTTAGTATTTTAATGGTATAGACAATTTAATACTTTCGTTCAGTATTTATTAAATGTGTAATAATAACTAAAAATAGGGGGTATTCTGTAAAAAAATGAAAAAGTGAAAAAAAGAATAATAAAGAATAATATTAAATTAAATAGGGAAGAAAATTTAATAGAATATTTTTTTTTTGGATGGAGATGTGAAATTGGTTAGAATAAAATCACTGTAAATTCTGTAAAATATGAAAAAATTTGTTGCAAAATGAAGAAATGGTTGGAGATGGCCTAAAATACCTATTTTAGAAAAATAGAGAGTACAAAGAGTTAAAAAAAAAAAAACTAAAATTATTAAGTCTATTAGTTGAAGAGGCAACAATGATTGTGAATGAGGTAGCTAGCTAGGTAGTACTATTTTTCTTTGGAGAAAATTAAAGGTGGAGACTGATTATTCTTGTTGTTGAAGGGTTTTTGATGTATATATATATATAATATAGTGGTGGAGATCCACAAGGTACGCCATATTTCAAGTTCAAACCCAATTGATTTTGATCATTTGATTTGATGCCACCACTCACTCACCACTCTTTGTGTCCCTTAATAATTCCCCTTCCAATGCTATAGGTAAGATCACTACTTCTAAGCAATAAATCAATACTTTTATTATATATATTAGTCTAGATCCCACTTTCCCATTCATTCATTTCAGATTTAGACAGAGACCACTAGTTCTACTTCCATTATTATTTTTATGTTTTGTTTGACACCTCAAAATCTTTCTATATCTCTGTATTTATATACTTCATTCGTTTTATTAGAAAAATTCAGTTTTGATTTATTTTTCGTTCTCTTACTAATATAAATATACATGATTCACAACTAATTTTTTGAAAGGTGAGGACATAGTAGGAAAAAATTGTGATAAATTACATATTTTAAGGTGTGGTATGTTTGCACCAATAAAAACGAGTACATTGTACAAACTGAACTCTTACGACGAAAAGGTATATATATATACATCAAAGAATTGAGGTTTAAGGCTCCCAATGTTTAAGAGACAAGATACCCCCAAAAGTGTGACCAAAACGTGATATGGCCGGGGAGATTGCATAATTTAAGGTGGATTTGATCATTTGATGACATAATAATTCGCTTAGTTTAATACGTAAGAGCATATTTTTGTAGAATTCTATGTTGTCTTGATAACCCAACATGTATATTCAAAGCCTAACTTAAAGATGAAAAATGAAAAATAATAATAATATTATTATACTTTATTATATGTTTTCAGTCCACAATCTCTACATATTCGATGCCTGATCGTGTCGGTTGATGACTCGCATGCAACTCTTTTTTGTAAATTTGTAGGGCTTTGATACCTTAAAAAAGTACATAAATACGTATCATAGAATTTGAAACCTTAATTATGACCCACAAATATCTCCGATTCTTGTTCGTTAACAGTTAACATGTTTTAAAACAGGCTTTCAAAGGAAATAGTTTTTAGTGTAAAATGTGTATTGAAAATGAAAAAATATAAAATTAAATAATAAAAGGTTACACTAGAAAAAATGAAAAATAATTATAATACATTAAATTTACTGTAAAAACTAAAAATAAAAACAAAATCAATAAAAACGAAGATACCTTTAACTAATTTGTGATCTACAGTTATTTGGATGGAAAGAGTATATACTTTTCTATGGCTTGTTCTTTAAGTTTTCTTCTCTGGTTTGTTAATTAGTTGATGAGTTGAGTGTATATGGAGCAATGAAAAGTTAGTTAGAATAAGGGTTACTTGTAATTACTTTAATCTGTATTTGTTGTAATGAAAAATTGGTTAAAAGGGTCACCTATGTTCAGATAGTCTGATCACCTAATCATCCAATAAGTATAAGTATCGAGTTTAATGTTAAGTAACGATTATAATGTGAGAAGTATCAAGTTAATTTACAACGTATAAACTCGATATATGTATATGTACGTGTTTTTGATACTTATTATTTTAATATAAACACAATCGTACTAAATTTGTTAAATCCATACGCAAGTTATCGGGCAATCAGACACGTCACATACACATTCTTGCAACTTATAATTACTTTTTCCTTGACATTTGGGAAAAAATACTAAAACATCCCTTGATTTAGTCAATATTACTAATACCTTCCCGCTAATTTAGACAGATTATCGTACGATCTTTATCAATAGAAAAATAAACACAATTATTATTAAGAGAAATTAAATTTTAAAAAAAATATATAATCAAATATCAGAAGAGATATATAAGTGTAATTACCCCTAGTTAAAACTCCCAAAAATACATTAAAAAATCATTGTGGAAATTAATGATGAAATGGGAAACCATATTTTCATGTTGAATAAAACATGAGTCCCACGATAAGAAGTTTAGATTTGACAAATTGGCAGGAAAAACAATAATGCAAACGATCTTGTCTCCCATTTCTTTCTTGTCTTCCTCATAGGGTAGTAATTGGGCGGGTTATGGGTCGGGTCAAGATTGACCAGTACCTAACCGGTCATGACTCAATTTGACCCGTTGATTAACGGATCATGTACGGGTTGGGTTATGTTCAAGTCGGATTATAACCCACTCAACTCGCGGGTCAATTACTTTGACCCAACGGGTTAAATTTATTTGACCCGATGGGTTATAACCCGTTCGACCAGCATTTTGACCCATAACTTTTTTTTAATATAAAAATTTAATAATAAAATGTATTTATATATATAAGGTTAAAATTAATTAATGTAATTTTATTTTAAAATAATTTTATATGAGTAATTAAGTCATCGAGTTATGACTTAACGGGTTGACCCGTTGATCTACCCCGTTTAACTCGATGAGTCGATCCGTTTATGGGTCGACCCGTTTAATTGGACTGGTCGACCGTTTAACCCAATAGGTTGACCCGTTTAATTCGATAGGTCAACCTGTTTAATTCAACAGGTCAACCTATTTAATCTGATGAACTGACCCATTTAATCCGACAGGCGAACCCGTTTAACTTTACGGGTCAACCCGTTTAACTCGACAAGTAAAAATTTTTTGACACATTTAATTATTACCTAATATTAATATCTTTGAAATTAATTTTCTATGAAAATATTTATTGTAACTCGTAAATACGCGAGTGAATAAATTAAAATTTATATATATAATAATTTCAATTTATAAAAATAAAATGAACTATTTTATTTATTATACATGTTTCATAAAATATATTTTTCTCAAGAAACTAATAAATATATATATATATATATATTATATATATATATATAACCCACCCACCCAGACACACACACACACCCAGACACACAAATACAAAGAAGCCCACACAAATCACATATGATGACCCGCGGGTCAGATTTGCATTAGATGCAGCCTGATCCGCATGGGTCAGTCATGTACACAAAACAAACGGGTTGTGTGGGTTGTGAAAAAAATGCAACCCGCAGGTTGACCCTAACCAGACCCAACTCAACCCATTAAGTATGGGTCAAAATTCAACCCGTAACCCTTTCGACCCGTAATCCGTTCAACCCAACCCAACTGGTTAAAAATGCGGCGGGTTAGGTCGAGTTGACGGGTCACGGGTCAATTTGCCAGGGCTACTTCCTCACATTTTTTCTTCTTTTTCTCTTTATATATTTTTTTCTTCGCAATTTCCCTCCCACTTTATTATTTTCTGGGATTAGACTATTCACAGAAAAGGTATAGAGAGAGTTGAGACGAATTTGGTAAAAGTTTGGGGCAAATTTTTGAAAGGACAAAACGGCAAAAACAAAATGGGAATTGAGGGCAAAAGATGAAGGACAATATAAAAGAACAGTTGGGAAACACACAACTGATGGATCTACTCACCATATTGTCATTTGGACCCTACTACCCTTTACTTGCATTATGGAGAGAAAAAGATTGCAAATATATATATATATATATATAATTTTTCCATGGAAAGTTCTGTTAATAATTTGAGCCCATGATTTCTCCTTTTTCCTAGTTGGTTGGGAGAGAAATCAAGTTTTCAAGAAAGAGATGCTAGGAATGATAGGGTGGATTGCATTTACGAAGAATAGTGATGCATACGATGAAAAATTCAAGTCATTCTTACAGTGACTGATTTGATAATCACTTGAAAGAAAGCTCATTGGTTAATCAAAATTAAAGCTGTTAATGATTATTGTCACAAAAATATCATATAAGTCATTAGGAGAAATGTGTGGGGTCTTTTGGTATATTTCTCTAATACGAAATTAACATTATTGTTTTCAATAATTACATTTATACCTTTAATGAGTTGTTCATACGGCATAACGAAATTTGTGGGAGTCAAAACTACAAAATAAACCTCGTGAAGCATATAAATTTATACTATATTTTAGTAATTTATATATAATCTTGTAAGATTAAATTAGTATTATTATGTAATTTTGTGAAGCAATAAAGTTACTATATTTTAGTAAACATGAAGGGGGCAAATGTAATTCATCCAAATAGAAAATTGTATGATTAAAGAAGAGAGTTGGGCACCAAATCCAGCCCAAGAATTACATGGGCATTTTGACTCCCAAGTCTCCATACATATCATTACTTGGCTTATACACAATGTGAAATGGTGATGGAGGCAAAGACAAAATGAATGAGTTACACATGTTTTCTAACAAACTACAAGAAATTGGTCAAATTTTTATAAAAAAAAATTTTAAAGTGAAATTTTCTTAATTTACAACTGGCCATGAAAACTGATGTACTTAACATTGGGAACTATTTATCAATGAAAAAAAGTCTTAAGTCTATGAAAGAATCATGGATGGATGGATGAATGGACTACTACCAAACTCAAATAGTAGGGAGTAGGGAAACAAACATTAAAAGGCCCCTCCTCTCCAACAACTCTCCTAATGTCCTATATCTTGCTAATTATTAAAAAAAATAAATAAAAAACCTTTTGTTTTTTTTCTCAATATTGCTTTTCTTCCTATCATTTCAAATTAATGTGTCCCTCCAGCAAGACATGTGCTGCCCATGCATTGCTTTGATGATCCCTCTTCTTGAATTGATCATCCACCCAAAGTTCTTGAAAGAACAAAATATCAAACAACCTGTTCACTATCTACCTATCTATCACCATATATAATTCAAATCTTTATCCACATCATATAATAATAAGAGGGTAAATCACTTTGTTGGTCTTTTAATTTAGACGATTGGCTTTCTCTGTTGTCTCAGATTGAAAAATAACTTCGAAATGGTCTCAAAACTCAAATTCGGTTAACCTTTAAGTTATTTTTGTTTAACACGTGAGATTCACACATAACAGTAGGGGCGTCCTTTGAAAATTAGATTAAAGCAATTCCCGTTCTAGTGAAAATAGTCTAAAATTTTGTCAAAATTTGAAATTGAAACTATTTTTTAAGTCCAAACACTAAAAGCGAGACAACTGCCTAAATTAAAGGACAAATGGGGTGTTTCAATCAATCAAGAATGATTTGAGATTTTGGTTCTAGATTAATTATTCCTTGACTTTTTTGGGGATTTTTTTTTCTAATTTGTTGGTGTGTGTTTATTAACCTACTGCTCTAGTTAATGTATAGGTTGTTTTGTGTGAACCCACTCCAAAGCATTATTGGTGCTGTGATATGATGAAGTTTGGTTTTTGATCCATCACTTTCTGATGGAGATTTGGAGGCCTAATGAAAATGACTAACTCAACAACAACAACAACAACATAAACATATCTCATATTGTTCTTGATTTAATATATTATGCTCATGCATCAATGTCCACTTATAATTAATCACAAACTTGTCCATGTTAAAACCAAACAATGCTCGACGTAAAATAAAAACACGACACGAATTATCAGCCTTAACATAAATATTGTCAAATTCAATTATACATGATTCCCATGACCCTAATCCCAAAACACACACACACAAAAAAGAAAGAAAAGATGGAAAAATTAAGCAAGATATTTGGAACATGTTCTGGTCTGAGTTGGCATGATCTTTGATGCATAGGCCTATCACTTATGGTTCTGGGAGGCAACGGGTGCTTTCTGTCTTGTCATTTTAGCTGTCTATTAAACAATAATAATAACAATAATTTAACAAGATGAAGTTTTGAATTTTAACTGTGCATGTAAAATTTATGTTACGATTTACAGATTTTCGTTGCATGGTTTTGTTTTTCCTACGTACGTTAATTTGCATTGCTACAAGCCTACAACAAACAAATTAAGGTCCCAGTTTGAGCCGTTAATGTCTCCATCAAGAACTCAATTCCATTTAAAAACTTTCAATTTTAATTTTGGTCCATAAATTAATGAATTATTAATTTTCGAACATGGGACAAACCTAAGGGTAATGTGACATGCAACAAACTTAGATTCCCAGTTTGAGAAGATTAATGAATGGACAAACGATGGATGTTGTGATTATACATTCGTAATTGGCCCGGCCGGTAGGTGCTCCAAAAACTAGCCAAAAGGGACAAGATTTTCATGACTTCAAGCTTGTTAATCGCCACCAAATTCATTAACACAACAACGATTTGTATACGACTATCTAACGGTTTGTTGACTTAGGTGTTGAGTTCAATCTCTGATATATCACGGTTATGTTTTGAAATTAAACACGTGCATTGAGTTAATTACCCTATGACCTCTAATATACTACGTGTAACTACTAATGTAACGGAAGTATTGAGTTTAGTCTTTGACGAGTCGCATGTCGAGTTTACCCTTTGATATATCGCGTATTGAGTTTGTCCTCTAATATACCAAGTGTAACTACTAGTGTAATACAATTATGGGGTTAGTTGCTAATGTATCGCGTATAACATCTAATATGTCGCATATCAAATTTAGTATTTGATATATCGAATTTAATTGGTGATATATTGCGCTTATGTAAAAAATCAAAAGTAATACGTATAGTAAATAAACCACACATATCAAATTTAACTGGTAAAATATTGCGTTAAATCCACAGTTTTTAGAACGTTTCGGCTTACGTAGGCACTACTACAAAATTATTAAAAGTAACCGGGTCCATAAGCACAATGCCACCACATGTTCGCAATTTTTCTCCGCTGGCTATACGTGCGGTGGCTTTCCGAGGTAAAAGCCACCGGCTTCAAAACACGGGAAACAAAGCCACCGGAGGAGGTATACCTGGTGGCTTTGTTGTGTAAAAATATAAAAAATAGCCAGCGGTTGGAAGTATAATTGGTGGCTTTGTTTCGGAAAGTTAAAAATAATTATTTACTCGTCTAAATCTACGAATTTAGACCTAGTCAAAAAAAAAATTATTTATAACTGCATTATTGGCCATGAAACTTGTTAATTTTTCCCTTCACCCCGCTAGGAAAGTAAGTTACACAGCCTCCCATTTACTGCTTTTATAAAGGAGCTTCACCTCCCAAAATGATTCTCCAGTCGATATGGGATCGCATTCTCAAATATTATAAGACTGACAAAGCCACCGGTATTTGATGAACAGGTGGCTTTGCTGAAGAAGCATTCAGTAAAGCCACCGGTTCATAAAAAATTCAATGGCTTTGTCTGTAGCTAAACAACAAAATCATCGGGCTTTTTGAAACCGGTGGCTATATCCAATAAAGCCACCGATTTAAGGATAACCGGTGACTTTGTTGCTCATCTTTGCGAAAAGCCACTGGTTTATAACAAAACGGTGGCTATATATGTCTTGTTTTGCGAAAATTACCGGTTAATATGCACTCGGTGGCTAAAGTTGGGTGGCTTTGTGGCATTTTGTAGTAGTGAGGTACTGAGGTTAAAAGTTAAAACCTAATAATCTTGTCAACTCATGCAAAGTGAAAATATTTCGTCATAACAGAATTTACAGAACTTTTGAAGTTTCGTATTTAATATCTATTAATCCACATATATATATATATATATATATATCCAGTAGATTCAATGATCTCATTTCCTATATATATATATATATATATATATCCAGTAGATTCAATGATCTCATTTCCTTCTTTTTCTGTTTTTTTCAAGGTCCCCAAGGTAGAGGAAAAGGGTAAAAATGAGAACCCTCAGTTGTAAAAGCTAAACATAGAAAGAACTCAAAACAATAAAAGCATTCTCCGTGCACAAAAATTTTTGCATGTATAAAATTTTAGATAAATATTGAGCCATCGCGCCATCTATCCTATATTTCTACACAAGATTGTTCAATGAGGTTTACGAAAATAGCAAATTACATCTCTCTCTCTATATATATATATATTTGAAAATATTACCAATAGATTCTTTATGATTGAAAAAATTACAAACCCCTTTATTTGAGCAATGCATAACAATCAAGAAAATCGCACTTTTGGTCATTGTTCTATACCCTCGTTACACTTTTGATTCTTTTTCTATGCTTCGTTGCAGTTATGGTTCCTATTCTTTCATGTGTTGGCATTTTTAGTCCCTATGACAGGCAGTAGAAAATTTTACCGGTCATCAATGTCAGAATGCAATTTTAAAATTTACATAATCACCCCGAAAATAATCTACAAAACTAGTTATTGTCAGTTATGAGGACTAAAAATGCCGACACATGAAATGACCACAAATGCAACGAGCCATAAAAGATGGACCAAAAGTGCAATTTTTCCCATAACAATTAGTCCCTTAAAATGTTAACAATACAAAATCTAGCTGCTCATGACTTCTGCTATAAGTTTATTTATGACTAACTACCGAACCACTGTTCGATTCCGGTTCCACCAACATAACACCCCCTTACCTAGTGTTATAGAAATTTCCCGCCAAGATTTTAGCACCAAGGCATTTTCGGCCTATAAACTAGCCAGTTATACTTGAAACCCAATATGTCCTGTCTTACTTGCCAAAGCGCACCACACCATTGGGTAACATGCCCTCTAAAGAGTGTAGAACAAAGAGATGATCCAAACAGGGGAGAAAAAAGCACCTGGGTCCAGGTTTTTTTGTGCATAATAATTGGTGGGGTTAAAGTTCCTCCAATATATCCCTTTCATGGATGTCAGTCTTTAACATTTCTCTCCTCTCTGGGTTCTTTTTACTGCCCTTTCTAATCAGTAGAGCCTGTGCCATGCAGCAGCAATGAAGACCGAAAATTGAAGAACTGGAAGTCAATTTGGAAGCACTGTTTGCTGATGAGCCACGTCGATACCCGATCATAAATACTACAACTCCAAAGTGGACTCTTCTAGTGGAGCGGAAGGAGTAACCAAGACGTTTGTCTGTCCAGTGGTCCTCTGTTTTACAACTGACTCCATTTATTTTTTCAAATTTCAATAACAGCTTCACAATTACTACTAAGTTTTGCAGCAAAAATCAGAGGGTCATTCATCACAGATTCACAATCCATCTTTGATTTCTCTGAGCCATGAACTTTGACCAAGACAGCAGGTACAAGTCTACATCCTATCTGGCTGTTAGCCACCACCACCCCAAACCCAAACCCAAACCCAAAAATGTTCATTCTTGTAAAAAAGTGACATGGAATGGCATGATTAGGGGTAGCTGGGATGAGTTTTCTGGCCTTTCTCGTAAACATGTATGGATCATATCTCACTATTGTATATAGTCAAGATAAGCCAAATTTTGACATGTTTATAACTTAAACTACCATCAATCGAGGATAACATGAAGGAGTTAGTTCCTCAGTAGCATCATTTGGGATTAGGAACCAGGAACTTGACCTAAATCAGGAACGAAACCAAGAACATGAACAACTGTTCCAAGATGGAGCCACTGACAGCTATGGCTGCCTTTACAGGACCGAAAGTACACATGCACGCTGGTAGGTCGAATGAAGAAGCAGAAAAGGATAAAAATGCCGCTATCTTGAAATGAAGAAGCCATGAAAATTATTCATAAAAGGCATGTTTTCTTTTGTTATACAGTAAAAGTTGATTAAAGAAGGGACCAATCAGAGGCAAACCGAGAGAAAAGCTAGAAAAATAACCACAAATCTTGAGGGTTATTGTCAAAGTGAGACCCATAAAACAGTTGCTTAGCCTATCAAGAAGCTTATCATCAGTGAAAATTGGAGACAGGACCACTTAGAGTTCTGCATAATAACGTGATAGCAATGGAAGTATACAGTAAAATGCATATGATATATGCAGGCATGTACTGGCATGAAATTTTTTATCAACAGTTGAACTAGAAAGAACAGATAAAATATCCGAGAATAGGGCATGGTAATCTAACAAGGGGTTTCGGTTCCTTTAGAACCGAACTACAAGGATAATAAATACTCCCTCAGTCCGTTAGAAGAATTCACTTTGTAATACTGAACGGAGGGAGTAAGATTTATATGCAGTTCTTCAAACTAACACGGCGCTAAATCAAACAATGAATCAATCACAGAGAATTGGAAAATCTTGAGAGTAGCGTAATCAAGCAGTACATAAATTGCAGACACAGCTTTCTAAACAGAAACTAATCAGAGATTCATCAGCCTAAGACATCAAAATGCTGAATTTGTTATCTCAAGATGGAAAAAAGTACCACTTCCCTTGATGCTCTCAGTCACTTCTTTTGTGTCTGCATTTGGAAGTCGGCGTGTGACAGCATATTTTGGGCCTTATTACCTCTTCTCTTCATCCATTATTCTCACAGTGAACTAACACGCAGAGAAATGAAAAGAATAGCCCATATAACATGAAAAAAAGTTTAGACGATGCTGCAGCTTATGGTCAGATGGCCCAAAATGTGAAAGCTAAGATTGATGTGTGATCAGAAAATAAGAATATTGCTAACCACATACTGCAGGTTCAAAACACCACATAAAAACATCTCCAATCATGGAAGTATCTGTACCGAAATCCATGTAAAGCAAGAACCTCAACCACATTTTGGAAGGTCGATTTCAAGAACACAAAACTAAAATATCAATTCATTCATTCTATACCAATGGTTCAGAATCCCCAATAAATAACATTTTATATCACCAAATGCAATATGAAGATCAAATTTTTATTGCACTGGTGGAGCAGATGAATTACAAGTTACAACACAGAGTATAAATTAATAACGATATTTTTGTGAAACTAAACAGAATGAATTTAGAAATGAGTACAATTTCCCTAAAAGAAAACCTCAAATTTTCAGTAAAGATTGTGCGAACTCACATCCATACGTTGTTATCTGAAGATCATGGTCAAGAACATGGTCAGCTGACTCATCTTCTCAAAGTTGAAAATCCGAAACACAAACAAGCCTTCAAGAATTCCTAAGCACATCCCAGCTAAAACATCAAACACAAAATGGCGCCCAAGAAGAACCCTAGAAACCGAAGTAACCACAGCCCACGTGGCAACGATCAAAACGAAGTAATCCACCACGAATTGGCTACTAACTTCCATTGAAATCAAGAAACTCCGGACCCAATAAGAGTAAAAGTAAATTAGAGTAGTAATGAATGACACCCTGGAGCTATGGCCGCTCGGGAACGACCAGTGGTCAACGGCGAACGATAAGAACATGTTCTTGTTATAGACGGGCCTCGGGCGGCTGATTTTGTGTTTGAGGATGCCGACGAGGAGGAGATCGAGAAGGGCTCCGAGAAGGAGGTTGATTAGAAAAGGCTTACCCGCCGAGTCGACGGCTTTGGTAGTGTCGAAGGGGTAGAGGAGGAGGGAGATAATTGCAGGGAAGAATAGACGGCCGTCGCCGGAGATTTCGAGGGATTTGAGGAGGGTGTACGGTAGGATAGAGTGAGTGAGAGTGTAGAGGCGGAGTGAAATGGCGGTGTCGAATTCAACAACGCGGCGGAGGACGGAGGAGGAAGGCCGCGACGGTGGTGGCGGAATCGTGGTTTCTGTTTCCATCTTGGTGGGGGGCTGGGTTGGGGATCGGCGAAATTAAAAGTTTCCCATTTAATGAGACTGGACGTTATAGTTAGTTTTGGTCGTTGATTGATGAAAGGCGTGGTTTTTGTCTTTCCCATAGTAGAACCCCTTCTCTCTTGCTGTGCTAGAAGGCGTTAACTTCTAAGCTTAAGCTCCAGGAGGCGGACCTTGGTGATTGGTCAGAGCAAGCGCCGCCGTATTAAAAGATCGTCACATGATCAACCATAATTGGCCGTTGATTACGTTTAATTATTCTTCAAACTTGAAAAAATTTGTCACTTTGATTGTTTTTTCATTAGAACAGTATATTTTAAAACGATATATTGTGAATCGAAAATAATTGTATCTTTGAATTTTTCTACCAAACTAAAAGGACGTCAAAATTTATTAATGTTGAGAGAGTTTTGTACATGATTCTTAGTTTTAAGAAGAGTAATAATATTCATGTTGATAAAATCAAATAGTGAGTGACCTGGTATTTGTTTAATAATAATTTGATTCACAATCGAGTTCTTGAGTTGAATTATGTATGGAATTTCTTGTAATCCATTTGAATTATTGCCTTAAAAAGAAAGCTTAAAGATATCATTATCTCTTGTGAATATAGTTTGCCGAATCCCACGATAAAATACCAAAATCGATCATAACTCCGATTCTTTTTGATCTTAAAGTAAATTATTAAAGTATTTCATAGAAGAGTAGTTTTTATAATTTGTTTATAGATCTACCACATGCACATTTTGTGTATAATTATATTATCATACGATTTGATCATTTCGATTTTAATACTTCATCCAAATCCAAATCGATCTCAAATCCTAATCTTGCTTGTGAATTCCTCAGTCCAACTTTCTTAATGTGGGCAATAGGGAAAGGAAATCCAATGTGTGGCCCAATAATTGAATGGTGCCTCAGCCCACAAAGCGCCATATTCTCATCTTTAATTTGGATCAAGCCTTTAATACAACTGATAATGCTAAAGGGGCCTATATTGGATAATCTAATTCTTCCTATACTCCAAAGTTTGGGAGCCATGTTTTATAGCTTAATTATATAACTCATAAGATTATACTCCTCCGTCACACTCAAAGAGTCCACTTTATATTACTAAAAATAGTAATACAAAGTAAACTGTTTGAGTGAGATAGAGGAAGTATCATTTTACATGCAATATTTCTCTAGGGCTCCCTTCCCCTTAAGGTAAAGGGTTGAGATGAACTACCTGAGCTAAACCGGTGATATTTTTATAAGATATTTAATAGTACAAGTCAAAACGTCAAATTACCTATACCACTAATCCAGATGAACAAAAAAGGAAAAAAAAAATGTCGAGATGATCACTAAGAAAGTTCTTCGGATTCCATAAAAATAAAAAAGGGGAGGGGGAAAGTTCTTGAAAAGAAATTAAAATAAAAGAAGAACTAATTAATAATATACAACCCCTGGAAAAAGGGACGAAAAAAGAAAAAATCCTATGAGATTTCGTAGAATAATTAATAACGAGAAGATTAATCATGTCATGTGGATTCGTCGACAGTTAGATTTGGATTAATACCGAAAATTAAAGCTTGCTGATTCTATGCATCATTGCATGTGTAAGAATGTGTGTACATATTTTCAAATCTCTTCCCTTGAAGAGCTTATTATATATATATAGTCAGGGGCGAAATTAGTGCGTTCGGAAAGGTATGAAAACTCGTTCAAACCCCTCATTTTTTTCTTAGTATTAGTGTTAATTTTTTTTCCTACAAGGGCTTAGATCTTTTTTTTGCAGTTGCTGACGATAGAAGGAAAAAAAAAAAAAAAATGTACTAGCTAATTTAGATTTCTCGCTCAATAATTTTTGACTACGCCGGTGATTATAGTTGTAATAAATTGCAATAACTTTGATTCTACTTGTGAAGCGATTAGGGATGATTCAACTTGGTAATGATGTGTTTATTGAATGAAACCACCTCAAAAGCATTTTCTTGAGGCCATGGAAGGTAAGTAGAATGCATAAGAGAGTGGGTTCAATGATGGTGTTTTTCTTTGTGTTTGTGATGATGGCATGGCTCCGAAAAAAAGGGTTTTTACAATAATTAGTAAATTGTTAAAGTTAATATCAATTGTATTTATTTTCGATGTATCCAAATGACATCCTCAAGTACTAATAGAATATAGGTAGTCTCGTCAGGTCAGACGGTCAGACAGTTGATCGATATTTTAGCATTTAAAGTCGATATATGTGTTTTCTTTTAATACAAGCGATATTTGTAGTTTCAAAATGATTGTGATACTTCAATAATTAAACTTAATACTTCATTATCTAAGAACGGTACACGTATTTTAACACACACACGTTACTTCATAGGTTAAATTCAATATTTCAGTACCTAAGAATGGTATTCGTATTTCAAATACACACGATGCATATGTTTTTTAACATAATGATACTTCAAATGCTAAATTTGATGTGTACGCCCGTGGGAGGCGTCTTATACAATTTTTTGCAAATATAATGAAACAAATATACGAGAAACCAACCTCATTTATTATTATCTTACCAATTATTTCTATGAAGCAAATGATTGGAGATAAATAAATTAAATAAGTAAAACAACGAGAGTATGGCAATGATTTTGAAGAAAAGAAAAACGATAGAGAATGCATACAAATTTAACTTACAATGTAAATTGAAAATAGACCGACATTGTTGAGGAAAATTGGGAAGGTGAAACATATAAGAACAATATATATAGTCGATACATAATCTTTAAATGGATATTCCAAGCAAACGTGTATTACATTAAATAGTTTAAACTGTTAGTTGCCTTTCACCTTTCAAAGGGATATTCCACTAAGTTAAAAAGCTTGTTCGTTTTTTTTTTTTTTTTTTTGGTTTAAAGTTGAAACCTACAAATCTATAACCGAGACTTGACGACTTCATGTAACGAGATAAAAGTTTAATTTTGGGTCGCGCCCAATGTCTAACATAACACGATATGAACGAGTTAGTGTTGAATCTTGGTAGATTCGCGAATTAAATTGATCGACACAAATAATACGAATGAATAAGTTTAGGGTTGAAAATGTCGACACACAAATATGTTAACTAAACCCTGTGAACACAAACAAAAGTCATTTCTAATACAACACGAATCGGCCGACACAATTTAAACAGGTTAACGCTGAACTTTGATCGATTTGCAGGTTATAGAGTTAGAGAATGTATATATAAGAACCCGCTAACCCTAACACGACATGAATTGTGAGCTCTAATTCAAATTATTGTTATGTTATACTGCATAAACGCCTAATTAACTAAATTAAAGATGCCCATCACTTGAGTTCCCCAAGCTGATGAGTCTTTTAGGGTACCCAAAAAACATGCATATATGCATCTTTGAGATATATATAACATCAAGAGAAGAGAGGAAGAAATGGTTAAAAGGCAAAGGGAATTTGGAAAAAGGTAAAAAGCGAGAAAGAAATATGGGAATTGAGGTAGAAAATGGAGCACGCCAACGTACATTTAACACCATTCCCGGTATGTATGTTATGGCGTGACACCAAAGGCTGCACCCCCCAATTTCCTTGGACTTAAGACTCCCCCTCAACCCCACCCTCCACTATAGCTATTTACAACTTGGTATAATCTTCATGCAACTTAGTCACACAATTTTCCCATGCATGATCAGAAGATTCTCAACTCTCAAATTATAAACGAGGAAGCGTACAATGGTTCAGTTGTTAGTCACAAGCGAATTTATTGTAGAGGTCGCGAACCCGAAACCTACCCAAAACAAATGAAGGGGGGGGATTTAGGGATGAAACCCATATTAAAAAAGAAGTTATATAATGAGAGGAAGAAATATTAATTGATAAAGTTCATATTATATATATATATATATATATAATTTATAGCAATTTAGAGAGGCATTTCATTGATAGTCTCGTGTTTCAAATACTTGATTCGATTATTCATTCTATTTCATTAAACGAGTAAGTTTTTAATATTAAAAATATGACTCTTGTAACAGAATACATTAGTATAGTCAAATTGTAATCAATGAATGATTGCATATATGCATGCACTTTCGACTAATTTCCAGTAAACAAAACCCTGGAATTGTTTAAGAGAAATAAATGAGAATTGAAAAGTCTTATTTCGAGTTGTTCCTACATACGTTGTGATTCAAATACAGCTGTATTATTAAACTCTTTTAATAGCCAGAATAGGCATGACGTTATTTAACAAACCCTAATAGTAGTTTCAGGATTAACCTCTAGTTTTGGAGTAGATTCTCATGGTTTTTCAAATAGACTAATTGATTAATTAATTTACATCGTTCTTCACTATATTCATGAATTAATGGAATATATTGACTTTTGAGTTCATATTATTGTGAATACAACATTAATTTCTTAGCCAAAAAATATTCACACATAGTTTAATTTGGTTGAATTTTCAATAATTAGTCGCCCCAACACTTTTTCAACGGTTATCTAGAATTTGAATTTGTCAATGGCCTAAATAAGAGGGCTATAGCTTAATAAATAAATAAATGAATTTGAATTCCTCAATCAGTTGGCTTAAGACAAAAGCAATTAACCTATACATATACCACTAATTAAATTAGCCACTCACCAATTTTCATGCATAATATATTCTTAATATAATATTACTAACAAACAAACATTGAGGAACGGTGTTTCATTAATTCCGTGCTTTCTTAGGGTTTCAGATTTAGTGGCATTTGAAATTAGCTTTTAGATGATGAATACCTTAAAAAATGGTTTTGAAGGCAACAAAAAAAAAATTATAAAGAAAAAGAAGAAGAAGAAAGATGATTTCAAAAAATCACATTAAAATGTATTTTTCTACTATATTTAGATATATTATAGGTATATATTTACAGTTTAGCAGATAATGTACACTGTTGTTGTTCAGATCTGATAATTATCATATTAAATCTATTCTAATAAGTTGTATGGACTGTTTCTTGGTATTTTGTCAATCGCTATTGGATAATTTTCAACGCTATTAGTATGAAATTTTTAATTTTTAAAGAAAAAAAATTTCCATAAAATTTGAAAGATGAATAAATAAACCTCTTGAAATTTGATAAAACTACTTGGAATATTCTCTAAATTTGTATAAACATACCCTCAAAATCCCTTTTATTAATTGTAAAGAACTGAACATATTTTTATCTTTTCAAAGAATTAAAGATATATAATATTGTCAAACTTCATATATATATATATGAACGGTGTTTCATTAATTATATATGTTCTTTGAATTTTTTTTTCAAATTTTAAAAGATTTTGAAGTTTGCCACATATATATATATATATATATGTATGTATGGATAATATATTTTGGGTATTTCACATCTCAAGGTCATTGTCCCCTTGGTGCGAAATTAAAGGGCATTGCCCCAATAAACACAAATATTTGTGAATAGTTACAGATTAGCCCTTCTTGGTGGCAAGCGAAGCCTCTGTAAAAGAACTAAAGGGATGAGATTAAAGTTCAAAAAAGTACTAAAAAAAGTTGTCATTTTACTACTTTAACTTCTTCTCCTTCTTCTTGTAAACTGTAAAATAGTTTAAAATTTCAGTGCTTTTTTTGGATAGCTTCCATTCTTATTCTCCGTCTATTCCCACCTCTTCCAAGTATTTCAAACTCCTATAAAAGATTCCTCCATTTCATTCCTTTCTTTTCTTTTTCTTTTTTAATTGGTAAATGTGTAATCATCATGTGCACATATACATTATCATAGATTTTTTTTCCCAAATATTTATTTTGGACACATATAAATACGAAAATAATCAAAAAAATAAATAAAATTCCCAAAATATAAAAAATGAAGTTGGGAAATTCGTTTTCATCTAAAAACGAATACTCCAACTTCGTTTTCTTCAAAACTAACCAAAAAAATATATATATCTTGAAGGAAAACGAATGCATGGAATTCGTTTTCAAAAGAAAACGAATGCATGGAATTCAATTCATGGAATTCCATGCATTCGTTTTCTTCTTTTTTGTTTTTTAGTAATTCGATTAATAAACGAATTTCATAATTAATTTTTTTGTTTTTTGCTTTTTATTAATTTCATTAAGAAACAAATTCCACTAAAATGATTTTTAAAATAAATAAATATAATTATATTTAAACAAATTTTAGAAAAATTAAATAATTATTTTCATTGAAAACGGTTCACCAACATGTTTATAAGTTTTTATTCATTTTAAAAAAATAAATATTATTTAATGAAAAACGAATTTTAGGGTTTTCGAAACGAACCCCCGTAAATCATTTTTGAGTTGTTATATATATATATATATAAAAAAAAAGGCAAAACATAATTATATAACTGAAATTTTAATTTGTAATTCAATAAAATTTTAGAGGAAGTAATTTATGGTATTTTTTTGAAATACATAAAATCTCCGTATAAATGAATTTGGGGAATTTATTTATCTTTGAAAATTTAGTCACGCATTTATGTTTTAAAAATAATTAATTTCGTTAAAAACAAAACTCATAAATTCGTTTCTCTAAAAAAGAAATAACATTAGACCGATATTGATGTTTCCATTTTTAATTGTTTTTAGTTTAAATGAGCTTGCAGAGGGAATACTAGTGGGATTAGGCAGGCGTGATAATCTAGAAAATGGAAAGAATAAAGAAGACAAAGTTAATTGACCACCATTTCAAAAAATGCCGTAAATTACTTCCTCTAAAATTTTATTAAATTACAAATTAAAATTTCAGTTATATAATTATATTTTGCCTTTTTTTTCATAACAACTCAAAAACGAATTACGGGGGTTCTTTTGAATTAATGAAATTAATAAAAAAACAAAAAAGGAAAAAATTAATTTGAAATTAATAAAAAAAAAATAAGAAGTAAGAAACGAATTCATGGAATTCATTTTCTTCGTTTTCTTGAAGTTTTTTTTTATTTTTTATTCTTGAAGAAAACAAAGTTGGGAGATTCATTTTCAATGAAAACGAATCTCCCAACTTCATTTTTTATACTTTGGGAATGAAAAAAAAAATTATCTATTTTGGTAATTTTTGGCCCTAATATAAATATTGGGGAAAAAAAAACCCCATTATCATATATATATATATATATATATATATATATTCCCTTTTTTAACAAGATTACAAAGCAAGATCTTTGAATAAGACAAATGAAATATTATTTACTCAATATTATCTATTTTTTAATTTCAAATACTATAAGGAAATGGAACCCAGTGAAGATAGAGAAATATAGCCTCTATGTCACATTAAAAATAGTTTATTTGGGTTTGTGTTTGTGTTTATTTATTATTTATATAGTTTTTATCTTGCACACCCTCAATTAATTAGTTGTATAATTTTGCATAATTCACAATTAAAAAGTGAAGGTGTAAGAAAAGAAAATTATGATATAATTTATTTCAGTTGTTATACTATTCTTTTTTCACGAAAGTATCTCCACACTTATTGGCTGAGGCACTACCACGTTCAGTATGGCATATACCAAATTTGGGGGGGGGGGGAGGTGGGGTTTCCACCCACAAAACGCCTCCGGGTTCACTCAACCAAGCATGAAACTAATCCTATATATGCAGTTGAACGAGTTACCATAGGGCCTATTCTTTTTCATCGTTTTGAAAACAATTTTGAAAACAAGTTTTGAAAAATAGTTTTATAATGTAAAAAGTAGATGCTAAATAGTAAAAAGTTATATTGAAAATGATAAAATATGATTAAAATATATTAAATTTACTGTTAAAATTAAAACCGTTTTCAAAATAGAACAAAAAGAATATGCCCATAATATCTTGTCAATAATAGCTGAAAGGACTCAAATCAACTCAAGATTTTCAAGTGTATAACGATGACACGGCAAAATATTGAAATAAGCCAAACCTTCGAAAGTTAAATGTTGTACTTTAAAATTTTTTTGAAAATTGGATTGAGCCATCTTTTCAAACAAGAAGAGGAGAAGAAGAAATGTGGAAACTGTAGAGCCCTAAGGCATTCATGGTTCTCTGATCCTATAATAATTACTAATTGCCAACAAGTTCATGAATAGTTTAAAAAATATTAATGCAACCCTGCCCCAAGTACGTAACCAAAAAACAAAACCCATTAATTCTTTTTTTCGAACTTTTATATACATACAAATACAATAGAAATGTGTAGAAACCCTAGAATCAAACAAATGGCATATGTACGTATCAGTTGGTGTACCAAAGGAATTTTGGCGGTTGTAATGAAACCTTAGTCTCAACAGTAGGCCACTATACTTCTCTATATACTACAGTGTTGGGAGAAATGATTAGAATAAGTTTTGTTCGGGCAAAACTCGTTACGTCTTTTTTTATTGAGTTTTTTACCAAAATAACACATTTTACAAAATTAATTATCAAAATAACACAAATTCAAAATTAATTACTTAAATAACATTTTTTTTGTCCAGTCAGCTTTTAAATGCCAGTCAGCTTGCTCAGTCAGCTTCTTCTTCCTTCATCTCCTTCTTCTTCTCACCCACCGCCGCCCACCGCCGCCCGCCGCCGCCGCACCAACAAACTCTCATCTTCTTCTTCTTCCTTCTCTCTCCTTCTTCTCCTCCTTCTTCTTCCTCATCATCTTCATCACTCTCATCTTCTTCCATTCTTCTTCCTTCTTCTTCTTCTTCTTCTTTCTTCTTCTTCTTCTTCTTGTTCTTCTTCTTCCTCTTCTTCTTCATCTCTCCTCTTCTCCTTCTTCTTCTCTCCCACCGCCACCCACCTCCGCCACCCACACCACCCACCGCCGCCGTCGCCAACGACTCATCTTCTTCTTCTTCCTCTTCCTTCTTCTCCTTCCTTCTTCTCCTCCTCTTCTTCTTCTTCATCTCAAACCATGTCTCTTCTTCTTCTTCTTCTTCTTCTTCTTCTTCTTCTTCTTCTTCTCCCTCTCCCTCTTCTTCTTTCTCCTCTTCTTCTCCGGCGCTGGAAGTGATGGATTGGAAGTGGCGGCGTGGAGAAATGGTGAAAGGGGGAAGGATTTTGCCCAAAAGAAAAAATTTTGCCCAAAGAAATAATATTTAGGAAGAGGAAGGAGGAGGAGAAGAAGGAGGAGAAGAAGAAGGAGAAAAAGAAGAAGATGAGAGTTTGTTGGTGGCGGCGGCGGCGGTGGGCGGCGGTGGGCGGTGGTGGGCGGCGGTGGGTGAGAAGAAGAAGGAGAGAAAGGAAAAAGAAACTGACTGGGCATTTAAAAGCTGACTGGACAAAAAAAATGTTATTTAAGTAATTAGTTTTGAATTTGTGTTATTTTAGTAATTAATTTTGTAAAATGTGTTATTTTGATAAAAAAAACTCCTTTTTATTTAATATATTTTTAACAAAGGGTAATTTAATCGGTCTTTCTTAAAAAAATATTTTGCTTTTGGTGCAATCAAGGACAAGGAAAGGCAAGCTAGCAATAAGTTTGTTAGAATAGTGACAAAGCCTCCATTGATTATTATAAACATGTCTCACTTTAATAAAGCATCCAACAACCACAATATGGAGGAAATATTATTTATATATAATTTGAAACTATTTTTAAAATAATTAAATAGGTTTTGGTTGCAGATTGAAATTAATTTGGATGACATCAAAGTCAATTCTCAACACGCATAAATTAAATGCAGATCCTAAGAGGCAAGCACGTCTCAATAAAACACGAGTAATAGTAGACTCAGCAAAAAATCATAGCAACTTTTCGATAGAAACTCACGTGGTATACATTCATTGGATACATTTTTATTAATATTACATAATTATCCAATGAATACATGTCACATGAGTTGCTATCGAAAATTTGTTATGATTTATTGATGAATCTATTATTATTCGTAAAATATATTAATATAATTAGTTGCTTCTCAAACCAATTTAATTCCATCAAGCAATGAGGAAAGAAAGATAGAGAGACAAGAAAGAAAGGAAAAAAAATATGATGGAAAATGCTATTAGCTAGCTGGTTCAAATGCCTCAAAAATAAATAAAATATGATGGTAGATTGAAGAGGGGCCTTTGGTTTCGTAGTTTCGGAATCAGAAAATGAAATGATAGAAAAAGTCATTCTTTTGCGTATGAGTTTAGGAGGGATAAAGTAAAACTTGTATATACATAATTGAGAATAAACGAAATATATTAAAGTTGTGAATTTAATTTCTAATTATGTTCCGACTTGCTATCAAACGTATACATATTCTCATTCTCGCCACTCAAACCAAATGCTCCCATCTTACGCACGTACTTTTTTCCGTATAACAAATGTGGTTTGAATATTTACAACCATATAAAAGAAATATATTTAAAAATAACTTAAAATGTTCTTTTGTTAAAATGTTCTTTTGTGGTACAACGACACATATTTTTGTAGGATGAAATATCCTTCAAAATGACATGTAATTTCATAGGGAAGAAGCACTATTTAAATATTGCAACGTGCTTTGAAGTGCGTTCATCTTCTTTTGTTTTCTTTTCTTTTTTTTTTCTTGTTTTTTATAAGAAAGAATTTATTTAAATTCATAATGCATCCAAATTTAAAAATTAATTGCAATTTATTGCGACAAAGCCAAACGCACCATAAAGTTGAAACGTACAAAAAATTAAGAATAAGACAATAAACTTCACATTAAATCTTCCATTTGGACCATATGCTTACTTTTAATGATTTTGTTCCTTCCGTTTAAATGGTGAAAAAAACACAAATTTCAAATTTCAAGTTTCAAGAAATAATGCGAAACGCTTGTAAATATATCTATCGTTAATTTTTCACTTTAATTTCTTTTTTTTATTGTTCTTTTCGATATTATAAGAGAAAATATCTCATTTATATTTAAAAATTTTCTTTTACTAGTCATTTAATAATAATGTAACTTCTATGGCAACATAAATGTAATGATTCCATTAAATTACAACGTAAAAATTTGTATATGACATATCTCGAGTTCCTTCAAGTGTTGTGGTTATATACCAAGTATTATAAATATACGTTTCGAGTTCAGCTCTTGAAATATCGCGATTATATCAAAACTATAAGTATAGATTAGAAACACAAGAATTGAGTTTAGCTGTTGAAATATCTACGTATCGGACGTAGGAGACTTACTTATTAACCATGTTTTCACACACATAAATTAATTAATCGCCCTCTTCTTCAGTCAATTATATGCGAAAACATAAACAAAAACTAAATTTTTTGTGGATCGATCGTCATAATCTTGTAACTAGTCATATATTAATGCACAGAAACATAACGTTTGTGTGTCCGAAAGGCTATTTTACGTACGTTTCAACTTTCAGCATCAAATGACGATTAACTAATTAATTAAGGCTAATTCTTTGGACCAAATTACTAAAATGGGATTAATTAGTAACGTTTAGGAATATCCTTAATGACCCACCAAGCCGTTAGTTTCAACTTGTTTGGTAGTATTTCACTTTAACAAATATTCTGTCGTTTCCAAAATATAAGTCATTTTATCGTTTTACCCATATATTAAGAAAAGTTTTAAAATGACATATGTACTAAATCCTTTATTATTATTAGCACATCATGATCATGTGTAATTAATATAAACAATGTTTTACTATATTTTCAAACAAATTTTAAAAATTAAAATGACTTATATTTTAAAACAAAAATAGTGAATAGACTATTAGGGGTTGTGGATCTGGATCGACCCGAATTGTAATTGATAAATTATTTTTTTGTCTTACTGCAACGGCGCAGTGAAAATGAAAAAGTAAAAGAAAATTTGTCAACTGATGAGCTTTAACTCATCACATGCATTCATAAAATTTAGAAACTTGAGAGTGGAGCCATTAATGATTTGCAGTCAAACACCATGGTAGTCCACATTCTGTACTTCTCGTTATTTACTTAATAAGAACTAAGAAATATATACTCTATGAAGAGTAAGGCTAAAAACGAACACGAACGTTCACAAATAAGCTCGAGCTCGACTTGATAAAAAAGTTTACGAACATGATTTTTAGGCTCGATAATAAACGAACACGAACAAGGTGTTGAAAGCTCGTTAATGTTCGTGACCAGGCTCGATTAAAATATTAACTATATAATATAAATAAAATAAGTATATACAATATTAAAATTTTAAATAATACAAATAATTGAATCTTTATATATATTTATATGTACATAGATATCAATATATGAGTTTAAATTAAATTTTAATTTTTATGTAAGTTGATATAGTATATTAAAGTAACTAAACATTACGATTTTCTATTAGTTAATGTGAGATAGAACGCACACGAATGTTCACGAACAAGCTCGGCCCGGCTCGATTAATAAATAAACGAACACGGACAAGATTTTAAGCTCGATAAATAATGAACAATAAATGAACACGTCAAAGCTCGGTTCGGCTCGTTATCACCCCTAACGAAGAGTAAACATTTTAATTTTGTAGAATAACGATACTCGTAACTACAAATTTATATCTGCTTTTCACTATCGATCTCCTAGATGGTGAAATGTGATACTCACTTGCTAAAATTTCCAAAAGAAAAAATTTGTTACAACATTGTTAGCTAAGGAAAAATAGCACATCTCTTATTATGAAAAGTGACTATCGTTACTCAATTTTACAAAGAAGTTTAGCTGACATTTTGGTACATACAACGAGGACAACAACATGTGAGCTTTTATCTTGTTATAGAGTCGTATAAATCGTAGTCCAATTACAAAATACAATTCGAAACATAACTTTTTATATAAGCGGAGATTATCAGACTATTGTATTGGTTAAGGTCAAACAAACCGTTTGCTACCAAATGACAAATATTTAAACTTGGATCTTGTTAATTCTTGTCTGTTTAACAATCACATTAAGTTAGTTAAGACTTAAAGACTTTTAGAATTCCATCATGATCAATACAATACAAAAATGCAAGAAGCAATAGAAGCCATATGGTCAACCAACCAAACCAAAGTACCAAACTGAAATTATTCCAATATATACATTAAATACTACCGTTCTTTCACGAAACCATTAATAATGCATGGTAAGTCATTACTAATGAAGAAATAATTCCGTGAAATTACTGTAATCTGTTCCGCACTGCATATGATATGATGAGGGAGGCCTTGGCCTTTGTTTCGGGTTGATCTCATGATTTCTGTAAAACCAGTTTCTCTGTAGGACCAAAAACATTTGTCTCATCAAAAAAAATCCCATTTCCCAAATCACTTTTCTAGTTTTCCCTCTCTCTCTCTTTCTTGTCTTTCATTACAGAAGCCATTGATGAACCTTCACCACCTTCTCTCCCTCATTAAATGCCCTTCTGTTTCTCCCCGGACACTTTTGGCCTTTGTTGTAGGCTCAAACAGACACACTCCACGTGGGTTTTAATATACAAAACCAGGGCATTCTCGTCTTTTCACTACCCCAGCCACCCCTTGGCTCTCCTCTGCCTCCCCATTTAATACCCGCCATGTTTCTCCCATTCCATCCCTTCCAGCTCAAACCCAAGTTCTCTCACCAAGTTGCCACTTGAATTTACTCAAAAAACCCACAAAGAGAATTTCAAATCTATTACTTTATTATTAGTATATTTAATTTTCGGAGTATTTTTTTTTCATTTATTATTATTTATTACTGCATATACATGCATGTATTTATGAGTACTTCCATTTTAGAATTTAGAGAGTTTAAATAGAGAAAGAGAAGAAGAAGAAGAAGACCTGAAACTCAACTGAAAAACCTTCAAAGCTTCTTTTTTTTTCCTTTTCTTTTTTCAGTTTAATTTTTAGCCTTGGATGGCCACATGGTGGATGAAATCTTTACAATGCAAGTCCAAAGCATTGGACGACGTCGTCCAGTACAAACAGAAACTCCGAACCGGCGGCGATTCTAACCCCAAATCTCACCACCACCATCATATCATTCCCAACGCCGTCAGCTGCCGGAAAAGCGTCCAGAGCCTCAAAGACGTGGTGGATACCGCAAAACAGGGGAAGCCCAGAAAGCCCAAGTCGCCGCCGGAGGAACCGCCGCCGCGTATGCCGCAATTAACCCGGGCGACGAAAAGATCCGTTTCGAGAAAATCCGAATCCGTTTCCTTTCCGGCCCACCAACCCGGGACGCGGGTTCGTCCCAGCGGCTCGCGAATCTCACGCTCCGCCGAGTCGTTCTTCCCCGCGCTGACGGAGCTTCCCCAGGGCCACCCTTCCCGCAATGTGGTGGAGATTATCTTCGACACGAGTTGGTCGTCGTCGCCCAAGGCGGTGTTTTCGGGTCGGGTCGAAATGGTGTTCAAGGTCCAAAATTTGCCCCGGACCGTGGCCCGTTTCGAAGAGTACAGAGAGACCGTGAAATCCAGAGCGGATTCCGCCGCCGGGTTGGCTTCCGATGGGGGCGGTGAGGAGAACGCGCGGTGCGTCGCGGATGGGAACGAGGTGATGAGGTTTTACTGTTTGGGACCCACGAGCGGCGGCGCGTATGACCCGAGTGGATGCGCGTGGGCGTTCAGTGGGTTTAAAGGGTCGGCGATATGCACGTTCGCCGGGAGCGGCGGGGCGCACGAGAGCGCCGGCGGTGGGAAAGGGAGGAGGGCGATGCTGGTTTGCCGGGTGATAGCGGGTCGGGTTTGCAAGCAACTCGGTTTTGACTCGTTGGTGGAAGGGGCGAAAACGAAATGTGGGTATGACTCAGTGAGTGGGGAAAACAGCGAGTTGCTGGTGTTTGATTCACGTGCGGTGTTGCCATGTTTCCTAATCATCTACAAATTGTAATATACACATGAAAGCAAAGGAGTAAGATTATATGACCCCTTTGCCCTTTTTTTTCCTTCTTTAAATGTTCAAAAATTTGCCTATTTTTATTTCTTCAAAATTTTTTGTAGGCTAACGAAATATATATTATTGATTTTTGTTTGAAGAAAACTATATTAATTAATATAGTATAATTTTAGAAAATTTTCCTTCTTTTCCTTTTGGATTTTCATTAATCTTACCGTGAAGTATATACGGTATTTCATTTCATTAAATTAGTTCAGTAATATGAAGTATAACTCGGTACATGATTCTTTACCGGATGCCAAATTTCTTGTGGAAAAATGGAAGTAATTGGAGGGATTTCACCGGTTAAAGCAAATTTGTATACGAAAGGTTTGTATATTATATCTAACACTTTTTAGTTCATAATAATTTTTATTTTATATTTTTGTTCCTTTTAATTAAAAAAAAAAAATCAATCAAGATGATATTATACCCCTTAATGGTCTAAAATAATAAGAAAACGTTATTATCTACTATTCTCTTGACTCAATTAACTATTAGAATCACAAAATGTAAGTAATTTTTTTAAAAAAACTTTTCGTCTTTTATACATAAAAAGTCATGTTTTGCGTTATATAACGGCAGTGTCATTTTTTTTCTTTTCTTTTCACCAAACAAGGCAAATAGTTGGTGGTAATAATTATTAATGTAATGTGTACTGTTCTTAGTTTCACTTTTAATTATTATTAATGTCTGGCACTTATTATGGAGGAAAATATTAAGAAAGAAAAGGTTTGTTTACGATATAATTTGATTAAAAACAACATGGTAGTGTGAAATTTTTACAGTGCAGTGAGATGTCGGGGGCAACAGTGGATCACTTTGAATTGTGGCACTTTGTGATCTGTGTTCTTCCTCTACTTTCATCATTACATAAGACCATTGTTCAAACTCTAGAGTTTATGCATTTTGAATTCAAACACAATGTGTGTGTGTGTGTTTTTTTTTGGTGGCGAATTTCGTCTGGATTCATAAGGTTTGGACTGCAATTATCTCTCGGCCTCTTTGTATGGAACAAAAACGTTACTTTAAAGTAAATTATACGGATCGAGATATTACTTTAGAGAGTTTAGACAAGAGTTTTGGAACCTAGCCGTAGTTCAAAAATAACATTTCGGTGTAATTTTGTAAAATGTTAGAGACTAACATGTAATTTAGGACAAAGATGATGTAGTCATTGTTCAGAAAATTCAGCAAGTGACAATTTTGAATAATCATGTATGGGCAAACACACACACACACCCACCCTCAAGGTACGTGAAAACTATCAAATAAATCTGTAAAGTTTTTGTAAATCTACAGTCATCCCCTTGATCGAGTAATAATATAACAATTATTCCTTCTGGTTTGGTAAAATTATAGTTGCTCTTTTGTGAGTAAAAAAATTACACTCATTACTCAGGTCTTTTTGTTATTTGACAAAATATTTAGAGGGAGTCTTGTCAGCCGACCATATGACAATTCAACATGCGATACTTTCGTTCTAAAAATATTGGATATGCAATATTTAATAATATATATGCGATACTTTTGAGGTTGTACTTGATACTCGCATCTCTAAAAATAATATCGTTCGTTTCTAAAAAAGAAAGAGATGCGCGTTGAGCCGTACGACATATCAAATACAAGTTTTTGCTAAAATTTGATTGTTCTCATGGTGTTAATAGTTTCATAAAATCCCAGGGTTCATCTGGTAGTTTCTACAAACTTCGAGGGGGTAAGTATAATTTACCCTTAATTTATTAATCCCGTAATAATAAAGTCCATTCCATTAAGTATAATACAATTGCTTTAACATCAATCCACGGTAGCAAGAAAGTATGATTGAAACCGATATTTGGAAAAATGGCAACCAAAACAAAAACTCATGCATCCTTCAACATTAATTAAATCAACACTATTATAATGAGTGAACATACTTTGAGAGAGGAAGAAAGAATAAGAAGCGCCCGCCTGCAAAATTTTGTCGACTAGTACAAAAAAATTGATAGCAATAAGAATTGTGCGTACCTAACTACTGAATGAGTCATTTTATGTTATAGCCATTTCTTAATACACAAACATGTTCTCTTTATCAACCAACAAAAATATGATTGCCATTGCTTCTCACTAAAGAACCTTTAAATTTTAACTCATTGCCTTCCTCCTTTTATTCTACTATAAGAATGATGCTTTTTGTTGTTATTGTGGGGATTTTTATTTTTATTTTTTGGTTGTGGTTTTGAAGTTTGGTATTTACAATTGTCAAAAGTGACATTCCACCGCATTGGCCACTTACCATAGAGGCGCTTTAATAAGCATTTTTTGCACAAACCCCATCTTTCCTTTTCTTGTAAACCTTCAAGAATTTGCATCCTTCAAAATCATCCCACATTTTCAAAAGCAAAAGAATTTGACCCATTTTTGTTATGATGATGACTCACTCCATCCAACATTAATGAGGAAAGAAAAACAAGGGGAAATTGTTGTATTTTGATGTGAACTACTCATGAAATGAATGCAAGTTCCACTCAAACTTTGCTTGGGAGGTTGGACTAGTTAGTTGGTTGTGTGATTGTATGGTCAAGATTGTGGACTTAAGAGGAGGGTATATTATTAAAATCTCCTTGCGTTTGTCTAAATTACTAAATGAACTCGTGACTAGTAAAATTATCAAATATATCTAGTAATTTGACACAAATTCCATGGTTTGAGAAAATTATCAAATGAACCATGTGATAACATGGTCTATTGGGGTGTAGGCCTTGTTCGTTTTCATTGGTTTTATTTGTGTTTGTATTTTGATTTTGTTTATGGTTGCTACAGTAAATTTATTATATTATAATTTTTTGCCATCATTTTCAATACAACATTATACTATTCAACTACACATTTTTACATTCAAAAATCATTTTTCAAAATCATCTCTCTTCGCTAACAGGCCTAACACCAGTTACAATTTTCAGAGTTCGTTTTGCAATTTGCCAAAACTACGAAGTTTGTTTAGTAATTTTACAAACTACATTCATTTGGTAATTTGAACAAATGTTTTAATCCTATTCATCAAGTCCAAAGACCGCAATTATCTTGACTTTAGTTATAGTTTTGTTTTGACTAGGAAAATCTTCTTTGGCCTTATTAATGTTAGTCTTTCGTTGGTTGAGTTGTCTTATTACTGGGTAGGTAAGGGCGATTGCAAATTTGCAAATTAAGGAAAACACCACCTGGTCTTTGTTTATCTTCCAATTTAAGGGCAAAGCAAGGCGCAACTCACGCTTTCAATCTAAACAATAAACAAACATATATAATGTAATGTGTCATGTAGAAGCTGATATGGAAGGATCGGTGGTTTGTGAATTGTTACCATCTTTCATTTATTATTGGGATCCCCCTTTCCTAAACTCATCATTTGACCTATACAAAATATCATTTGTCTACCCCAAATAAAATAATGCCCTCTTAAACGAAAACACAACACGTTAAAAGTGACTCGTCAATTCATATATAACCTACATTATCGGTAGGAGATCATCTAGTCCAAATACTTTATACCCTGATCCATTTCAAGGGTGAACACCTAAATTGCAATTGAGATCTTTTGTGCAAGTTAGTACCTTGTGCCGTGTCACAAAATACAAAGTTAAAAAAATATTTTTACCTTCTAAATTGTAAGATGACACAATTCGCCAAATTGCAGAGAGAATCTAAACTCTCAAATGGGCCTTAGGTTGGACATAAAAGTACATGGACAAAGGATCTAAACTCGAAATTACCACCTCTATTTACTATGATAGTGTTAAAAACACTTGCTTTGTATCATTACTTTTTTTGTTACTTTTGTTTAAGTCGTTATTAAAAAAAAAGAAAATTTCATTTTTTCAATTTTGTTTAAGTCGTTGTTAAAAAAAATATATATGTATATATGTTGTTACATTTTAATGTCTTATTACATGTTTTCAACAGTCGACGCCCCGGTCAATGAAAATTTTCATTTTGTAAAAAAACTCATATTACCTTTGACTGGAACGTTAACTGTTGAAAACAAGTACCTGTTAAAGTGGACAAAAGTATATCAACATACATACAAAAAAGTTTTTTGCAACTATTTAAACAAAAGTCACCAAAAATGTGATTTTTTTTTTTTAAAAAAAAAATTGAAAAACAAGACTACTTGAGGATTGGCATGCTGATTCAAAAACAAGAATGGAAATACATCAAGAGTAGCCACAAAGGTGTTTTGATGAGTATTACATGCAAAGGAGCATTTCATAATAAGGGGTTTTACAAATATGGAACATAAAATTATCTTCAATTCCCTAAAACTAAGATGCAAAATGAAATCACTAAAAAATCTCCTAATAAGTAAAATTTCATCCAATGTCTGTCTACTTCCACATAATGAAAGGATAGAGAAAATTCAGGGAAAACTGGGAAGGGCCCTCCAATGTACAATTTTGCCATGCATGCTGCAGCAACAAACACTGAAAATGGGAAGAATTATTTTCCAGCAAATCTTTCCTCAAACTATTGTGATTCCACAAGAACATACAATGGCTTCCCGTTCAATCGATCCCGACCCTACATCCAAGAAAGTTAAAAACATGGGATCAGATCATAATCATGACAGAAAATCCTTCATTAAGGAAAAGAAAACTGTTGTCATTTAGTTCTTGTCCAGGCATGGCACAGACAAGATGATGGACCTCAAAGAAATAATTCCATTTTCCGGTTGACTTATGAAACTCTTCAAGAAAAAGTTTTTGCATTTGGAGAATTAAGAAAAAGGAGAATCATGCCGATACTTCAGCTGACTCGATCAATCATGTTGAACGGCTGAAAGTCAGGAATTCCCTAGTGCGGAAGAAATGCTACAGAAGGAATGGGAGGGAAAGAAGGTCAATGTGAGAAATGCATTACCTTTAGTTCTGGTATTTCAATTACGCATGCACATTCAACTACTTCAGCTCCAGCGCGTTCTGAGAATCAACAATCACAAGTCAATCTCGATGACTTTTCCATTATGAATTTCTGGGATAGAATTGAAGCTACTGCTGACATAAAGCGGAGTAGTAAAAGCCCGACTGAAATAAGGATTGCAAATAATAAAAAAAAAATCAAGATAACCATATCCAAAAGTGGAGGTGCCGAGGTACAGCTCTAGAACAGATGCCACTATTGCAACTTCTTGTCCAACTTATTAACAATGGCAAGAGAATCTTTATCAGGAGACATGCTAGCTCATTATATTTTAACAGGAACCCACTTAACTAGTTAAAGTTGCGACAGTTTCTTCTTTCTTAAAAAAAAGAAAGGTGTTCCGTTCATAGTTTGGTGCACTAACACCCGATTAAGTTCTTGTTTAGGGGAGTCCCTTTCTCTTCTACCATTTAGTCATGTTCTTTTTCCATGTCATTTCAATATCACAAGTTAGTTTGTCCTTCTGAATTTTAAGAGCTCTAAATATCAGAATATATTAATAGTATTTAACAAATAAGAAGTGAGTACCCAATAAATTCATAGCTGCACAGAGGGTGCCACCAGTTGCAATCAGATCATCAACTACCAAAGCACGCTCTCCAGGTTCAACTGCTCCAACATGCATCTCAATACAATCACTCCCATATTCCAAGTCATATTCTTGTCTATAGACTTTACCTGCGACCAAACAAATGTTTGAAATTGGAATGACAGATAATTTGATGGTGACTCTAAGATCAAGAGAGTAAAAGATGCAAATACTCTTTCTAGGAACACACAATGACAAACAAGAGCAGTTCAAAGTTCCAACTAATGTTCTGTTGAAGTAACAATAGTTTGATACCCTTTATGATGTCGATAGAAATTGATCCACTTAAATCTAAATTGATTGCAATGTATAACCATTTTCGAGTCAAGTGCATGCGTTAGCAGACTGAAAGCCATTTCTCTCTATCGCTATCTATTAATTTTTAACGAAGGGAACAATCTAAAGTTCAACTGCAGAGATTAGGCAATCCAAAAGCCAGTCAGAATTCGCAGCTTACTGACTCGTGTTCTAGCCAGTTCAGAGATGCAAGATAGTGCCTTTTGTTGCAGTCAACTCAAGTAAGTGGAGGAGCATTGACCAGTGAAATGTAAGAACAGGGTTCTTTCTCAGCGGAAAATAGGAATTCTAGTTCTCAATCAGTTTTCAGAACCAGTAGTGATTTCTATGTGAAGCAAAGTTATACTGAATGTATGTTCCAATTATTGACAGATAAACACGAAAGGAGTACCAAATTATACATGGTATGCATCTCAGGAGAACAAAGTACCTGGCAGTTTTTTCGGTTTTCTCAAAGGCACAAACTTTGCCCCTATTGCCAATGCAATAGGAGGACCAAATATAAAGCCCCGAGCTTCTATCCCTGCAACAGTGAAAACAATACAATATACTAGATGTCATATTATGCAACAAAAACCATCTTGGTTCACTAAGTGATTTTTTTTCCAATTTTATCTTCATGAATGCATCATACACACAAGGAAGACTAGAAGCAGATGCGTGAAGAAAAGAAAGATTGACTTCATGAGGCACTTCTTATTAGAAAAGCATATCATGACAATGACACAAGGTTAAGAAATTTACAATCTTGCGCATACAAAAGGCATAACAAGCACAATCTTGTGCATACAAACGACAAACACTAATTACAGGCCAGGAAGATCGGCTAGACAGCAAAATCAAATATTCAACTAGGAAGTAGAGTGATTACTGACAGCAACTGACAAACAAAAGTTCAATAGAAGAGGCACATATTTACCATATATGTTAAAAACAAAAACAATGAGTCATCATTAAACTTGCGACGATTCCTGAAGAAAGCTTATGCGGCTAATTTTGTTTCATTTTGTCTGAGATGGTTGAGGTGGAGTAGAAGGAAGAAAGGACAAACAAGGCCGTCCAGAATCATCAGTTGTACATAAACTTAGCATTGGTTCCTTGGGTAAATCTTAAAAGAAGACTCCAAGTCCTAGTTTGGATCACAAGAACAGGCACCCGAAAATATCCATTAAGGAGAACATGGAGAAGACATGAAAGACAAACACATCAAACGCAATTACCGTCTTGGAAAGTTTAATTCTACTCCATCTCCATGTAAGATCCACTAGACTAGACACAACCTAAAACAGTCATTAATTCCAAATGACTTTTTCTATACTGTAACTATGAATAGGAGACAAAATTAATCAGTACCAAGAAGAATTCCTCAAAATTCATAATTAACACTAGACTAAAGGGGCAAAAAAAAGAGGTATGAATCTCATCATTCAAACCAAGACACAAACCTTTACATGGCCCACACTTTTTGGTGGTGAATAATGCTTCTTTCTGTAGAATGAACACTGATATCCCACAACTACATGGGATCTGCATTAAAGAATATTATTATGCCAACCAAAACAGCAATTACAATAGTGATACTTTTATTGTTAGCAAACAAAGTTTAGTTTTGTGAATCCACGATGACAAATATTTCCAAAACAATTGACTATCAAATTTATCTATGCACAAAAAGACGAAAATGTCCACATGAGCAGAGAACTAGACAAATAATCAAGGGTACACTTGATGACAAAACAAGAAGTAAATTAATCATGAGCAAGAACTTTTCCATGCCATCTTTTTCTTTCGAGGAAAATGGCGGAACTAGGCCCCGATAGTTGAAAAGTTTCACAAAGGGGAACTCCTAGAAACTGCAATCATACGCAGACCAAAAACTTTTTATCTACAATAATATAATAACAGAGAAAGCAATAAATGGTTATGAAAAGGAGATCATATAATGCCATCTCTCCAGCACTGACTATAAGAAAGCAACACAGTAAAGGATTATACTTTGATACCAAAAATAATTCATTAATGGTTTTGAAAATATTGAATTTCGATTGAAATTCCATTCCATACAACGATTGTAAGTACCTATTAGTACGAAAACAGAGAAATGGGAAAAGTATGAAGCAAAAAAATGTGCAACTGGCAATACACCCCACCCCCCCAAACCATCCCCCCCCCCCAAAAAAAAAAAAAACCTCCAAATTCCAACTGTAACTAAGCTTAATGAGGCTTCAAGTATTCCAGTATGAAATGGAAGAGAAAAAAGACAAAGAAGCAATAGCCCATTATAGTGGTGATTATGGACCTCCATCAACAACCTTTCCATCAATTATTGATGGTCATCATTCACCATACAAACCTCAGTGCCGCTCAGGTTTTATCATGAATTATAACATTTCCAAAATGATGACTACCTTGAGGTTCAAAATCACTCAACAAACAGTAAATAGGTGAAAGTGAAACCATCTTACCACCAAATAAAAATTAAAGAAAATAAAAATTCATGAGACTTAAAAAAGAGAAAAAAATAATCAAGAAGAGTGGGGCCTTGTGCTCATTTTCACAATGTGGGCATCCTTCACCAACCAACACCACCATTAAACCCCAAAATCTAAATAGGACGTCGAGCACATGCCTCCCATGGGAACCATTCAGATTTCATTTCTTCTGAGAAAGTCATCAATAACAGACACACCCCCACCAAGAGACTAAATAAGCAACAACAAAAAAAAAAAAGGCTCACCGACCCCTTAAATGGCAAAACAACACATGAACTTCTAGCAACCAAGTTGAAGCCTTTCTGCACTAAAAGACCCCCAAAGGCTCCATTTTTCTTTGTTTTCCTTCTTTCTTTCAACCCAGAAAAAGCGAAAAGAACAAACCATTAAAAGACATCAACCTTTACAAACCCAATAGGTAAAAGTAAAAAAGATCATATTTTTACAGAAAATGTGCAATTGTAAAGGGTACAAAAAGGGGTTAAAGTAAAAAATAAATAAATGGAGGGTTCTTTTAGTGGAGTATATACCAGCTACCACAGAGATGTTTTTGCCCTTGTAACGATCCACAAACAAATCAATGGTGTCTTTGAAGGCCTTGGGATCAAGCAAAGTGTAGTAATGTCTTGAAACATTATGCCTGCAAAACACATTCCAAAAACACAAAAAATCCCAAAAGATCAAACCTTTACACAGTAAAACAAATTCTTCTTCTTCTTCTTCTTCTTCCCAAAAGAAACACATAAAAACCTGGTTTGGGGAAATCGGGTACGACCCGAATTCTTGATTGAATGGCATGGATACGTGGATCATTGTCTTTGAAAGCTGACATTGTGGGAGAACAGAAGAAAGATTGTGAGGAAGGCCCACAGAGAACTCTGCTCTAGCTTCTGCTCTGCTCCTCTCCCTTTGGAACAGTGAAGAGAGAGAGGGGAATGATGATGGAGAAGAGGGAGGGAAAGAACAAGAAAGGGTATTTATAGGAAGATGAAAAATTAGAGAAATGAGAAGAAGCTTTTCAACAGCATAAAGGGGAGACTCCTATTGTTTAGGGGACACTGTGCTGCCTCAAACTTTGTGTATGAAATCTTTGTTAATTTATCTTTAAAAAGTGAAATAGAAAACAAGAAAAAATAAATTTGTTACTTTAGACCCGATTCGTTTTTATCGGTTTTGTTTGTGTTTCGATTTTTTACTTGTTAATTATAATTTTTTACATTCTCGATAAAAAAAATTTATGCTACAATTTTTTTTTTCCTTCTTATCAAAACATGTTTTTAAAACTATGTGAAAACGAACCGGGCCTTAATGCTTATAACAAACTAATACTGATACTTAAATATCAAATTTTGACTCCCACAATTTCATGACAATAGTAAGGAGCAAAACTGTATTTTATGTGTTTCATTATTATATTTTTTTTTTATTTGAAAGTACAATATATAAAATAAATAGTTTTATCACTATTTTTCTCACATAATTTTTTCACAGTATTGATAAATTGTCTATCGCCAATAATTATATTATTAAAGTATGAAGTTAGATGTATAAAAGCATAATTCTTTTATTTTGAAAAATAAAATGAGAAATACTATTATTTTAATACTTCCTCTATCCCGCTAAAATAATTGAGTTTGAAAAATGTTCAAGTTTTCATTCATGGTAGGTGAAGTATAGTATTTAAAATAAGTAATTTAACATTGTTTTCTAGTTATACCTTTATTTTCAAAGTAAGAGTTAGTTGTGGGCAATGCATTAACATATTAATAAGGGCACAAAGTGTAAACAACAAACAAATAAATAAATAAAAACATAAATACTCCTTCCGTACCATTAGAAGAATCTATTTTCACTTTTTTTTTTATTCCTCATATTCTTACTAAAATAATCATGTATGGTCCACAATTAACTCATACTTAAATAGTAAGGATATAAATAGAATAAATTATGTCAAATTAGCTATGTTTAGATGTTGTATCTTGATATTTATAATAAGTCGTACATTTGTCAAGATAGACTCTTCTAATGGATCGAATAGAGTATTTCTTTTTCAAACATGACACTTTAGACGAATTTAAGTATAGTGTATGGAGGAATATCTTAATCATCATCTATTTGTTTGCGTAGTTTGCCTATTTATTTATATTGCTCCTAACATAACTATGAAAATATTAATACCTACCATTGTATTAAAATTTTGTCTTAATAAAAAAGTTTTCCTAAAGTTAAAAAAGATAATTATACATAGTTGCTTTAAAAATATAGAAAATTCACTTAGAAATGTAAAAGCATAAACAAAAATATGGGAAAAGAAACATAATACTTTTTTATATATATAAATTTGATAATATAAAGTCAAATTTTAGGATGATTTGTAGGTATAAATTTTGATATCACCCTTTGCCAACTAATTCAACTAAAACAAATAAATAAACAAAACAAAAATGTAACGGATAAGGTTTCTGAGTTTATCTGATTGACAAAACAAATAAATACAAGAAAATGGATTTTCATTTTTGAAGGAAAAAAAAAAAGAACCCGTAATAATTGGCTCATGAAAAGAATAAAAGAAAAGATGGATGTTCCCAATATACCGAAAAATTATTCAATGCATCTGTTGCACCACGAAACATAGCATAATTAGACACACTTGGGAAATGATTGTTATTTTCTTAGAAGGATACTGAACATGTGTAGGAGGATCATAAATAAAAAGTAATTTTAAAAATGCAACGGATGTATTGAATGATTTTTTCCCAAAAAAACCCCATCAAACCTAATTTAAGGACAAAAAATAGAAACTCCCAAATGGTCCAATACCACAATCCAACCAAATACATTTTTATTAATATAATTATGTGACTATAATTGAAAAATAAATACGAGTAACTATTTATATCGTATAAATAATTGCTCATATTTATTTTTTAATTATATTCTAAAGGTGTTTAATGGTCAGTTAACCGATTATTTATACATGTTGTGCATCACAACTCATTACGGCTATTTCCTTAAAAATGAGGAATAGGTAAAAAGAGTAATGATACACAACTCAATTAATATTCACAACTTTTATATAACAAGTGAAGTGTCATGCATTCATTGATCAATAATATAATATTAATAATTATTTAATAAAAGTATAGCCAATGAATGCATAACACATCACTTGCTATGTGAAAATTGTAAAGATTAATTAAGTTGTGTATTATTACACACGAAAATTATAACAAAAAATATTTATATAAATATATGTAATTGTGGTGATCTACAAAGTAAGTAGGTGTTCTAAACAATGATGTGCTCTGTTGTACTAAGACGAATTAAGTGGAGTGGACATTACTCCGAGGATTATATTATATATTTCCTTCATGCCATATAAAAGTTATGTACGAGACAACGACATTTTATGTTCTAATAAAAGAGTTGAGTTTGCATTTTTTACCTTGCAAATTCATACTAATATAATAAACGCGTATATTATCAGAGTTATTTTTTACTTATTTTGTTATATTAAAAAATTTTATTTTAAAAATATTTTTTGTTCGATAAGAAAAGTCTACTCTCAAATTATTATATACATTACTACAATTATTTATTAATAGTACATTGTTTGTCATTTGACTTTTATAAAGTACCCGTTATTGACAAATTTTGAAACAACCCCCACCAAAAAAAAAAAAAAAAAAGAAACAACGAATGTTGGTTATAAAAAAACGTAAAATCTCGCACGAAACATATTTATGTATGAACGCAGTTAATGCACAAGACAATGTTATATTTACTCGTACTTCTCTACTAGCCAAGAATTATTATAAAAGTGATACATTTCAAAAATATTACTCTTTTTGTCCCACTCAAACAGTCTACTTTGAAACGTGTACAACTTATTATAGATTGTGAGGTACAACACTTAAAATAAGTAATTTACCACCATATTTTTCATTTATATCCTTACTTTAAAAATAAGTGTTAATTGTAAATTACACATTATAATATTAGTAAGGGTATGTAATGTAAATAAATTCAAAGTGAACTCTTTAACTGGGACAATATTTTAGTTTGAAAGTGAACTCTTTGAGTGGGACGGAGTAAATACTTATTATGTATTAGTATCATTTTGTTCACTTCATGTGTATCAATTTGAAAGAAAAATTAAATAAAAATTCACGTGAACAATATTGCAAATTTTAATATAATCGGAAGCTGTAAATTCCAAAATCTGACCTCTTATATAACAGAGAAAAGGTCATCATACTCTCACGAGGTTCTTTTCTGTTTTTACCCTTGTTTTTATCTACTTTTTGTTTTCTGTCTCTTAACCGTAAAAAAAAGACTAGATTTTTAGGATGGCTCGATGATTAATTTTTATCTTTTTCCCTCGTTCTTATCCACTTTTTGTTCTATCTTTGTAGCCGCAATGAAAAAAAACAAAAAAGTTATTTTTTTTGGTTACTTTTGTTTGTAATCATTATATTTTTAGTTACTTTTATTTAAATTATTATAAAAAAATATTTTTATATGTATAGTGTTATATTTTTGGCTATTTTAATATGTTAACTCCAGTCAACACCCCAGTAAATGGTAATATTAGTTCTTTTCAAGAAACGAAAAACTTTTAGCAAATAATTATGAATTTCAAAATTTTAACCCAAAACCAGACACTACATAATTAGTCCCTACAAATTTTTTATTTGTAAAAGGAACCCAAATAATTGTTGAGAAAATATAATAAAAGGTTAACCAAAAGTGTAACATAATACATACAATTTTTTTTATTATTATTTTTTTTTTTGCAATGACTAAAACAAAAGAAGCCAAAATTATAATACACCAAACAAAAGTGGGCAGAATTGTGATTTTCTCCCTAAATTTTTTTTAAATTTTTTACAATGGGACTAGGGCTGAGAACGAACAAGAAAGTTCACGAACAAGCTTGAGCTCGGCTCAATAAAAACGTTCACAAACATGATTTTTAGGCTCGATAATAAACGAACACTAACACGAACAATGTGTTGAAAGCTCGTTAATGTTCGTGAACATGCTCGATTAAAATATTAACTATATAATATAAATAAAATAAGTATGTACAATATTAAAATTTTAAATAATACAAATAATTGAATCTTTATATATATTTTTATATACATAGATATCATTATATGAGTTTAAATTGAATTATGATTTTTATATAAGTTGATATAGTATTTTTTTTTTTGATAATAAATTTCATATTTCATTAATCAAGAGAGAGTCGGTAATACAACCGGATTTGATAATAATCAGATAAAAACATTTGAAAATAAACTAAATCAAACATATACAGATCTAAACAAATAGTAATCCATATAGATTTATCTAGTAGAACAAAAAATCGCCATTGCGCTGGACAAATCACATACCGAAGTATAAATCCGATCTCGAATCTGTCACTAATCTTCTGATGAAAGCTCCCAATCGACTGAATCTTCACTTGATAATAATAAAATACTCATTTATTAATATGGGGGAGAAACTCTCGTTTATTCGGGGAGACAAGATCTCTCACTATGAGAGAATAGAAAACTCCCATCATGAAAGAAGACAAAAATAAACTAAAAGGAAATAACATAACATAAATCTATTTCTCCATTTCCCATAGGAGGAAGATGGGGGGAAGAAGATTAAAGATGATAGTGGTTAGGATTTGAGAGAGAGAGAGAGAGAGAGGCGTGTCAAGTTGATATAATTTATTAAATTAATTAAACATTATAATTTTCTGTTAGTTAATGTGAAATATAACGCACACGAATGTTCACGAACAAGCTCGGCTCGGCTCGATTAATAAATAAACAAACACGAATAAGATTTTAAACTCGATAAATAAATGAACACGTCAAAACTTGGCTCGGCTCGGCTTGTTATCACCCAGGACATAGGTAAATAAGGTCAGTGCTGAGTTTAAGGGGGCAGGGTTAGGGTGGTAGTAATAGGAGGGTTTTGTAACCCGAGATCATGAATTTGATTTTTGGGATATAAGAAAAAAAAAAAAAAAGGGTCAGTGCCGAGTTTCATTTCAACAGTAAATATTCAATTTTAACTTTGTTCGTTCTCTTATTTATTTATTTATGATTGGGGTCTTTTCTCTTTGAGGCTTCCAGTTTTCGCGCGCATTTTTTAAGGGTTGTCCTTATCGCAGAGGACACTACGTTATCTCGGTGCCTTACAACTTCGAGAGTTCCTCCTTTATATCATTGCTCCCCATAATGTCCAAAACTAATGGGTGACAAGTTTGCTTGTAAAATTACAACTAAGAATTGTGGTGATGATAATATCAAATAAATAAATAGAAAAAATGAATTGTGTGGATGAGATTAAATAATGCAACTGAAATTCATAAAAAAAAAAATTATATATTTTTGAAATAAAATTTTATATTAAAATTTATAGAGTAATTTCTTCAGTCATTGGAAAATTGGCCAAAATAGTCGACAGTTTTTTTTTATTATTTATTTTAATAACAGCGATTAAGTGATTGGGGGCATGGAGACACGTTATTAATATAGTGACAGAAAAACCAAGTTAAAAAAAGGCCAAAATAGTCGACAGTTAGACAATGATCGTATGGTTAAATATATTATTCAATGATAAAATGAGCTTTTACATGTGATCATTGTTCACGTGAATAATACATTTTTTTAAAAACTATAAACCTGATGCACACACACCAAAAAAAAAAAAAAATTTATATCAATAATACATTCTTCAGATATCTCTTTGTGAAAAAAAATTGATACTTTTGAATAATACTAGTGGTACCGTTCACGAGTATCAATAATACTATATGCATGCATTATCACTTCAAAGATGAAAAAATCTATGCAAGAAAAAATAATGATATTGCTACTCAATAAGAGTAGCGGTGATACATTGAACATTACTAATATACTCAGTGAAAATAGGGATTCTAGTCAAGTAAAATAATATGATTCCTCAATATTAAAATCCTTTGCTTGGAATTGATTTTAATTAGTTGAGAAAGAAAAATAATTCCGCGCTGCAGGGAAAATAAGAGTTATTTTCTTGGAAAAAAGAATCCCTGTTATAATCTAGTATTTTTTTTCCCAGGACGCAAATTTTCAGAAAAGACGCTCACTACCCTTACTCTTATTTATTTTCAAATATTTTATATTTTGTTATATCAACCATAAATTTTTTTTAGAAAATCATAAAATGAAAAAGGAATTATATATATATATATTTTCCTGAAAAAAGGCAAAAGATTATCTATGTATAAAAGTTGTCTAACTATTTGGTAGTAATTAATCGTCCATAATATCACAATTTACTTTTGTATATATTGTATCTATCTAAACTTTATTTATTTTAATTTTATTTCCAACTATATATACTTAAAACAACTTATATATACTTTTCATATATAATATTTTTTAAAGTTAATGTTTATTAACTATAAAACTAAATAATATATTAATGAAAATTAATATATCATATTTAAAAGTTCTAATTTCTCTTTCTTTTAAATTTGGAAAAAATCGAGTGACAAATTTAATATTTTATTTTACAACAAGAAAATATGTTTTTCCAATTATTTTCTTACTTAGCTGAATTCTTGCTAGATTAATAACTACATTATAGATCAATAATTAAATCTATAATCTTTTTTGAATTTTAAATTAATTTTCGGTGAGTAATTGACATGTAATTTAATTTTAAAATTTTATTTTAATTTATAATTAAATATTATTTAGCTCTTATTTAGGTTAATAATATTTTTATGAGAAAGTCATCAAATTTAATTCGAGGGCCTTTTTGATATTTAGTTCATTTCACGTTCAAATTCCCAAATACATTTCTTACCCAATCCAAACACACACAAAAAAATTTTACTTTACTTTCCTTATCATTAAATTTCCAAAAATTATATTCCTCAAAAATTTTATTTTTCTGTGAACCAAATAGGCCCTAAGAGCAATCATAAGCTAAAAAAATAAAAATAAAAATTCAAGAGTAGCAATGTTACTCAAGAAAAATAGCATGCTACTTTTGACGAAGACAATAGCATATTACTTTTGACAGAGTAGCAGTAACATGCTACTCTTGAAGGAGTAGCTTTTTAAGAGCTAATTGCTAATTAAGCTAGTCTTTCCACAATAAGGTTATCCAAAATTCTCTTTAAGAAGTAACAATTAGCTCTAATTGCTATTCTTTCAATAATAAAGTGATACTTAAAATTCTCTTAAATGATAGCAATTAGCTCTCAATAACAAAGTGATACACGAATATTCAAAGGATTAAGAAAAAAGGAAAGAAAGAAAGAAGTTAATCAATAGACATGTGTATAAATGATGCGGCATCGCAGGTATAAATTCATTTCACCTAACTTTTTGCGATTATCCAATGATATATTAAATGATTTGGCAACAAAAGATAATATTTTTTCACATATATATTATTAATATAACTAAAAACAAATAGATGCAATTGAACTAAAAATCTAAATATTGATGACTTCTCTTCATCAACTGATCATCGCTAGCTGTGCGAAGAAATAATGTTTGATTCTTTGTTTTTTTTCTTTCTTTTATTTTTTTCCAAATTTTTTTTTTCTACATAATATACAATGGTGCCAGCACAAACAGCGACTAGAAATTCTACGAAATGGACACATATACTTCAAATATTATTTATTGTCTTCACCTAAAGACAAAGCCATTCCATTTGTTAATTTTAGAAATCTAAAAGGTTATATTGAAATACATAGGAAAAATAATTAGGAGAGTGAAAAACTTCAGTGATCCACGTAACATCATATGTTTGGAGTCACTCAATAGCTGTAAATTTAAATATTCAATAAAATTATTCCATGTGATTGTAACGTTGGTCGATAATTCTGAGCTTTCACAGTATATATCATCACCCGTAAACTCTTATAATGCAACGGATAAAAAAAAATACAAAAACACATTCGAGATGCTCAAATGGAAGCGGTTTGAATTTGTGTCAAATGTTGATTGTTTATTTGAACATTGTTTGATTGTTCCAAGAAACATTCTCTAGTTCTAGTTTTGTACTGTTGTCAATTTCAACTGAAAAAACTTGGTCGATATCAATATAATATATTGTTACTTTTCTAGTTTTACTTCGTAAAAGTGGAATTTTGTCAATTACTTTGCTGCTTAATTTATTGCACGAAAACAAATTATTCATCAATTGACTGCTCAACTTCATTTAGAAAAAAATAAATAAATTACATACTGAACTCTTCTGCTATTGATAGAAAACTATATTTGATGAATACCTTCTTCTTCGCCGAGGGCCTCGACTTCGTCCTTAGTGTAGAATCTGCGATTTTGAACTAACTCTTCGAAATAATTTCGATTGTTCGGTCAGTGTTCGACAAAATAAATATATCACGAATCACTTGTCAGTATTTACTATTACCTTTTCTGTAGAAGTGGGAAGTGTATTTATAGTACAAAATTCTAGCATATATTCTCTACCAAGCTACGCAATCTTTCTTCTGAACATCGGCTAATGTTTAATCAATTGACTCTTATCTTTTAGTAACCGTTTCCTTAAATTGAGCGAGGATAAGATCGCCAGCTGGCGGCGATGAGATGACCTCGTCTTGGTCCTTCTATCTTGATGGGCCTTCTGGCCTCGATAAGCCTCCTGACCTCGGAGCCCATTCCCAACAATATTCAATATCTTTGTTATGTTAGAATAATCAATTTTTAAAAATACACAAATTTTTATTAATTTCAAGGTACAATGCACATAAAATAAGTTATTTTACCTCTTTTATTGGAGTAATTCTTTCCTTTTGGGTATATGTAGTTATCATGTTTGGAATTGTATTAACTAACCTCATTCTTTTACAATCTCCTTGAAAAGATAATATTTTACAATCTCTAACAAAAACACAAAAATTCGAATCCAAACTAACATATTTTAAGCGATCCCTCAACTCAAAATAGGGTCCGATTGCCACTATCTCTCATCTCAAGTATTATCTCTTTCATTCTCAAGCTAGCTCTATTCACTTTCCCTCCTCGTACTAATAAATTTATTTATAAATATTTCTTATCATCAAGGGTGAAAAAAAAAGAAAAGAAAGTATGACCGAGAAAGAAATATAATTAATTAAGTGGTAGCATTGCTCTCCGGGGTCCACCAATTTGTGTCCTTAAAATTAACAAGATACATAAAGCAACGTTAAGATTGTGTTCAAACTTGCCATTATTTCCACGGAAAATATTGACAAGGTTGTGTTTAGCGTATGAGAATATAAACACTTAAAAAGAAGAAAAAAGAATATGGACACTTGTAATAATATTTTCTCAATGAAAATTTAAAATTCATATAATGAATAATTTATCTATTCTCGAATATGAAATAATTCAATTTTTTTCATTCTTATTTTTGTGCGCTAAACGCACCCAACAATAAAATCCATATATAGTTCCTTTGGTTTGATTCACAATCTTGATCATATAAACCCACGAAAAGCGCATCTACTACGATCCTATGAATGTAATGATGAATGTTTAGAGTAACACCAACACGATGTTATCCTCTCTAATGTACTCCATATGTCTCTAATAAATCAAATTATAGTATCCCTAGCTAGTTATCATGTTTGGAATTGTACTAATTAACCTCATTAACAATTCTGATAAATTATTTAATTATTTTCGATGTTGCACTTTAAAACTTGTAAAACATTATACATTTTCAAAACAAAATTCTTTTGATTGAACTGTTAATGGGGTAACATATTTAAACACAAATAATTTATAATATGTTGAAAGCTTCGAGCAAAATAAAGATTTTAAAATAAGTGATAGTAAGTATCGATAATAATGATAAACATTTTTGATCATTGCAAACCAAACAATACAACTATAATAAATATATCTTTCATTTCTAGAATAATTTTCCTATACCAATTATTTGACAGCACCTTAATTGACCAAGCTCTTGTTACATCAATCCATTTTGTTTCACCAATCCTTTTTCCTATTGATTTGGATTTGGAGAATAACTTGTTCACATACCTTTTCCCATCATTTGCTTCATGCTCATCCATTTCTTAGGGTTTGGTCATCCATAGGTTCTTTGGATAGCTAGCATATGTGATAACACCCACACAAAGCCACTTCTTCATGTATGTATCAATAATGGAGTAGTATGTGACACGTGTCACAAGTTTTGGGCGAACTACATTTATCTCCCCGAGTTTTAAAAAAACTACAAAGAGCCCCTAGCTATTAATAACTATATGTAATATTGAACCACTTGAATTTTTGATCTGTGATTTCACTAGATCTAAAAGTTGACATGGTATATGTACCGATGTTATAAAAATTTAATTATAAATGAAAAAAATACCTTATATTATATCTAACAAATAAAATAAAAAAGAAAAAGGGATGGGTGTGGAGTTGGCTGTGTCGCTGCCTGTGCAGGAGTCAATACCTCAAATTCTTACGCTTCATTTTCACAATAATTGTTTAACAGTATTTTAGTCCCTATTGCTGGTAAAGTGTTGTGCTTTACGTCTTTAGCTTTTTTAGCTAAATAGCATGGCCCTGAAGTCAATGGGTGGTTATATGTAGTTTTTAATAACTAGGGGGCTATTTATAGTTTTCTCCAAACTTGGGGGAGGTAAATGTAGTTCGTGCTACGTGTATTTATTTAATAGGATAATTGGAATAAATAGAGGAGGGAAGGGCTGTTATCCAAGTATCCAATTATATGATTGAATTTTGATAACCAGGAAAGTTTATAAAAAAGTTCGTCCCGAAAAAGACTGAAAATTGACTTGGAAATTTTAAATTTTTATTTTTTGAAAATAGGAAATTTTAAATATAATTTGTTTGAAGTAACAGTCATATTTATTTGTTGAAGAAGGGGCAACTAGCTAGGTAGTACTGTTAGTGACAAAAATCACGGGAAATGGAGAGAGACATAATATCGAAAGTCAGATTATTAAGATTATTTAAAAAATGTCAAAACACACATTTTAAAACCACAAAAGTGTATTATGAATATGGTATTCTAATTGTAACTTTGTTCCTTAGATAACAATCGATTAAGTGGATGGAGGATTAGGACCTTTATTAAGTACTGAAAAAAAAAATCAAGTGGAACGTAATGAGTCTTCAGAAAAATCAAGTGGAATACAAAAAATACAACTGCATATGATGAATAAAAATAAAACAAATAAATGGAAAATCATACCCTAAGTAAGAAAAACTACTCGCATCTAAACTAACCAGATCTCGAAGTTGAGCAGACAGTGAGATGTGGGTGTTGGAGTCCTCAGAGTCATTTACTAATCTGCCAAAGCGTCAACAACCGCATCAGCCTCACGGTAAATATGTGTGAAAGAAAACCATGGAAAATAAACCCTTATCCGAACAATATGCTTCAGAGCCGGGGAAGTCCGCCAAGACCATGCCCCTTTGGAAAGAGCATCCAACAGAATTTGAGAATCCGTCTCCACCATGAGAGACTGGACATTCCGCCACTTACCTATCAGGAGGCGCCAGTCTAATCGTAATTTGAGTAGCATTCTATATATATATATATATTTTGTATAATAAAATTGTCAAAAATATTAATATATCTTTTTATTATTTATAATACACCTTTTATAGTTTGATATACCTGAATAGGTAAAACTACAATCCATTTATATATACAACTATTTGCAATAGCATTGGTAATGCATCATAAATCATTATTCAATGAATGAATGGTTCCAAAATTATAGTATTTTTTTTAATATGTTTATATTTTTAGTATATTTCTAATGTTTTTTTAAATAAATTCAAACCAAAACTACAAATTCAAAGGCTCTATTTATAAATGGAAAATGATTGGAAGAGTTAAAACGCAGAGGAAAAAATTTTCAACGACTAATGTATCATTATATGATTAAAACCATTTGACAATTATAAACTAAAGTATCTAATAATATGGTTCTGTGTGGTTATCACGTTATTCACTGTGAAATTCAATATAAATAAAAGAAGAGAAGATCGAGACAGAGAAAATAGAAATCTGAAGGGAAAAATGGTTTGAATCACGCAACGTGCCCATCTCTATCTTTATCCATCAGAAGTAGCTTTCAAATCTCCACAGCAATATTCTGTGGCCAACTCCTACATTTCCATTCTTATTAATTCATCTCATCCTTCCCTTTTAATATTTTTATTTATATATCTTCTTTGAAGAAGAAGAAGAAGAAATAGAAATATCATAATATTATTAATTAATTGACTGCACGTACGGCTACAAAATTCATCACCTATCTCTCTGCCTCACTCCCTACCAAACTCTTTTCGTTCTATGATAAAAAATTCATTTTGTAATACTATATAGTTGCCGATTATTTTCAGAAATATTATTAAAAAATTGAATGCACGTACGGCTACAAAATTCATCGCCTAACTCTGCCTCACTGCCAGCAAAATACTTTTTTCGTTTCATCAGAAAAGTTTATTTTGTAATACTGTATTGTTGACGATTATTTTCCGAAACGCAGGGAAAGTATTTTGGCTGTATTTGCGTAATTGCGTATATATGGGCGGCAGATAGATGGGGCTGCATGGTCTCCCATGGATTCGTGGTTTTTTCATTTTTGTAATATGACTGCGAGTCTTTTCGTGAGCATTTAATTTCGACATGGACTACACTTCTGCGGTAGATTAGCTAGGGAAACTTCATATATATAAACTTGTTTTGCGTTGTTTTTGAACTTGCTAATCTTTACTTAATAGGGTAACTTAGACTAAATAAAGTAGTGTAATTGTAGAAATTTCGTGAAACTACCAAAATTTTCACATTTTTTTTAGAAGTTACGTACCAGTGTTCCAAATTTAGGACTATAATTGTCATGCTAATATCAAGAACAATAAATTTTCAAAATTGTAGGAGTCGTCTGGTAAATTACTCGAAAACTTGAGAGAGTAGATGAATGATAAGGGAAAAGATATTTAAGAAGGAGGTCAATTTTTCTTTCTTTTCTTTCTTCTTCTCCCATTTTTATTTTTATTTTTGGATGCTATCCAAATAACTGTATAATTTTATGTTATTAAAATTAAACTTGAAATATTGATTTGTCCACATAACCATAAGACAAAAGGTCAAGCAACCAAAAAAAAAAAAAAAAAATATATATATATATATATATATATGTGCATCCATTCGATTTTTGTTTTATACGTATGAATCAATGTGTGTGATGATATATATACGGCAACAATTTATACTGAATCAAGACTAATGTGGCATTAACCTGCCCAAAAAATAAATAAAATCACATACTTAAAATTCAAACGGTTAAATGGCTTCTATATCAATATAATGTCATACCAATCATTAAATCTTTTTAATGAAAATTTTCACTATTCCAATATTTCACCAAATTAAAATAGATACAAGGTAGAAGATATTGCCTGAAAAAATAGAAAAATAAAATTTGAAGAAACTAGAATAAGGCCCAATTGAATAGTGGGATTTACAAGAAGGCCCAATTAAATACTGGGATTTCCAAAAAGGCCCAATTCAAATTGCTCCATAAGAATACTTGCATTTATATCGTTTTTTGTTTTTTTTTTTGGTTTTGTTTTCGTCATTGATTGTTTAATAAACAATTTTGGGTTTTAATAATTTTAATTAATTTCATATCTAAAGATGAAATTGAACTCCATTCTAACAATTAATGTTGTAAAATAATAATTTAAACCAAACTTGGATTAATTAGATAATTATAATTGTAGTAGAATTTATTATTTGTCTGTTTCCTATTTGGTTTAGTGTTTGTTTTGGGTAACTTATTTGTTTTAGGAAATAGTTTTAAATCAGATTTATGGTAGGATTCAGAGATATTTAGCCTAAAAATAAAGGTATTGAGTTATCATTATAAGCACAGAGAATTACAAAGAGACACAGAGATAGATACAAAGAGATACAGAGAATTACAGAGATAGATACAAAGATACAGGAGAAACTGAATAGTTTTCGGGTTGTTTCTCGACCAAGTTTCGACTTAGGTGCGCCGCACAGATTGTGTGCGTGTGAGTTTGTTTATTGTTTGTTATTACAAAGAAGTTTTATTTCGCTGTGCGTTAATCTCTTTAATATTATTTTGGATATATATTATTTTTATATCCTACAAGTGGTATCAGAGCCAGGTTAAAATCTATTTTAGTGAAGCTTGTACGTTGCAAATCTTTTGCTGCAGTTCGGATTTCTGGCGCAAAAGTTGTTCGATTAGCTCCGGTTTGCTTCAAGTAATTTTACAAGGCCCAAAGCCTTTGTTATATATTTATCTTGGTCTGCGTGCAATTACAATTGCATAGATTCAAATTGTTGTGGGCTTTGTCGGTTTGATCAGTTTGGTTTTTCTTCCTCGATCCGTGTGATTAGTTTCAATCTTGATCACGTGCATCGGTTCGAGTTCGGTGGCTTAGGTTTTGATTAGTAATTCAGCTTGGTTCATCTTTGGTATATTTTGGCCAAGGACGTAGTTTTATGGAAAAAAAAAGGGAAAAGAAATTGTAATCTTAATTATGGATTGGAGTGTTTATATTAGCAATATTTCAAAGTTAGTTGGAAGGCAAAATTACCCTATGTGGATAACGCTGAGGGAAACTTGTCTAAGAGTATTTGGTTTGTGACGATTCATTGAAAAGGAGGTCGAAAATGATGCAGATGATGAAACAAAGGAGAAGGTATCCTTGACTTTATCTTTAATTCGTCAATCTATTGATAGTTCGATTTCTGAAAAAATTTGTCATGCGAAAACTGCCAAACAAGCATGGGATATTTTGGTGAAAAGTTATAGAAGCATGAATAAAGTTCAGAAAAATAATGTTTTGAAATTGGAAAAGAAATTTAGAAATAGCAAGATGAGAAAATGGGAAACAATTGCGGATTATATTAATAGATTGGAGAAGATCCAAGATGAGATGGAATCAAAAGGGTAATATCTCAATAATGAAATTTTTGTGAAGCATGTTCTCAATACACTGCCTAGGAAGTTTGATTACTTTGTGGCATTTGATAATTGAGATAAGAGATATTTCATTCTTGTGGCATGAAAAATTGTTATGTACATTGATTCTTGATGAACAAATGATTAATATCAAGCAGTTAGTGATCAATGAGTTACAAGAGCATGTATATTCAAAAAAATTGCTTCAAGAATTATGAATGAAGAAAGTGAAAGGATCAATGAACAAGATTGTGTCAATAATGTGGATGAAGGCACTGAACGTGTTAATTTGGTCAAAGAAGAAGAAATTGTCTGTGTCTTAGAACAAGAGCGAGATATTAAAATTGATGATCACATAGATGAAAGTGATTATGGGATTGTTGAAAGCTCTGTTGAATTGGAGCAGATCAACTGCAGTGAAGTCGACTCCTTATTTGGCGGAGTGTCCGACCATATTAAAAATGTGACAGTTGAGCCTTGGGTTTGCAAGAACATTGTTAGATTTGATGGCATTGATGAGATTAGTAATGTCAATGAAAAGCTCTGTTCTAAAGATGAATAGGTAGATATCAGTGAATTCTTTGATCAATCTGAGAAATTTGATAAGGCTTTCTCAAAATACAAGTTTGTGTCCACATCTTATTTAAATGTGATGTCTCGAGTTTGCGAGAATGTTTTTGTCTGCAAAGTTGATTGCAGGGTTGATGAGAAGATGAACTCAGATGAAGAAGAATGAATATGAATAAATTCTTGGCTAAAGAGAAATTTCCACAGAAGATCCATGGAACATACAAAGGTGTCTCTATGATGAGTTTGAAAGTAGAGGTGAAGAACTACTGCAAGTTGGATTTGCATGTTGTCTATACTGTGAAAGAGATTTCAATAGAGATTGAAGCTCGTGATGGCGATGGAGCTGCTTTGATCCAAGTTTGGTTTAAGGGAGGCTATGTTGGAAAATAATAATTTAAACTAAAATTGTATTAATTAGGCAACTATAATTGTAGTGGGATTTATTATTTGTCTGTTTCCTATTTGGTTTAGTGTTTGTTTTGAGTAACCTATTTGTTTTTAGAAATAGTTCTGAATCTGATTTATAATAGGATTCATGGATAGTTTAGCCTATAAATAGAGGTATTGGGTGATCATTGTAATCACAGAATTAGAAAGAGATACAGAGATAGATACAAAGAGATACAAAGATAGATACAAAGATACAGGAAAAACTGAATAGCATTCGGGTTGTTTCTCGACCAAGCTTCGACTTAGGTGCCCCGTACAGATTGTGTGCGTGCGAGTTTGTTTATTGTTTGTTATTACAAAGAAGTTTTATTCCGCTGTGCGTTAATCTCTTTAATATTATTTTGAATAGATATTGTTTTTATATCCTACAATTAATATATCATAGAGATTCAAATTAAGGTGAATGTGAATGTGAATGTGAATGTTTATTATTTTTAATACACCGCCAATCACTAATAAAATAAAAAGAAAAACAAAAGTCATTTGATTCAGCGACGATTGGGACGGTGTTGCTGATATTGGACGGATAATTCTTGCTCTAGCATTTGTATTTCCGCCAAAAGCCTTGCTCTTTCTTCATCGGTGATGTACGGCGATAAACTAATAATGTATGTTTGATAGCCTTTCTTGCATGATTTACTCAAATGTTCTTTGTTAGTCTAGTGTTCTGTTTTCACACTTAAATCGATCGACTGACGAGTCTCATTCAATCGACTAAATACTCAGCAACCACAGCAGCAGAGTAGAAGCAAGTGAAGAACCCTACTGGATCGCTTGCCCCTTTCTCGGTCGCCGGCCTCGCCCCTTTTTCTGTCGCTGCCGGTCCACTCCTTCGTCGACCCGTCACTGCCGACTCAGGTAGGCTGGTTGTTCTTTTTCTTATACCGTATTTTAGGGTTTCTGGTTATCAACTTAGAATATGTATAGTGTATCATAGATTGCTTGTTATCAATTTGTTATAGTCCGCTCAAATATATTTTGGAGTTGAGAAATTTGTTAAAGAAATTTCATTTGAAGAAGATTGAGAGGTCATGGGCTGCTTCTTCTTGGAAAATTACAGCAGCAGAGTAATTATTAATACATTTTTGCGATTTTTTGTGTTATGCTCTGATTAACTAAATGTCTTTTTCATCGTGTGAGTAATTCTAGAATTACTTAAGTTCTATTTTTCGTGTGAGTAATTTCTCTTGTGCTAAAAGTTTAATCCATTCAATTTATTTATATGGTTGATGGTGGACTTAGTCGATCTCATGGCAATAAAATTAAAATAAGTCATAAAAGAACAATTCAAATAAAATCCTATCGTGTGATGTTAGTATAACGAAAAATTGTCGTATAACAAAATTTGAGTGGTTTTATATGAAACATGTTAGCAATGATACTGTGATTATTAATCACTTAATATTTGTTTTAGAGATACTTTCAACTTTGTCTATTGTATTCTCAAAATTTTAGAATAATTAAACTAAGTTTCCTATTAGTTTTTATTTTTTATTCGGTTAATGTTTCCTATTCGTTTGTTTCCTGTTTGGATTCGTATTTGTTTTAGAAAACCTAATTGTTTTAGGAAATAGTTGCAATCTGAATCAGTGTAGGATTCAGAGATAATTTAGCCTATAAATATATGCATTGAGTTGACACTGTAATCACAGAGAAATACAAAAAAAATTACAAAGATTAAAAGTAAGCCTTGCGGCTGGTTTTTTTCCGACGACACGTGAGCAAGTTTGGTTCAAGTGCAGCATCTATCTATTTGATTTGATTAATTGATTTAATCAAATTGTTTACGTTCCTCGATCGACATGAGCTGATCAAATTGTTTTGAGTTTGATCTTCGGCAATCAGTTTGCAGCTTCCAGTTGTTTCTTGTGGGTTTGTTTTTTGTTTTTGATTTATTTTGGTTCTACAAAAACTACATCTTTATCCCATGCACAGTTCGTATTACTATGAATTGACAATAATGTCGTTATTTTTATTGAGATCAATAACAATTGTAGAACTATTCAGTTGTTGAATAATACTCATGATACTCTATTAATGACGTTGATACTATATCTAATGTCATCATTTAATGACTGAATAACTTCGTACAATCTTTTATAATATATATATATATATATTTAGCATATATAGTAACGTTTGCATACATTGTTCTATGTATATAGAGTACAACAATCTTTGGTTTAACACTTTGTGAAAAAATTTAGATTTTGACACATGTCTCTTTCAAGTAATATATGATTAAAAAAAATTTTAGTATTTGAATTGACACAAATAAAATTTAACAGAAAATAATTTTATGAAACGCCAAGAGAAATTTGGAAAACAAGAAAAATTTAAAAAAAAATAGATAAAATCAGTGGCTAAGAAAAGTATAAGATTTTGATGAATCAGAGTAACTAAAATCTAATGAATCAATCACTTTCATAGGATCGACGAAGATCAGATTTAAGGAAAAAATAATAGACTTTGAGTACGTACCCAATATTAGTTTGGATGATGAGGAAGCCGTCAAATCTGAAATCCATCTCCAAAATCTATTGACTATTTTTTGTTTCTTCTCTTTTTTCAGTTGAAGATGGGCTCCAACAAGAAAGGACCTTAGTCTAACATGCGATATTTCATCAGCTATGTGTAAACTTGATACGCATGTTTTTATACTTATTATTTTAACATACACGAGATGCTTTAAAAATTATACTCAATAGTTCATTGATGATGTCCGAATTTTTGAGGGGTAGTTCCGTAAATCCGCAAGGTGGGGGTGGTTAAGGATTACCGAAGGGGGTTTGGACTTTGGACGTCGAACCTGTCTAGAAGAGCGAAATCATTAGGAGAGCTCCGGGATTTTACCACTTACCTTGGAGGGTCACTTCAAAATTTTTTTGGAGGAAAAGTAAATGATTTATTCCACCAAGAATTCCGGCTCAAAAACCGGTAAAAATCGGACCACAAGGTGATGGTGTTTCTGTTCACATCATAATACAACTCATGAGTGGGCGCTAGAAATTTCCTCCCCAGAGGGAGAAAATTCCTAGTGAGAGAAACTCTCAAAACCCTAGGAGGGAAAGACACATTGGAACATATTCATGTTAAACATACATCAAACAAATGGGGCATTCCCCATGTAACATACATCACAAATGGGGCATACCCCATATAAAAACATATATCAATCCAAAATTTTCTATCTATTACAATCATCAGTACATTAGTCCCAAATCCTAATGGAGGTTCTTCCTTGTCTTCATCAGCCGAAAATAAGTAAGTCTGCCCAAGTGTCGGGTAGCCATCCACACTCATCATAGGAAAAATATCAGGATCATGAGTACATGTAAAACTACTTTTAGTAAGTAGTCAACCATTACTGGATTTGATAAGCCTTTACCGGACACCGGTCAGCCGGGCTAGGATGACTTTCCCGTAGTCATCTACGTAGTGATCTGTACCACCAACCCCCTTTTAAGCAAAGGGGCAGCTGTTACCGGGTTCTTACCTTTACCGTGGATTCCAACGTAGTGGTTTGTACCACTATTTTCTTTTTTAGCAAAAGGACTGCTATTTCCGGAATTGATTTGCCTTTACCACCTACCGATATAGGTGGGCTAGGTAGTTGCTTAACCGCCAACTACTGCGTTGTTCCTGACATCCCCAGTTCGGGGTATAATTCATACATAATTCTACAAGTGTTAGTCTTGATAATCACAATAAGGGATTCCGGTCTAGTAGACACAAAATCAAAAATAAGACTATTCCTGCATTTCCAAACATAGTAAACGGTTAGAGCAAATGCAATGAGAGATGCTTTAAACCGTTTCTTGTACCTTCTGACCTCTTTCGTCACCCATTTCAGAGTACTTTGGATGGTTGTCATTCTTCTTGGAATATCTAACCATTGTCTAATTCTGCACCAAACATAGTTAGTAAAATCACAGGCAAAAAACAAATGCTGAATAGTCTCTTTTTCCTTACCACACAGAGAGCAATCTGTATTTATGTCCAAAAAAGTTAAGTTATCACATAGGGACAACCTATCTTTGAAACATAGCCACAATATAACAGAATATTTTGGAGGAATAAAATTTTTCCAAATGTGCCCAGCCCAAAATGAAGCATTACCTTTGTATCTCAACAAATCATAAATTTTACCAGTAAGAGAGTTTCTTGTTATAGACCATTGAGTTATAGTTCTAATACATGCATCAGTCCCCCCCAATTTCTGAACAAGTGTATCCCTAATACTAGCCAAATTTTTGAACATAGGAGAATCATTCTTATTAGGATTCCAGTCCCAAACTGATGCCCCTTTAAGATACGAACCATGAACCCATTTTATCCACAAACTATCCCTCTTCATGTGTATATCCCACAAATTCTTAAACATTAAAGCTTTATTCCAGAATGTCGGGTTCCTAATCCCCAAACCCCCTTCATTTTGTGGCAAACACACATTTTCCCACGCAACCAAAGGTCGACTCCCACCCCAAAAGAATTTCATACATTGGCTTTTAACTCTATCTAAGATACATGCGGGCAAAGGTAAATTTTGAAGCCAAAAACATTCAACTCCTTGGATAACAGATCTAATCACTTCAAGCCTTCCTGCATATGACAAAGTCACTGTTTTCCAGGCATTAAAGATATTAGAAATCTTATTCAAGAGAGCATCATAATGTACAGTGTTCAACTTATGGGCCGCAAGTGGCAATCCCAAATATCTTACAGGAAATGTAGCAATAGGAAATCCAACAACATCAAGGCATCTCTGTAACTCCATACCTGCCATTCCTGCAGTGAATATCTCTGACTTGTCCGGATTGAAAGCCAAACCAGACACCGTTCTGAACTTTTCCAAGCAATTCTTGAGGATAGATATCGATTGCTCATCCCCCTTGCAAACAGAAGCAGGTCATCCGCAAAGGCCAAATGCGAGATCTTTGAGTTCCCACACTTCGGGTGATAGTTAAAGTCTTGCTCAACACTCTTTTTAATTAGCCTCGAGAGATACTCCATGGCAATGGTAAAAAGAGCGGGCGACATAGGATCACCCTCTCTCAAGCCTCTCTTCCCTTTGAAGTAGCCATGTAGGTTTCCATTGACTGAAATCGAGAAAGAGGTAGTTGTGACACACTGAGAGACCCACTGTACAAACACATTCGGGAACCCAAGTACCCTTAGCATATTAAACAAAAAGTCCCAGGACACAATGTCATAAGCCTTTCGTATATCTATCTTCATTATGCACCTGGGTGAGATCCTTTTCCTTGTGTAGTTTCTTATAATCTCCTGCGTGAGATAAAAATTGTCTGACATATTCCTTTCCCCAACAAAAGCTGCCTGTGCTTCATCAATAATGTGGGAAAGTACTCTTTTCAGTTTGCCTGCCAATATCTTGGTGATCACCTTGTACACTGTATTACAACAAGAAATGGGTCTGAAATCTGAAACACTAGGTGCATGAGCCTTTTTTGGAATTAGAGCCACCACTGTATGGTTAATTTGCTTGAGCAACCTTCCATTCTGAAAAAACTCCATAATCGCCTCTTGCACCGTATTACCAACAATATCCCAATCTCTCTTGAAGAATCCTGCCGGGTAACCATCAGGCCCTGGAGCTTTATCATCATTAAGAGAGAAAGCAGCCTCTTTTATCTCTTGCAAGGTAATTTGTTCTGCCAACCTTATCTTGTCATCATTCAGTACACATTTTCCAGCCCTAATCATGTCTTCATCAATGTCTTGCACACCATCCGATTGGCCCAAGAGGTTTTGGAAGAATTTAACAAACTCCTCTCCCAATTCTTGCGGCGAGGAAGTTGGCGTGCCATCTTCTTTCTCCACCGCTACAATATTATTCTTCAGGTTATTCTTTTTGACCAACCCATGAAAATATTTGTTACATCTATCTGAAAGCTTCAAATGCATTGCTCTAGCTTTTTGTGCTAGAAATGATCTTTCAGCTTCCATTAGAAACTCTGCTCTCTTCCGAAGTTGGGCTTCTCTTTCGACAGATTGATTGTCGGTCGGGTTACTAACCAACCTCTCTTTTGCAGCTTCCAATTCCTCCACCGCACATTTTGCCTTCTCTGAAATGTGGTGGAAATGCAACCTGTTCAAACCTTTCAGCGGAATCTTCAGCTGGCTTAATTTCCTGCAAAGAATATACTGTTTACTACCTCTCTCCCACCTCTGCCAAACCCCCTGAATCAATTGCTGAAAGTCAGAATGCTCCATCCACATATAGTAGAATTTGAAAGGTTTGTTGCCTTTAAAATCCCTCTGCAGTATAGAAGCAATGACAGGTGTATGATCCGATAATGGCCCTTTTGCTCTGAAATATGCGTGACAATGTAAGTCCATATCCTGCCATTCTTGATTGATTAGGAGACGATCCAACTTGATAAACACACCCCTCCTGGCCCAAGTGAAATATGCCCCAGTGGAGTTAGCATCTCTCAGTCCTAGTTCTTGACAAACCTCCCTCAGATCTTTAAGACAGTAATATGAGGGAACCACTCTCCCTTTCTTTTCCACCACTTCTTTGCAGTAATTAAAATCACCTAAAACCATCCAAGGAAGGTTTAGGTTATCTCCCAACCTCCTCAGTTCATTCCATAGAAGTCTTCTTTCTACAACCGTATATAACCCATAAACAAAAGTACAAATAAAATTTAATCCGGAGGATTTACAAAAAAACCCTGCAATGGATGGCCTGCTCCGAGGTATGAAGTACAACACATTCGACCATTTTGGGATCCCAAAAAATTGCAATTCGACCCCCTTTGACAACATCAAAGTTATCAACAAAATTCCACCCAGGGCGATATTTATATGCAAAAAAACTCAGTTTATCTGTTGATAATTTAGTCTCCAATATCCCACAGAGGGATATGCTATTACCTTCAATAAGCTTTGTTACCTCCTTCATTTTAAGGGGTTTATTTAAACCCCTTATGTTCCAAAAAGCAACTCTTCCCTTTTCTCCGACCTCGACTTCTACTTCTATCCTTCCTCTTTGACCTTTGACTGTGGCCATCATCCCCATCTATTTGGCTTCCATCACATGCCTCCATAGAAGTATGTTTAGCGAGCGGCTCAAACTGATCCGTCCCTTTTGCCTCATTTTGTAGCATAGCATTTTCTTGTGGTATTATTTCTTTACCTCCCACATCCTTCTCCTTGTCTCCCTTCTTCTGTTGATGTTGGCCTCCCTTGTTTAGATGCTTTTGTTTCTGCACACCTTCAGTAAGGATAGAGACAATTGACGGCATAGGTGGTTTTTGTTTACCTCATTTCTTCTTGACCTCCCATTTGTTCGGTCTAAGATTTAGTGGCTTAACAATACTTTCAGTTTGTAACCCTTTCCCATGGTTTTGAGAAATGTCAAGGGTTTCCTTCAAGGTGGGAAAATCTTCCACACCTTTGCTCTTCCCTAAGGGAGCCACCAGCTCCTCCATCTCGTCATCCTCTTGATGGACTATGATAGCTTCCTCATCATTGATTTGATGCTCCCTTTCTTCCTGAACCTCATTCGAAGGCTTCTGATTTCCTCCCTCACCGATGACTTCTTCAATCGTGGCATCAGGAACCTTGATGGTTTTCAATTTGCAATTTCCTTCGTAGTGCCCAAATCTTTTGCAATTGCTACAGTATTTTGGCAATTCTTCGTATCTCACTTGTTGCTCAAAAGTGGCTCCTTTAGGCAAGGTAATCACGAGAGATGCCGGGGGAGGCTTGGACACATCAATTTCAACTAACACCCTTGCATATGCCAACCTTCCATGATTGAGAGTAACCCTGTCAGTGTTAATCGGTTTCCCAATCTTGGATCCAATCTTTCCCAATGCTTTTGTCGTCCAGCACTCCAGTGGAAGCTTGGGCAGCTGAATCCACACAGGCACAATAGAGAAAACATAGGACTCAAATAAAAATTCCTCAGGAACCTCCTGCAGATGTAATCGCCTTCCATAAATGGAATGTGGCCCAGCTGATAGCACCTTATTCCTGTCCTCACTGGTATCAAATTTAAACATGGTCCACCCATTTTGGCATGGAACTGGGTGGCACTTTACACCCTATCTTGATATGATGCCCATCACAGCTTTCACTCCAGGAAATCTCCCCGTAAAATATCCAAGAAGAGCATTCTGCCACACTTCGTTTACATTCGCTACATCCTCCGCCCCAAGGTGCAAAGGGCCATCCTCCTGCGAAAAATACTGGAGGGTCACTTCATTGTTTATAGTGGATAGTTGTTTATGCCCATTCTTATTGAGGGGAATGGACCTTTTTGTGTCCCATATGGGGTACCCTTGTTGGGTGAAAATGGGACTTTGGGTCCCGTACACAATTATTCATCATCTAAAAATGTGCATGAGCTCCACTGCCATGTCTGAGTTTTGATCTCAGGATCTCATTGTCTTCTTACACTTAAGCAAAGAAGGTGTACCAGCTAAGTTAAACCTAAGGTATATGTGCATCTGTTTTGAAAACACACCATATTTATTCTAAACTCAATATTAAGCACACAAAAATTGTACGCGTATTTTGAAAATATTTGAAACTTGTTGTTTCTACATAACCATAATACTTCAAAAGTTAACCTTGATGTGTGCATCATTAGACCATCAGATATATTAGATACAAGTTTTTGCGAATATCATACCAAATTAATCATTGATCAATCGGACGTCGAGTTGAAATAACGTAGAGCCCCATCGAAATTTACAAAAACCTACTTAAAATTTGTCTAAATTATCAAACAAAACATCATAATTTGATGAAATTAATTAAATTATTCAACTCCCTACCCCATTAGTTAAAATTTAGTAGAGTAATTTCAACATATATATAAGTTGGCCAACTCAACTCAAAGCAGTGACACTTTTGTATTTTTAAGTTGAAAAGTTGTTTGTCTAGTTGAGTGGACAAAATCATAATTAACTCATGTGAAATTAAGAATACAATAGAACCAATCACTAAAATCTACAGCAAAATTAATGAAACTAATGAGGAAATTAAGAAATTTGGTTTTAGTTATAAATTTGGAATTTTGGATGGCCATTCATTTGTTTTTTTAGAAGTTATAATTAGGAAAAGGAATCATTTGATTCCTTAAATTAAAATATGCTTTTTTTTCTCCAAACATTAAGAAATATATATAGGATTATTAATTCCCAGTTCTATACTGGCAGATACATGTTACTATGCACTACGAAAGCAGGTACGAGTGAATGACAGAAAGTTGACTCGCTAATATCTGTGATATTTAGATAGGCTTGTTTTCAGTCGACTTCTAAAATTTTCATTATTTGTGTGTGAGTATTACCTAGAAAGAAACTCTAGTCTTTCAACCTTAAACAAGTGTGAATATGCAGGCACCCAATTATTTGGCGACTTAAGATCCAAATAAGTAATTAAGAAGAGTTATCAATTATTGATTAAGAGTCTAATTATGCTTAAGCTTCGAATTATTTGGGACACATCTCTATTTTGATTGTTGAAAAAGATAAGGGTTGACTTTAACTTTGACTTTACCATTATTTTCTTATTATTTTAAAAATGAGATAGACACTTTTTTAAAAATTTTAGGATTTAATTAATTTCTTTTTTGCCCTTGTATGGTGGTTGATAAATAATGGAGTTTGTAAATTAAATATATATTTTTAAAATAAGTTTTGGGCAATATGTCAACTTCTTAGCAGGCTGACCCAATAACTTTTGGGCTTTCGTCCTCGCTAACCCAAAAGGCTTAAACCAAAATTACTAGTAGCCCACAAGCTTTAGGCTTTTATACAGGTCACCCACTTTTTAATTTTTAGATGTGGGATAGAGGATGTTACATCAATAATTATTAACTAATAATATAAGTGAATCTAATTACGTTAACAACATTAATTTATTGTTGATCCAATCTTGTACAGCGATTCGATTTCCAATCGCATGTGCTATATTTATGCAAAGTCAAAACTAAGCCCTTTTGTTTTGGATAATATATAGGCTTAATTACATGAATTATCATATTTTTGCAATTTTCCGATATATGTTTTCAAACTATATATACTTTTGTCCGTTTTATACTAACAAACGCAAAACTTGTATTCGACATGTTTGACGGTCCAACAATTTGCGTGTTGCATTTAGTTTCAAAAGTATCATGTGAGTGTAATGGAAACACGTGTATGAAATTTAGCTTTTGATGTATTGCAGTTATGAGTTAGCTCTTGAAATATTGTGTCTCAAGTTTATATTTCCATGTATTGCGTACTGAGTTTAGCCTTTAATGTATCGCGTTTAACCTCTCATGTCTTGTATAGTCAGCTTAGCCTATGATGTATTGCGTATTGATAAAATCATCCGTATGAATTTAGTTGCGGAAGTATCATAGTCAAACCATTAGACAATCGGACAAAAGACTCCCATTTCTACTAAGTTCTAAATAAGATTCAATGGAAATTAAATTGTTCCAAGAGAAAGGCTTACCAAACATTTTATACACATGGGAGCAACCGAGAAAATTTTGAAAGTAAATAATTTGAGAGGAAAATTAAGTGTTATTAAATCGAATATATATATATATGCTTAATTTTTCATAATTTTTTATAATAATTATGCGTCTTCAACCTTCAAATTTTACATATTTTCTGGCCTAAACTAATAATACTAATTTTCACTTAATTAATTATATACACTTAATAGCATATATACAAAAATAATAATAATTAATTTTTTAAATATTTGAAAAGAGAATAAAATAATGGGAAAATAACCGGCCAACAAGTGAGAGTAGTTCAACGGTCAACATTTAACAGCGAGAGCTTATTACGTCAACAAATTTTCTTAATTAATTAAGGATTAGAATGGTTAATTAAGTATAATTAAATTAATTAAATCTGTTGGATTAAGTACATCGATAAATAATTTTAAATTAAAAAAATAGAGAGAGAGAGAGAGATAATACTAACTAATCCTTCAAAAAGATTCTCTGAGATTATATTATCCACAGACGTAATCACCAAATTAATTATGTTTAAGTGCTTTCTTCATCACTCTAGATTGGTTAATTAATGAATTAATTAACTAAAGCCTTATAGAAATTTCTTAATATTAAAAAAAAAAACCCACAAAATTTGAATTTATGTTTTTTTTTGTACCGTTATTAAATTTGACCTTAGATGCATTCCTAATGCAAAGTATAAACCAAATTTAATGAATTAATAATTCATCTAACGGAATTGTAAGTCAAAATAGTTTTTCTTATCGGTGAAAATACACTTGTTCACAACAAAAACACACTCCAAACTTTCATTAAGAGAGATAAGAAATTATGATAACAAAAAATATAGACTAAATGACCCCCCAAAAAGCAAATTATATTTACCTCTCAATTTTACGAGAAGCTATCATTATTTTCAAAATTTTAAAAAATACTAATAACTTTCTGAATTTTTTTTAAAAAAGACAAACATTGAGAAAAAGATCGACGAGTTATGTTCATTTTTCAAACTGACAAGAGCTAACGATAATTAGACCAAATCACGAAGGATTATTTTTTACGTAAATAACCATTTGGTACGATGATAATTCGCGAGGGATAAATGTAATTTATCAAATTGAAAAAAACGGAAAAAGAAAAAACTCCTGAAATTGCTCTTGTCGTTTACAAGTGAGATAGGTAGCCTTATGGATGATTGACGTAGGCAAGGTTTTGTGCGGTAAATAATAAGGCCAAAAACCAAAAAAGCAATTGAATTCAATTCATGATGCATTATTGACTTCTTATGACGATAGAATCAGAAGAAATGGACTGCTCATTGTAGTAAAAAGGTTTTGTAGGACGTGGCAAGTTGGCAACCATTCACACCAATGACACGTTGTTCGAAAATTTTGCAGGCTGTTTCGGTGTTATTTCTAATTTTTAAAGTTATTTTAAAATTCAAATCATGTTTAGCATGGATTTTTGAAATTTTGATGCCGAAAACTTTTTTTCTCGGCAAAAACTATTTTTCTCTAAGTCCAGACCTCGAGGGAATTTTATTTTTATTTATTTTTTTTTTCTTGCGGCATTCTCTCCTACCAAACAATGGTTGGATTGAGAAAATTATATTTATCCAAATTTTATTAGTATATTTATTACTTAATCATCTATTACAAAATTATTTTTCTCTTTTCTTTGGAGTAATTAAAATTTACAATATTGTTATGGGAGTTGATTCTACTAATCTCATCAGATACATTATGATGACTACCAATCCAAGTCGATGCCGAAGAGTCAGAAGTAATCGGTTTCCTTAGACACTCCGTTAATTAAGTCAGTAATAGCTTAATCCTAAAAAATTATGATTAAGGTTGTAAATAAATTGCATACCTGAATACAATGGTTGATCACTGCATTAATAGTGGAGATAAATGCGAGAATAGAGAAAGGGTTGATCATTATATTTTATAAAAATTACTTTCTATTAACATAGAAAATATGTTATTATTCATGTAGGATCATGCAATAGCTAGCTATGGAGTTTGAACGTACCGGCTAGGGTATTACAGTTCTTATGGCGCTTCAGTACGACCACGTTAAAGCAGGAGGCCTTGTAGCGGCGACACATTCTGATGGGGCCATCTCTATGCCATCTGTGCTATACAGTCTCAGCCATTAATATACAACGTTTCTGTTTTAAAAAAAAAAATATAGTGATCAGTCGTCAAAATAAAATATTATGATTAGATGTTTAAAAGCTTATTAAAAATAAAATAAATTTCAAGTATCCTCTCAAACCAAACCCCAAAAACAAGGAAATCCTTTTCCCTATTCAAGCATTTAATTTATTTTTATTTAATTAATTAATTCACTTTCCTTAATTTCTGAAATTTTTTTGCTGTGTGCTCCCACTTTTTGCAATAGGAAATCCACAAAATCTTGCCATTTTGTGCAAAAACTGTATATTATATGCCTCGGATTCTCCAAGATATTGTACCTTGTGGGGGTTTTCTTTCTTCTTTTAGCTCAACAGAGAAACAGATATTGCGATTCAATGTTGTACCTTGGACGGGCGTTCACATCCTACTACCGAATATATCGTGTCCAAGAAATTATTCAATATATCCGTTGCATAAATTTACACTACGCAATAAGAGGCTATGTTTACATATTTAAATCTTTAATTGATCTGTTACACTAAATATAAGAGTTCACCATATGTATAGAATAATTTTTCATCATTTTCAGCCCCAAGACCCCAACCCATCAAAAACATTTATTTTAAAAAAACTAAAGCATATATAATGATGGCCATAATTAACTAATTAAAAATGTTTTAACTTTTTGAGTGAATTCATACAATAATATATTTACCAAGATTTAATTTCAATTCCTAACCGTTGTGAGGAAAGGTTGGGGAATGGCATTTAACCATTCCCCAACCGTTGCTATAGCAACAAGATGCCAGAAATGGCTCCAGCTTGCTGGAGCCATTTCTAGCATATTATTATTTTATTCATTTTTTTTTTTACTTTAAAAGATGAGTTTTTTTTTTTCTTTATTAGTTTCTATAATTACTTAAATATATTAATTAATTTATGATAATTAAATACTGTGAATAGTTCAATTTTTTTTATACTTTTATTTTTCAAATTAATGACATTTTTTTTTGAAATTATAAATGTTAATAAACTACAATTATTAATGGACTAAAAAATATTAAAAAATAATTTTTAGTAAAAATAGAATTATTTAAATTGAATAATATTGTAATAAAAATACAAAAACTTCATACATTCATTAATGGAGCAGAAAATTAATACAAGAACAAAAAACATTCATACTAAACAAAAACTAAAACGGAAAATAAAAACATACAACAAACATAACAATAGTTAATACCATACAACAATGAGACGAAAATATTTTAATACTCCGGTAAATCGCTCCCAGATTCGGCGTAGTTTCGGAAAAAACCGCCATACGCATCTTGTTGAGCCTGTGCTAATTTTAATATTGTTTGGCTATTATTGTATTTTGCTTGGCGCTCCAGTATTCACGGACGTTTGGATCTGCAAATGAGTTCAAGTCTATTTTCATGGTTTTGTTGTCTTCTTTCTCCTCCATAAGAGCCAGTCTTCTGTTCTCTACATCAATTTTCTTTTGGGTAGAGGCCTCCACCATTCTCGCCATTTGTTCATTCTTTTCTATGATTTGTTCGTCTGACAGATCTGAATGTTTATCCGCTTTCTTTTTCATTTTGGCTTGTTTTACTCTAATAGGATGTTTAGAAGACGACCCACCACTGTCACAATCCAAATTAATAGAAAATTGACATAAATTGGGAGAGAAAGGGGGGTTGGATAGTCGGGAGTGGGAGCCTCGGAGTCCGAGGAGACGATATTCGTAGTTTTCTTCTTAGTCTTCGGTTGGGAAGCTAAATTGGGAGAGAAATGGGGGGTTGGATAGGCAGAACTGTCATACTTAAGAATTGAACCCCGATCTATGAATGACTCGCCATGCGTTACAGCCACTGAGACTCTAACTCGTTCCTATAAATTAGTTTGGTTTGAGTCACTGGAAATTTTTTTATTTAATTAACGCAGAGGTATCCTCCTTTTCAATTAGCTAAACATTCCTAAACACATTTAAAGTATACCAGAATGGAATCAGATACGATGGGCGTAGGTTTAATAGTAGGTTGTAACGAGGGAGTACAACTAATTTCTATCAAATATAAATGAGAAATTACATCGCTTTTAAGTAATTTATTGTTATTTTTTCACTTATTTTTAACTTTTTAAATGTGAATTAATAGTGAATCACGTATAATTATATTAATAATAAATAATTTCTATTGTATGGAACTGAATTTTTGTGAAAAATTATGCTCATTTATAGGATTTAGGGAAAACTTTAGACAATTCCAAAAAAGTTAAGGTCATGCAATGCGTGATCACCAGAACAAGAAAGGATGAGCTTCTTGTTCAGTTAGCTAGTTGTCCAAAGATAAAATCCTTTCCTCCCTTCAAATTAATATTATTTCTGAAAGTATATAATTTTTTATAAATCATAACATACAATAAATAATAATAATTTTCATAATTTTTTCACTTACGATTTTAGTTGTTAAGTATAAATTAATCCTTGTACACATATAATTATTGGTGTGCCGGATGTGGCTCAACGCAAGGCCCAAAATCTCTGTTCTCTTGTGGCTTTGGTAGAGAATCATCACTTTTTTTTTTCAAAACTTTACACAAAGAAACAACTTCACTTTTTCAACAATTTAAAATTAAAATTTTAAAATTTCCTCTAAATACCTACTCACATAAATTCAAAAAATAACACAATCATTACACTTTTTTATCTCTTACCTACACAATTTCCCAAAAAAAACTTCCCTCACTACTACAAAAATGACTTTTAATGACGGTTTTTTAGGGCTTTTAACGGCGGTTTTTGGCATTTTTGAACCGCCATCTATCTGGTAGCCGTAGAAAGTTTACGGACTTTCTACGGAAAGTTCGGACTTTTTATAGCGGTTTTTTTCAAAACCGCCGTAGAAAGTTCGGACTTTCAAAACCGCCGTAGAAAGTCCGAACTTTCTACGGCGGTTATCTTCAAAACCGCCGTAGAAAGTACCAAATTTGTAAAAAAAAAAATTTATATTTCATTTTTTTCTCTACATTCAAAAAATATATATCAAAAACAGTAGGAACGGCCTTAGAAAGGTTTTGATATATATATATATATATATATATTTCAACTTTATTCAAAAAATATATATCAAAAACTTCCGTGCTAATAAACCAAACAACCACCAAACTTCACAAAATTTTTGCGTGCATCCATCAAATTCTAATTAATTTAATCATTAACAGTAAGAACAATACAATAATCATCGATAGAACACTAATCAAACCTGAATTTAATTATTCATCATCTCACCAAACCCGAATTTAACACTAATAATAAACCCTAGGCCAATCACAATAATCAAGTAACAATAAAATTTGTAAAGCTTAAATAAAGTTGAAACTATTCTATATTACCTTTTTTATGATTTGAAACCTACAACAAGGACCGATTGTGGTGAAATTATGCTTGGGGATTAACTCCAAGTGGTGGGTGATGGCCGATTAAGAAACCATATCCGGAGTTGGGTGACAACGGATCTTGTTATCCACGCTACCGGAAGAACGACTTCGGGGGAAGACAAGAGAAAAAACCAACAGAAAGAGGATGGGCGTCGGCAACGAGAGAATGCTTCGGTTTGCTGGAGATGGAAACAGGGGGAAGCCGCGGCCGGTTGGAGATGGAAACAAAGGGAAACCCTTAAAATTCAAACAAAATCAACTTTCGATGGCGGTTTTAATAAAAACCGCCATAGAAAGTTACTTTCTAACTTTCTATGGCGGTTGTAATTGAAACCGCCATAGAAAGTCATTTCTACGGCGGTTTTAATAAATCCACCGTAAAAAGCCCGTAATTGTGAATTCCTGCCCGTTCCTCTATTCCTATTAATTTCTAATTTTTTTATTTTTGTAAATTAACCCACAAATTTTTTAAAATTTAATAATAAATATGTATTTTACTATTTATCAATTTTTATAAAAAATTCATCATATTTATTAATTATATGGTGGTTAGAAATACAGCCATCTAGAAAGGGACTTTCTACGGCGGTTAGAATAAAACCGCCGTAGAAAGTCCCCTTTTTACGGCGGTTTTTGAAAACCTCCATAGAAACTAAAACCGCTGTAAAAAGGGGTACTTTCTACGGCGGTTTTCAAAAACCGCCGTAAAAAGGGGACTTTCTACGGCGGTTTTATTTCTAACCGTCGTAGAAAGTCATTTTGTACGGCGGTTTTATATAGAACCGCCGTAGAAAGTCCGTACTTTCTTTTTAATGGCTGTTTTGGTCTTTCCGCTGTTAAAGCACTATCGTAGAAAGTCCATTTTGTAATAGTGCCTCCAAAAAATTTCTAATAAAAAACTTCTCTCTAATAAAATTTCCTCTACCAAAGCTATAAGAGAACAGAGCCTTAGGGCTCGCGTTAGAACCCTAACGTGGCTTGCAAGCAACAATTCCTCTGGAATTGAGATTATCACACATTGGCGAAATCTCAATCTTCTTATCTTATCTTATCTCGGTCCGATATGTTTGGGGATGTCTACAGGCTAATCATCGATCGCCTGCCTATAAGTACAAGATCCAACACCATGAGAATGCACGCCATTATAAATGTTAAAAAATCTATTAAATTCATTCCAAGTTTGACACTAGCCTGAGTTTTGGAAGAATAACGAGGGACACCTCTCACAAAGTGCATATATTATTCTCGATTTATCCCGACAGAGCGTGCTTGGTATCAATTATATTAACGAGCATAAAAGGTGGAGGAAAAAGAAACATCAAGATCAAAATATTCTCTCATTGGATAGGAAAGAGTTTAAGTTAATGGCCCCCAAAAGAAGGATAGTTTCAATCTTGATCAAGTGCATCGGTTCGAGTTCGGTGGCTTAGGTTTTGATTAGTAATTCAGCTTGGTTCATCTTTGGTATATTTTGGCCAAGGACGTAGTTTTATGGAAAAAAAAGGGAAAAGAAATTGTAGTCTTAATTATGGATTGGAGTGTTTATATTAGCAATATTTCAAAGTTAGTTGGAAGGCAAAATTACCCTATGTGGATAAGGCTGATGGAGACTTGTCTAAGAGTATTTGGTTTGTGACGATTCATTGAAAAGGAGGTCGAAAATGATGCAGACGATGAAACAAAGGAGAAGGTATCCTTGACTTTATCTTTAATTTGTCAATCTATTGATAGTTCGATTTCTGAAAAAATTTGTCATGCGAAAACTGCCAAACAAGCATGGGATATTTTGGTGAAAAGTTATAGAAGCATGAATAAAGTTCAGAAAAATAATGTTTTGAAATTGGAAAAGAAATTTAGAAATAGCAAGATGAGAAAATGGGAAACAATTGCGGATTATATTAATAGATTGGAGAAGATCCAAGATGAGATGGAATCAAAAGGGTAATATCTCAATAATGAAATTTTTGTGAAGCATGTTCTCAATACACTGCCTAGGAAGTTTGATTACTTTGTGGCATTTGATAATTGAGATAAGAGATATTTCATTCTTGTGGCATGAAGAATTGTTATGTACATTGATTCTTGATGAACAAATGATTAATATCAAGCAGTTAGTGATCAATGAGTTACAACAGCATGTATATTAAAAAAAATTGCTTCAAGAATTATGAATGATAAAAGTGAAAGGATCAATGAACAAGCAGTTAATGATTAGTAATGTCAATAATGTGGATGAAGGCACTGAACGTGTTAATTTGGTCAAAGAAGAAGAAATTGTCTGTGTCTTAGAACAAGAGCGAGATATTAAAATTGATGATCACATAGATGAAAGTGATCATGGGATTGTTGAAAGCTCTGTTGAATTGGAGCAGATCAACTGCAGTGAAGTCGACTCCTTATTTGGCGGAGTGTCCGACCATATTAAAAATGTGACAGTGGAGCCTTGGGTTTGCAAGAACATTGTTAGATTTGATGGCATTGATGAGATTAGTAATGTCAATGAAAAGCTCTGTTCTAAAGATGAATAGGTAGATATCAGTGAATTCTTTGATCAATCTGAGAAATTTGATAAGGCTTTCTCAAAATACAAGTTTGTGTCCACATCTTATTTAAAGGTGATGTCTCGAGTTTGCGAGAATGTTTTTGGCATCTGCAAAGTTGATTGCAGGGTTGATGAGAAGATGAACTCAGATGAAGAAGAATGAATATGAATAAATTCTTGGCTAAAGAGAAGTTTCCACAGAAGATCCATGGAACATACAAAGGTGTCTCTATGATGAGTTTGAAAGTAGATGTGAAGAACTAATGCAAGTTGGATTTGCATGTTGTCTATACTGCGAAAGAGATTTCAATAGAGATTGAAGCTCGTGATGGCGATGGAGCTGCTTTGATCCAAGTTTGGTTTAAGGGAGGCTATGTTGGAAAATAATAATTTAAACCAAACTTGTATTAATTAGGCAATTATAATTGTAGTGGGATTTATTATTTGTCTGTTTCCTATTTGGTTTAGTGTTTGTTTTGAGTAACCTATTTGTTTTTGGAAATAGTTCTGAATCTGATTTATGATAGGAATCAGGGATAGTTTAGCCTATAAATAGAAGAATTGGGTGATCATTGTAATCACAGAGAATTAGAAAGAGATACAGAGATAGATACAAAGAGATACAGAGAATTACAGAGATAGATACAAAGATACAGGAAAAACTGAATAGCATTCGGGTTGTTTTCTCGACCAAGCTTCGACGTAGGTGTCCCGTACAGATTGTGTGCGTGCGAGTTTGTTTATTGTTTGTTATTACAAAGAAGTTTTATTCTGATGTGCGTTAATCTCTTTAATATTATTTTGGATAGATATTGTTTTTATATCCTACAATTAATATATCTTAGAGATTCAAATTAAGGTGAATGTTTATTATTTTTGATACACCGCCAATCACTAATAAAATAAAAAGAAAAACAAAAACACTACTCTATCTACTATTGGTCATTTGATTCAGCGACGATTGGGACGGTGTTGCTGATATTGGACGGATAATTCTTGCTCTAGCATTTGTATTTCCGCCAAAAGCCTTGCTCTTTCTTCATCGGTGATGTACGGCGATAAACTCTTCTGCTTCCGTTCCTTAATCTTCTTCTTTAATCCTCGAATCTGAATATATAAATATATTAATTAATCCCTAAATTAATAACATATATGAAGAGAAAAAAAAATTTAAACAATTAAGTAGAATATTAATTAATGAATTAACCTTTCTGTATGGCCATCTTTCCAATCCAACTTCTCTGCATTTCTTCTTGATCACGGTAGTGCAGACATTCATTTTCGCGGCCGCAAGATCTATGGGTATATCGAAACATTCTGCGAAATCTTGCAGCTTCATCTTCCCCGTTCTTTCCCTCTGAGAATATGAAAATACGAAAAGGTTCTTTCACGTACATGCATGAGTGTTTCTATGCACACAAGTTTTGTTTTGCCCTTCTTTTTATGCTTATGCATGCAAACTTAAAAAATGAAGCAAACGACGACGTATCCTACTAACCTGTGCCGCAAAAGAGGTCTTGCCACGTCCTCCTCCTCCTCCTTGCCTACTGCCCTGTCCTCTCTCCGGAAACGGTGGTCTTACGCTTTTTCCGCGATCATCGCCGGCATTCGGTTGGTTTCTGGTATCTTTTTGTTTTTCTGGCGCCATTGTGTCATTCCCTAATTGACAAAATCATTCGTCATCCAACAAATGTTACAAAACAGAATTTTTTTTTTACTGAGACGGAAAGAATATTTAGTAACGTAACCTGAATTATCAGTTGGAGTTGTCGATTGAGTAATCGCATTATTATTGTTATTCTGATTCTCCATATCATCATCGATGCCAATACATAATGTCTTGTAAAAGATCGATAAGGGATCTGGCACCATAGTGTAACCTTCAAACTTGCGGAGTTCGCAATATAGAAGTAAGAAATTTTGCACGGTCACTATGCTCTCCTTGGAAAAACTATTAACATAATCGGAGTAATTAACAATTCGCCATGATCGTATTTTGTAATTAATGTAAGCAATTTAGCGAGAATCGAGTTTTCATAGTACTTACTCAAACATTTGGTACTCGTGATTTTGGGTGGAACAACAGTAATCATGCTTATCAAGAATTGCATGGCTGATTATTCCTATCCGTCCATGAATTTCAAGAGTTGCAATTTGTTCCCCTGCCAATACGAAAAAAAAAAAAAAAAAGGTGAATCTCGAGATTTGACAAACAATCAAAATCAATATATTATTGAGTTTTGGGAAACATCAAACATGTTACCTGTGATTTTGTTCAGATTTAACGAACATTTTATCATTTCATACAAATTCAGAAGCAAAGATAATTAAATATCAAATATGTACGAAGAAACTCACCATTAGTATGGAAAATTTTCCTGAGAACTTGGCAACCGACACAGTTATAAGGAGTAGGAGGAACCGGCCAAACGGGGAGTTGCATAAGATTTCCAAAATCAGCGCTTTGTAGAATCTCATTATTATTTCCACTGCCACCGCCGGTGCCGCCATCTCCAACGCCGCCGCTGACGTATCCAGAAGAAGCCCCCGCAAAATCAAAATACCCATCCTCATTGCCACTGGAATCATTCACAAAAGCCCATAATTCCGACGTGGGATCACTAGGACCGAAAAATGACCCCCCGCCCCCGGCACTATAACTAGTACTAGCGCCGCCGGGATCGGTGGTGGCCGGCTGAGGAAACAACACAGCATTACTATTACCGTAATAATTACTAGGATCAATAATGATATTACTGGAAGTACTAGGGACTGGAATTTCAGGAAACTCATTGAAACCAGGACAAGGAACACCCTCGTTGCCACCGCCGGCGGCAATATAACTTGTACCAGCGCCGGCGGCGGCATGGGTGGCGGCCGGCTGAGAAAACAACACAGCATTAGTAGCATTGTTGTTGTAATAATTCGCGTAATTACTGGAGCCAATACTAAAATTACTGGAAGTACTGGGGCCCAGAGAAGGACCATTTTCGTTGCCGAAATTCAAAATCTGTTCTGCAGAAAGGTGATCGTCGCCGGTGGGATCGTTGTACGGAACAATGGGGTTATTGTTCTGATTCTCCATTGTTTTTTTGTTTTTGTTTTGTACTTTGATTGTTTGTTGCGAGGCTTGGTCTGAAAAACCAAGCGCCCGCAACGAACAAATATGTCAGAAAGAAAGAAAAACGGTGGAAATGGGATTTTATATTATGAAGGGGGGGAAATGGCGGGAGTTGTTGGTTACCGTTGCTCGTTTGGGGAAGAAAGGTGACGGTTGGCGGTTGGAGTTTTAATTGTTTTTTTCTTTTTCTTTTTAATTTGGAAACCGCTACAAATAAAAACATAAATAACTGATTCGGACAACAGGTTTTTCAAAGTTATCCGAAAATTGAGATTCATAATTTTAGAACTTAAATTATAAATTAGAACATAACTCGATCGATTGTAATGGTGGATAATGGAAGGATATTCTAACTCTGAAGTCTTGGTTTAGGGCATGTTCTTTTCCAAAGTTTAAAACTTGGTTTGAAAAAAAGTTTTGAAATTTTTTTTGTTTCAAACCGATTTTAAGAAGCATGAGTTTCAAAACAATTTTAAAAAAAAAATTGTGGGCAAATTTTTTTTTTTTCTTTATCTCCTTCCCTCTTTCACTATTTCTCCATTTTCACACCTTCCACCACCACCCACTACGCCGCCACTTCTAATGAACTGATAATGTTATATTTGGTGATTTAATTAGCTGTAAATTTGGGGACTGGTGTGCGTAAAATTGAATCTCCGTTGGGCCTAGCCAAATGGACTAAAACAAAGATAAATAGTGAAGGATAAAAAGACGCATATAGAGTCCAGAACCATGCTCAGGTCGGAACAACCATCCAAACTAAGCCAGTGAGTATTTTCGTTACAAACTTAGGTCGGTCAGAGTCATAAAACCGAGCCGGAAAGTGTACCTCGTAAAAGGTTAGATCGGACCTTAAACGTTAGAATGCCTTGATCCTTCCCTCACGTTTCTATCATAATTGGCTTAACCGATCTAAGATAGTTAAACCGACCTATACTGTTTCACTAACACAGTAGGTGAAAATTGTCATAGAGTAGGTATATCTTTTCTATGATACGCAGTGATTTCCGGATCTTCTAAGAGAGGGAGAAACCCATGAAACCCGGTCAAGATAGTAAACGTACACTCTACGCTAAACAGAAGAAGCAGGTGAACATAACAATGATGGAGGCTCAACGGACACATTTTCAACTTGAGGTATATATACTAAGTCTTCAGACTTAGTAAGGTACGCGATCTTTACCATTTCAAGCATTTGTCTTTACTGTTTATTTTCTCCAACCCTTCTAACTTGACCGTCAGAGCTTATACAGGGAGAAAAACCCCGCTTCTATCTTGATCATCTAAAATTGTCACCGGAACAGTGCGAATCACTTCTCTCCATCAACCTTGCTGATCCGAGCTGCCCATATCAGTTTTCCGGTGTGTTCGTCCTTCTCTGCTGTGAAGCTTCGTTCAAACTGGGCCTTACTTTTCTAGGGACTTTGTTGGGCCGCGAGAAGCATTTCCTGAATTGTATTTTTTGCGTCACATCAACTGGCGCTGTCTGTGGGGACCGTTTGATCAAAAACTATTTCATCAAATTTTCCTCACTTTTAAAAAAATTTGTTGAAACCATGACGCAAACTCAATATTGTTCAGGATTGGGTGCTTCTTCTTCTAACACCGCCACTGATTTCGTTGTTACCACCGCTATGGTGCCTACCGTCACCACCGCCCCTTCCATCCCCTTCAATGATCCACCGACTACCGCCACCATTATTGAATCCCTCACCCCCAGCAGGAACAAGCAGAAAGAGAAAGGTTTTACCGTTTGTTTCCACAATTGTTTCATCTGATGAACCAAAGCACTCCGGTTACCTCTACTTTACATGTAGAACTCCCCATATCAAGTGTTACAACCACTATCCCAGAGGTAATTAACATGGAACATCCCTTTAGTTCACAAGTAGTCCCCACTATTCCCTCACCGGGAACTCTGTTCAATCCTATGTCAGACCCCTCCGTTGTTTTGATGTCTAGTCTCCCCCCCCCCCAGTCCATCGTTGTTCCGGGATGTCCCCCACACTCTGGGGGAACTCATCTTTTCTCTGAGTCTAATTATGTAGCTGGTCTTCCTAACCTTTCTACAGCACCCCCTGTTTACACCACCGTAGCTCATACCCAGGTCACCCCTACTTTTCTGGCTCCCTTCATGGTTCCTAACGCTCAGCTCAGTAATTACCTTTTTATGTCGGGTCTACCTTTCCCTATGTTAGGACAGCAAGTGAGTCATTTAGGTCAGTCGGGTCTTGGCCCACAGACAAGTCAGATAGGTCAGCCCGGTTATTACCCCGGATACCCCGGATACCAAGTTCCGTCAAACCTAGCACAGTTTCAACACTATGGTATAGGCACCAGCCGAGCCATGCAACCCCCCACAGGATACTCTCCCTTGCTTAACCCGAGTTATTACCCCGGACCCAGCGCAGGGAACTTTGCAGCTGGGGGACCACTACCTGCTTATCCCAGAATGGGTGGATACCCTCATGGCCAAACCGGATACGCCTAGCCCGATCAAACGATCCTCCCTGGATCGGGATATGCGCAGTTAGGACGAACTGGACCCACATCTTGAGTATCTCATCCATTCGGTTGGGAAATTCAAACGGCACCATTCCCTCCAGGTTTCCGAGGTTTAGGTAAGGTTGATAAATATGACGGGACTACCGACCCCACAGCTCATTGGATGCAGTGCATGAGTGTCATGGATGCCGCCAATCTATCTGATGCCAACCGTTGCATGACTTTCCATTTGACTCTCAAAGGTCAAGCTATAAATTGGTATTGTACACTACCTCGAAACTCCATTCATTCGTTAGATCAGTTCGGTGACCTATTTTTAGCTAATTTTATGGGTAACAAGATATTGTCCAAACTAATTTCACACTTAATGAACATAACTCAAAGAATGGGAGAGGGGTTACAGGCCTACATAGACCGGTTTAACTTAGAATCTAGGCAATGCAATGACAAAAATGATAGGATTATGATGGGGTCATTTATTAACGAATTACGGTCAGGTCCCTTAGCTACTGAACTGGCCATCCGACCCCCACACTCTTACTTTGAAATGATGGTCACTGCTGTTAACTTTGATGTTATTGGGGATGCAGCGGCCATAAAACAGGAACGAGAAAGAGGTTTTTCCGACTTATATAGTAAGAGAAAAGCTTCTTCCCCGATCCCTCCCTCAGGAGGAAGTAAAAAGCAAAATTTTGTAAATATTACTAACCCTAGCCCGAAGACCGGGGTAAGTGTCAACGCTGTGCAGGTGGTCGAGGCCTTCTCCGTTCCGCGAGTCGACATATATGCAGCCATCCAACATCAAGGGTTGCTGCCCCCAGCTCGCCCCATAACGGGACCCACAGGTCGGCTCAACCGAGCAGGTATTGTAGTTATTATAAACACATTTGTCACAACACTAATGATTGTCGAGATTTGGCTGCAGAGATAGCTAAACTTATTCAAGCTGGAAAACTACCCCAATATACACAAGTGGCACCTTTGCCCAAACCTGCAGTTTCAGCAACCCGGGAGCGACCTACCGGATGTTACCGGTGTGGGGAACCCGGCCATTTTGCCCGCGAATGTCCCCAACCCAACCCCCCAGCCCCAAACGCCGGGGCTGGAGCCGACCTAACCATAGCTGGGGTCGTAAACACCATAGCTGGAGGACCGACCCAGGGCGACTCCAATCGCCAAAGAAAATAGGTATATAGACAAAGAAACAACGTTTTAGGTAAGCGTAAAGTGGAAGCCATGACACCAGTAATTACTTTTGATGACAGTGATATCTTTTTACCTTACAATTGTGATGATCCACTAGTGATCGATTGTTATATTTCCAATTATCAAGTACGTAGGACATTACTAGACACGGGTAGCTCTAGTAATATTATTACAACTAAGGCTTTGGCGGGATGTCAGTTACATAAGGCACAATTAAATTCAGTACGAACACCATTGATTGGCTTTGGCAACCACAATGTTATCCCTGTAGGACAATTGAGCATTCCGGTCACATTAATAGCTGGACAGCTAAAATGTACATAAACCATAGACTTTGTGGTCATTGATGAACCTTCACCGTATAATGTGTATTTAGGTCGGCCCGGATTAAATCAGTTCCAGGCCATTGCTTCTACCATGCATATGCTTTTGAAATTCCCCACCATGGGTGGGGTAACTACTCTTCATTGTGATGTCTTACAGGCTAAGCAATGTTACACGACTTCCTTAAGGGAATCGATACAGATGGATCGAAAATCAAAGGTCGCCTCTGCAGTCCTTCCGACCTCCGCGTCCCGAGCTTCGCCGCCTGCCCCCCCGGGAAATATTACTCATCCCATTGACATCACCGACCTGACAGGTAGCTCAGACCGGTCCATCGAAGCAGGGGCTGAGGTGAAGATCATCCCCCTGGCTGCCGATCCAAACAAGGTAATTAAGATTGGGGCTGATTTACCTCCTCAGTTACAACATGATTTACTTAACCTTTTGCGTGAGTTTACGGAAGTCTTTGCTTGGGGGCCGGAGGACATGCCTGGCATATCTCGAAATATCATTGAACACAGGCTGTCCATTGATGCCAATCATAGGCCGGTTCGTTAACGAAAGCGTAACCTTGGAGCAGAACGCAGCAAATGCGTGGAGATCGAAGTCAACACCCTATTGGAGGTACGTATCATCCGAGAAGTAGATTATCCTGAATGGCTAGCTAACCCTGTGTTGGTCCCCAAGCCCGATGGTTCGTGGCGTATGTGCATAGATTTTACCGACTTAAACAAAGCCTGCCCCAATGACTGGTTCCCCCTACCCTTGATCGACATTCTAGTCGATGCCATAGTTGGATTCCGTTTCCTTAACTTCTTGGATGCTTACAAGGGCTACCACAAGATCTTCATGGATAAAGAAGACGAGGAGAAAACATCTTTCATCACGGATAAAGGTACTTATTGCTTTATTACTATGCCTTTCGGTTTGAAGAATGCCGGAGCTACTTTTCAGCGTTTGATAAACAAAATTTTCAAAAATCAGTTAGGTCAGAACATGGAAGCATATATTGATGATTTGCTTGTTAAAAGTAGGGATGAGTCTGCTTATTTGCTTGATTTACGTGAAACACTTGAAACCCTTGTCCAATATCAATTAAGGTTAAATCCAAAAAAATGTGTTTTTGGGGCTACTTGGGAAAAATTCTTAGGTTATATGGTTTTTGAGGGGGGAATCTCGGTTAATCCAAAGAAAGTAGAAGTTGTCCTACAAATGCATCTGCCTAGATCAATTCGTGAAGTGCAACAGTTAACGGGTAAACTAGCAGCCTTAAATCGGTTTTTAGCTTGGTCGGCAGAACGAGCCCTACCATTTTTTAGCATCTTAAAGAAAACAGATAAATTTGCGTGGACTTCAGAATGCCAAACTGCTTTTGAACAACTAAAAACGTATTTAGCTTCATTGCCATCTTTAACCATGCATATTCCTGGAGAACAATTGTATATGTATAGCTACCACCGAATCTGTTATTAGCTCGGTTTTGCTTCGAGAAGATAACCGGGTCCAAAGACCCATCTATTTTGTTAGCAAAGTTTTACAGGCAGCAGAGAAAAACTATTCTAGCCTGGAAAAGCCAGTTTTGGCTCTAGTTCACTCCACACGACGTCTTCAGTCTTATTTCAACTCACACGGAGTCACCGTCTATACCGACCCATCTCTCAAAGCCGTCCTACAAAAGGCAGGAGTTTCTTGCCGTCTCACCAAATGGGCCATCGAATTGGGGGAGTATGACATCACCTTTGCCCCTCGCACCGCAGTTAAAGGGCAAGTGTTAGCAGATTTCATAGCTGAAGGAGTACCCGACAGCTAGGAAAACACGCCTGGCCCCTTACAAGAAACTGATCTTCTTTTAATCGTGGCAAAGGGTGACGACTCGTGGACACTCTATGTAGATGGTGCTTCTAGCCAGTCCGGATCGGGTGCGGGGATCATCCTCACCAGCCCTGTTGGAGAAGTCCACACTTATGCTCTACGATTCTGCTTCACGGCCACAAATAATGAAGCAGAGTACGAAGCCATAATAGCCGGTCTAAAGTTAGCTCAGAAACTCGGGGTCAGAAATTTAAAAATTTGTTTAGACTCCCAACTCATAGTTAAACAAATTTTGGGGGAGTATAAGGCTAAGGATCGGCAAATGGAGGAATATTTAGCACTAGCACAGCAGCAGCTAAAATTTTTTCCAAAATGGATTATAGAGCTGGTCCCACGAAGTAAAAACACAAATGCAGATGCCTTGTCCAAATTGGCTTCTTCGGTTTTCTCTCATCTGACTAAAAGCGTTCTAGTAGAAGAAGTACAAACCAGGAGTACAGCCGAACCAGCAATCTTGTCTATAAGAGAAGGTCAGGATTGGAGTTTTTTTTCTTATGACAGTACTTGCAAAATGGTACTTTACCAGATTTACGAAAGGAAGTACAACGAATACGAAAGAAGGCTGAACACTATCAAATAATCAGGGAAGATTTGTATAAAAAGGGTTTCTTAATGCCCTTACTAAAGTGTTTGGGTTCGGGAGAAGCAAAAGCCGTGCTGAAGGAAGTACATCAAGGAGACTGCTGATCTCACATTGGGGCTCGGAATTTGGCCAAGAAAATAATTGGGGCTGGGTTCTATTGGCCCCGATTATTCCAGGAAGCAGTAGAATATGTACAACGGTGTCCCAGTTGCCAACACAATGCGACAATTCACAGGTTGTCGCCTCCAACTTTACGGGGATAATTGCCCCTTGGCCTTTCGCGGAATGGGGAATAGATCTCATGGGGCCGTTTCCTAAGATCGGTTCTTGTCATTATCTTGTTGTAGCCATAGACTATTTCATAAAATGGGTGGAAGCCGAGGCATTGACAAACATTACCGGGCGAACTATAGTTCGTTTTCTTTAGAGACAAGTCATCTGTCGGTTCGGTGTGCCCAACTCGGTTATCTCGGACAATGAGACCCAGTTCGAGTCCAAGGAATTCATAGCTTTATGTTCAAAGCTCGGTATCACCCAACGTTTCGCATCTGTAGCTCATCTTCCGGCAAATGGGCAAGTGGAACTCACAAACTGAACTTTGTTACACGGGCTGAAAGCCAGGTTAGAAAATAAAGGCAAGAATTGGGTAGAACAGCTGCGTCACGTACTATGGTGCCACCGAACTACGCCTAAATCGGCTACGGGGAAGACCCCTTTCGAGCTAGCCTTTGGGGTCAATGCTGTTATCCCCCCAGAAATACAAAGTGGTGCCCCTCGAGTCATACACTTTGAAAGGGACCAGAATCAGGAAACTTGGAGCTTAGCCTAGATTTCATGGAAGAAGCTATGTACACCAACTAAATTACAAAAACTTAGTTCGGCAACACTATGACGCCCGGGTCAAACATCGGGCCTTTGTACTAGGAGACTTAGTTTTACGAAACCGAGCTATCAGCAAACCGCAAGAACAAGGCAAATTAATATCTAATTGGGAAGGGCCTTACCGGGTGATCGAAGCCCGACCTACAAGAAGTTATGTTTTGGAAGATTTGCAAGAACAGCTGATTCCGCGGGCGTGGAACGCAGTACACTTAAGGAAATACTATCTATGAAGCAGCCTGAGTTAAAGTCGGGAAAAGTATCAAATTTAAGATGACGAGAGAAGAGGAAAAATGTCTTTATTCAATAAACGGGCTCGGGTACAAAGCCGATCTAAAAATTACAAAAATTCTTCGAAAGGAGCCAGAATCAGAAAAATTCTTCAAAAAGAAAAAAATACAAAGGACTAGGAAGGAAGGTCGGCAACATGGTCATGGCCACTGTTAAGAAGGGTAAGCCCGATCTCAGGAAGGAGGAGCTTGAGAGGTCGCTTCATCTGCTGCCTCCTGCGGATCTGCCTCCGGGTCTTCAGCATTTTCCGGTAGAGGGACACCGTTGGCTCGGCATTCTTGCTTGATCTCCTCTACCAGATCGAAAGGATCGCGTCCCTCTGGAAGCAAAGAAGTCTGGGCCATGGAGTCCGCAGGAACGTCTTCTACCAACCTGGAACCTTTTAGCTCGTCCCAGCACAAGGTGTACCCGCACTGGATCAGCTCTAAGAAGCGCCGGTTCATCAGGTCCAGCAGAGGGCCCTCCTTAAAGGTTTTCAAAGCAGCTTGTCGCGCCGCTTCGACCTCCACCGGGCTGAGCAGCTCGGCAGCCTTCCTTGCCCCCTCCTCCGCGGCCTTCACCAAGGAGGCATTTTCTTCCTCCAGGGCGGCCTTCTCTTTCTTCAAGGCGGCCACTTCAGACTCTAAGCCCTGATTCTTCGTCTCCAGTCGACTGGCCTTCGTACAGAGCTCTTGGCTTTCTCTAAGGAGCTCTGTGTTGGTGGCCTCAAGCTTCGTTACTTTGCTAGACTCGACCCCCAGCTTCATCTCCAGATCCTCTATTGCCTTGGCCGGCTTCTTCGACCTTTCTTGCTCATAACTTTGGGCCAGAACGTCCAAAGCTATCGTCCTCTTGGCCGTAGCCGCGTAATTTACACCGACTTACAAAAACCGATCCAGGGTATTGTAAAAGTATCACGAGGTAATCATTTATTCTCAATAACTAACTGTGAATTTGGAAGCTTACCCTTTTTATGTGTGAAGCCAGAAAGGCCTCTTGTTGTGCCAGCTGATCAAGGGATTTCCTCATCTGGCCACTCATCTCCACGATCTCCATAAGGGAGTTATGGGATTCAGACACCAACTCCGCATAGGGCCTAACGTCCTCGGGCTGAGGCTCCGCCAAATGAATCTGGTGCATGGGTCAGGCTAGGGAGCCCGATCTCTCCCTTGACTCTTTCAGCAATATTAACCTTTCCTGAGACAAAGGGTCCACGGGTCCCAGCAACTCCTCAGGGCTCGGCACATTGGAGCTCGTCAGCAATTGTGGAGCCTTAGCGGCTTTGGCCGCTTGAACCTCCGCAGGGGTCGGCTTGTTCTTCTTTGTGGCCCGAGGTACTAGTGCCGAGCTGGGAGGATCGGCGACCTAAACTTCCTCCGTGAGGTCGATCTCGGCCGGTCTCTTCGAAGACCCCAAAGCTGCCGCTGGCTTGCTGGCCTTCTTCTTCCGGCCAAATCCGCTGAAGCCACCTGAAAACAAACAATACACAAAGATCAGAAAACACCGATCTAGGAAGGATGAGAAGACGATAGATAAAAGGTTAGAGACAAGTATTTACTTTCTTCCTCTACATCGGGGGCTTGGCTCAGCCCGGCCCAGACCAGAAGACCCTCTGAAGGGCACCTTACCGAATATTTTTCCGAGCTGGTGAAATTTCTTAACACCTTATAGTCCGACTGCACTACGGGCTAGACTTATCTCGGGTTTGATCTGCCGGCACTATAAACTTTGACCAACGGCAAGGGAGATTTGCTTCGTCGGCCTTCACCATAAAGTACCTCGCCCTCCAATGTTTGTTGGTATCGGGAGAGTCGGTTATAAGTATGGGCCCGTTTCTAAGTTTTTGGAACGACACCCACCCCTGCCCGTAAGGATACTGACGGACGGTGTAAAACTGGAGGAACAAATCTACAGTGGGTCAGATCCTAGCCCCAAAACAAACGCACATAAACCCCACCAAAAACCTAAGGGCATTAGGTACTAATTGGCTCAGCCCGATATACAGGTAATCACATAGCTCGTTTAAGAAATCCGGGGCCGGAAACCTTAGCCCGAATTTTATATGATGTTCGTAGATACCGACCCAATCCCCAGATGTGCTAGTTATCCTTTCCTCGGGTGTAGGCAGACGGGTCTGGATAGATGGGTCAAGGAAATGGGTCGATTTTAGGGTTTCTAATTCTACACTAGTCAGCTCGAAAACTATCTCTTCAGGCTGAAAATCATACAAGGCGGCCGTATCTACAGAAAGCAGTAAAGAGGTGCCAAAATCATGCATAAATCCATATAACAGATCCTATAAAGGGTTCATGCTTCGAACATGCCAGAAATTTAAAGCTAAATCAGCAGTTCATTTATAAATAAGAAAGGGGAAGAGCGCACTGACCTGCGGCCGGATTTTGACGAGAGGCTCCTGTGCCGGAACTCTTTTCGGAAGCCATTGCAGACAGTCGAACAAAGGAAAAAGGCACGGCGACGGAACGGTGACGACGGTGGAGCAACGGTGCGGATAAAATTGGCGGAGCAGGGAGACAACACCTACAAACTCCGGCAAAGCACAGTGACTCCGGCAAAGGGAAGGAGAGCAAAAAATTCTTTCTTTTCTCTCTTTTCAGGATGCAGATAACGTAGTGGTGCCAAATGCCTACTTCTACGGTTTTTATAGGAAAGCCTCGGGGAGACCGAAGGGACACGGGCAAACCAATTGTTCCCCCTTTAATGCCACTTCAAAGATGATAAAAGCATGGGAAGTCGTACCGGTTGCCTTGATTGTCGCGAGGACGTGACCAATCACGTCCCGACTCTTCGAAATCCAGACTTCGGATAACGCAAAGGTATGCCCCTATTGCCGCATTCATTAATTTGTCCAATAGTCTGTTCAAATTCTTTTGGTCAGTACTGCAATCATTACTTGTGAATCTGCTGACATGACATTTTTTGTAGATCTAATCTCTTAAGTTATATCTCACCATATTTGATAATGTATAGGTCGAATGAATACTTGATAAATGCCTTAGTCACTTTTTTGGCCTCAGTAAAACATAGAAAGAATCACGCTTAGCTCGAAAAATTGGCTCGGACTAATATTAGGGAATCCATGATAAGTACTTTAGGCCAAGTTTCAGCTCGGAAAAACGCAAAAAAAGTATTAAGTTTTAGATCGGTAAAACCTAATACTGGGGGGACTTGTTGGTGTGCGTAAAATTGAATCTCCGTTGGGCCTAGCCAAATGGACTAAAACAAAGATAAATAGTGAAGGATAAAAAGACGCATATAGAGTCCAGAACCATGCTCAGGTCGGAACAACCATCCAAACTAAGCCAGTGAGTATTTTCGTTACAAACTTAGGTCGGTCAGAGTCATAAAACCGAGCCGGACAGTGTACCTCGTAAAAGGTTAGATCGGACCTTAAACGTTAGAATGCCTTGATCCTTCCCTCACGTTTCTATCATAATTGGCTTAACCGATCTAAGATAGTTAGACCGACCTATACTGTTTCACTAACACAGTAGGTGAAAATTGTCATAGAGTAGGTATATCTTTTCTATGATACGCAGTGATTTCCGGATCTTCTAAGAGAGGGAAAAACCCATGAAACCCGGTCAAGATAGTAAACGTACACTCCACGCTAAACAGAAGGAGCAGGTGAACATAACAATGATGGAGGCTCAACGGACACATTTTCAACTTGAGGTATATATACTAAGTCTTCAGACTTAGTAAGGTACGCGATCTTTACCATTTCAAGCATTTGTCTTTACTGTTTATTTTCTCCAACCCTTCTAACTTGACCGTCGGAGCTTATACAGGGGAAAAAACCCCGCTTCTGTCTTGATCATCTAAAATTGTCACCGGAACAGTGCGAATCATTTCTCTCCATCAACCTTGCTGATCCGAGCTGCCCAGATCGGTTTTCCGGTGTGTTCGTCCTTCTCTGCTGTGAAGCTTCGTTCAAACTGGGCCTTACCTTTCTAGGGACTTTGTTGGGCCGCGAGAAGCATTTCCTGAATTGTATTTTTTGCGTCACATCAGGGACTATTGAGGTAATTTCTGCACTTAATTAGTTTATTTTATTGCAGGAATTAATGAAGTGGCAATTGAGCACGTGAGAGCAGTTTGGATGAGAATTGATTTCTTTAAATGGCAAAATGTAATTTGCCCAAGGCAAAATCAGAATGAAAGTGGAGTCTATCTCTCACTCGGAGGAGATTAAAGAGCAGTTGCTAAGGAGCGGATCAAGAAACGATCGAAGAGATTTTGGATCATTGATGAGAAGTTGAGTCTCGGTGAGGATGAAGGAACAACTTGGAGACTGCAGAAGAAACTTCCGTCGGTTGAAGAGAAGTTGGAGATGCAATCGGTTATCGGACGGAATTAGAGATGCAGTTTTGGATGAAGTTGATGAATGCAGTTTTCACTCTTGCGGTTTTTCTTCTTTTTCTTATAAATATTAGAATAGGAGAGAACAAGGGGGTGTGCTGGACGGGGCTGAACGTCTTAAGCGTTTGGTTTCGTCCATGCCCGTAGAGTAGTTTTCTTTCACTTCTGAATAGTAGGGAATGCATATTTTTTCTATTTTCTTTGTCTTGTATTTGATTCAATTCCATTTCCGTTTCTTTTAATTCCCTTTCTTTTAATTATGTTTAGTAGATAGTTATTTCTTCCGGCAATAATATGATGCAACTCTGGTTTAAGTTCGTTCGAGAGACCGAACTGTTCTTTAGTTTAATAAATGGAAGTTCTTCTTATTCTTTATGATAGTTCAAGCATTGTATAGGTTTTCTTAGGTATTGATCACACTTAAGTTAAACTACAATAATGGGAAGCCAATCGGGTAAATTGAGGCGTCCTCTTTGAGTCCGATCAGTGGTAAGACTACCTTCAGGTAGGGAGAATAATAGGGTATTCGAATGGCCCTGCGTCAGAGTCTTTTGGCTACAATCAGGTTCCTTTCTTTCTTAATGCTGTTAGTTGGTTAATCTAGTATAGCGTCTCTCTAGGTTGCTGGTTAATTAGGAGATTAGTTAGAGATGCGTCATCCTAACTGCCCAGAAAATAAGAGGGAATGAGGTTATGCATGGCGCGTCGCCAGTAACCATAACTGGTTGATTTTTATTTGTTAAACATATCCTTGCGTCGATGAACGAAGTTCTTGAACTAATGTGAATTCATGTGCTTGCCGGAGCCCTTTTATATTTGTTTTAGTTTTTATTATTATTTTAGTTTCTTTAGTTTTCCTCATTTTAATCCTGAATAAATTCTCTCTTAAACTTGTTCAATTAACTGAAGGAATGAGTAATCCCGTTCCCTGAGGAGACGACCTTACTCACCAATATGCTAAATTTAGTAGGTTTATTTTGGTATAAAAATGACCCACCATGAACCACCTCCGGCGCCGGAGAAGAAGAGGAAGAAGAAGAAGAAGAAGAGGGAGAGGGAGAAGAAGAAGAAGAGGGAGAAGAAGAAGAAGAAGGAGAAGAAGAAGAAGAAGGAAGAAGATGAGAGTGATGAAGATGAAGAAGGAGAAGAAGAAGAAGAGGAAGAAGGAGAAGAAGACGAAGAAGAAGATGGTGAAGATGAGCGCACGGCGGTGGACGGTGGCTGGCGGTGGGCGGGGCGGGTGGTGGCTGACGGCAGCGACGGGCTTGAAGAAGCTGAAGAAGAAGCAGAAGAAGAAGGAAGAAGAAGGAAGAAGAAGAAGAAGGAGAGAGTTAAGAAGAAGAAGAAGAAGGAAGGAGAAGGAGAAGGAATAAGAAGAAGAAAGAGAAGAAGAAGAAGAAGAAGAAGGAGAAGAAGAAGGAGAAGAAGAAGGAGAAGGAGAAGGAGAAGAAGAAGGAGAAGGAGAGGAAGTTGAGAGTTTGGCTGCTGGCGGCTGGGGCGGCGGCAGTGAAGAAGAAGAAGAGGAAGAAGAAGAAGAAGAAGGAAGGAAGGAGAAGGAGGGAAATTTTTTTTGAAATTAAGTTTCAAACTTTTTTTTATAAAACTTACAAAAGAACAAACTTTTGTAATTTTTTGGACAAAAAACCCAAAACAAGTCTCAAACTTGTTTTCAAAATGTGGAAAAGAACAGGCCCTTAAACATTGGAGGTTAGGGCAAAGAAAAATAAATTAGAACATGACCAAATTTAAGCCCCTAGTTCTTCATGGTTGTACGTCTTTTTTCGGTCCCATGCTTTGTTCGAGATCGCATTGAATCATGAGTATTCGATCTTAAAGGAGATCTTCAATAATTTTGCACGTGAGAGGTTATTTCTCGATTTCGTCCGGTTATAATAACGTGAAAAATTAAGCTTTTAGTGTATGATTTGAATATTATAACACATGCACGTACACTTAAATAAACACAACTCACGTATAATATAAATACAATATGAATCAAAACCTGCAACAAATGCAAAGTGTTAATTTTCATGAACTCTCCTATTTCTCTAAATTTCAGAAAATATCACTTCTAAGATGAATGAACAACCCCCAATGAAGATTATTATAATATGATTATTATTGTTATATGTCTCGTATGAATATGTCAAGTAACCTTAATATTGGATTAATAATTGATTATATTTTTATCGAAAAGTAGATAGAAATCTCTCATGTTACATGTTAAACATGCTTGGAATATAAACTATGTATTCATAGTAAAATATGGATTAATGTCATTCTTCACAAAAGTACATAAGTCATCAAAGCCTTATAAATTATTGGTGTGATTGGTTTAGAGTCTTTAGACTATATTTTGTTACATTGATGGAAGTGGAACCGAAGACACCTGCAATTTTTAGTTTTAGTTTTCTCAACTTATATTTTATCCGTTACATTAAAGGAGTTCACGAAAATTAAATTTTTCATGATGCTCAAGCACAACGGCTATGCCTTTGTATGCCCTCCGCTCAATTCTGATATTGGGATTAGAGCCGAACCCGATGACAACATATTTGTCGGCGATCTCTTCATAGGCTTTTGTGATAAAATCATCGTAATAAAGTTTTTGATATTAGAAAATAGATCCTTCTAATAGAATTGAGAGAGTAAACAGTATTAAAAGAAAAAAGGTGTTGTTTTGTTGGTGTTTTTTATTTATTTATTTTATTTTAAGAAATATAAGAAGTTGTATTAGGAATTTAGAAGGAATTGAAAAAATAGAATGTTTTTTCTAAAGTGAAAACGTGAATACGAAAAGAGTAAATAGAACTACCCAATGCTGTCCCTAGGATGAGACGGCGTCGTATGCGGTCAAAGTAGTATTTGACTTCGAATCATTTCTTCATCATCATCATAGTTAAAAAGAGAGCGAGAGGTGACGATGAAATGAATTTCGTCGCCGGACTGAGGCTGACGTTGTTGTCTTCCGCCGCGATTCCTCGATCCTCTGTCGCTCGGTCCACAGTTTACGGCGCTCCTTCGCTGCTTCTTCACCGTCGATTTTTTAATTCCAAAGGTACAATCAGCAGTAGCCGTGGTATCAGCACCTGTTGTACGTCGGTAGACCACAAGTCAGCGCGGGCAACTTCAGCTTCATCATCGTCCATGGCTTCTACCTCTGAACAAGCTAGGGTTCCTCCTGCTCTCCAGTTGCCTTCTCCGACGATCACCAAGGTTCTCCGTACAAATTCGTTTATATTTTGGTATTTGAATTTGGGCGAATTAGTTTGTGTATTAATTTTCTCTTGCGGTTTAATATAGTTTAAAATTGGGCTATGTCAATTGACGGTGACGGCGGACAAGGAGAGGAATATTAGTCATGCTCGGACTGCCATTGAAGAGGCTGCCGAGAAAGGAGCAAAACTCGTGGTTTTGCCTGTGAGCCTTCTTTATATTTGTTCTTTCCTGCATTTCAATATTTTCTTAATGTGTGTTACTGATAAGAAGTTGAATTATATTTTGCTAGAAGCTTTGCCTTTGAATTAGATTTCTTGTCTTTTCGGAAATGTTTGAGTTTGAGCTATTAGTGGTCATTGTTTTAGGATCAAATTTTATTTTCAACCCAAATGCAGGATAAGAATGAAGCATAAGTGGTCATTTGATTGGATTTATGGAAATTCACGCTTGGATTCGGGAAATGTTATTCTTTTCAGGAGATATGGAATGGTCCATATTCAAATGATAGCTTCCCCATTTATGCTGAAGATATTGATGCTGGTTTTGAAGCATCTCCTTCTACAGCCATGTTGTCTGAAGTTGCTCGTCTTCTGAAGGTCACAATAGTAGGAGGTTCAATTGCTGAAAGACACGGGGACAAATTATTCAATACTTGTTGTGTCTTTGATACTGATGGGAAGCTGAAAGCTAAACACAGGAAGGTAGATAACTGTCTCCATCTTTTCTATTTGCATTGACGTATGGCTTTTTAACATGGTTATGAATTTAGGGATAGGTACCTACTGTGCTTATTAGTCTTTTGTTGTCCTTCAAGCACTTTGGCCTTCCTTTTCTTAGCGTGTCATCGATCTCGCACTTCCATGCCCTATAAGTTGATTAATGAGTATGACAGACCGAAGGATCGATGTGCATACTCATTGTTTACAGGATAATGTCTGTTTGGATTTATATATTGTCTACTCTCATCTATGACAGTACCACAAGACCATCATCACTTTGATTTGGTTTGTCTATCATTAACTATGGCTTCATTTGCTGTTCGTTTCAAGTTGTGGTGCTTAAAAATATGAGCTTCTTCTGCTTTTCTCCTTCACAGCTTATATAAAATAACTGAAGAAACTCTTTCTAGGTTCTATGATTCTGTCAGCAGAGGCTAATATCATGACTATGAATAAAATTTGAGGTCTGTTATTCATTGAGATCTTCTTTGGGTGTGCACATTTATGTCTTACTAAGTCCCTTACTTCATGAATAAGTACATAACAGCAAATTCCTGATATGATAATATTCTTGTGACAGATCCACCTTTTTGATATTGACATTCCTGGTAAAATATCATTTAAGGAATCAAAGACTCTTACTGCTGGGGAGTCTCCTACAATTGTGGACACAGGTAGGCAGAAATGTTATGCTGTATGATCTCAACTACTATCAAAGCCAATCTTCCTTCTGCCAATCCCCATAAAATTTAGTGCTGAGATTTCAATTGTATTATCAGTACTAGTAAAAGACATTTTTATGAGCTTATATTCTGGTTATTATGTTGATGCTGGACTTTGGCCATTTGTGCATGAATAACTTTTATGTGCTAAATGCAATACTAGAAAGGATGAAGCGGTTATTGAGTTAGATTTATTATAAGAAGTGTAGTGTTTCTGTGAGTTCAGACCTTCTTGGTGAATCCAGACAATCCCCACAAAAAAATGATATCTTGCAGTGTGAAGAGATATTCTGACCAGCTAGGCTAATAACATATTTGACTGTAAATGATTAAATCAAAGAAACACCAAAGGAGTGGCCTTAGTTACCAATATTCAGATATGGTTGGAGATACAAATGCATAATATGCATGTCAGTCTTTTCCATTAAATTCTGTTATTTGGTCTCTTTTTGCCACATTATGCTTTAAATTACTATTAACTTTTGCTTCAGAGGTTGGACGCATTGGTATAGGCATCTGCTACGACATTCGATTTCAGGAATTGGCAATGTTATATGCAGCAAGAGGTTGGTGCTAAAATTAACTGTGTACAGAAATGATATATTTGATGTGCTAAATGGCTGAATAGGGAGAGAATGAGGGGCAGTCATGTAAAAAAATAAAATGTATGAAATGTAGCTTTGTAGTTTCATAATGGTTGCTGAATTGCATGCAGTCTCAATGACTAATGACTATGGCCAATCTGTAGGAGCGAACTTGATTTGCTATCCTGGAGCTTTCAACATGACAACTGGACCATTGCACTGGGAGTTACTACAAAAGGCTAGGTGAATTTTTTATTTTTTTATTTATTTTTGTTGTTGTTGCTGTATACTTGCATTTTCTTTCTACTGTAATCAACTACTCAAATCATTCACATTTAATATCTCTTTCTTAATGTCATATTGGGGACAAATAATTAGCCGAGTGGTACAAGTCTTTCTTGGTATTTTCATGCCCTTTCAATTGATTCGTCATAGAACTTGGGTTTGAACTGGATAAGAGAGCATTTGGGCCTGGATTACCAATTTATGAAAAATTGCTGTTGGACAAGTGCAACATGGATACTCAAGTAGAATTGATACTGATATTGGAATTTGTTGCCTTAAGGTTGGTGGAACCTTTTCACTTATGCTGAGTGTAAAACCTTCTGGCTCACTAATCAATGTCACCCATATTACATCCTCTGACCAAGCATTTCATTTAGGAATGCCCATAATAAATTTCTGAGTATCGCAAATAAACTTAGAGCTCAGTTCAAAGCTATATTAACTGAAACCACGAAGCTGACTTATTAAGAGAAGGGCTCTAAAGCTAAGCAGCAATTTCCCTGTCCTCACAAAAATCAAATTCTGAGGGGAAGCTCTATATTTGACCCCTAAAAAGGTCCACTATGAAAGAAAAAAAAGTGGAAAGATCATGACAAAGATATGATTATTGTGTTGCACAATCTTTTTTTGACAATTTTTCGTATTTTTCTTATGAATGCTTGTGATTATGATATTGAGCAAATCCACAGAAATCCTGACTATTATCTTTCATTTTTAAATGCAGGGCCACAGATAATCAGGTATGTTACGAGTGTTTTTCTTGCTTGTCTAAATTATTGCAATTTGATATTGCTTTTCAACTTAATGTGCATGCAAGTGTGTGTTTCTGCATTCTTATTGGCTCTTATGCTAGGATAGTTGTACGTTGCAACTTGTTCACCAGCTCGAGTTGTTGACGCTGGATATGTAGCTTGGGGTCATTCAACTCTCGTAGGACCAGTGAGTCAAAATTTTCTTTTGATCTATTGTTTTTCTTTTTGCTGCTTGGGAAGGGGGTGGTTTGGTGGTGGTTGTTGTTGTTGTTGTCTTGTGAGCTGCAAATATAGATTGCATTCCCTCTTGCCTTCCATCAAATACATGTTGAATAAGGCTTTCTATGTTAATTGCAGTTTGGAGAAGTATTAGCAACTACAGAACATGACGAAGCAATTGTTATAGCCGAGGTTGACTACTCCGAAATTGAGATCAGAAGGTGAATAACTTTGATCCTGATGCTGATTTCGCGGCCACAAAATAATTCTGTGTTTCAAAATCTCATCATTTTGATTTTGTTTGAGTCTCTAACAAATGTGATATGTGTGTGCAGGACCAATCTTCCCCTTGAGAAGCAAAGGAGAGGTGACCTTTATCAGTTGGTAGATGTTCTGAGGTTGAATTTAAAATGACCATTCTGAGAAACATCTAATAATTTGCTGCTGTTCATGTTGTGCAATTAATGAGATGATAATTCACTTCCTAGGAAAACTTGGAGAAATTCGTAAGATGTAATAAGTTCCTTTGAAACTTGAAAGAACTCAAATTACAAATTGACAAAGAAGAACCTTTTGCATTGATCATATTTTTATAGCATAGCAGTAGCTTTGCATCATTTTCACATTATATTTCCTGCTCACTTCCACAAGTTCCAGTTTATAAGATTGCACCACCGTAGTGTGAATGAAATGAAAAAGTATGCACATTAGGCCCAAAAGTTGGAATTTGACATAATTGAGATCATAACGGTTTGAAGACTTGTGAATTTGAAGACTTGTGAATGCTATGTGTTGAGGTCTGGACTTTACATATATGTGAACTGTGAATGTGAAACCGAACTACTTCCTCTGTCCCATATAAAGGCTGCTGTTTTAAGTTGTGCATTGTGACTAATAAATGGTTGTACCATTAGACTCCTTTAATGAGACGGAGAAATTATTATACAGTTTTCTTAAATTGTAAATTAATAACAGTTATATCTCTCGAGTCTTTGAACGGATATGCACTGTGCTGTTGGTTGGTTGGTGTCTTTTTTAGTGACTAGAAGTGGCTTGAATTTTTGACTATTCCGTCCGTTCCATATAAAGAGTTCGGTTTTAAACTGTGCCTTGTGACTCTTTTAATGGTATTGGATAAAGTATTATACGGTTTTCTTGAATTTTAAATTATGAACATTTATATCTCTAGACTCTTTTTGACAGTTATGTATTGTGCTATTGGTTGGTTGGTTGGTTCCTTTTTAGTGACTATAATTGGCTTGAATTTGTGGCTAAAAGTGATGCTTAGTTAGCAACTTAGCATAATGTCTTAGTGAAGAGAGACCAGAGGAGAAAGAATGGTTGGGAGGAAGAGTGGGAACAGGAAGTTGCAGAATTGCAGTGCACGTGGAACATAGTACTATGCTTACGGACAAAAACCACCAGAATTCGCTGTCAGTTAAGAAGAGGAGGAGCGACTATGCAAAGAAAGAAAGAAAAAGATGCGATCCCTCCTCCAATTCCAAATTCCAATTGCGGCTTTTGTCGACAAAAGTGGCACTATACGCAATGACAGAGCTCGATGGTACATTCTATGAAATTCAAGATCTTAAGTTGTGAGATGTCAAGGATCAAATTCTGGCATTCTTGCAGTTGTTTGGTATAGTGGTACTATTTTCAGGTACATGTAATATATTTTTAGTGACTTTTATTGTTATAGTGTCGAAATCTCATTCCGCATTGTGTGAGGTAAAAATTCAAAAGTGGTACTATTCCATTCAAGATCAATTTTTTTTGAAAGAAAGGGAGGAGTGGGTGATGATGATGATCCTCAAAAACAGTGACACCTCAAGCTGGATTTTCTTCCTCGGGATCTCCAAACAGTCATCCATGATCTCTTTTCTTCTTCTTCACTGTCAGTTTCTCTCTTTCTCTCTCTCTCTTGCTTTGAATATCTTCTCTCCCGCATGCACTTGTTGCCTTTCTTTACAGCCTGGTTTGTATTGTTTTGTTATTGTTTTTGGGGTCTTTGGAGTTTGGGTGAGGAAGAAGCAAAGATTTGGAGCATGAATATTTTGGGAAACAAGAAAGTGGACCAAGTAGTATCTCTAGTTGAATGCGCACACACATATATCGATCCTTTGAAAAAACAAAAAAAAAAAAAACAATAAAAAAAAGAAAATGGAGAAATGGATTTTTTTTTTTTGAAGAAAGGAGCAATGGATCAATTAGAGGGAATTTGTTATTTTGTCGTCTAGGTTACAACACAAAAATGTAAAGATCTTAGGTTAAGCTTGTTTGGAAGTTTTACGGAGAACAACGATTTTAAAACCAAAATCTTGGGACAGAACAAAATTTGATTTAATAGGTTTTTTTTTTCTTTTCTTTTCTTTCCTTTCTTCCTTTTTTGATGGCAAAAACTTTTTCCTCCTAAACCCAAACACTGAGCGAAATCTTGTATGCGGCTTACCACCTTAGTAAACAAAATTTTGGAGAAACTACATATTAAAATTTTCTTCTCGTGTTCGTTTATATGTTTTCTAAAAAGACATTTTTAAAAACATATTCTCCGAAATTTCTATTAAAGCATCATAACAAACATGCCCTTATACATATAACACTAGTATTATACCATATATTACAAGGTACAAACATATTAGAGAATAACTCTTGACACTTTTGGACGTCGTTTTGAATACACCCCTTTTATTGCAACGAGCACTACGTCGAGATACAGGCTACATGAAACCACGGATCTTATTACCCCGCACTAATATATTTAGCATGTTATTGGTTGAGTTGTGGTGGTTATATTCCAACCAAATATATATAGTTAGTTTAGTAAAACCATGTAACATTGCATTAATTGAAAGGGATCACTCTAATTCTAACACTCATTTTGAGTGTTGAAATTCAAGAACCTTTCTTTAAGAATGATGTACACAGTGCAATAGTACTTATCAAACTTCATTTTGAATTATCAACAAAACAGCCTAAGCAATTCTCCAAACGATCAATACTTAAAACGAGCCTGAAATAGAATTTAAAACACTCTTTTCATTCACTTTGTCATACATACTAAAATTAATATTATAAAATGACTTCCACTTCTAATGACACGAAAGGAATAACGATTAAAGATATTTATATACAAATATAGTGCCGACGAGGAGTGGGGTTGGATGAAAGATGTCAAAATAAATTTGGTGATGGGCAAGTTTACAATTAAGGCGATAAACACCAATGTGATGTTCGCGAAGTGGGGTGGAGCTTGGAAGGATCAAACTCACTGGGTTCACGTGGTGATGGACCTCACTGTTCTTCCCAATCGACATTCCAATCATTGGTCCCAACTCCCACACGTTTCAGTATGACTCGTAGAATACAATTTTAAAACGAAATATTTTAATAGGACAGAGAGAATAGTATATTAGTGTTTGCCACGTTTCTAGTTTCTTGGTTGCTACCTAAATTTGATCAAATAACGTGAAGTATCTATAGATAAATTGTGAGAATTTCACTCAATGTTACATGCAACAATAGTCTTGAAACCGAAAAACATATTGAATTAATCCTAAAAGAATTAATCTAATTGAGAGTCCCTAAACTAGTTCATGAATTAACTTTCTCAGATACAACATCAGGAATTCCAATGGAATACAGTTCCAAACTTTGTAACCCATCTTTTTCCGTCACAAATGAAATACTAATCGAATATCTTGTGTATAATAAGTTTATTTTAAAGATAATAAATGAATTCAAACTTTATTATAAATTATCAACAACTCTCGTGACAATTAATTGGTCTATTCTTTTGCTTTTGTGCGTCAAAACATTAGAAGTAGAAGTCTCTATTGAACATAGGCATGATGTGCTTATAATTTTGGAGTTCGACCACTGAAGTTACGGCTTGATTAATGATGCATGGTCAACCATAATTCTAGGAATATATATATATATATATATAGAGTCTGGACCAATTTTGCCATTGACCAAATATACATACATATATACGTAGTCTATGATCACTTCAACGACAGAAATTAACGTCCCACGTCGGCCTACATATAAATTATACTCGTTCCGTTTCATATAAAGAGTACAGTAAAGAAAAGAAGAATTTGTCTCACCAAAAGATTTTAGTTAAAATTTGTTTACATAACATACGATTACTAATAGCTACAGATCTCTTAAAGGGATCTAATTATGTAACCTTAACTGCTATTTAAAGAGAATGATTTACTTTTAAAAAAAAAAAACATACGATTACTAATATAATAGTTTGTGGTTCACAATTCACCCTTACTTAGAATAAATATAAATGAAAAATACTATGTCAAATTATTTATTTTATGTGTTGTACTTTATCATACATAATAAATTTGTACATTTTTCAAATCGAACTATCTTAATATAATGGAGTGAGAGAGTATATTTAAGTTAATTTGGTGGCCAATTGGGTGTGAAGTATGCATGCATGGGCAGAGAAGAAAATAGAGAACTCTTCGGATCTGTTTGGCATACGAGAATAAGAATGAGAGATTGGGTACGTGATTCCTATGATTAAATTTTTTTTATATTTGGTATGTTTGTGAATATAATAATTTAACTCTAAAAGACAACTTAAGATTCTTTTAATGATGGATTCATCTATTCTCAGATATGGAATATCCATTCCATTCCTGCGCGACAAACGCAACATTCGCATTCGCATTTATAGTTAAAGAGAAGGAGAAGGGATAGCCCTCGTGGCAAATGGCAATGATCAGATGCAAGTTGACCCTATTTGCTCCCAATTCCCTATCCTTTCATACCATTTCATTTACTATGCCTTCCCTTCCCCATGGGATATCACATGATGCCTTCAACTTCTTGTACATATTGACCATAATAATATCATTCTGATCATGACATTTCGAATATTTTGTAATTAGTCAAATTTGGATTATCAACTTCTCAAATAATCAAAGTTAACGGATGAAGTGTAACCGATGATCCAAAACTAAGTAACACTCCAGAAGTGCATGTCACCACCTCAACCGATCTCCAACATTCAATCAACGTCTAGATATTAGCCGCTAGAACGTGCTTCATCAACATGTTTAATTAAGGAGGATGATACCCAAAAGAAAACTAAAATATATATATATATATACAAGATAATGGAAGAAGAAAATCTAAATCTTAGACCAAATTGTACATGTAATTAATTAATTAAGAAGAGAAGAGTGTATATATATAGCTAATTGTGAGTGATGAAACCAAGTCTTTATCAACATTAAGATTATCACGTGAGAGTGACAAATTATTGAATAATTCATGCGTGACCTTCACCTTCACGTTCGATCAAATTCACATTAATTCATTTCATCCCATCATTTATTGATCGATCTCATGAAGTCTTATCAAATATATATGTGACATGTATGATTCATAAAACCTAGTCACTTATATCAAACAAGGTTCCTGTCTCTCTACTGTCTATACCACCCTCAAACTGGTCTAAATCACCACAGACCAAGAGGATAAGTTGAAAAACACATAAATTTGGGAGAATTACATGTATCCTTTGAGTTTCGGTATAATTACGAAAACAACTCTGTTATTTTAGAAAATACCCTTTCTAAACTTAAAGATTATATATTAAAAAAATACTCTAACATATAGTATAATTTATATGCTTCACATTATTCATTTTGTTGCTTTTACACACTAATATAAACAACTCAGTAAGAAGTGTAACTGTAATCCAAAATGAATGACGTTGGGAGTCTTTCACACTTACGAATGAATTCTCTTAAATGACAAATGAAACCTCCAATTCATGATGTGTGAGAGCGAGATAATATCATATATTAATGGTTGATTGGTAAAAGTAGATTGATAAGTTAAAAAGCCTAATTATCTGATAATGACAAATTTGGAAGAAGATGAAAAGTTTTGCTAAAATTTCAGTTATTTTACAAATTATCATATGCTAGATCTTAAAAGCCATGACTTTTGGATCAGAGAGAATATTAAAAATAGCCGAATTTCTTTTGTAATTATATCCAACTTCAGGGGTTTAAATGTAATTTGCCCAAAAAATTTCTCAAACACCAAAAACACACCCACACAACACACACAGTGAGAGTGAAGGAAGATAGATATGGGGTACTTAAGGTTAGGGAGTTGGAGGGCATGCATGGTTTGCCAGGTAATTGGCTGTCTTTTTAGAGGTTACAAAACCGCATGCTTATTTCCTCTTTTGGTTTCTTAATGTCCAATTTTAAGCCAACATTTGATGTAAATAATGTAAGATCCATCACTTTCTGTGTGCCTCTTATGATTCTTCTCAAGTTTTTTTTTCCCCGAAAGGAAAAGGGGTTGTTGTTGAAGAAATATTAAAGCTCTTAATGCATGGCTTCCTATTAGATCTAATGAAGAAAGTGACTAGTCTTATATGACAATTAAGTTGTTGGTACATTGTATTCTACAATATTTGTAGTACTCTCTTTGATCTCCAATTAATGTTATGAGAAATAGGAACTGAATCTATTTTCCAAAAAAAACAAAATTTGGAACAATCTCATGTGTATAGTACTCGATCCCTTGGTCTCGCTACAAGAGTTTACTTTGTAATAAAGTTTTCAGTATTTACAAAATGGACTATTTTAATGAAATGAAGGGATTAGTAAATTAAGTTAACCCTATAGTGAATGGTCGTTTGTATGTTCAAACACTATAGAGTACATATGGCAATGTCGAGACTCTACCTTCTCCAATCTTCTTTGATCACCTAGTATTCTATTTAGTGGCAGAATCATATATTTTTCCCACTTTACTTTTTTGAGAGTGTTCCTCATGTTATGTAAAAATTACAAAAATAGTTAATTTTGTCTCAATAAAAATTAAGAAAAATAAGGGAGGGAGGGGGGAAATTAGTATTTGACTAGGAAATTTTTGAATATCTTGTCCCACCAGTCGTTAGAGTAAAAACACCAAAGGAAAACAAAAAGAAAGAAGAAAGTTAGAGTAAATTAAAGATTAGGGTAAAACTACAGTCCCCTTAAAGAATTATTCACTCGCTGAATAATAGCATATACAATTGCGTACGCAATACATTAGTATTGGATCCATTACCTTATTCAATGTCAAAATGGTTCTGAATTTAACGGGATTGTACTATTTCCTGATAATATATAGGTAATTTTCATTGAAAGAATATGTGATATTGAACTCAAATTATGGGAACACAATGAATACTATTAAAATATCTTCATTAAAATCAACTCGATCAAATATAGAAGAAATACACACATTTTTAACATACATAATTCCCCAGATTAAGGAAATATTCAAAAGCTAATTAAAGGAACTGCAAAGAAATTATTTTAATCAAATTATTAATGAGAAATAATATTATCTGTAAACACACGAATGTAGATTATAAACTATATATTAATTAACGTAATTTATTGGACTTTAGGGGTGGATTGTGCTATAATTATGTTCAGAATCTTAGATCGATGCAGCCCTATTATATTATTTTCCAAATTTAAAATAATTACATAATGTAATAAATATTCTTGCTTAAAAGTGATTCAATCACTGTTTTTCTCCCTTATTCCATTCCTTCATTTTGACGCCTAAATCATTTCGAACATTAAAATCAACTTTGTTCAAGATTTCCACCATCATTGGATTATAGATCATCACCCTTTTTATTGTTCTTCCTTTCCCAAAAATAAAGTTTACCACAGGGAAAAAAGAGGAGGAAAAAAAAAAGATCAAGAAAGAAAAGGGCGTAATCAGACCAGCTTTTTACACAGCTCTCCTTATTTGGACTCTATTTTCACCCCGATTACCTGCTTTTTACACATCTCTCCTTATTTGGACTCTATTTTCCCCCATTTGAGCTTTTATTGAATCGAGAAATATGTTTGATTGTCCATCTTTTTTATATATCTAGGGAAGGTATTTGACCAAATAAGATCGTCCACTTCCTATAGAACCGATCACTAAAATACCCTAGGTTTTATTAAAAGACTATTTTTTATTATAAAAAAAAATTGTTCGAATAAGAGAGTATGGTTTATATTTTTAAACTTTCTATACCGTTATGTAAGAATTCAAGTTTTGAGTTATACGTTGTGACTCAGAAATATGTGTATCATTGGATATTCCTAATGGGGCAAAGGACATACTTTTTACAAACTGAACTCTTTTAGTGGGACGAAAGAAATATAATGTATATGGACTTGAATTTTGTTTTTTTTAAATAAAGTTTTACCCACCTAGAATTTCTTAAATCTTTTACCTTTCTTATTAATTATTTCCAATATCCCCCAAAGTCAAATGTAACTAGAAATTGAATTGAGGCTCCTTCCATCTCAAGAATTCAATCATGCATTAACATAATTGCACATAGTTTCCTTTCTTTGAATTTCGAATTTTGCAATTTACTGTTTTCTAGGCTCCTTCATTTATTTCTAATTATGGAAAGTAATCCAATTTGGCTCCTATTAAAAATGGATATTTTCAAAAATTGATTGATTTGAAACCACTAAATTATTTCTTTCTTTGTTTCAAAGAAAAGATTAAACAAAAAGGTAATTAGTTCTTTTCTAATTAGATGGTAATTTCATAATGATTATGCTGTAAATTTGTAATCATTCGACAAATAGGCTCTCCGCTCTCCTTACATGATGGTAAATCCTGGACGTAAAAAGCGTTTACTATATGGGAAATTTCTTACTCTACACTTTACTAGTTAATGTTATGGAAGTTTTTTTTAGGCATGTTCGATAACAGATTTTAAGAGAGGTTTTGGAAAACAGGTTTTCAAAAAATGTAGACGAACAAGAGTTGAAAATTTGATTTTAAGAAACGATGAGAGCTTTATTCTTATCAAGTTTGCGAGACAAAACAATGAGAGTTTTTTTGGTCTCAAGTTTGAGCAGCAAAGCCAGAAGATATTTTCTTCATCTCAAGTTTGCGAGCAATGTTTTCAATACCAAATGTGAAAAACCTGATTTGAAAATCCCGTTTTATAAAATAATTTTTAGATTGGTGCCAAATAAGGTATGAGTTTTGAAATTGTTTCTGAAATCGAAAACCAGCTACAAAACCTGGTAACGAACCGGCACTTAAAAGTGTTTTAAAAAAAAATTTCTTCCATTTTTGACTTTTACATCTTAAGGTTTGAACCTGATTCCGGTGTTACAAGGCGCTCCATTATCCTCCCGGGTTAATATTAAAATTTCCTTTTAATATTAAATATACAATAAAAAATTATTATAAAAATTTACTCATGCATATATTATAGTGGAGTACTACCCACCAGTTTCAACCCTGAAATTTAAAATAAATAAAATAATTAAAAAAAAACACCAACAATGCAAAATGAATATTTATTCTAGAGCAGTTGGTCTCATAAAAATTAAATACTTTGACTTACTAATTTCTTTGGCGGTGAAAAATATTATTGGTAAATTATATATAATAATAATAATAATAATGGAATCATTTTTAATTATATCGTACCTTCCAATCAAAATCAGAATCTTCCATCTCTACCTTTGTATATTTAGCTTGCTTTTCGGGGCTGCTAAAGGCTAACTAATTTACAAATTAAATGATTCAAACCGTAATAACAGAATAAATCCCACCTAATTTTTTTGGCCTTTCTACTATTCTGACCTACAACGATACGGTATACATCAGGCTAAATTCACTAAGCGATAGATTAAATTTAATATGCAATTCATGTATCATACGCTAAATTCGAGACGTGATATTTCAACAACTAACTTATAACCGCGATACATCAACAACTAAACTTGATACATAAGATGTTAAACTCAATATGGAGTACATCATAAGTTAAAATCGGTATGTGTGTTTCCATAAAATCCAGCGATTATTTTGAGATTAACTCGATACACGATCCGTCAAACTGTCGAACACTTCGGATACAAACTTTTTTCTAAAATGTATAAGATCCGAAACACATAAATGAATTTAAAGTTAATAAGAGTTTCTCAAACAATTGATTTTTGTTCAAAATCATTAAACTTTTAATGATCACCTAAAGAGAGAGATCAGTTCCTAACCAATAAATTATTAAAAAGATTAATTTTGTTTCTCTCTTCATTTGAATGACTGATGTTTTAAGACTTTAAGTTCATCACCACATTCTTCCACTTAAAAAGTGAGTACTTCCCCAGGAATGTCCACTTTTCTTTTTCCAAAAGAATGTTTGAATATTGTGAACAATGTGAAGTGAAAACACACAATATTATATATATATATATATATATATTCTTCTGTTTCGTTTCACTAGAAGAGTACATTTTAAATTTTTTTACGCTTTATACTCTTATTCATATACTATATCTGATCCATAATCAGCTGACACATAAAAGTAAAGACAATAGTGAAATAAATAATGTCAAATCAGTTATTTTAGGTGTTGCACGTTGAAATTTATAATAAATTCTACGTTTTCGAAAATCGGACTCTTTTAATGGAACGAGAACAGAAAGTATATATAAATAATAAAACATGGTATGGTATAGAAGTAGGAGTTATGATGAGCACTACAATTACTGAGTAATTGGCACCCACTAAGCTGCACTTTCTAAGAACAGAATCTGCATTGCCAAACCAGACATTTTGGCCCCATCAGTAAAATTTAACACTATGACCATATTTCTCACTTTATTAGCATCTTTTTTTTTATTACTCCATTCGAAAAAGGCCTATTTAGTCTCATTTCGATCCACTATTTTAGGGGGAAAAAAAAAAAAAACTAGTTGCATTATCTTATATAATATAATAATAATATAAAATAAATTTCATTTTATTGAAATGGAGGAAAGTGTTAAAAATATTTTTTTTTGATGATTTTAAAGTTTAAAAGATAGGTAAATAGTACTTAAAAAACTATAATTTAAACGATAACCTGCTTAAAACCACATGTTACAAATCTTGTCGAATACACACACTGTCAATATTTGCACATTTTTTTAGTAAAAAGACATCATAATATGTTGTACATAACAACAAGGTTAATGTTTTTTAAAGTAAATTATTGTCAAAACTCTAAGAGTCATTTTTCAAAATAATTTTTACCCCGTTGACATATACCCTCAACATGGTGTGAAGAGACATCCCTATGTAGTGTGGGCATTGGCGAATGTGGTGTTTTTAAAATAGTTTCTCAATTATAATTTAAGACATCGTCTCGATTATATTAAAGTTTCGGTGAAGCTAAAATGAAATAAAATCAAATTGTGCTAATACAACCAACGGTCCCAAGGTAAATTACAAAATCAACAAGATTTTTTCTTCTTCCATTTCGAAGTTGCAGCTGTTTAATTCCTTTTATTTTCAATCAAATAATTGTGTGACTAAATCATAGCGTTATGGAACGTAATTATTTCAATTTAATTTCCACGTAACCACCCAAGAAAGCCAAGCTGGCAATTGGCCGCCTCTGCCATGCACGCGCTTCCCCTCCTTTAAAAGCCCCCTTCTCCCCTCTCACTCCTATTCAGTCTTCTTCCCCCAACCAAACCTCATTCTTTCCTTCCTCACTTTCACATTTCATCACAAATTTCATCAAATTCACAAATCAAAACCAGAAAAGAAGGAAACCCTTTTGTTTTCTTGAATCATAGTACCTAAATTTGTGATTTTTGAGACGGATTTTGCTTATTTTTCGAACTGTAGCGATGAATAGTCGGGAGAAATCAAGAAGGAATCATCCCAAGAATCCATCTTTTTCCTCCACCCTTTTGGATGAAATCTACCGTTCAATCGATGGGAATGATGATGGGAAGAAGAAGGATGATCATTATCACCATCATCACCATCGTCATCATGAAGAAGATTTGAAGGTTTACAGAGAGAGAAGCAGCAGTTCTGCTAAAAAACACAGCGTTAATGGAGGGAAAACAGGGAAGGCTTCTTCCATTACCGTGGTGGAAGATGCAGAAATGGCGAGCCTCAAAAGGGCTTGCTTGATTGAGAAATGGATGGAGAAACAAGTCAATGACAAAGTCTCCACTCGAAGAAATCTCGACTATAATCTTCACGATGACGATACTCTGTTTTTCAGCACGACGTCGAGTTCTTCCGATTCCAGTTCCGGCGCGCTTTCGTCATCTTCCGACACCGAGTTTTTCGCCTCCGTGAAGTCCAGCAAATCTTGCTTCACCACGATCAAGAAGCCCAAACCCGTCAAAACCACCGTTTCTCCGAGATCAAAGCCGCAGAAAAACGAAGCTAAAAAACAGAGTAAAACTGAGGAGGATTCTAAATCAAGAGCCTTGAAGATTTACGCCAATTTGAAGAAAGTGAAAGAGCCCATTTCCCCGGGAGGAAAACTCACCGCCTTCATCAACAATCTCTTCACAAGTGGGAATTCAAAGAAAAATCCTGAGAGGAAATCATCAAACATATCTTCCACTTGTTCATCGGCTTCATCGTTTTCGAGGTCGTGTCTGAGCAAGACTTCACCTACTTCCAAGGCCAAATTCAATAATGACGGAATACGAAGAACGGTACGGTTTTACCCTGTCAGTGTCATCGTCGACGAAGACAGCCGCCCCTGCGGGCACAAGAAAATTCACGATCTTCTAGAATCTGATAAATTCGTGAGGCCACCATTGTCAGAACCCAAGAAAATTGTTACAGTGAAGCCATGCCATGATCAAAAGAAGGATTCTTTGAGAAGGGACAGATTGATTCAAGAAGATTTCGAAGACGATGATGAAGAAGATGCAGCAAGTGATTGCAGTTCGGATTTATTCGAGATTGATCATTTGGCATTGTTCGGAAATGGTAGATTTCGTGAAGAACTTCCAGTTTATGAAACTACTCATCTAGACACCAATCGGGCAATCGCTACCGGATTGATTCGTTAGTTAGAAAACCATTAATTCTGTAAATTAGGTTTTTTTTTTTTTTTTTCCTTTTCTTTTTTCTTGGAGGGATTTGAAATAATATACTTAGTAATTAATTCCTCATGCTATTTTCTCTTAATTTATAAAAAATACAGTTAATATTATTAGTTTTGTTATTCCATTGGTTTGTGATGAATGTTTTTCTACTTATATTACACAATATGTATCTGGAGGGTATAATGTATCGGGAGACTCTCGTGCACTTTGTATACATGGTCAGTCTTTGTTAACTTGGACGTACATTGTGATGAGTGTTTTTTTATTGGGATTTGAAGTGAATTTTCATGTGATATTTTGGGTAAAAAGTAGAGGTAAAACAGGGACAGCTACTGAAAAAGAAGAAATGGGATGATTCATGATTGATCAGATCCCCAAGTGGGAAATAGAGAGAGACAGATTTTGATAAAACAGAGGAAAAGAAAAAGAAGAAAAAAAAAAAAAAAACACAGAAAAAAATCAAGCAAAGATTCGAGATCGAATTGAGAAGCAAAATACACAACAAAGGGAGAAGGAAGGCAGATCTTCGACCATGGGAACAGGGAAAGTGTGCCCTTTTGCTTTTCTTTTCTTTCCTTTGGAATTACCAATTTTTGAAATTTTGTTCCTAACACATAATATTCTCTTTTTTTTTCTTTTATTTATAATATTTATCTTGAGGTTGCTTCAAATTTTGGTCTTTTAACATTCAGATTACAAATCCCCAGGATCAAGAAAAGTGTCCGTTGTTCTTTTCTTTTTTTTTTTTTTTTTTTCTGATTGTTATCAGACACGAAATACACTCTAACGTATTAATAAATCTCTTTACAGGTGTTAGTCGCAAAAATAACCTAATGACACTGCTACCATGCCCAATGTTAATGTAAGTTAAGTATTTGTTAGTTGATTTGAACATTCTTTAAACTTTCATATTGCTAATTGTCACGTTAACGTTCAAGTCTCTACGAAATGGGATTTGTTTTTACCGTCCCTCTAAAGATGCAACGATTCTGATTGCATCTAGAGGTTAAGATTTGACAGAAGCAATCTCCAACAAATTACTTACCATGATAAACTCTTTAACAACCTAAAAAGAGTGTCCCGGGATAGTTTGGGTTATGGGATATGGGGTATGTTGGAGAGGGAGAGTTTGCTTTTGTTTTGAGGTCAAAAAAACCAAAAACCAGTCCTCTCTTTTCTTCGATGACACTCAAGTTTTAGGAGAATGTGTGACTAAATAATCCATTGTCTCATTCGAGATTCGACATGTTCTGTTCTGGGACCATTTTTCTGCCAAAGCCTTTTTTTTTTTTTAAGTGCTGGAAATGCTGGTGGGTGGTGGGGAACAAAGGTTATAAACTGCTCTAAATGGTCAATTGTTTTGGTCATAAATTTTGCAGAAAATTAACGTGTTTTGAACTTTGAAGCATGGAGTCGTTTGAGATACTTGCATGAAATTTTAACGTGCGAGGTTTCGGGTGGTGTCGCAACGGTAGTTTTTGCTTTATACGTTTATTTTATAGGTTAATGTAACTAACGATTATATCCCATTTCTTGATTTTTTTTTTAATTTTTAAACGTACTTATTTGCATGAAATTTTATCATTCGAGGTTTTGGGCAGTGTCGCGACGATTGTTTTCTGATTTATGCGTCAATTTTAGTGATCTATGCAACAACCTTATCATTTTTCTTGATTCAAGAATGAAAAGAATAGTACTTGCGTGAAATTTGCATTTGATGTTTCTGACAGTGTCGCGGCGATTGTTTCTGTTATGTGTCCATTCAAGAGGTTAACGTGGCAACTTTATCCCTTTTTTTGATTCAGGAAGAATAAAAAAAGTGTGGATCAATTTTTGATGAAAAACACGTTATAGCTTTTGAAAGGTTCATAGATTAGTGACACCTCTTAGCGACAAAAAATCCACAAACTTTGATTGAAATCAAGGAATACGCTGATTTTTCAGTTACAAAAGAGGTATCGAAAGTAATCAACAAACAACTTTTGCCGTAGATTTCTTATAATTCTTTAAGAAAAAAATCCCAACAGGAGAGATCAAAGAGGGTTTGGTTGGTTGTGTTCTATTCTTTTTTACTTGTAAGGCATGAGAAAAAGGGAATATCAAACGTTAATTTGGGTAAGAAAAGAAAGATTTCCCTTCCTTTTTTTTTCTTTTTTTTTTTTGCCATTCTTATATATTTACTAGGGTTCAACCAACCATTTGGACCTACCTAATAATGGAGGGTTCTTAACTTGGCCTGAGGAGGAGAATACCGACACGAGTTCGGATTCTCTATCTTACTTTTATATATTTTATCGTTAATTTTTTTCTTTGATGGCAAAATTAACTTATTTTGTTACTGTAGAATACAAATGAAATATCAAAAGTGAGATGGAAAATCCGATTGTGATAAATAAATGTGTTACTTCCCGTTACTACTGCCATAACTGCCAAAGGGTACCACAATTTGAACTGACCTAGTAGTTTGCAAAATTTTGTTTGGACATTTCAGTACAATGTGGTCTGAAGAGACTTCAATGCTGCAGAAATTATGGAGCCAAATTTATTTCTGTCACTATAGCACATTTTCTACTTTTAGTGACAGATAAGGAGTTCAAATCAAGCAATTAAATTTATTTTCAGAAACTGGATAAAAAAGATGCTGAATTTAAAAATCTAGAATATAAAAATAAGATTAAAAAAAAAAAGGCTTTGGTACCACTCCGTTTGCCTAGTAACAAGGAATATATAGTCTACAATAATGGGTAGCAATTAATTCTGACTCGATAAAAAATACGACATGAATCCGACATAATATAAACGAGTTCGAGTTAAGTCTTGGTGGGTTCGCGGGTTAAATAGGTCTATCAATATGAATGAGTAAGATTAGAGTTGAGAATATTGACACGTAAACTCGCAAACATGAAAACACAAAATAAACCCAAAATATTTACAGGTTAAATGGGTCGACATGTATAATACGAATATAACTAAACAGATATGATTAAAGTTGAAAAGTGTCGACACAGTAACCCGTCAACTCGAACACGACACAAATTAACACCCCATATCTATTAATTATTAAAATTTCTCAATTGTTTGGAAGATATATATAGAAACACCGTACATGGACAAAATCAAGATAATTCATATTAGAGTGTCACTTATCAGAAAGGAAATTTCCAACTAATTAATTGACAAGGTGTCACTTATCAGAAAGGAAATTTCCAACTAATTAATTGACAAGGTGTCACTTATCAGAAAGGAAATTTCCAGCAAATTGGTTGAAAATTCCCAGTTTTTGTCTAAATTTTGGCGCACATCTAGACTGATTTTCCTATACAAAAGAGTTAAAATTCATTAAGTCTAAATTTATACATGATATAAACCAGAGATTATCATGAACAAATATTAGTGAAGGGAAAGGACAACTCCTCAGTTTAAAAGGGTATGGAGGTAAAGCCTTGCAATTTGGGTCAATACTATTCAACCCTAGTTTTATTCATTTAACTATTCGTGTTAAGTTTGTATCATGTTTTCTTATTGAATTGAAAATTAATCTTATCCATATTAATATTCTTTTCCCGTTTAATTGTTTATTCTATTCCAATCGGTTCATTTAACTCTCAACTCAAACTCAATTTATATTGTGTCGGTTTCGTGTTATTTTTCGTAAGAGTGTATACTTATATATTTAAACTAGTAGTACTCTAGTAGCTAGGGCAGTTTTTAAACAGTTTGGTACAAAATACATGCATGAATTTGCGCCGTACAATGTTGACTCTTCAAGTATATATTATGCATGCGTTATTGGCATCATGGCATGCATGAAAAATTTTCTTAATCATTGATGGCTTTGAATTAATATAATTAAATGCATATAAGTATTGATGAATTATTAATGGATGGTTTTGCTGACGGCATTTGGTTTCTTCCTCCATATATAAATGTTTCTCCCAGTGGCTATGGCCATGGCCGCCTAGTTAGTTTGTGACCTATTAATTAAAGTGATCATGGCCATATATTAATTCTCAAATATTACGTGCTGAGCATGCAATGCAAATTGCACAGAGTGCGGCACTGATCATTGACTACATGAAATGATTCAATATTTCTTCGGTTGTGATGCATAGAAGACTAATTAAAGATTAAGAGTTCGATTTAAAGTGTCAGTTTTGTCTATTTAAAGTGTAGGTTGGCAGTATTTTGCAAGCAAATCTCTAACTTCGTTATTTCCCTCTCCACTGCAAGCGACTTCCCAATTTCGTTTTTTTTTTCTCTCTCTAGTCTTTACATTCAATGTAATAGATAACATAATCACGTAAATGTGCGGGATTCAGAAGAAAAAATAATATTGATCATAAGAGGTAGAGTTTATGATAATAACATTAACATTATCACAAAAGGGAATCTTTCTAGTCAAAATCTCAACCCCATTCATCAAATGATTAGGGGATCACTAAAAAAGAACATCAGAATTAATTTATATATTAATCCAATGCTCTGATTAAAAATTCATATTCACACACACACACATTAAGTTTTTTTTTTTTTTTAATTATTACTTTTTAAGCCCCACAAATAGTTTAATTAATTAGCTAGAGAAAAATGGTGGGTTTGTAACTGATCAATTAGTTTTAGTTTAAGTGAATATTTTAATGAAATGGAAACTAGCTAGAAAAGGTGTTCAAAGCTACATGATGCCCTAGTTTAGTTCACTTCATTTTGTTGGTGTCAAAATTCAATAAAAGCTGTGTGATTATGATCATTAACTAGCTAGCTCTCTTTAACTGTGTGATTGTTATACATAAGAGGGAGGGGGGGGGGGGGGGGGGGGGGGGGGGAAGGTAGGGTAGGAGTAGAATTAGAAGTGGAGGAGTGGGAGGAAGTTGCAAGGAATTATGATGGGAAGAATAAACTTAATTTCTTGCCCTATTGTGAGATTGAATTTTAAAGAGTTTGTTGAGTAGTGCATAGGGCTAGTTAGTAGAGGAAGAAACAAGTTTGGTGTCCTGACTAGGGGTGATAACGAGCCGAGCTCCCTTTTGTTCATTTATTGTTCGTTTATTAATCGAGTCTAAAATTTTGTTCGTGTTCGTTTATTAATAAATAAACGATCTCGAACCAAGCTTTTAACGAGTCGATCCCGAGCTTGTTCGTGAACGTTCGTGTTCGTTCTCAGCCCTAGTCCTGACTACAGATACTATCAGCTCGTTCGAAAATTTGATAAAAAGGGTAAGAATCGAATTGTGAATCTTGACCATAAGAAAGATAATTTGTATTACGTCATAACTGTTTAGATGTTAATTCCTTTCCTGATCAGTAAGGCCATGAATTATTGGCCCTTAATTTCTCCTCACACAATTTGAACCTCATCATTATTCTTTAGAGACATATGATACAAATGCAAGTCATTTTCAACTCATGCTTAATTCATTCTTTATATATAGTTTTATATATATATATATACTATGGCTTTTTAAACTAGATGCATTTTCCTCTACAACTTTCTTTGAAAATGTTTAATTAGTCAAATTAATTATTAAATATTATCTTAATTTTTATTAAAATTTTTCCAACTTATATAAGGTTTGGCACTGCATGTCAACCCCTTATATTTGACACTAAGTCAATGCATTGACTTTTATCAGGTGCTTAGTTCCCCCACCATTAAAAAGGAAAAAGAAAAAGAAAACTAAAATAATCCTACTTTTAAAGTTAGAATTAATATTTAAAACAGACTAATTCTTTTTTTCAGACTGAATAGATTATTATATTCAACCTTAAATAATTGCAAATAATTTCTAAAGCATTTAACTTACAGATAAAAATAATCGTATTTATACAAACAATAACACTGTTAAAAAGTCGTAGTTCAAAAGATAACACGTTGAATCTGAATAACATCATTACAAAGATTTTTCATTTCAAAACAAATTCTAATCTTTAGAAACTTTCACCTAGAATATAAAATGTACTCGTGTTAGATAGATGACTCCCGACAACTCTAAACAGGAGAGAGTGAAGAAGACGGTCTTACCCTTGTGATAATATTAGTATAAGCAATTCAAAATAATAAAAAAAGAACTAGCAGCTTTTTTATTTTTGTTATATGATAAATAAAAAAGAATTGGAAATGCAACTTCAATTACGTGCAGCTAAATCTGGGGCTAGCCCATATTGCCCCTGGGCCTCACTTCAACTCGGCCCATTGTTTTTTCCTTGCCTACGAAATAATTAATAAATTGTCCCTTAGGGTGTGTTCTCTTAGTACTATAGATAGGAAATATAGATAGAAAATTTTATAGTTAGGGAAGAATTTTATTTTGAAGGGAATTTCTTTTGGAGATTTGTGTAGGAAAGAGAAGAAAAAGTGTAATGATTATGTTTTTTTTGAATTTATGTAAGTGAGTTTTTAGAGGGAATTTTTAAATTTGAATTGTGAATTTTATAAAAATGATGTTGTTTCTTTGTGTAATATTTTTGAGAAAAAAGTGATATTTTTCCTAATTATGTTCAGAAAAGAACAGAGCCTTAAAGCCGAAGCAGGGAAAGAACTAAAAAGATCATTCAAATATTTCAAATTTTTTGAAAAGAATATTTAAAAAATTTCCAATTTCTCTCAGTCAAATAATTTCGTTTGGTAGACAAAAATGGAAAAAATTGAATATGTTGCACCAACCATGCATGTTCTGAAGAACAAATTATTAAATCCCAAAGTGCATGAGTGGCATCAGAATCCAATCATTCTTAAATTTGGTAAGCGACAATCAATCTGAGATCGTTGATTCATTCATCTATGATTAACTCACAAACAACTTAACTAATATTATTTCCGTTAGAAGAGTCCGGTTTCAAACGTGCACAACTTATTATATGGATTTTACGATTTAACACCTAAACTAGTTAATTTGCTATTAATATCAACTAAACGTGTGAGTTAAATATGAACCACACATTATTTATTAGTAAGTGCTGGAAGAGTTAAAAATTTGAAAGAAAACTTCTGTTACGAAAAGATAAAATAATACGTTTTCAGTTTTCTTTTAATCTTTTTCTTTTCTTAATTTCTTCCCTCAAAGTTGTTTTGGGTAAGTACCAAGCTTAGACTGGTCGAGATTAGTTGATTAGTCAATTATGATAAATTTTACTCTATCTGTTCCGGTAGAAAAATTCACTTTAAAATACTATTTTTAGTAATACAAAATGGACTCTTCTAATGGACATATGGAGTATTTCTTTTCGCCCCAAATAGTAGGATGGTAATTTGGTAAATGAGTTGATGATCAATTATTTTTGTATTGGTAAGTCCGCGTCATATCAGATATTGTTAATCTTACCAAGTAATACATTTATTAAAGAAAAATACATCAAAACTCTAAAATTTGAAATGAACTGACACGTATAATTAACCTCGTCGTATAAATCCGTGAGCATAGTTTGAATCTTTGTTCTCTAAATAAGGCACAATCCATTTTTAACCACTAATGTACAATACAAGTGAACCTGGACAACACCAGCGGGGCAAATGTTGTTCGTGATTCCCTAATTGTAGAACCCAAACAAACCACAAATTAAAACACGAATATTTTAAAAGTTTTTTTTTTTTTCATATTATAAATTAACTCATCTTTGGCTCTGATTTGATTCCGTTGCATTTTCCTTAATTATTCTCGAAATCAAACTATGTACTTCATTGACAAAGTTAATTAACCATTCGGCAATAAATCCAAAACTTGTAACGTTAACCTTAATTTGCATTATCTTTCCGTTCCATTAAAAAGTTTTACTTTCACAAAAACACTTATTCTTAAATAGAAGAGTTTAGTTTCATTTTTTGCTCCCCGTAGATTTACTAATATAAATTATATAATTATGTATGGCTCACAGTTAACCTACACTTAAAAGTAAAAATATAAATGGAATAAACAGTGTTAAATTAGTAGAATCTTGGCGGGTTAGCAGGCTATATGAATCGACCCGAATGACACAAACAATTAAACGGTAAGATTATGATTGAGAATGTCGACACGTAAACCCGCCAACTCAAATCCGATAAGAGTAATTTATACTACAACACGAACTTAAAATATTTGCGGGTTAAATAAGTCGACACGAATAATTAAACGAGTAAGGTTAGGGTTTAGGGGTGTCGACACAGGAGCCCGTCAACCCGAACCTGATAACTCGGGCACGATATGAATTGTCACCCCTACAAATTAGTTATTTAAGAGTTGCATTTTAACATTCATAAAAATTATACATACGTGAAAGTAAATTGTTCTAGTGGGACAGAGAGTAAGTTGTTTTATAGTTCCCTTGGAGCGTTGTTTGTCATCAACGAGATAGATTTACTTGCTGGCAGATGAGAAACTTGGCATTTATTTAACTATGAATCGAACTAATACTCATGTTTTCGGAGTAATCGCCCACAAGACAAACACAATAAGCTGCAATTTTCGATGACTTTAAGGCAATTGGGAGTTACTAAAATGTCTCAGGTTAATTTAATTTGCTGATAGATCATTAAGAAACAAACCTTACAAGAGTAGATACAGAGGATGAATCCTAAAGTGGGACAGGCTAAGAAGAATGAAGGGTCGTTGAGGCTTTGTTCAGGGTTCAAATCTTGCTTGGTTATGGGTTCTACCACTTCTAAATCTGATTATAACCCACAACCCACTGCAATGTTCCAGCTGCAAAAGCAGGTATGTGGTTATGGCTTTCTCTTGGACTAATCAAACCCTTCTATTGTTTACGCTGATTGTTTTTGTAGAAGAGTCGTGTTTGAATTTATAACTTATTATGGGTCAAATCATAAATAATTGTACGTACATGCCTCTAAAATTTTCCATTGAAACAGAGGAGAGGTATAAAGCCCATATTTTTCTTTTGATCCATTTGTAAACATCTTTCCCCCTAGATTTAGGAACGTTACGACTATTTCCAAGCCTCGAGGAGGTAAATGTCATTTGTCGAAATAGATAAGGGTCTATTTTGGTTGCAACATATGCAATTATTGGAACTCGAATTTATCATACAACCTGTTAACTATTGTGCTACATTTTGAAATGGGAAAAATGGTGAAATTATTGCATATTTTGCTAAAACAAGGTGATAATTAAGAGTTGAAAAGGGTCCAATTTTTTCTCAAAATTTAGTGGATTAAGAACCTAGACAATCCTATTAAAAGAGTTTAGTAGTATAATTATCTTTAGATGAGTGAATATTCCATCTGTCTTATTAAAAGAATTAAGTAATACAATTATTTCAAGTACAATTATTTATGAGTTAGTGAATATCCTCTCAATTTTATTAAAGAATCAGAGTACACTTTGTATTACTAAACCAATAATAGAGATGGTCAAAGTATTTTAATCTCCAAGCCATAGTTCCTTTATCACTCGACCCTTTTGCCTTATTTGGGCCGCAACATTAAAATTAAAATTCAATCTGGGACCAAGCACAAAAATTACACAGCCAGATAAAATTACGAAATCCATCAAAAATTTAATTATAAAAAATTGTAGAAGCCCAGCCAGAAGGATGGGCCTCTCCAAAAATTGGCGTATGCCACTATTTGCGGCGCGCACACGGTATTCTTTAGTAAAAGGCGAAAGAATAGTTCGCTATGTGCTCACCGCGTGGCTGCGTGCCTTAAACGTAGCAAACTGGTCCTATAAATAACCCCCAAGTCCCGTATCACTTCACTTCCTGTCCGATGTGGGATTTCGTTTCACTCAATTTCCTCAGCTGGAAATTAAAATGACGACAGATGAACACTTCAGTCTTGATTAATTAAATCTTGTGTTTCTAACTGGGATTTTAATCTGATTTTCATTTTTCGGATCGCAAAATTCTCAGTTGGCGGAAATCGAATCGGAACTCGAAAAGCAAAGAGAAGCAAGGAGTATGTACAAGACGAAGCTGGAGAACCTACAAAACTACCTGAAGAGGTGTCTTCAAGTTGCACAGGACAATGGTTTCTTGGACATCATAACTGGAAACAACAAAGATTCTATCAAACAACAAGAAATTGAGTCGCTTAATCCTACCCAGATCAGCCCTGTTGAAATATCTTATCCTCATTCGAGTCTTCCAATTCTGATAGATCAAGCCAAGTTCCTTGGATGGTACATTGATCCTCAAGAGGTTGGATTTTTTTCTTTTCTTCCCTCGAATTTTTGGTATCAAATTAATCTGGTTCCAGAAATCAAGCAGATGTTACAGAGCAAATATTAGCATCGAGAGTAACATTTCATCATTTTCAGTTAATTTTGGAAAAATGATGAAATGTTATTATCAATGCTAGCATTAGCTCTGGCAATAACAGATCTCTGGAAATTAACTGACTCGTGTTGAAAGTAACTGCAGATTGAATTGCGAGAAGTTGTAGCTAAAGGAACCACAGCAGATGTGTACAGAGGAAGATGGAGAGGATTTGATGTTGCAGTGAAATGCATATTCCCTGATTTATTTGAATCAAATGAACACATGATTGACTTCTTCACACAAGAAGTTGAAGTCCTATCAAGGCAGCGCCATCCCTTTGTGTTGCAGCTCATGGGGGCTTGCCTAAAACCTCCTAATCACGGCTGGATTGTGACCGAATTCTTGAGCACGACGCTCAAAACTTGGCTACACGGGCCGGGGAGCCGGCGAAAAGAAAGACTAATCCCCCTCCCACCCCTCCAACAAAGGCTAGAAAAGGCACTAGAGATTGCTCAGGCAATGCAATACCTCCACGGGCAGAAGCCCGCGAAGGTCATCCACCGCGATTTGAAGCCTAGTAACATCTTTTTAGACCGTGACATGCGCATTAGGGTTGCGGATTTCGGCCACGCTAGATTCTTGACTGATGGTGAAAAGGCACTAACTGGAGAAACAGGCAAGTAAAAATGCTAAAGAAATTTGAATTCCTTATTACAAACTGATGATTTTTCACTGAATTTTCTTGTGGATCTTGATGGTGATTAGGTACATTTGTTTACATGGCTCCAGAGATCATTAGATGTGGACCTTATGACGAGAAAAGCGATGTCTACAGTTTTGGAATCATTCTGAATGAGATGACCACTGGTGAACATCCTTACATTGAAACTGATTTTGGTCCATCCAAGGTAAGGTTTGATGAATACGTATTAACGGAAAAGATTATAGTTCTACTACGAAATCATTCAGTCGTCGGATAATGACATTGCGACTAAATGATTACATTGTTTGATTGATCATTACCTTAATGAAACGCATGCAGATAGCCATTGAAGTGGCTAGCAATGGGCTAAGGCCAGCAGTTTTAAGGCAAGAGGAGGAGGAGGAGGGCATAAAAGCACTAAAAGATTTGACAAAACTAGTACAACAATCATGGGATGAAGATGCTGAAATGAGACCTTCTTTTGGAACAATCACTGGAGTCCTTAGAAGTGTTTTGGAAAGATTAAGGAACCCTGATGATCATTAGCAACTTCATGCATGCTTTTTAATCACTGTCTTTTTCGTCCATCTTTTGTTTATGATCATATCCTTAAGTTTGATGAAAAGATTATCGGAGTACAATCAGTATTGGGTAAGCTTTCTAATCCTGAATTGATTAAGAAACACAATAAGGTTTCACTAGTTTTATTATAAACAGATGATGTCTGTAATAGATTAGGGCAGATGTCAAACAGATCTCATTCTAGACAAAGAATGTGTAAGATAGAATTGAGGGCAAAGAGACTTTGTATGTTGTGAGAGAGAAAACAGACAAAGTATAAACTCTCCTGTCCTGTAGTTCTCTGTTTGATTGGAATAATGTGTATTCTCGTTGATTAAACCACGTTAAATTGTTGGGTTTTTTTTTTCTTTTCTGTTTACAATTCCTCTGCTGTATTTTTGTTGGGTTATTTTCCCAACAAGTGATGCAAAGATGGTGAAGGGTATTTTTGCTAACATTAATTTGGTTTTTTCCCCCAACATATTTAAGTAACAATTTCGGACAAGAGTGATAAAATTGAAATTCCATTTTTATCCCTTCAATTATACCAGATTTTGAGTGGAACACAGCTTTAGCTCAAAATGTTAGTGTTAGACCCTGTTGGTCTTAATCCTTATTTTAATTGATGAGTTAACAAATATGAGAATTAATTTAACGGTTCTTCTAAGTGAGAAAATGTAGGGAAATGTTTACGGAAGAACCGACGCAAAAAAAGGCGATGAAAAATAAGCTAAAACGAAGAAACGGCAAGCAAATGAAGAAAGAAGAAAAATGAGTCCCGAACACGTCCCTAGGTGGGACCCATTGTGTTTCTTAGTCAGAAAATGAAGATAAGAGTTCATGGGTGAACCAACGCAAAAAACGGCGAAGAAAACGGAGTTAAAACGAAGAAACGGCAAGCAAACGAAAGAAGATGTCAAATCAAGCCGACAAGGGGCTGACAACGCCTCGCAGGGCTAGCCCTGCGACGCTAGCATGCGACAGTCGCAGCTGTCACGGGCTGCGTAGCAGGGGCTTCGGGAAGGCCAATTTTTGACAGTTTTCCTCACTTTTTGAAGGGTTCTCTCCTCCTATAAATACCCCCATTTGAAGAGCATCAAATACACTTCTTCCCATCTGATTTCCAACATTTTCAAGTGCTCAAATAGCTTTCAAAAGATCATTCAAAGTTCTAGCAAATTATTTCAAAGTTAGGCTAGAATAGAAAAACTTCATTGTAATTGTTAGCTATTTTTCATAGCATTATTTTCTTGCTTTGTAAACACATTGAGGGAAGTCCTAAACACTTGAGTAAGTGTTGTAGGCATCTTGTAAGTGAGGCAAAGTTCTAAGCTCTTGATTAAGAGTTAGGCATGAAGTAAGAGGGAGCAAGAAGAGAAGGAGAAGTCCTATTTCAAGGGGTTGAGGTTAGGCATTTGTAAAAGTCCTAATTGCTAAGCAAGGGGAGTCTTGAGTAAGACCTAAAATCTTTGAGGAAGGATAGGGCAAAAGATTCGTTGCTAGCCTTAGGCAAGGGAGTCTTAATCCAAGAGTTTGGATTAAGGAAATGGGTAAAGTCCTAAGTCTAGAGCTAGATTAGGCAAGGAAAAAGTCTTAATCTCTTGAGAAAGAGTTAAGCAAGTGTAAGGGATTGAAACACTCCTTTAAGTGTTTCCTAGAGGATTAGGAATCTCAAGTTGTTGAACTTCGGGAGTGAAGTAGGATTCATGGGGAATTCGAACCACTATAAATTTGGTGTGTCTTGCTTCTTGTTTATTTGCTTTCATGTTTTGCAAATCACTAATCACACACCTCACTTAGAAATCTAGTTTTAAATTGGTTTTAAAACTTGTCTTTGAAAATGGTTTTTCAAAGTTGATCTTCTTTGTAGAAGAAATATTTTTAAAGGGTCAAGAACCTAATTCACCCCCTTCTCCTCTTAGGTTCATCTTAGGTTGCTAATTGATAATTGGGATTTTCAATTGGGCCAAATGACCCCGCCTCCTAAGTGTCTTTTTATAATAAAAAAAATATAGCATTATTACATCATATACGACTAAATGCAGTGATTGTGGAGAGGGAAAGAGCAAAATTAGGGAGCCACATGTAGAGTCATGTCAATCTGCACTCTAAATAGGCAGAACGAACAAAGGTAGAAATTAAACTCTCAACTTTTGGGTGACCCTTTATACATCACAACTGGTGAGGCACGGGCTCCCCTCGCCTCCTAAGTGTTTGCTATATCATGAATTTACATGATTGGAGTTTGAAATAATTAATTAAAATTTTGATTTTCTCTAACTGATTAATTAAATTTATCTTTGATAATATTAATTTCTTTATATTTATGGGGGTGCATGTCCAACTGTCCATGTATGAGAACGTGATCAATCTGTGCTGCCCAATTATAAAATTGTCTCATCTGTTAGTGCCAATTTTGTTGTATATAATTAGTCCTTAATAATGTTATACCAATATGACAAATTAGTACATCTTGAAGAAACAACATGTACTCCTAGTTTTCTAATTAATTAAGTATTTTTGTCTCATATAAAAAGAGGTATTTTAAACTGCATATTGTGATTAAAAGGAAATAGTCGAAAATTCGAATGATTAAAGCTGAAGCAGCTACTTTCGAAATAACAGTTCGAAAAACAACAACTGAACTAAAAGAGTCAAAGTCGAAAATAGGAATCTTCACTTATTTCTCTCATTTAAAATCATACATGAAATATTGAGACTGTCATTTCACAAAATACCTAAGAGTGAAAAAAGAAGCATTCGGTCTCTTTTAATAGAGTACTATATATTGTGCTACTAACCTTTTATTATTATTATTATTATTTGTACCATTGTGTACAACTTTTCAGTAATATTTGGTTTCCCAATATATATTTTGTTATTAATGAATAATTTTTTTGTACTTCTTAGTAGTATGTTTTGGAATATTGGGAATTCAAGTACAAATGTTAAAGGGAATTTTTAATTTTTCTTTTCAATTTTCAATTAAGATTGTGGGATTGGCTGGTTTTTATGCACAAAACAGAAATAGGCCCGGCCCATTGGATGAGATCAAATTTGGACCAAACTGTATTTTCAAAAAAATTGATCCTCAACCCTATAACTCTTTTATTTAGCTTGAAGATCGATTCTTTCAATTTTGAAATCATAAGGATTTTCTTTGAGGTCAATCTTGACCATTCATAGTTTAATACCTAAAGATAATATACGTAAGAATACACAATATTTATTATTTTAACATATACGTAATACTTTAAAGAACAAACTTAGCATCTGCATCATTAGATTATCATACACGACATGTATAAATTTTTTGTGATGATCTATTGATAAACTAACCAACTTTTATTAGTTTGAACTACTCACTAGGCTTCCCTTTATCTTTACCATTTCCATTGAGAATCTTAATTGGATTTAAGCCATTAATTAATTAGATCTACTGTTTCTCATCTCTTTCTATCTAACTAAGATCTTTGGTTTACCTTATCGTTGTATTTTTATCTACCTTCTTACAACTAAGATCGAAATTCACTAAGGGCATGTTCTTTTAGGAATGTTTGAAAAAATAGTTTTATAATGTAAAAAGTGTACTAAAAATGTAAAAATGTATAACTAAATAGTAAAAATTATATTAGAAATGATGAAAACTGATTATAATATATTAAATTTACTGTTAAAACCAAAATTGAAACCAAAATCAAAACTTAAAGAACAGGCCTAAAAGAACATAGAAAATAGGAGTAAATTAAATTAAAAAAATCTAAAAAAATTAATTTTGGGATTTTAATGCTTGTTATTATGTATTAAAAGATGTTTTAAAAACATATTTTTAAAAAAAATAATAATTACTATAAAAAGAGCATTAAAAATGTAAAAGGGCGTACTAAAAATATTAAAGAAAAATTAAATACTAAAATTTATGTTAAAAAATGATGATGTATGATGATATTGATTCAAAACAAATATAAATATAAATTTAAAAAAAAAATACTTTTGAAAACACCCCGACTTAAGAAGTTAGAATATTGGTTTTTGTAGGTTTGGCGGAACTCGAAGACAACACAGCACGGAACGAGATTTATCATGAGTCAAATTCAGTAGTCAGCTTTTCAGGTTTCCCTCGAAAATATAAAATATTCACTTCACACTCCTCTCAGTTCTCCCTCGTCTCTTCAAAATGGAAAGTTGAATTGGCAGAGGGTAAAGAAACTGCAAATTACAAAACCCCAGCCCAACCGTGTGAATTAGGAAACCAAAAAAAACCTACTTCAAGCTTCACCATTCCGATTGATTCCCTTCTAACTATTAAAATCTTCATAGTAACGGGTTCTCTCGTCTGCTAAGCTAAGGTTTAAAGTATCCCTTTTTTCTATTTCTGCCAGAAAGTCGGAAAAAGCCTTCCTTTTTTAGTATATTCCTCGTTCCTTTCTTCTTTCTATGTAGTTCTTGAGCTTTACTTCATTCCTTACTTGTTGCAACTTCCACTCTTCCCTTCAAGGATCACCGCCACCTCGTTTCGGGCTATAATGAACTGAGTAAGCTTCTTCCGCATTACCCATCAAGAAAAAAAAAAAAAAAAAATCAATCTTGGCAAATTGGGTATGTTGATTTAGCTTAAGAAGAACAATATTTATTCTTCATTGAAGTGGGATTATGTTTTTTTTTTTGGATTTTGGAGAGATTTATTGCTTTGTTTGCTTTTCCATGCTTAGAATATATTGCCTCGTGTGGAATATTGCTATATTATGCAAAAATGTGGGTTGCTCTCTCTGTATTTTATGAAGTGGTACACAAAGTAGGTAATAGTTTCTGTTGGTGATAATGCTCTACTTTCAACTACTTCTCTATCCCATATAAAGAGGGCTGTTTTAATAGGACAGCGGGACTATGTTTTTGGAAATTATCTTTAGTTCTTGTCCATCTTTAAGACCTGGTGGGATCCTCCTTTGTTTTTTGACAATCTTCTTTAAAGATGAAAAATGGATCATTTTTGCTTTCCTGCTTGTATTCCTCTTATTTGTGTATTGTGTTTGATCATATATACAATGCTTAATGAAGTATGTTGCTTAGATTTTTTGGATGTTTGATAATCTGCATGATTTCGTAGGGGAATCAATGGATGCCAATCCTAAAGCTTTCAAGAGTAGTGGAGAAATTAGCATGGTAGAAAACAAGAAGTCATCGGATGATGTTATTGTAGTGATTTCTGAAGATGGAAAAGATCCAAAGAATCCTTTTGTAGATGCATCAAAGGATCAAAGGCCTAAACTTGTTGCTGATTCACCTGTGAGAGTGTCCCCTGATTCTCCTAGAAGCACGCCCAAGGCGGCAACTGTTAGGTTCTCTTCCCCTGAAACTGCTAGGCACAGTCCGAGCCCCAACAAGCCACCCAAAATTCCCACAACTGACACCCTTACTAGGAGAAAGTCACTTGCAAGGTCCGTGTATTCGAAACCTAAATCGAGGTTCGGGGAACAATCTGTTCCTGTTGATGCTAGCCTAATTGATGAGAGCAGCACCTCCATAATGGTGCAAGAACAGGAGGAAGCAAGCTCAAATTCACCTTACCGGAATTTTTCTAATCAGGCTTCGCCTAATAATAGAAATGTTCCTAGTCGTACCGACACATTGAAGGAGACTCTGAGGGAAATACCAATAACCCCCAAGACTCCATTGATGGCATCACCTGGTGGTTTTGGAGCTGATGAGGAGGAGATTTATAACAAAGTAAATGTCCGAAACAAATTGAGATCCAATAAGGTAAAAGTGAAAGTTTTGACTGAGTGGCTTGTGTTCTTTTGCATTTTGGGTTGCCTCATTGCTAGCTTGACTGTTCATAAGTTGCAAAGTATGACAATATGGCGTCTCGAGATTTGGAAGTGGTGTACTCTTGTGATGGTGACCTTTAGTGGCATGTTGTTTACAGAGTGGCTTGTTCTTTTTGCTGTGTTGTTGATTGAACTAAACTTTCTGTTGAGGAAGAAGGTATTATATTTTGTGTTTGCTTTGAGAAAGAGTGTGCAGGTTTGCATTTGGTTCAGTTTGATTCTTGTTACTTGGCTGCTGCTATTCAGAAATGAGGTCAAACGATCAGACTTTGCAACTAAGGTTTTGGATTACATTACGTGGACGATAGTAACCTTGCTTATTGGGGCAGTCTTATGGCTTTTAAAGACTTTGCTGCTAAAGATCTTAGCTTCCTCTTTTCATGTCAATACATTTTTTGATCGGATTCAGGAATCGGTCTTCCATCAGTATGTTTTAATGACGCTCTCTGGGCCTCCGGTAATGGATATGCCCGATATGATTGGCAGAACAAGTAGTACTCTCAGTCAATTTAGTGTCCGGACAACAAAGGTAGGGAAAGATGGAAAGGAAAAGAAGAAGGATCAGGTGATTGATATGAATAAGCTCCATGAAATGAGGCGAGAAAAAGTTTCTGCTTGGACCATGAAAATGTTGGTGGATATGATTTCTAATACAGGCCTGACTACCATTTCGAGTGCACTTGGTAATGATGTCTATGACGGAGGACATGAGCAGTCCGATAAGGAAATTACTAACGAAGAAGAAGCACTTGCAGCTGCCTATCACATTTTCAGAAATGTTGCTCGGCCTGGTTGCAAGTAAGGCGACTTTTTCTTTATATAGTAATTCCATATCCTACCTTTATTTCATATTTGAAGCTCTGTCACATTGGCAACTAGTAATTAAGAATGCTAACATTGATGAAGGTACATAGATGAGATGGATCTAAGGAGATTCATGATTAAAGAAGAGGCGGATCTTGTATTTCCAATGATAGATGCGGCTGAGACCGGGCAAATTGACAGGAAAGCTTTGACTGACTGGGTGGTGAGTTGGATCATTTCCTTGTTTTGGGGCTAGGTGAAATTACCTCTTTTTTGTATGTTATACCTTTTGACTCTTTATTAGAGTCTCTGAAATTGTTGAGCTGTGTAGAGTACTATTAAAAGGTGGAATCTGGCTAATTCGGATGTCTTTTCGAATGCTCTATGATATGTTTATAATGTCATTTCAGCATAAAAGTGTAGTATGGAACCTTGCTATTTGATCATGTTCCAAAAGACGTTTAAATGACACGAAGTCCGAATAGTAGTCACAATTCCTATAATAAGAACTGAGTTAGATCAATATCAATGATTTGTATCATTTGGCTTCTGGTGTAGGAAATAATTATACTTTCCATTTCTCTTTTGTATGCATTTTGTGCAGTTGAAAGTTTACAATGGGCGTAAAGCATTGGGGCATGCTCTGAACGATACGAAAACAGCTGTTAGGCAGCTGAGCAAACTTGTTACAGTTATCTTAACTGTCATCATCACTATCATTTGGCTTCTGTTAATGGGAATAGCGACAACCAAAGTTCTACTCTTTATGTCATCGCAGCTTGTGGTGGCGGCTTTTATATTTGGGAACACTTGCAAGACCATATTTGAAGCAATTATATTTGTATTTGTGATGCATCCTTACGATGTTGGTGATCGCTGTGTCATTGATGGTGTTCAGGTAACTAAAGTGGTAAAAATTTTGTTTCCTTTTATTACATGTGCTTTGCTAATGTTTATTCATCATCTTTTGGTTTTACAGATGATAGTTGAAGAGATGAATATCCTTACCACAGTGTTTCTTCGATATGACAACGAAAAGATATTTTATCCAAATTCAGTTTTGGCTACCAAGCCAATAAGCAACTTCTACAGAAGCCCTGACATGGGTGACGCCTTTGAATTCTGCATTGATTTCAAGACACCATTAGAATCAATTGGGACTTTAAAAGAGAAGATAAAGAAGTAAGCCTGCCATTTTCTTCCTTTTGCCTTTTCAGTTTCAGTTAATTGCTAAATTTTTTACTCCTTGTCAATAAATTTGGTCATTTTGGAATAACTTAGACGAGGGATTGGGTAGGAATAACTAGCTTTTCTGGAACTTCGATTGCTTCTCCATTGAGGCGAAGTTTGATTTGCTATTGTTTTATATGAAGTTAGAAATGAATCGCGGTTGCATCAAGAAGTATGGAAAATGCGTTGTATGCGTTCTGATTCAATGCTGAAATCTTGTGTTTCCAGGTACTTGGAAAATAATCCCTCATGTTGGCATCCGAATCACAGTGTGGTGGTAAAAGAGATTGAGAATGTGAACAAGATCAAGATGGCTGTCTATTTCAACCACACAATGAACTTCCAAAACTTTGGGGAGAAGAACAAGAGAAGATCTGAACTGGTTCTGGAGGTAAAGAAAATGTTCGAAGAGCTGAATATCAGATATGACTTGCTCCCACAAGAAGTTAATCTTGTTGAATCGAAAGCTAAAACAACGACAACCGGGACGAGCAAACGGTGAATTCTCAGTTTCTGACCTTGGAAGGAGTTGGTATTTTCACACACATTATTGGCAAGAGAGATTCTCTCATTTCCATGTTGAAGAGGTAGATTTAGATAGACTCACTATTTTCTTTTGTGAAAGGCTAGGTTTTATTTACTCAACACTCAACAGCTTTATTTTGCTGCTGTTAAATTATGGCCTTTGAGTTGACCTAATGACAATGTGGGAGTAGTGTTTAGCTTACTAAATTGAAAGGAAAGAATGGTTATCTGAGAGAAGTTTTGAACCATTTGTAATGCTACCATTGATGAGGGCCACGGATCGTCTATCCCAAAAAAATTTGTCTCACTCCTATTCTACTAAAAATTTAATACATTCTTAAGTGTGAAAATGGAATTTCAATTCCATCCCATCTGATGAGGGCTCAATTGGATTGCCTTTCTCAGTTATATAAGTAGTAAATGTACCACTTAAAAGAATTATATTTCTAATATTGAAACAAAATTTTACTCTTTTAATGTCACGTGACAGAGAGTATGGAATAGGATGAGGGTAATTATTGTTTGGAAGTCTTGACTTGGGAAGATGATTGATTATGTGAGATTCTCTGTATCGGATGGTATAATGTATCATCTTATATTCATGGGGTAAAATTACATTTTTATTCCTCATGGATGTGAGATTACACATGTATCACCCGATACAGAAGATTTAGCATATGACTAATGGGCAAAAGTTCATTTTAGTCAATATATTTTACTCTATGGTCAAATAAGCCCCTAACATTATTTTAGATCCAAATAAATCTTCGACATTATAAATTAGGGTCAATTCAACCCATTTATGTGTAAATGCACATTAACGAAGAGGGTTAAATTGATCTAATTTCGTAAATATCGAGGATGTATTTGGACATAATAGATAATGTTAAGGGTTTATTTTAATACAATATATAACGTTAGAAGTTTATTTGTACCCAAAATAATATTAAAACCTTATTTGGGTATACGATAATACATTAGAGCCATGACATTGTAGTACCTAGTCTTCAAGAAACACTTTTGTGGCAGAAAAATGTCTCAGGAATCCTTGGTGGATAACCTTATCTTGCCACGTAGACAGGATTACCAAGCAAGAAATCTTCAATTTCAACCGCTCATGCCGTTGAAATCCAAATCTTTATTGACTCAACCGAACCCTATACTCATCTCACAACTTCTTTCTACTCTTTTGAGCCAAGAGAAGAAGAACAACAAACAAAAATGGCCTCTGTTTCAATGGCAATGCCAATCACCACTGCAAGCCAGAGCAAGCTGCCGAGCTCCGACGCCTTCATCAAGCCGTTGCCGGTGATCAGCCCGGCAAAGGGTTCCGTCCGGAGTGGCTCCACCCCGAAATCCCACCTCAGAATTCAAGCATCTCTCAAGGAAAAAGCCATGGCAGGATTAACTGCAGCTGCACTTTCAGCATCAATGGTGGTGCCTGAGGTGGCTCAGGCGGCCAGCTCCGACTTCAGCCCTTCTCTCAAGAACTTCCTGCTCAGCATCGCTGCCGGAGGAGTTGTTCTCACGGCCATTTTGGGCGCGGTCATCGGCGTTTCCAACTTTGATCCAGTGAAGCGAAGTTAGAGAAAACATTATTAGTTATATAAATCTCTATGATGCCTTCTTCTTCTTCTTGTTCTTCTTCTTCATACTGTAATTGATTAATCCTGTGCTTAATTTTGATGTTTTATGCAATTTTACTTCCTTTTTTCATATGGGTTTTGATCATCTGTTTAACTTTACTTCAGATCTGTTCCGTTCATAAATTACTGTAAAAAAAAAGAAAAGCAAAAGAATTAAAGATTGGAACTTTAAGAACTCAAGAAGAAATGGAAATGGAGAAAAGGGCTTCTGATATATCAGCATTACAGGGAAATAGTGTTGAATAACAAATGTAGCTGGTTGATCAGAGTCCTAATTTTATAAACACTGACTAAATCCCAAAAGCTTCTACAATTTTGTTTCCAGATTTTCTTTTTTTTTTTCTGGGTTCTGAAGATTTCAACTACTTTGGATCTTTCTTGTTCTTCCTGGCGCATCAAATCGAAGTTCAAACTCGATATGCCACTCCATGGCCATGAATGAACCTTGCATCTTCCTCAGTGTAAACATGAGTTTCATTCTTCAATCTGAAGATAAAGTAAACAAAACAAAACAGAAACTGCTTTAGATTTCATTATGTTCTTCATTGAAAAGGGTCTGTTTTTTTAGTGGAGATTTAAGGTAGAAAAACTTACGTTTTGGCAACAGTTTTGTTAAGGATGGTAGAGGAGAAAAAGGAGGCACCACTTAGGTAGAGCAATTCTCCATCAATTTTTTCAGCCATTTTCTTGTCAATCTTCCCAGCGTCAAGGCAAAATGGTTGGTCAGAGGCCTGTACAATAATACAACTATTTATCAATAACATTGTACAACTGTTGACTTTTCTAATAGAACGGAGAGAATTGTACGCTAAAACACTTAGCCAAAAAGAATGAAAGCAAGATTTTTGGACACTTACCATAACCCATCCCCAGGTATCAGCAAAAGATGGCACATGAGCTGTGTAAGCAAGAACATCTGCATGAAACATATACATTAGTACACTATTAAGAACATAAAATGGAAAACCATAGAACCAAGTTGAATGAGTTTTCTTTGTGGGGTGTAAGTTTTGGGTTCAAAGTCCAAAACTCGTTTATTGATGGTAATAACAACATACCTATCACGTATCACTATCAAAACGATATCATTTTAATAGTTATACATGGTATATACACCACTACTCGTACAAGAGATCTTACAGCATTTATTCTGTATAAGATTAAATAGTTGTACCGTTGATATTCTCGCCTACAAATACACAAAACAAAAATGTAAAAGGAAACCATAGGCTTACACTTGAAGACTTGTTTAATGGTGTTGTAGATTGAGGAGAAAACCTCCTTATGAGTGAAAACTCCAGCTGGACCAGCCTATGAAAAAATAATTTAAAAAATAGGATAATAAATATTCAATAAATCCAAAAAAATAAATAAAAGAGTTTGGTAATTATTAATTATTATTTGTTAAACTAACCTGAGTAACAAAGATGCCATGATCATTGAGTTTGGGCTTGAGAATATTTTCATAGAAGGATTTTGTATAGAGTTGATAGCAGGGCCCACCTTCAACTGGATCAGCCAAGTCTCCCACGATTATATCAAACTTTTCCTTCCTTGCCTCCAGCTCAGCTCTTTCACAACCAAATACAATTTTTAAAAATTAATTTAAAGTATAGAAATTGCAAAAAAAAAAAAAAGATAACAAAAAATAAAATCCAATTTAAATCCCATAATATATTTTTATTAATAATTAACATGTGCTTTGTGACGTAATCAATCATCATCACTACTAATCCACGCATGCTAAGTTTAATTTCTTTATTTTTTTTTCAGATTAATTAATTGAAGTCAAACGCAGCTTAAATTAATTATTAAAAGGGACACAAACAAAAAAGAAAAAGGAAAAAAAAAAAAAGAGAGGCTTACTTGGCATCATTAATGACTAAATGAAGCTTATGATTTTTGAATGCATCATGATTTGCAGTGAGATATCTTCTGCAAAAGTCAACAACTTCCTGCAAAAAATAAATATAAATATAAATATAAATTATAGGAATAAATTAGTTAGTGAAATTCCATTTTTATAATTACCTAAATTAATTAAATAATTAATAAGAAGGTGGGCCCAGCCACTTGATATTATAATAAATCCAAGGTTTGAGGTTCCATTACATAGAGATAAATCATTAATTAATGCTAATTGTTTCACTAATTTTGTCTTAATCAAAAGTCAAAGCTAAACAGGAAATAATTAAGATTGAAATTTGGATTAATTAAGGATTAAAATTTAATTTACCTGATCAATGTCACACATGACCACTTTTTCGATGGATTTATGCCTCAGTGCTTCCCTGGCTGCCGACCCTTCTCCACCTCCCATTATAAACACTGTTTTTGGACTGAAATTAAATAAAAGTAACCAAAAATTAATTTAATAAAATAAATTATTTATTAAAAAAAATTCTTCTGGGAGATTGGGTCAGTGACGGTTTCAAAGGGGTCCAGAGGAGTCTGAAGACCCTCCAACTCTCCTCGTACTGCATATATATGTGTGTGTATTAGTTCTAGTATTTTTTTTTTCTGGCTGTGCGCCTCACTGAATTGGTTATTTTGTTAAATAAATAAAGGGTTAAGAAAATTGAGAAAGTCAAAGTCAAATTTTGGATAGCAAAAGGTGGTCATGCGTGATTTGATAGAATAATAATGAGAAAAGAAAAAAGAATAAAACAATTAATTAATGAAAGATTTAATTTAGAGTAAATAAAATAAGTACTTCGGATGGCATAAAAGAGCTGGATGAATCAAGCATTCATGGTATATAAATTCATCCACTTCTGCACTCTGCATCTTCCCATCAATCACCAAAACCTGCACGTTCATCATATTAACCAAAAATTATTATACTTGCTCCGTCTCATATAAAAAATTACGTTTTGAACTCAAAAACAATTATATCACTAGACTCTTCTAACAGAACGAGAAAACTAGAATTACTCACTTTGCCGAACTTTTTAGTGTCCAAAAGAGCGATGTCCTGAAAAACACTAGTCCCCTTGTGCAGAACTCTGCGGTTATAAAACAAAAAGGGCTAAGATTAGCACTAATAATTGGCATGTAAATGCCCGTTTGAAATAGTTGTATCACTTAACTCTTGGAACGAAGCTCGGAATAACAAAAAATGACCAAAAACAAAGAGCTATACCTGTTCAAAGCAAAAGACCATTTCAAATCATCATCAATTTCTTCTTCAAACCAGTTTTCTCCATGATCAATCTTGTCAGAAGCCTCCATTGCCAACAGCTGATGAGGAACTTTGGGAGAAGAGTAACAATTGCAATCAAAAAACTCAACTGATCCTTCACTTCCCATATTTTTTATTACGCAAATTTTCTGAAGTGAAAATGAAAATATAGAGAAGACGCAAAAGTTGCAGGAAAAAAAAAAAAAAAAAGAGGTTTTGTTTTGAGCTGAGGCTTTGGAAAAACGTGGTTGAGGCACCGCTTTATATAACAACCGCGAAGACGAAGCCAGCGTTTTTGGGCTGCGAATGCAATCCCAGACATCATCATTCAACCTTTTTTAATTTGTTAATTATTTTTTACAAACAGTTTACGGATTTTCTGTACTCCAAAGTAAAATAAAAATAAAAATGAATACTATTATTTATTTAAATAAATAAATAAATAAAAGAGTGATTAATATTATTGATACCATTTGCATGGGATGGGGGGGGCAAGTTGATATAATAGACCTACCAAATAGTACTAGGTGTGAAGATACTACGACAATAAGGTAAGTGAATATTTGTTTGTGCATGAGCCTTTATTTTATTTATTTCTAAAGTTATGCTACAAGATCAGCCGCGATTTTTTTTTAATAGGTAACAGCCGGTTAAGTGGTTGGAAAGTTTGATCACCGTTTCTTACAAAATAAATTTATAAGAGAATACGAGGGGAACGTAATGAGTTTTATCTCAGGCAATTATCTCGGACTTTTTTTTAATGTATGTTTTGTTTTATCAAAAAATATATAAATGAATTAAAAAATCGGCGAAACTAAGTCCTGTTAAAGGAACCATCCAGTCACTAAAATAGTTTGACTTATGCAATTACAAATTGTATTAATAATCCATCTAAAATGAAATTCAATGACTGAATAATTTTTTTAACAAAATTGTAGTTTTTTTTTCCATAATATATCAACTTTCAATGTAAAATACTCCTTCCTTCACATAGAACTTGTGGTTTTGCAGTCGAAATACTAAAAATAATATTTAAGATTTAATAACTCAACTATGAACCTCTCTCCCTTTTGCCCCTTAAATTTAGAACATGTATTGTACCTATACACTTTTTCCTTCTTGAATTTAAAACTTATCTTATATGATTAAAATTAATTCACAATTAAGAAGTATAATAAAGACAAATAATTTATAACATATTTCAAAACTAGACAACGAAAAGGGTGATAAATAAAAAAATTTTAAAAAAAGAAAAGAGTTGACCCTCAACCCACACAAAAAAAAAAAAGGAAAAAAAAGAAACTTAAAGCACAAATATAGTGCATGCATGTGGATTATAATGGATTTGATTGTGTTTGCTATTGTGATGATATTACTCCACTCGTACTATATAAAAGAGTTCAGTTTCAAAAGAAAATTATCTCACTAAAAGATTTAGTGTTTTACGTGGTCCACAATGAAAATAAAAATACAAAATATGATGTTAAATTATTTATTTTATATGTTACACTTTACCGTTCATACTAAATTGTGTATTTTTTAGATTGAACTTTTTGAATGGGACAAAAAAATTAAAAAACAAAAATCATGAATGGGTGGATCATGGAGTTGTACTAGAAATAATAATAATGCTAATAATAATACTATCAATGACGAATTGAAGCATATTGGGATAGCATGCGCATTATTTTATGTCCAAATTATTTAGGGAGAGAAAAAAAGAAAAATATAATTTTGTTTATAATATTATTTATACATATTATGGGGATGGAGCGCATGGGTTAAGAGGGTCCCACTTTTGTACACGCGGACCAAAAGGGCAAGCACGTCCATGATACAAACGTACGAGTAAATAGTAGTACCATATCCACTAAACAAATAAACACCAATTATTCATTCATAGGATAATTCAAATGTTTAAACGAAGAAAATTTGGATTCGTAGTCCTAATTTGGGAACACACACGCATCTAGCTAGTACGTGGATGGATATACATACAAGTTCGTCTTCTGTCAAATGGTTTAACGGTCTTACGTGTGATACGTTAATGGGTAAAATTAATATACGTGTTTTTTTTTTATTACAGTCGATACTTGTATTTTATCATGATCGTGATCCTCCATCAAAAGCTAAATTCGATATTTGTGATATGCAATATTGAACAGATAAATATAAATTTAATTTTTTTAAATGCAATATTGTATATTGACAAAAACACATGTATTGAGTCTAGTTGCTGAACTATCGCTGTTGGACCGGCAGATTATCGAACAGAATACCCTGCTTAGTTGGGGTAAATTTAAAATCAAACGGTCTTTTGACTCATTAATTCATTAAGTTAAGGAAAGGAGTTACAAAATTCTGCAATTCATCAAAAACGAATAAAATAATTAAGAAAGAACAACATTGAATGACTCATATGGAATAATTAAATTAAATTAATAGTTCGTTTAACAACCCCATGCAAAATCATGCACGATTTTTATCTGATAGATTCTCAATCATTCCAACCACATATAGTAATTAAGAAATTTAGGCCCTGTTTGTTTTGATTCTCAAAACATGGTTTTGAGAAAAGTTTTAATTTTATAATAATTTTTTATCACTTTCAATACACCTTTTTACATTTTTCAATACACTTTTTTACATTCTCAATATAATTTTAATATTATAAAATCAAAATAAATCTCAAAACCATGTTTTGGAAATCATACCACACAGGGCCTTAGAGACATATATGCACACTTCAAATTAAACAGCTATGTTTTTAGAACGTCTGACAGGATAATTACATAAAAAGAAATTTCTTCTTCTTTTTTTCTTTTGCTATATAATATCTCTCGATTGATCATTTGATTAGAACAGTCATGTTTCGAAAATTTACAATTTTTTTAAGTTAGAAGGCATAACACATGAAGGTGTTCAAGCTATTCCGATCCAAGCAAACTTAATTTAACCAAAGTAAACCAACCTATCGACTATCGTAGCTACAAAAGGTAAAGCATGATTCATAGTTAATAATAACTTGCCCGACCTAATAAAAATAAAAATAAATAGCTGATTGACTTAAAGGAAATATCTTATGAAATGTGTACCTTTGCAATTCGACCCAACGAATTTGAATTTGAGATGCCTTGAGATGGAATGTGAAAAGACACGTTCCATGTTTTTCGAAGCTCACGATACGGCTCCCCATGTTGCCTAAATTCTCGGGATGGCTTTCATTACTCCAGCTGTTAACCTCTTTTGCTTCGTCTTCCAAAATCTTTTAAAAATGCGAAGATCATCTCATTATCGTCTTCACATCTTTATACAATTTATGCCCGTTTCATTTCCTTTTTCTTCCAATCGCTCCGTCGCGTTTCTCCGTGATATTGCTAACTCCGCCGCGCCTTCATCACCGATCAAGAGCGACCCATGGCCGAAGAAAGAAGCTCCGGTACTGCCTTACCTTCTGCAAAACAAGTGAAACAATTGCGGAAACAAGCGATAAAATTTTTCTCTCTCAGCTTGCTCTTGCTGAGTGGTGAGGGATACAGCGGTGGAAGATGCAATAACGATTGTGGCAACTGGTGGAGCATTGGCGGTAAAAACTACAGTGACAGCGGGAACAATCATAGTTGCAATGGTAGAAGCAGTGGTGGTGCTACAAGAAGAAGCATCCACTCCCGACCGATCTTGTGTCATGATTTCAACAAATCTCTTTGGATATGGAGAAAATTTGATGAAATAACTTGATCAAACGTTCCCCACAGACTGCGCCAGTTGATGTGAAGCAAAATATCCAGTATAGGATGCTCCTGTTGGCCCAATCGAGATCTTGAATGTTCAAGCCTAATATAGAGATTGACGGCTGAAATAAGTGATGGCAAAGCTTGGATCTGTGCTTCTTTAGCTAGGATCAACGTGAATGAGAGTGTATGGCTCCGATCTGGTTGAAGAATATTCCGTTACCAGAGACAACAGTAAAACAAGCAGGGCTATCCCCCCTGTTCAATTCCGACGATCAAGTCAATGAAACGAAAAAGATAAACAGTATTGACCGAGAGTTTAAGCGTAAAGAAGATTGCGTACCTCAGTTAGCCTGATGTCTTAGTATTTATAGCCATACTTTGATATGTCCGTTGCGCTATGATGATTTGTATTTCCAACTACTCTCTCTCTTTTTACGATGAATTTTACGCTCCTATAATTATGGCCTAACTTTTGGCTCCTTTTCCATCATTGCTATGCGTAATTTCTGCATGTATTCAAAATAGGTTCTTGGTCTTATAGTGATTTCTAGTTATCATATTAATGTTACCGTTATTCCGACCTAACTTTCCCAGACTTGGTTATGGTGACTGTTATTGTGTCAACAGGAAAGTCTTGTAGAGCCGACCTAGGCTAATGACCAATCTAAGTACGTTTCTTTAGCTCGTTCTGACTAAGCACACTTACCGACCTAATGAATGATTTGGGCAATTTTCTGCTTTTATCTTCTTGCTGTTTACGTTCCTTTTTGCTTATTGGGCTAGGCCCAATAAATACTTATTTTTGTGCATACCAATCTAGTATAAACAGTCCTGTGTTGACAGGTACCTTATGATTTATAATTAAATGGGCATACTATTAAACTCTTTTAACGAGAAATTGAAAAATATTCGTGGGTTTGGCTAATTATATGTTAAGTCATAGAGTATATGTCAAATGTAGATATTTATTGCAGCCCATTTGTCCTTTCCCTCCTGATCGATGTACAAGAAGAGTAATGATAATCTTATCAACAAATTATAACAACTTTTTGATAGCAACTCATGTGATATGCATTCATTGGTTACATTTTTATTAATATCAAATAATTAGCTAATGAATGCATGTCACATGAGTTGCTATCAAAAAGTTACTATAATTTGTTGTTGAGTATATCATTACTCGTAGAAGAATATATATTGAGTTGAAAGCTGAAATCCCTAAGAAGATAGCGACAGAAATTAGTCAAACTATAAAAAAATAAATATATATATATCGGTAATTAATTGATATAATCATAATATCATGTATCATTTGTCACGTCACTTGGTATTTTGTTACTCAGATAGCTTCTAAAATCCAAATGGTTAATTGATCATGTAATGCTAATTAACAAGTTAATTTGAGAAAATTGAAGAAATATAATATTAATTTTCCCCATAATTAATTAATTAATCATGTAAACTAATATATATATATATATATATATATATATGTGTGTGTGTGGTGTGTGTGGAAAAAGAGTTATGTACATGTGGATTGCACGATCAAAATGGCTTTGGTTGGTAGCAAACGCAAAAATGCATTCATTGTTGTTGGCATAGATAGCCTCCAAGGGATTGTATCTTCAAGTTGTTTTCTTTCTTCAAAAGTAAGTGCAATGAAAATAGATTTTTATTTTATTTATTTTTATTACTTTTTTTTTATTAAATCTCGGAAAGAGTTTTTAAAATTTTATCTTATAAGGATAGAAAGTCCCTTATTTTTTTTACCTTTTCTTTTTTCCTTTATAATTTAATTATTTGTGGTTTGTTCACAATACAAAAATACATTAAAAAAAAGTTATTTTTATGTATTATACCTTGAACTTCACAATAAATTTTACATTTTGAGAATATGATTACCTAAAACGTATATAACGTATATTCTTTTCCCTTACATGTTTATATATATATATATATATATATATGAAACATTATGTTCAGATAATGGGGAGGATTTTGTAACCCTTAGGTTATGAGTTCAAATTTAAGGGATACAAAGGTAAAGAAAATTAGAAAAAAATAGCAAAACATGAAAAATCTAACCCAATACTAATCCCCCATATATTAAAAGTGATCAATATACGAACTGCACTGCCACATTGAAATAGTCGTAACGATTTGAAACTCGTTACGACAAAAATGATCTGTCAATTCATATACAATTCAAATTATCGATCACCTCCGTTGATATTTGTCGTTATTGTAATAGGGTTTTGGGTTAGGAGGGAAAAGGAAGTGAGTAGGTAGATAAATAAGGATGATGGAAGGCGTGCTGAATGAAGGGTGGGGGGGGCCGCCCGGAGAGACGGCAGGCGGCAAGGCACAGACAGAGCCGGCAGGCAAAGGCAAGTGAGAGTGGGACCCCCGAAACCCAACCAACCAATATTGCCTAAAAGAGAAGAGGGAAGTGGGCAAAAGACAAAGGAGCAATTATCCAAAAATTGAGTGTTTTTTGTCTGGGGCGTGCGGTGATTCCACTAAGCTATGGTTAGAAAAACCACCCCAAATTAATGAAAGAAAAGAAAGGAGAGGGATCATACCAATTTTTTTTTTTTTGTGGAGTGCCCACTTTTAATTTCTCTCTCACTTTATCCAATTCCAACTCAAAATCTTTCCCATTCTTCATCATAGTATCGTATCACTCTCCCTCCCACGCCCACATTTGTCCCCTATCTATTTTTGAAGTTTTGGGTTCGGTGTTGTCTGCCAAACAAAATGCCTGAATCGAGCCGTAGTTCAGTGGATCTCAAAATTTTTGGGATAGAAGGTGTACCATTAAAAATTACGTATATTTTAAACGGTAAAAGTTGAAATTTTAATTTCATCCCACCACCATTCTCTGAATTGTGTTAGAATTTTAATGGTACACTTTCTTCCCCAAAATTTTTGGGATAGGGGTCCTTTCTCGTTTCAGTGATTAGTCACAAAGAAATTCGCTTGTTGAGGTGGCTAACTTGAATCCTACCCGAGATAAGATGAGTGGGAATTTAGAGGTGGGAGCCACTCAAGTCCCCATTAAAAAAAGCTCTCAAATCCTTTTTTTTTTTTTTCCATTTTATTATTTTTGCTGTATTGATCAATTGTTCAAACAAATTCATGAAGTAGATATTCAATATTTCCTACCTCTATAATAGATTGGATCAAGATAGTCAAAATTAAAATTTCACCAGAATTGATTTTAAGTGTAGAATCGTAGAATTGTAGATCCTACATTTCCCCGCTAGTATAGTTGATTGGCGATGGGGTATGTATATTGGGACCATATAAAATATATCAATGGTTCTTGATGTGAGTTTGGGACCTCATCCAATGTGGTGTCTTAGTTCAAAGGTTCAAACAGAAGAAATCCTTTGGGGTTTGGTCCTTAATTTTGACAAAGAATGTTAGATATTGTTGTTTAAGATAAGTATGCACATATAACTTGTAGTAGTCGATTTTTCAAGTTGATCAAAGGTTTGGATAGGGAATATTAATGTAAGTTCAAAATCTTCAAAACTTATTTTGCGATTACTGGTTTAGCTATTTGACTCATATTTGACTACAAGGTCTACTAAAATTTGAATAAGGAATGTATCATCTACACAAAACAATACGATGTGAGATTTTCACATACACAAAGACGACAGATGGAGGGGGGAAATGCGGGACTAAGGGCGAGAGGATTCAATATTCTTCCCACTTTTGCGTCATACATTAGAGTTTCGACAACTAGTCATACTAAAAACGACTAGCAAAGCCCTAAGCTACTTTAAACTTTCCAAAAACTCCTTTATTATGCTCATAGAAATGCAAATTAAAAAGATTGCAACATTTCAACTTGGATTTCCTTTGTTTGAGGGCATTGTAGCTATACACACTCAAAAGGTAAAAGATCAAAGTGTGTAAAAAGGAGTGCCCATTGCTTTGGTAGTAGTTTCAAGTGATGGGTCGGGGAGACAAGGGTAGAAGAATTTTATTTTATTTTTATTTATTTAACTTTTCTTTATTTTTTTGGCTTATGGTTATTATTATTTCTCAGGGCGGCTCACAATCATTTTCAAGGCCTTTTAGGTACTATTTTAAAAGAAAGAAGAAGAAAAAAATTATAAATTTTTTTTTTAAAATGGCCAATTTCACTTTTAATTATTTGAGGTTTCTATCCTCCTCCCCACTAAGTCAATGGGTTTTAAAAGCGCATGAGTATGACATCTCATGAATAGGCAAGGCTTTTCCAATAAAATCTTTTTTTTTTTGTAACAGGTCCATTCCACTACAATATATTCAAATTTTTAAAGTTGATATTTACTCTAAAATAATTATAACAAATTCTCATGGTAAATGAAGCGATGCAATAATATTTTAACCATATAGATATCAAGTTCACGTTTATCGTTCATTATAAAGCGATTTCATTATTGTTTTTCACTATATGTCACAATCGTATACGATAACAATATATAATTCATGTAATCGACGACCCCATGTTGTTACTTTTCACTATATACATCATTGTTTGAGTGGCATTACGTAGCCAAGTTAGACCCTCATTCTGCCCATTTAGTTAGAAATAAAATATACATAAGCTGGTCACAGTTGAGATTTTTTTTTTCTTTTTTTAAAATAGCAAACAAATACTTATTGTATAAAATGATTGATTGAGATAATGATATAAATTGGGGTTCCCCCAAACGCATGCGGATGGTTGATGATTGTAAAATGTGAGTAAGTCCACTTTAAAAGTTTAGGAGTCAAAAAATTATTCTGTATATCCGTTATATTCTTAAATAGTGCGGTAAGTCAATAATAAAATAAGAATTAAATTCTTTTTATATAATTTCTGAATCATCTATATAGTCATTACTTTTTTTTCGTAAAATAACACTTATTCCTCAAGTACATATGGTTACATTATACTATATGACATGACGAATACACTGAATAATAATACACATTAGCTGTGTGTGTCTAGTTCTTCTCTCTTTTACCATTTGTGCATACTTGCATTAATTAGCTCTAAAAATTACCACTATACTATGCAATATTGCATTTGTGGTGTGGGTTTGTTTGTAGTGGGGAAAAAAGCTCAAATGTCTTTATCTTTTGGACCCTTTTCCCATGGTGATTTTATTAGTGTTTTGTGGGTAAGTGATATTGATTTGGTATGGTTTGGTGCTCCAAAATAGTACTCATTGTTGCTCTCTAAATTGTATCTTAAAAGTGATTCTTGTGGGGGCATTCTTAAATCACGAGGTTTTTGCTTGTCTTGCACACGTGATGTTTTGTGTTTGGAAGATGACTCCACTGTGATGTCAAACTTGATAACAATCTTGTGTTTTTTCATTGATTTTTTTTTTTTCGCGGCAGTGTCACATATGTGTATTCGTATCGTGCAATATAATATGAGTCTTGTGTATATCACTATAATAAAGGAGGGAGGAGATACGAGATATTTGATGCAGCAAATTTTTTAGTGTATTGAAATAAAACGTTGGATAACAATATTGATAGCACTAGGACAAATGCAATTTGGATAATTGGATGTTACGACTACTATAGCATAGCATATCGTTAAATCTTATCACTCACTACATAATGCGCCACCACATAAAATCCCACATTGCAAATTAGTTTCTCTTTTTTTTAAAAAAAAATGACCACATTTATTATCACTAGTGAATCTTGATGGTTATTACTCTATAATGGATGCAAATTGTGGCATTTTTTTCCCTTCATTTTTGTGTCAAATTAAACTATCTTTTCAAAAGTCTGGTTTTCTCTCTGAGATTGGACAATTTTCTGTTATTGACTTTAATGGGATGCATGAAATGAAACAACAACATTAAATTGAACAGGAAAATAATTAATGCTTCCACTTCATTTTGAGATTTGTAGTTGTACCATAATAATAATAAATGATTAGCTTAAGCTTTATCTCTTTGGATCCAACTAATCTAAAGATTCTAAACAGTAAACACTCACTCAACCGCACAGACGTGCCTCGTCTCTAATCCAACTAATCTTTACGGAAACGAGCTAATGCTTCAATGAATGTGACGTATAAAGAGTCATTCAATTTTTATCTCTGTCAATTCTACTTATTTCGAGTGCAGACAACTCTTAATTTTATTCTTCCTCCCTCCTACACAGCCCGTAATAAATATATATTTTTAATATTTTTTTAATAATTATGTTTTTTTTCAAACATAACATTTTTGTGTGATAGACGACAATGGCAGAGGTGAAAAAAAGCGAGGAAACAAAATAGAGTGATATGTAGTCATGATCGTCATACGATAACAAAGGTAGTTATGTCTAATTCTGAGTTTTTTTTTTTTCCATAAATAATGGGTTTTTGTTTTTAGATTTCAAAAATAGGGATAATTTTTGGGGATTTCTTTATTTAGTGAAAATGAAGTTGGGAACTTCACTTTCTTTAAAAATAGGTCATGGCGAAAATTTGTAAACAAAGTAAAGTTGAGAACTTCACTTTCTTTGAAAATAAGTCATAGCGGAAATTTGTAAAAAAAAGTGAAGTTGGAAACTTCGCTTACTTTGAATAAATCCTTGCGGAAATTTGTAAAGAAAGCGAAGTTCACAACTTCGCTTTTTTGGAAATAGGATGGGGCAAAATTTTGTAAGGAAAGCGAAGTCGCAAACCTCGATTTCTTTGAAAATAGGTTGGGGCAAAAATTTGTAAAGAAAGAGAAGTCGGGAACTTTAATTTTTTTAAAAATAAAGTGGGACGAATATTTACAACTTCGCTTTCTTTGGCAAACAGGTGATGTGAATATATTTATGCTTTCCTATTTGCACTGAGTAACCATGTCTTAAGTTGAAACTTCATTTAGCTTTTAGATCTTGGTGCTATATTTTTTGTAGTCAATCAATGATATTTAATTCAAAATAATTATCACTATAGAATATGAACTTTTAAGTTTATGGAACTAATTGATATATGTGGCAAAATATGTTCAAAGAAAGTGAAGTTCTTTGGAAATTTCCGCCCCATCCTTTTTTCAAAGAAATCGAGGTTCGCGACTTCGCTTTCCTTACAAATTTCTGCCCCATCCTATTTCCAGAAAAAGAGAAGTTGCTAGCTTCGTTTTCTTTGCAAATTGTCGCCAGGACCTATTTTCAAAGAAAAGTGAAGTGTTCTTAACTTCACTTTCTTAACAAATTTTCGACATAACTTATTTTCAAAGAAAACTTCACTTTCACTAACTTATAAAATCTCCAAAAATCCCAACTTCACTTTCACTAACTTGAGAAATCTCCAAAAATTATCTATTTTCGAAATTTAGGAATAAAAAACTATTATTTATGGAAAAAAAAAACTCGTCTAATTCTTATTTATTATTTCAAGGAGTGAAAAATGGCTTAATAACATTTTCCCATGTAAATTTTATCAATATTTTTACCGATTGTCCCCATTTATTTAAAAACTATGCTCTTTGTCCTCATTTTGGACAATTTTACCGTTTTACCCCATAAAATATTTTTAGAAACATAGGAACAAACCCTTTTACTGAGAATACACTCATGCCTTATCATATTAGAAGGGAAAATTTCATTTTTACCCTTCTTGAACATGAGACTATACTGTACAAAGGCAGTGATAGACATGAAAATGCAGTGTGTAGATAGGCACTAGTTGTTTAATGATAGAGATTTTCCCATCACACAAGTTCATGGATGAAGAACAAAAATAGTGTTTCTGCATCCAATGTTGGATGGGAATGGTAGATTTAGTCACCCTCAGACACGAGACAGGTACTAGCAGATCACCAGCTCGCTATAAAGGTGACCTGACAATATCTAACACGACACGAACCTGACATGTTAAAATAACCCGTCAACTCAAACACGACCCAAAATCACCAACACCAATAGACAAATTTTAATAATTTTTGATACGATAGAGAAACCCGACACGAACAAATGTTAACTTCACAATTTATAGATTGTTTTATGAGCTTAGCTTTGGCTCAATGTGCAAAACTACAAGGAATGAATTTATACTGTTCTACAAATGTTACAATGGCAGCCTTTTATGGGATCTGAACCTGCAGATGTAATTTCCCAGTGGGATTAAAACATCAATTTTTAGTACTCAGTCCCATTCGAACAAAATCGCTTTCTTTCTTCCTTCAAAGTAAACAAGAAAACTAGCCATGTATCTGTGCCTATTCAAGCAAGGTTAGATACCTGGGTATTGGCGTTATTGCCGAGCTTCAACAGTCCGATTTTCTAACCTTTCTTGCATCTTTTGTCTCCTTGGCGAACCTTGAACACAAGCTTCTTGTTTGTTTTGCGATTTGAGGGTTCCATTACACCTTAAAACTAAAAATCTGAATGATACAGACAGACTAGGCTTGAGTGAGTGACAGGAGAACGACACAGTGGGCACTCGGGCTTCTCATTACACCATTCCATAATGCAGTTCCTACCATTACAGTAACGTTAGATCAGAAGGTGAAAGGTAAGCACAAAGTCGCGGGGGGATAAACAGGGAGGGGCGAGGCAAACAGTATTATAAGGGAAAAGGTCAGCAGTACGAAAGCAGGATGGCAGCAGGTCAGAAGTCATTACCAGCAAAAAACATGACCACATGGAGTGGCTGTAGGGTGTTGCCGATTGCTGAGACACAGAGTGCATTTGCTCACTCCAGTAGCAGCAGACTAAAAGAAAACATGATTTAGAACATGGATAAGCAATAGAAATGTAAGGAAACAATTTAATTGAAGATTTGAGGAATGCATTTCTATGATCATTCAAAAATTCAACTGCAACCTAACATCCTTTCTGAAGTCTAAACAGTTGAACACCAACAAAGATGCCTAAAATCAGGATCGTTGAGGGGACAAAATCTGCCATGACAACCCATCTATCATAAATACTTAGATAACCTGCATTTTATGTTGAAGCTTGACGTATATAATAACTACCCTGTAGTACCAAAATATAATCAACTAATCGCATAGACATCAACTGACACCCATCTAACAAATAGGCACTTAGCTATATTCAAACGCTAATTGTATCAGCAAATTAAAGGCTGAAAAAGATCACAGCATATCATGCAACAATCTGAAAATTAAAGCATACAAGTATAACATTAAAGGCAAGAAATCCAAGTCCTCAGAAGATGTCTATACTATAGCCTATAGAAAGACAAATCCTACCTCAGAAGTTGAAGCAGAATCTGATGCCCAACTACTCTTTTCAGTGTCACCAGTAATGATATTGCCTTCTTCATTCAGAACAGGTAAGCCACGCCCTAAACACTCAAGCATGAGCAGAGGCTTTAGTTACATGGAAGCTCAAAAGGATCACAACAAACAAGAATAACGTAATCTAAGCCTTTATCCCACTATGTGGGTCGGTTATAAGGATTATATCTCGCCAACGATTACAACTGGAACAAAGAATATTGTATTTTCACTAAATACATATAACAAAAGATAATTAAATTATCCTTATAATGAATGTTCTAACTTGAACACCAGATGACCATGACGGTTTAAACTTAGTCTCCCAAGAAACAGATTTTATCAATATATTGTATAGAAAAAAAAGAATTTTGTAAACTTTTTTATTTCAATCAAATTAATTCACTTCTTCTTTGCCTCTTTGATTTTGAGTTAAAATCAACTACAATTCAAAAAGATGTGACATACAGAAAATACTTTTTTGGACAATATACATCACATTCTTTAAAAAACACCAAAGCTGAACAATGTTAACTCTAACAGAAGAATGGCAATCTCTGCAAGTTAATGGGTACAAATTGGTATAGTAGGACAAAGTTGAACATTTAGCAAACCTGTGGAATTCTGATAGGACCCAAAAGATGTCTGTTGAACTGAATTTGCAATGGAAGATAAGTTACTCCGTCGCAATCCTTCAGCAGTAATGATACAAAGCTGAACTAGAAGGAATACTCCCAATATTTGATATCTGCACCAAAGAGAAATTTAAGATCTTAAACACCACAAAATGAACATAACCACATAAATGTCTAGTTTATTGAAAAGAAATTCACAAAAACTTTTTGCAATAAAAGACAGAAAGTAGCAATAAGAAATTATACTTGGATGACTCTTCCCGAACTAGAAATCATGCATCCATTTTCTATGCTCAATCACATATGCTGTCTTTGAGCAATCAATACGCCAATTAACATCTAAATAATAATTCTTATGGCACCCAGGAAAACCAAAAAGGAGCCAAAGAAAAAGAAGATAAGAAAAGATCATTTTGTATGTAACAGAAGACTGACACAAACCAAAGAGTCTCACGTCTCTTCACCAGACTAATTCATAAAAGAAGAATCAATGTAGCAAATTAAGTAATAGAATTACTTTGGCCGTTGGCTAGTAGGTTTGCTGATGAACACATAACGAATGCCTGCTGCACGTTTTGATAGATGATAGTAGAGACCTGTCACAAAGAAAGTTCATATCTGTCAAACAGGCTTCCAAATTTCTCACTACATCAGTACGTGATGCCCACACTGAACTACCTTCAAAATAGAAGAACATCAGATTAGCACGCAGAACCAACTGAAAACATTCACGGGCAAAAGGAGCAACCTGGATTAAAAAGGCATACACTATGTTAAGAAATAAAATTAAATATGGTATTCAAAAGAAAGAGAAGTCATGACAGCATCTTCAAACAGAACACATCATTACTTGAAATGCATTTTATCTTTTAGCAAAATTGACTCACAATGACACCAAATATTCCCGTATCTTAAACAAGTTAGCGTAAACACGCAGAAAGGTCAATGGAATAGAGCATACTGATGGCCACCTCTGAACTGCATAGGACCACAATCTGACAAGTTTCATTTTCAATCTGGACAAAGTTGATAATGAGGTCACAGAGATTTCATCACTCTCGGGAGGTTGTACAAGAGTATTCTGAGTAGCACCATCGGTAGAAAGGTCATTGGATAGGGAATCAGCAAGGTTGATACCATGGGAAGCAATTCTGGATCTGAAAACAAGAAAAGTTGAGAATGGATGTCAACTCACCAATATTAAACTTTTTAGCTAAAGAGAGAAATGACTCAAGTGTAATAGAACCTGACTCTCTCAGCAATGTAAGGAACTGCCGTTTGATAGAATATAAAGAGGGCACGCCTAGCAGGTGTTGGGGAAAGTTCATATGTCCCTGCAACCTGTAAAAAACAAATCTTCAAAACGAAACAAAGACGCAAAACAAGTTCTCCAAATCATACAGTTTGATTAGCAAAAATTGCATTATCAAATATGTACATTAAGAAAACTTCTAAGAGAAATTAAGTTAAATAGCTCATGATTCTCGTAGTTCAAAAGATATGGATCTTTAAAGATATAAACCTGAATGATGTCACAATATTCTTCTCCTAGCGTCTGCAACCCGGCACCCGTTGTTAACACATAATAAAGCATCTGTCCCAAAAGCTTTGTCTGAAATAAGATGAGAGCTATAAATCTTAAACATCAGCTCACAGCCACCAATAACATTATATTACAGTAGAGGGGGGAAAGATACACATAATTCAGAAACAACAATCTTAGAATAAAATCAATCAACTCAAAAGGAACCAACCCTCAAAATCTAACTCATCTTTTTCCTCTTTTACATATATCCACTTTCCTCAACAAAAGCAAATCTTGGAAAAACATTCTACATCCAACGTGGATCCATACAATCTCCAAAGTGTAGATGTCCACATACAACAACAGATGGGATCAATTTTACTCTTTAAGTCACTACACTCAGCAGCAACATGTAATATGATTGTCAAGTTTAAATCTCCATCAGTTAATCGTATTACATTATGCTTTCTCATACCGAAGCTGTACGACATGACAAAATTACCAAAAAATAATGGAAAGTAAGATATCTATCAAATAAAGGGATGCAGCATTGGTAATATAAAGATAACAAAAGGAAGAACACCAGATAATTTAAGTACTGGCAGCATGAACAACATCAATGGAATACTACAAGAAGTGCAAACCTCGTTCTGATAAGCCATAGTAGTTCTTGTACCTGAAAAAAACAACAACAGCAAACGAAAATTAAATCAACAAACAATCTAACAGTAACAATTACAAAAAAAAAAAAAAAAAAAAATTTGGGAAAATGGAAGTATTAGTAGAAGGTACCAAAGAGCTGGCGAAAGGCGTCACGACAAGCTTCATAGACGAAAGAAGCATACTGATCATCCTTCTCAGCAGCCCTCATAATCTCGGGTTGCGCCGCCAATGGAAACCTCCTGAAACCGCCACCGATGCCGTCTGCCGCATCCTCTCTACTGCCACTAGTACTGGTGTCTCCTCCTCCCGAATCCCTCGATGATGAAGATGCTTCAGCGTGGACCATTTTCTTTGCCACCGCTCCGATTACGGAATTTCTTTGCACAATCAAAAAGCTCACAAATTGTAGGGACCTAATTGCTCCCAGTCGAAGACGAAGAGATGGCTTATTCTTAAGGTTGATTCGCCGGCGGATGTGATAGTGAACGGTGTTCCAACGGCGTGTGAACAAGAGAGAGCAGAGCTGATGTCGCCGGAGCTGGGGGGTTTGGTTTTTGAAGACGGGACGGATATGATAGACATTAACAGTGTTGCCTTCCCCGAGAAAGATTATTTGCATTCTGTTACCCTAAGTTTATCGTAATTATGAAATTGGTAAAGACTATTTTTCTGAATTCTATTTTTGGTCCAATTCATTTTTATTTTCTTTAATCTGTTTCACAAATTTTAGGCTTGATCACTTTTTGTCTCCGTATGTTTATATGGTTATTAGACATTTACCTTGTTTTTGTTATAAAATAAATACTACTCCATTCGTCTCATTCATAGAGTCTTGTTTGTAATACTGAAAATAATATTACAAATAGAACCTTTTGAATGGGACAAAAAGAGTATAATATAACTATATAAGTTGGTAGTAGATAATAAATAAAAGAATAAGACGAGGACAAAAGACTAAATAGAAATAGAGGTAAGCCTTTCTTCATACTTTTATTCCTTCCATCTCATTCTTGACTTCTGCCTTTATATAGGCATAGATCATTTACATTTCATGAAAGCAAGACAACTCAAAAGTCTTACAGTACTAAATACATAGGAACTTAATCAAAGGGTAGATGAAAAGATAGGAAAATAAAAAGATATTCATATATCTAAATATTCACAACACTCCCCCTTTAATGTCCATTATTAAGATAAATATTTCGCTAAAACCTTACTAGGAAAACTTAGTGAGAAAAAATCTAGTGAAGAAAAAAAGTACATTTTTTTAGTACAACATTATCTCGTTAAAAAACCTTACTAGTAAAAATTCAGTGAGAAAAAAACTTGGTTAAGAAAAAAGAGTACAGTGGATAACTCCCCCTTTTGAGCATATCATTTGATATTGTTCTATCGTTGCATTTCAATCTTGTATCTCAACTTCTTAAACGTTGAAGTTGATACTAAGTGAATAAATATTTGATGTATCATCCCTACAACTGAGTAATACATATAGTATTCTTTTCAAAGAAAGTAATGTAAACTTTTTCGTCTGAGTGCAAACCACTTGATCATCAAATATGCTGGAGTGCTGATCTTAACCAAGTATGCTCCCGATTTGCTTTATGAATTGTATAGTGTAGCAAGATTATAAGAACTAACACCTATGATTTCTTTCATTAAATTAACACTAAAAAATAGTTGTACCACGCATGTAAGCACATTATTGGTTTGATCGAACATTATAACGATCAGTAAAATATCCAACATCTGCATAACTTGGATGATCATACTTGTGTATTTCAAAAAAATAAAGACCACATATTTATTGTTCTTTCAAACTAAAGAAACATAAGTGTTCATGACTAGCAAACATATTTCAAAACCTGTGCACGACTTGCAAGATACATTATTATTTCGATAGTTTTAAAATGTGGTACTTCTGGACCAAATGATTTTTGATCATCATTATGATGAAAATGGATCTTGATGCACATCAAGTGATCTTACACTCATAATTGTGCTCAAAGTATGTATTTTCTAAGAAAATTGATGCAAAGAGATGTTGCATTTCAAAGATTATTCATTTCAAACTCTTGTTTCAATATTCAGCCACATTTGTATATCTTCAAGAGTTATTATTCAAAATCATACTTTAAATAATCAATAATAGTTTGACACTCTTCAGGAGTTCTAAACAAAATAATCAATATAAAATAGGCTATGGATCCTTCAATAAAACATAGATATAGAGTTATACATAATTTAATATAATAAATATCGCGATAAACTGCATCGTGCCTTCAGAGCAATTTAAATATTTCAGAGATTTTCATTAGCCATTTTAATAGGCTTGTCATTTTAAAATTTTTTCTTGCTGTCAGATAAAGCAAGTAACAATAATTATTGGATCCACCACATGAGATTATGCCGCCCCATAATCAATACATTTTCTTTAGAAAAAAACTTGAGATAAATTGTGCCAATTCATTATTTCATTTTGCTTTTCACAAATACTCATTTATGACTCGCAAGTCACACATCTTCAGGTGTGTGAAATATTCGCTGAAAGACTTCTCTTTGAAACATTAAATTCAGTTCTACTACAATTGCGTATTTTCATTTCCTTCATTTTTCTTGGGCAATAATTTATATGTCGACATTTATTCATAGGCCCAAAATGATGATCCTTGTTTTTATTCATAATGGCAACTGTTGCAACATAAACAATTTCAATTTTATCATCGATGTTGATTGTTCATAACTAAGTTCCATATTTAGTAGTCAGACATGACATAGTTGAGCTATCATTATTAACAAATTTTCAGGTATCTGAGCTTCTTCTAGAAGCTTATTATCTATCATGCTTAGAAACTTTTCAAGAGTTTTTAATCATGAAAATTCTTTTAGAATATCTAACATCTCGATTTTGCCATCTTTATCACTTGCTCCGTTTTCTCAAGGATTTAATTCTTAGAACCGATTAGACAACCACGTTTATGTGTTGCCTAAATTTTTTATTAGTGGTATAATGTCCTTCAGGGACATGAAATATAGTAAGAGCATTAGCAGCCAATATATGTGATTTGAGTCACACTTTTCGAGGTCAGAAAAAAATCTGGCAAATGCAAGATGTAAATGAATTATCCTTTGAACTTCAACTTCATATAATTTTATACGAGAATCATTGAGAATTCACTCAAAGTAATTTTCTTAATTGGCTATGTACTTTTCTTCTCCTAATGTTGGGAAAATCGACTTATCAAAATAATGATCAGTAAAATGAGTAGTGTATAAATCTCCAACTTTAGTCTCAAGATATTTTTATAATGGAGATTCATATCCAACATCTATTTCTATTCTCCTTTGAGGTATCATTTTTGTGCGTTGTGGTAGAGCAATCATAATATAAGCCGCACATTCAGAAAATTATCATATGGGAAATATTTTAGTTTCTGACCAAAATCATGTGTTGGGGAGAGAATTCATTAAAATTTATTAGTCTGATGCGAACAAATATTGCTACCTGCAATAAAACATGCCCCCAAATATATATTGGGAGTTCCATTCTAAAAAACAATGGTTATGTAAATAAGTTAATGCATAAAATGAAACGATTCTACTAGACCGCGCTTCTTGTGTGAATATAAACGACATGATATTCCACATTTATCTCAAAGACATGCCATGATTATTTAAATAGTAAGAAAACTCATAATCGAATAGTCTCCGCAAGTAATTTTACAAACTCCAGGTTACGATTTTTAATAATAAACGTAATGTGACAATTTGGTTGATGTATCAATCAAATTATAAAATACCAAAATAGTCTCTACGGTGCGTGAAAAAGCCCACAAATATATCACCATATATATGTTCTATTAGTGTAGTAGATTACGTATGAATTTTCAAAGGTAATGACTTGCATTACTTTATAATCAGTTTGCCTTAAGAACAAACATTTCACGAGATTCATTGGATTGAAAAATCTTCCGCCCCTTCAATAAATTATTACATGAATTCTCTATTTTATTTGCATTATTATAAAACCGGGATGGCCTTACCGGTTGTGCCATAATAAACTCATTAGTAAACATTTGGTTCACTGTTTTATAAATTTCAATTGTAGTAATATATGTATACTACAGCCTAGAGGAATAAGAAGGTAACTTTTGAAATAAAAATTTCTTTTCATAAATAGTATTTGTAATGTATTATCACTTTTATTTTTATTAGCAATATGATATCCATTTCAACGAATATCTTTATAAATCTCAATAGATTTCTTTGGAACTTTAAAAAAAAATAATGCATCATCACATGCAATATTTCTGTTCTTTTAGATAAAATGATAGTTACTCTTCTGAAGCTTTTAATAATTTGTACTACCAAATATATAATATTAACAATAGTTTATGATATTATTAGATAAGAACATTATTTCTTATCCCTATCTGCAATATACTGTAACACTGTCTTCGCGACATAATGTTTTGGGGCAAAGTGACAAAAATATCCCTAATGCTTTCTTCAGGATGCAAATATACCTTTAAAAAGGAGTAAAATTACCTGACGTTATATAAATGGTGCATGCGTGCCCTCTCCCACAAACAGGAGAAAATATTGCCCTTTCAAAATATGCCAAGTGGATATTTTTATAATGACTGTGCAAATTTTTTATCTATATGTCATCAAAATCGATTCTTAACCTTACAGCCGTCTTCCTCAATCGTCTATAACCAACGCTTCATATCTTTCACCGCCACTACCCTTGCCGCAAACCCATCTCCGGCACTACGACTTTGATCTCTTCCACCACCACCACCACCGCCTCTCTATTACATCTGCCTCCAACACCAACCCCACGTGGCCAGCCCTGCAATCAACAAACCCATCTCTGTCACCAAGGTTTCCATCTCTTTCGCCACCCCACCGCCTCTCGGCTTCAGGCTGCCTCCACCAGCCCAACGCCGCCACTCCTACTACTAGAAAATACATCTCATCCAAAAAATTCAGAAACCAGTAACATACTTTCCACAATCTTTGAAAGTAAATCGGGACTTTGCAGTCTAATTTCTTTTATTTGTGACACATTCAAATATCTTCTGCTAAACTTAGATAAATTCAAATTTATAATTCTTGTAATTTATTTGCCCAGAATTTGAAATGGTTATAACTGAACTACAAACATGTTCTTTATATTGATGAAGAAATCAAAGATGGTCTTCAAGGGAGGGAGAGGTGTGGATTGGATGATGATTTAAATATTATGAGATTTGATTTGATGTTGGAGAGGGAGGGGATAGGTTTGGGAGTGGTGGCTACGGCTGTGATGAGTTGAGGAGAGGGAGGTACAATATTGAAGGTAATGGTTTCGTGGCGCTAAGAAGGGAGGTCTGTATAAATTGGGGAGGGGGGGGGGGGGGGGGGGGGTGAGTGGTGGGTTATTTAATTTGATAATTTAATAATTAAATGAATGAGGTGAAAATGGGAGGTCTGTGTAAATGAATGATTTAATAATTTGACGTGGCAAGTTTGAATAATCAACTAATTGACCAACTCACCAACAAGTTAGTTGATGTGACAAGTATATGTTTCTGGGAGGGGCACGAATGCATCCTTTCAATAACATTAGGGTAGTTTTGCTCGTTTATAAAGTTTGAAAGTATATTTGCACTTTGGAGGAAGCATATGTTAGGGGTATTTTTGCGCCTTTGCCCTAATGTTATGTTATTGATCAATGAAATGCATATTTTTATCACAAAATCAAAATTCTAAGTGGTGTATTTATTGCAGTATAATATTTATAAATAAACAAAGATTAAAACTATAAATTATTAAACAAATATTATATCTGAAAATATAAAATTAAAATTAAATACATCAAAACAAAAAAGAAAGAAATTTTTTATTAGACATTTTCAATATTATAACTTTCAGGGTGCATAATTGAAAAATAATTTCACAACATCATTGCAAATAAAAATTTGTTTTCTCTTTTATACTTTTTTTTTCCCTATGATCTTGATACAGAGTAGTTAAATATTTTTGTGTACAACAGGTACATGCTCAATGGCCTTTCATGCCACTATGATAACATTTATTATCCAATTTGTTTTTACTTTTATATTTTTTCTCACAACTCTCTCACTTCTAGCGTTGATATGATTGTACACTTCTGGCGTTGATATGATTGTACACTTCTGGTGTATGATTATTCTTCCACTTTTGGTGGTGACTTCAATATATATGTATATTCATAATTACAATAGTTAATATAGATCCCGCATTCACGATTGCGATTTTGTGCATTAAATAAATGAATAATTATAACATTGACTTCGAGAAATGGAACCTTTATGTATTATAGGAACTCATGATTCTAACATTTATTTCGGGAAATGAAAATTTCACGCATAATAGGGATGCATAGCTATCATTTACTTCAGGAAATGGAGCAACTTTATTGGACAAGGCTCGGGAGTTTTCAACAAAACTCATTATTTGTTCCATGACAAAAAGAAAGTAAATCAATATATAATAATCCAAATAAACATTGTTTAACAATCACATCTCTCTTTCAAATTTGTCAACGGGACAAACTGATATTTTGGGTTCAAGTACCCAAATTTCAACACTAGTGTATTACCTTCACCGTTTCAATTATATTTTTCAATTATGTGAAAAATATATACGGATGTAAAATATCAAAATATGCATTAATAGCATTATGATATGGGTCATAGCCATAATGCAATCAGAAAAGAATAATATATATAATTATAACTATTGCTTTCATGAGTGACAACTATTATAACTTGTATACAAACAAGTTCTCAAATCATTCTCGCTATAATTCAATTCACCAAAATAGAAAATTAAGTATATCACACTAAAATTTAAAGCACATAATATTTTATTGTTTGTAGCCATGTACGTCGTGTAGATATATATATATATATATTAGAAATATAACACAAAAGTATATATATTTTTAATTTTCTCTTAGGAATCATGGAGGCATATATATATATATAAATAATATTCAAATAAATGCATGCTTGATCAAATTTGCATAGCGATCATTAGAGAAATATCATAACAGATAATAGGTTTAAATCTTGGGATTATCTCATATCGGATTATAGTTCCAAGCCTTCGGTGATTCCATATCGGTACAAATTCTCCTTAACGACCAACCAACCTCAATTGGGTAGAGTTCGTGCTGATAACGTGTTATAAAATAACTACTATAATATAACTATATAAGTTGATAGTAGATAAATAAATAAAAGAATAAGACAAGAACAAAAGACTAAAGAGAAATAGAGGTCAGTCTTTGTTCATACTTTTATTCCTTCCCTCTCATTCTTGACTTATGCATTTATATATGAATAAATCATTTACATTTCATGAAAGCAAGACAACTCAAAAGTATTACTAAATACATAAGAACTTAATTAAAGGGTAGATGAAAAGATAGAAAAATAAAAAGACATTCATACATCAGTTTTCAAAATATATCTTTTATCTCCCAAGTTGTTACTATTTCACACCAACCTAAAATGAATAGTTTATTTATAAAGTAGCACTATACATTTAAACCTAGATACTTTTAAGAATTAAATTTATACTTTTTAACTTAAATTTCAATTTAAAAAGTAGCACTTAGGTCTGTTTGATAAACTAATCAAACATTTTGATGTGAATCTTCACCGATGCGAATGAGATATGTGTATTCTCAAAAAAAAAAAAAAAAGAGATATGCGCCAAGAAGGATGTTCAAACGAGATCATAAAAATAATATCGATCTCTTAACTTCAATTAAGCATGCAAGATTCAAAGAATTGATACCAATTAACTTAACCTAGCAGTCTAAGAGAAGGTGAAACGTCATAGACAAATTAGGTGGGTAAAAACCTAATTAGCTAAATTTTGGACTTATGGTTCATTTTCAAACATGCAAAAACACCAATGTCAATAGAGAATTTCTAAGAAAAGGAATTAACCTCACTATTATGAAATTAACCATCAAAATTCTCTAATTTTATTCATGAGTTATGGCACCTATTTATGGGAGAATAGGGGCCATGTAATTCTCGCAAATAATGAAGAATATAGGAAAGAATTGAAACAAAAGTGAAACCAATTAGAATTGGTAATTCCTACAACTTTCAAATCCAAAAGAAGCATGAATTTGGACACAAACTAATTTACCCCTCACATAATTCAGTCGTTTGCCACTTAACAGTGGAGTCCGACAGAGTGGTATATTTTGCCCAAAAATGAACGTTGTGTGTTGAAAAAAGAACATTTTAAAGAAAAATGTCAATTTTTACAAAAGCCCATAGTTAAGTGATGATCTATGCATTTCACCATATATAATATATAATTTATTTCTTTCTTTTGTCATAATCGAATACAAATTTGATCTTAATCATGGATGTGGTGAAGGGTTCAATAGCATTGTATAGAACTTCAGTACGGTTGAGTCTAAAGTAATGCAATCTTAAACGATCGAAATCTCCTATAGTTATTAATTTTTTTTTTTTTACTAATATCTGGTCAATTACATGTTTTGAGTATAACTGGAGGTTTGTGTACCAGTAGTCAATAGTTATAATGTTGCATATATAATGCACATATGAAAATTGCTGCTTCTGTGAACCTCAATGTGAAATGTAAATCCTCTATTTTAGTGATGATTAATGAAGCAAAAGCAAAATACATACTTATTGTTGTGAATGGGTCCTTCAATTAAAATTAATTATGTTTTTTGACATTTGGCCATTTTAATCCTCAGGCACTAGGCACTTATTTAAGTGGAAGTGATTACAGTTACATGATTGTTTATCAATATGGCTCAGATGGGATCTGTACCATTGGAAGTGTTCTTGGTCAAAGTATTGCTCTCGATTACTATATATGTGCGCAAGCTAGAAGAACTATTAATTTCCATGTTTCACATTGTGAAAATTTTCTTTATCAGAGGAATCTAAGCTATTTTTTTCACTTCCAGGTTGATGGATTGGTTGCCGAATATTCTGATCTGTATAGGTCTCGAAGAAAACTTTGACAATGTGTTGCTTATTCTACTGCTGACCATTGTTATCTTTTCCGGTGAGCTTTTCTTCATTTTTCCTGGTTTTTTTTTTCTTGTACTTTTATTTGTTTTTGGGCATCATATTCTTGTATTAGTTCTTTCGTTTTGTGTTGTTGAGAGTTCTAATCTTTTGTTCTTGTTTTCTCTCTCGACTAGAAGCATTTTGGGGTTTAAAGTTATTGTTGTCCGACACAGAGTTCTAATCTTTTGTTCCTGTCATCCTTCTTTGTGCCTTTCTTTGGGTGTTTCTACATATATAGTTTTGTCTTTTTCTTCCTTCTTTTCTTTGCATCTCTCGCAGCTTGAATAGTTAAGCAAACCTTTTACCTTTTTATTGGGTTTACTTTGGATTTATTTAATGCCATGAGTTTTAATCTGGACATGAGGTTCAGTGTGGCTATTGTCATTATTGATTATTCTTCGTCTTTTCCTCCTTTTCATATAGGAGTTGTTCAGATCTTTTTTTTTGGCGTGAAATTTTCTCACCGTGTGTTGTTTTTTCACACAATATATGGCTGGCGTGAAGAAGAGTTGAAAGCTGCAAGAGGTTGGAGACCCTTTGTCCTTGTTACTGTTCTTAAATCAAAGGAGTGGTATTTTTTTTCCCATGTTTAAATTGATTTGTTCTCATTTCTTTCTCTTTTTTTTTTTTTGACAGATTACATTTTGGTTCTTGAATTAACAGAAATATGTTGATGTTTTGAAAGAGTCCTTGGGCATGGTTAAATTGGTTCTCCAGACTAATTATAGCAAGCTTTATTTGATAGAGGATTGCTAGTACTTCAGATTTTTTCTTCTTCTGAATCTCTATTTATACCTTATTTTCTACGATTTCTTTACATTTTTATGCTTTATATTATTAACCTACTTTTGCATTTGTGGTTCCACGGTTAGTTTAGTTAACTGTTGGTTTGCGTTTGTCTTTTAGTTCTTCATTACAAGTTTGTTTTAGTTCAATGTTGGGGAATTTTTAGTCTAGAATTTGTGTTTTAATGATCCATTTCTTAGGTTCTTTGTGTTGGAGATCACATGTATGAAGATAGATATCATGCGTTGGATATCAAATGAGCTGATTCATTGGGCAGTTTTTATTTGTTATTTCTCCTTTTCTATTCGCCTGCGTTCTGGTCTTCCTTTTTAAAATTTGTTTGCAGGTTCAGCTTAGATATGGTTATTTCTTTTGTTCGGTTTCTAACTTCTAAGTTGGTAGAAATATTTTCCTTCTGAAGTTATGTTGTGCTCTTGCTATTTTCTATTTAATGTCTCATTTTGTTGACTGCTTCTGTTATCCTGTACTTTCTTGTTTTTGTTCCATTCTGCTGCTATTCTTTGTTAGAACTTCATTTATTTTTGTCTCCACTATTTTTCCCACTTTTTAGTTGTTTCATTAAAATTAGCATTTACTCTCAGCATTTCTCAGGCCTTTGAAGCTTCTGTGGCCCTTAACTTCAATGATAATGGATGCGTTTCTTGTATGTGTCATGACACTGATGGAATCTGCAGTGCTAAGCAAACTGCTATGGTGAGAGCTTCGGATGACTTTTACCCGCGTTTCCGTATCGAAATCCGATAATTCTCAGGGAAGAAGAGCTGAAGTTCTTTGTCTTGCTGCAGCCTTTTCACTACCGCCACTTTTGCCAATGCTGGTGTCATTGCAGATTACCTAGAGAAGAGCAAAGCCAACAAGGTTTGGTACAAAACTACAAGTTTAGTAATACTCCATTTTTGTTAAAAGTACTAGACTTTGTTCATTAACCTTAATGTTATGGCATTCTAGGAATTGAATGACAAGAAAAGATTAGCCACAAGTGCTATAAACTTTGCCAGAGCATACACTGTTCAGTTTCGCACTTGCAAGTTCCCTGAAAACTGCACTGGTTGCCAAGACAAAGGCTTGTCTTCAGTGTTTTGGAAACTTACATTAAAACTCATTGTTCACAAGACTAATATGAAGTATAGAACTTCTTTTGATGTTTCTTTTTTCCTTTATATGATTGCAGAAAGTGCCATTTATTTATGAAGATCTGGAAGTGGAGTGTGAAGGAAGGGCAAATACAAGTGTGGCTCCAATGTGTTCTGGAAATGGTGAAATGTATATATTTAAAGCTAGCAAATTTAAGATTTGACCTTCCATAACATTTACCTACTTTTTGTCATGAATTCCTTTCTTCATCAATTGTGTGATGTTGTAATCTCCTCTCCATATCTTGTCATTTTACCTTTCTGTAATATTCTGTTTATCTTTCTCCCATTTGGAGATACATGGCTTTCCTATAAGTTTTTGGAGAATAAATGTTGAAATATCATGAATTTATTAAAACAACAAGTATTAAATTCGTCTCAAATGTGTTACTACATATGAAGGATTTAAACTAAAGTTAAATTAGAATAACTGTTGAAACTGTTTTGAGATTTATCAAGTCAGATTAGAATTTTGCACAGATTTTTACTAAATCAAATATTGCAGGACTCTATTTTGACAATTTCTTTACTTTAACTTATTACTTCAATATTTTATTTTTATTTTTTTGCTAATCAAAGATTTGGTGAGTTTAAATACTCTTTTAAATATACAAAATAACAAATTATTACAAAGGAAGACATAATAATTAAAATCTCCATTCTTTTTTTTTTCCTTAAAAAAATGATACATATTATAAATTGAAAAATATCCTGTGAAAAAAAAAATTATAATACAAATATTATTAATTTTGGGTGATATTTTAAATCCAAATACCTTAAAATATTTCTTACAACAATTCGTGATAAAAAGAATTCACCAACATCAATTAATAAATAAATAAAACCAAGATTCACAGCGTTAACGCGCCGTGGAAATCCACCTAGTACTATTATAAGTTAAACTTATAATTTTCAAACACATAATATTTTAGAGAATAACGCTTATACTTTTGCCATCCAAACTTATACTTTTCAAGAGAAATTTTGTATTTACTGGTTTATAATATTTTATTCTCTATTTATCGCTAATACTTTTGGAAGTTAGCTTTCTTTTATTCTTTTTTAATTTTTTTAATTGGAAGTTAACTTTATACTTTTCAAAAGAATAAGATATTTTAGAGAGTAGCGCTTATATTTTGCCAGTCAAACTTCTACGTGAATTAAATGAGTGATGTGCTACAATTGTACTTGAATTGATTTAGATTCCACAAAATATACATATTTGAAAGTTGGTCGATGTTGAATGTTATGAGTCAAAAGTTGCCAATGTCGAAATCAAGATATGAGTCGAAAAGTAGTCAATCTTATGTATCTAAACAACTTTCGAATAGTACTTTGAATGTGTAGAGATATTGATAGTTTTAATGTGACTTTATAATATCATTTAACATAATGGAAATATAGAAAGTTAGATATAACCATGAGTTTATAGTACAGATTCCGGATAACTTAAATTCTTGAGTTGGCAACGGAATCAAATGAGTTTGGGAGTTTTAACATCGGATCATAGGTCGACGTTAAGCGTCATGTGCGCATCGATTTCATCACAACAAAATAAATACGTAGAATCTTAGCGGCGTAGTAGGTTTTCTGTTGGACTTTTTATGATGGGGCATCTGACTTGTATGTCCACATGGGACAGAGTTCCTAGCCCTAGGTTAGTGTAGCACTTCCCTTTAAAGATATTTGCCACTGTTCGAACAATTCTGTTTCTCCAAGAATTGGAATTCTAATAGAGTATTTTGCTGATTTTCATGTAATGGAATCTTGTGAAAGAACTGGTACAATTGTCGAAAATAATAATTATGCACAAAATACAATTTCATATGTGAATCATTTCTGAGTCGCCTATGAGAAATTGAGTTCGTTTGGTAGGATTGTGATGTCCACTCCTTTTACTATCCTTGTATACTTTTGAACGCCGATGAATTGGATTTGAAGGCAAATTGAGAATGAAAGTTAGTTTAATTGAACTTCAAGTATGCTTGATTCGCAATGCAGTCTACCCTCCTTTTAAAAAGAAAACCAATCCCCCTATTTGTGTAGTTCAAACAACAAAAATTAGCTATGTATCCTCCCATCTCAATGTCATAAATCAACCATGGATTGTTTGGTCTTGATTAGGACTGTTACATGAATCGAGCTGAGTTTGAGATGCTTTCTATGCCATTTGGTCAACAGACTCAACTCGACCCAACTCGAGTCGAATGACTTTGAGAAGTTTGAGTACATTTTTTTTTCAACACAAAAGGGCAAGATATAGCACATTGCAAGGCGAAAGTCAGTCACAAAATAAACTGCCAATTTTTTTTTTTTTAGTGGGGTACATATATAGCGTTACTGGTGTACATAAGAACTTAATGACATGACTATAAATTAGTGGAAAAAAGTTTTTAAAAAATTCAGTTAGATAAATGATGATATAATTTTTATTGAAATTGTTGACATGATATACTTCTATTCATTAAATAAATTAAATTTGTATTCTAAAAAAAGAAATAAAATTTTCTAAATGTTAATTAATGGGGGAACAAATGTAAATTTTAAAATTTTACTGAGACAAAAATATAATTTTTGGTAAGTTAGTGGGGCCCGAGCCCCCATCCTTCGCCTATATTCGGAGGCTCTGCATTTCTCTGTCACAGCCGTAAGGTTTTACCATAAGAATTTGCATGGACAGGAATAAAGGCAAAAGTAGCTTTGCTGCCGCTCCCCCGTTAACAGCAGAGACGGCTACGATGTTCCAGGAAGGCATCAATCTCGTTCGTTCTCGATGGACAGCCCTTCAAATGGCAGTTATGAAAGAGTCGGGTGAACCCCATTCTTGTCTCAAATCCCAACAACTCGACGTGGATCTCTTCTCCTTCCTAACCCAATCCAAAGAGAAAGTAGAGATCAACAATTACAAAACCATCGGACGGTCCAAGATGACAATTCATATACTACATTTTTTAATTTGTTAATTAATTAAGTCTTTCTTAAATTAAAATCCAAAATCATCCCTGTTTCTCTTTACTCTCTCAATAACGTAGCCGCCTCTGCCGTCAATGGACAAGGAGCGGCGTCGGCAGAGCTATTGCTGTCCATTCTTCACTAAATTCTTAGTAAAACCTTACCCTATGTCCTCCTAAGTTTAAATCATACCAAAACCCTATACATCACCACCATAGGGTAACTAAAATCGTATGAAAAAAACCAGACATAGCCCCACCTTAGTACCAAAATCAAAATAAAACAAATGCTCTAGGTTGTCAGTTAACGAATCAAGTTTGATTAGTACTCGTAAAAAACTAGATTTGATAATTTTATATAATATATATTTATAATTTTAGAAATAATATGTTTTATAAATATATTATTTAATAGTATATTATTATATAATTAATATAATACATATACTTTTTTACTTGAATAATGATATTCAAGCTCACTTCGAACTCAACCTTGAGTATATTATATTTTAAAAAGAAATTTATATAAAGTTTACTTTTATTAATACTCGAACTCGAGTTCAAGTTCAAATTTTATATATTATTATTGTTACGCTTTTTCCATCAAGAAATATACTTTTGATAAAATGAAATTGCTAACCAGAAAACGCAAATGCGATAGTCAAAAACTTTCGCCACGCCGCACCTTGAGTATATTATATTTTAAAAAGAAATTTATATAAAGTTTACTTTTATTAATACTAGAACTCGAGTTCAAGTTCAAATTTTATATATTATTATTGTTACGCTTTTTCCATCAAGAAATATACTTTTGATAAAATGAAATTGCTAACCAGAAAACGCAAATGCGACAGTCAAAAACTTTCGCCACGCCGCACCTTGAGTATATTATATTTTAAAAAGAAATTTATATAAAGTTTACTTTTATTAATACTCGAACTCGAGTTCAAGTTCAAATTTTATATATTATTATTGTTACGCTTTTTCCATCAAGAAATATACTTTTGATAAAATGAAATTGCTAACCAGAAAACGCAAATGCGACAGTCGAAAACTTTCGCCACGCTGCTGGAAACAGAAAGACACAAATGCCACTGCTAGAAACCTCCGTCACACTGCTAGAAATAGAAAACGACACAAATGCAACTGTCGCAAACTTCCACCACGCCGCCCGAAGTTGCCGCCGACCAAAGTTGACTGCCCGAGTTCCCAATAACAAACCAAATCCACTTGAAAACAAACTAAAGTACCAAATTAGAATACTCGTGGAAGCTCAAAACAAACAATCAAACAGAAAAAATCAAAGCCCAAATTAATCCAAAACAAAGTTACGATTAAAAACTAGCCGCTGCCGAATCCAAAGAACCCAATTTGACCAAAGACTTGGTGCAAATCAAGAGAACTACACCAACTAAATCAATTTGATTTGGAGCTACTGCATGCTAAAACTAATCACAAATTGATCTGAAGCAAATCAAAATCTGAAGCAAATTGCAAAGCCAACAAAACAGCCTACAAATGCAAAGATTTTTTAGAATTTGTCGTATCAGATTGGGAGAGAAAAGAAACAAATCAATAGAACAAATAAGCAGTACGAACTCAATCAATATCACTGAAGAATACAATCTCAAATTAAAACAAGAGAGAATATTTACAGAATACGAACTTGTCTACATTTTTCCAACAAAGAAATTAAAATTATTATTACCAGAAAACTAGAAACCTATTCCTACTATAAACTTATTACTACTGTATATGTAACATGGGTAATGTTGAAAAGCTATTACTACTGTATATCTAACATGACTATTGTTGGCTTCACGGGGGATAGTTTGGAGAGGATTCTAAAAGCAATTGAGTGGACAAAATTACTCTTGTATGGATTCCGTCAATTTAAACGTGTAATTTAACATTTTATTCACTTTTTAAATGTTAGGATCGTAATAAATGTTTTTAAATGTTAGAAACTGAAAAAATTGTTAAACAATATGTAGGGACCAGAATTGGACTTCACTCTATTATGTCTTGAATAAAAAATAAAAATAAAAAAGTTGACAAATTCTCAAAATTAAAACTCCAAGTAGTATCATAACGTGGTGCAATCAGGCAATGTTTATTTGACAAAATAACAAAAAATTTACCATGCATGCATGTGTATAATCGGATTTTATCTTATTATTATTTTTAATTCTTCATTGTTTTGTGGAATTCCTTCTCGCATAACCCCCAGTCGCTCTCCACCCTCTCAAAATGTCAGATTGTTTCAGGCTAGTTTAGGGAGGATGAAGAGGTACCCCAATTAGGAGAACATTGAATTAAGAGGTCCGATAAGAAGCTTGAAAGCTGCATCTCCCAGACATCATCATGAAAAGACACAAACCAAATGATTTTTTAATAAGGGTACCGAACATATTATATGAAAAAAAAAAGAGACTATTATTGTTCCGTTAAGAAACTATTTAATCACAATTCTTAGACATAATGGGCTTGTATTCTTTATCTAATATCATAAAAGGTAACGAGTTGTTCCATCTGGTGGATTTTGAGTGATGTCAACCTCAAAATGCCATTGTTACAGATAACGCAAGGAAGCACAAGTGTTCAGAAGGAAAAGGAGAGATAGAATGAGTGGAATCATAATTCGAGTTTTAATAGTGATATATCATTATATCATATTCAAACTCCTTACATAGGTAACAGCTTCTGAACGAGTCTACCATCTAGTTAATGTTTGAACTCTTCCATTAGCACCCAAAACAGTATATTAAAAGTGAAACAGCCTAATACTAATTAAGGTATCACCTAGAAATCCTTGTCACTAATTGGTGCACTGAAACACCTTCACTAATAGGGAAATAAAGTATTCTCATCAAGTTAAAAAAAAAAAAATTAAAATGGTATTATCATCACTACACTTTGTTGCAACGAATAATTTAAACCATGCTAAAAAGTTGTAGAATATTAAGGAAGGGATATTTTTGCAGACGCCCCCTTATCTTAATTCCTTCTACCTCTGTTCCGCTTAGGTGCAACCACAATCCACCCATCTTGAGCTTCAACTGATTGAGTATTGCACTTATCGGTTTCCATTTCAGCCCTACCCACATTAGCATCAGACGCTGGAACTTCATCAATCATCATTGATGAGCCACCATTTACCAAATTCTCATCCTCCTCCTCCTCCTCCTCATCATCATAGTCATCATCACTCTCACTACTGGCCTGTATGCAATTGATGATTGATCAAATGAATGTGCAAAATAGATTCCCATATGCTCTCAGACACATCATCCACAAAGAATTATTAACCAAGAAATAGTCAGTCACCTCTACACAAGGGCTGACAATGCCTCCAGCTGGTTTTGTTGCCTTCAGCCATTCTATGTAGCTAAAATCTCCTGCCATCCATCCTTTATGCATATGCACCATTATGCGTGATACCTGATTAAAATGAGAGCGAGGGAAACACAAAATTATTAGTCAATACTAAAACAAAACAAACAAGTAAAAGATCAAGAAATAGATTCCTGTACATATTAAGTAATATATACATATCCAATCCAGCCAAAGTAGAAGAATTTCAACATTCTTCTCTTGAATTGGTCATATTCAGTGTTTTCAGTTTAAAAGTAAACATCCCAACAGTTTGCAAATAATAATCCCTTCTCTGAATAACCATTACTGTTATTGCTCCTGTCTTAAATTTCTTTTCTTTATCCAAAATTCACAGAATACATACGAGATACAATTAATAAGAGAGGTGCACCTCCTTTATACTGTCATCTTTAACCTCAGTGTTAAGAGAATCCATTGCATCTTCAAGAATATCCCCCACATCTCGAGGACATACTTCCTCTGAAACACAATTTTCCCCAGAGAGAGAGAAAGAAGACCCACCAAAAAAGAACAAAGGATTATTAATCACCCAAGAAGAAAAGAATCCCAAACCAAAGATAAAACACAAAACGAAATAACAAAAATTTCAATATAAACTATTCGACAATATTGAAAAAAAAAAAAAATTTACTTTTGGATAGGGTTAAGAGGGAGAAAAGATCATGGGCGAGTTGCTGGGGTCGGAGATGAGAATGGGGTCCACCAGACTGGTACTGGACTGCAAGTTGAAGGGCGGTCCATCGAGAAAGAATTAGATTTATGCCTTCCTGGAACAGGGCAGGCGGAGGAGTGGCTGAGCTGATGTTGCCTTTTTCGCAGGCCATCTTTTTGCTAATTACCACTTTGCTGAGGCTTTGAATCCTGTTTATCACCAACTATTATTTTTTTCTCATATATATTAATTGATTATCAAAAGAATCAATTTTTGTATCCAGCATGACTAGAGATTAGCAAGATAACACACTGATCAGGGGGAAACAATAAGGCTAAGTTAGAATTCAGTCCCGACTCACATTCATAGTAAATTTCCCATTTGATTGTTTCCAGAAATTTTAGGTTATAATGTCCCATGGATATGCAAAAAACCAAAGGGCAGCTACATAACAAACAAATTTGGAATGTCCAACAAACTATCAGAACCTAGTAGGCAGCATAGACATTCAATAGAAAAGCAACTAAACAACTACATTAAAAACCTATTAACATAATCACAGTGCAACATAATCTGTAACATGGCAAAGACTCCATCTTTGACCTCTCTAAATTATAATAGAATTTTAGGAAATGTGCAACTGAAAATGACAGACAGCCACCATAAAAAATTGAATTAGGAAGTGAGAAAAATTATCAAAAGGATGCCCTTATTAAAGAAGCCTCAACCACCGCTCAATGTGACAACAAACGTATTAGGATAAATAAATTTCTGCATAAAATCAATTACAGATAACATACATTTAAGGTAAGAAATTCGAATAGTTGACATCCATAAGTGGAATTCAAATTGCGAACAGTAATCGGAATAACATACAATTAACTGGGAAGAAAAAAAAGGTTCAATCTTGACGAAGATTCAAAACCAAACGCCCTGATATCTTGCAATCGAGAAATCTGAAGCAAATCTAATCAACACAAATATCACAAAACAGTGTATGCAATTAAATTCGCCAAAGCAAGAACACCAAGAGATCGATCAGCTTTTTACCACAAAAACTCAAAACACTTTGCCTACCTGGTGAGATGGCCGGACAAGCCAAGTGTTCAAGGAGGAGAAGACAGCGACGGAATCACCAGTCCAAGAGGCCGACGGTGAGAAAGTATGGGGGGCAGCGGAATTGAGAGAGCGAGAGAAATAGAGATAGAGATAGAGATAGACGTAGGGTTTTAATTTAAGAAAGGGTTAAATAATTAAGAAATTAAAAAATGTAGTGATCTTGGACTTGGAGGACTTGGGCATGGAGGAGTTAGCCCTGTCGTCAAAATGTGGGCTTTTTGGTAAAAGAAATTAAAATTTTTTTTTAAAAAAAACACCCATACGTGACAATGATTTATTTGATACATTTTTTGACGAGATATCTGTTTCTGAGCAAAACAGCGTCGTTTTGTTCAATGACCAGCTTGGTCTCATTTGCCTCTTTTGACTTGCTTTTCGACTTGCTTCTGCTTTTGGGTTCAGCGTTTTATCGGCTACCGCACAAATTTGCACTGGGAGGGCAGAGTCGTCCGGTTGGAAAATCACCTCCTAGCTCCGGCAAGCTGTAACAACCGGTGAAGAGAAAAGCATAAACACTCCTTTTAGGAAGAAGGAAGAAGTCTGGATAATTGGATGTTTTTATTTATAATCAAGCATGCCTTGTATATCTCTGCGTACAACTAAATGGAATCACAGCAGACCAGGTGATATAACATAATTTAGATATATCGGAAATAAAGATGCAACAATAAGGAAGGATTAAGGCCAGTCATACTGGATTCCTAAGGACCAGACTTCTCCGTCTGGTGGTTGCTGAATTGGTAAACTCGTAGGGAATTCACAGGGAAGGCAGCGAATTCGCAGGTGCTGCAATGATGCCATGTATGGTACTGTTTACGTATCATTCCTCCTCCCTTTTCAAATCCTTGTCCTCAAGGATAAAATATGGGTTTCTTCTCGCAAATCTCCATTATGTTTCTCAAGTAGTGTCTTCTGGTGGAGCACCCCGCAATTTGACGAAAATATTCATTTTCGGTCAATAGCAGCCCTTCTGAATAGTACGACGATCAAGAACAGTTTCTGATTGCAGTAGTTGGGTGTCATCATCTGTGACAGCTGGAAAGGGGCCTGGAAGAGTTGTATGCAAGGGTCCCAAATGCCTTCGATCGGAGCTTACTGACATGAAATACGTTATGGATAAGGGCGCCAGATAGAAGCTTCAGGCGGTAAGCGACTGGACCAATGCGGTCTACAACTGCAAAGGGATCGTAGTATCGAGGTGCAAGTTTAAACGAAGCCTGAAACGCCACTGAAAATTGGCAATAGGGCTACAATTTTAAGTACACATAGTCACCCATCGAAAATGAGACATCTCGCTGTTTGGAGTCCGCTTGAGTCTTCATCCGCTGAACGACTAACAGTAAATTCTGGCGAAGTTCCTTCATGATGGAATCCCAGTCACGGAGCAAGGTGACAAAAGCATGATTGGCAGCGGTTCCGAGGGTAATTCAAGATTTTCGTGTGACGGAGTTCCTTCATGATGGAATCCCAGTCAACGGAATCATCCATGTGACGGAGTTGATTGAAGTATTATAATTGTACTCTGCCTACGGAACCCAATGCATCCATTTCTTTGGTTGCTCGCTGGCAAAACAATGGAGAAACTGCTCCAGGGTCCTATTCATCATCTCGGTTTAGTTATCCGTTTGGGGATGGTTAACTTGAGCTCATGCAGCGCTTTTTCCCTTGCATATTGAATAGGTGTTTCCAAAAAGAGCTAAGAAATACCATGTCTCGATCAATTACAGTGGCTTTGGGAAAATCCTGGAGTCGCAAAATCTGTGGGATGATTTGACTGGCGACTGTGAGGGCGTTGTACGGATTCTTGAGCCTCACAAAGTATGCATATTTGGACAACCGATCTACTACCACCATGATTACGGTGAATTCTTTCGCACTGGGAAGTCCATCCACAAAATTTATGGATATTTCGAACCAAATTCAGTTGGGCACCGACAAAGGTTGGAGAAGTACAGTCGATCGAGTAGTCTCCAATTAGTATTGTTGGCAAATCTAGCAGTGGGGGAGAACTCACGAATTTGAGTCTACATACCTGGCCACCGAAAATTATTTTAAATTCGATACAGCGTTTTATGGAGGCCGGCCAAGACGGCCAGCTATTGGCAATTCGACAAAACCTGGGGATTAGAGGGAAGAGGGGCTCAAATATAGCTTATCTTGGTAAAACCACCGAAAGTTGGAGAGTTGGTTAGCTGTTGATAAAAATGAGTCATTGACCTCATCTTGGAGTTGTAGTCACCAATCTACCCGTGGGTTGGATAAGGAGATAACTTGAAATTCAGTCACTCATGATTTTCGGACCACTTCTTGTATTTGATGGTATCATCGTATTCCAAATTTTCGGTAGCAAGTTGAACTGTGCTGGCATTGTAATTTTCTATTCCAACAAATATGTTAAGCTTATGTGGTCCGTTAAGATGGTGAATGGTTTGCTAAATAAGTACGGATGCTATTTTTAAATTACCTTAATGATTGAGAGCATCTCCTTCTCATAGGTCGACTAGTGTCGGGCTACTTATTTCAAACCCTCACTATGATAGGCTGTTGGGTGGTTGTGCCGCGAGAGGACGATCCCCATATCAATGTCGCTGGCATCGCTTTCGAGAATGAAGTGTGATGAAAAATCTAAGAGGCTAAGGATCGGCAGCATTGTTAGTGTTGATAGTTGCCGGAAGGCCTATTATGCAGCTTTGTCCCAGTGAAACCCCATCTTTGGACAGTAATTTGTGTAAGGGAACTGCAATAATTTCAAAGTGCCAGATGAACTTTCGATAATATCCTGCCTGACCAAAAAATAGGCAAGCGGCTTTGATTGTTTGAGGCCTTGGCCAGTCGATAATGAACTAGATTTTTAGAGGATCCACTGCGATGCATTGCTCCGAAATTACATAACCGAAATAGTCGACCTATTGAACATCAAACCTGCATTTTTTTTTCCTTTGACAAATAATAGGTTAGCTAGCCTGCAAAATATCAAAAGCTGTGTGCCAAGTGCTCCTTTAGAATTTGAAATGAATTAATATACCGTAAAAGAAAACTAAAATAAAATTTCTAAAACGGGAACGAAATAAATCATTCATCAAATTCAGCATTACAAATTAATTTTAAAAACAAATTTCAAAATATTTTTAAAAACAAATTTCAAAATATTGCACCTTTTCATTTGGGCCTGTTAAGTTTGAGAACAATTTTTGATTGGGTTTGGGCTTCAAACCAAAAACCACGTTACACAAAATGAATATCTGAAACCCAAATTTCAAATTTTATTTCCTCCACTCCAAATCGCGACCCTCCTCGTTCCCTCCTTCACTCCAACGGACGTGCGACTGCAGTCCGTCGATTTCTTCCACACAGCGCTCGGCTCTTTCCAGGCCAAATGGTAGTCTCCTCTGAAGGTCGCGTTCGGACCGCTTCTCGTCTGAACAGCAAGGACGACTGGTACTGAAAGACTTCGCATAGAGCAGCTCTCCCGGACACTGCCCAAGTTATCTTTCTTCTGTATCGTTCGGGTCGCCATCTCCATCTTCATCTTTCCACTTACGCTTTGCCCAAATTTCCTTCTTTTTGGTGGGGAATCGGCACACTGTTGCTGCAGAAACACTCCAGTACATGTGATGAAGTAGCCTGTAGCAGCACCAGCAACACTTCAGTGGGTGCAAACATAGCTGATTATTTAGCTACTAAACGGAGGAAGAAATCTGCCACATGCAATGTATATAGTGCTGCAGTTAGTTAGTTAGAAAGTGATGTCACTGTACAGCTGTACTTAGGGAGTACTTACCCTATATAATTAGCTATTGTACAGAATTGATAATTATGTGTTCATAATAATAATATCTCAGATTCCAGAAGTTTCACGGATCCTCTTTCTTCTCTGTTCTCTTGAGTTCATCTCTTTGCTGGTTTTCACAGTTGCCCTAAATTGCGCAGGCATTTGGGGTTTTTCAATTGGCCGGAAAAACGGGAATTATCTGGAATCGCTGTCATCCTCACTTCATCGCCCATTTTCGTGGCGAGTATTTTCTTGGGCTATTTACTTGTATTCTATACGCAACTATTGTTCATCTCTGAGAGCATAGTTTCTATTATTTCCTTTATTGGCATGTGGACTTTATGTATGATTTCTGTTTTCAAGTACGAAGACGAAGCCTTTGGTTTGCTTCAGTTTTTTCATCGGTTGTTTTACAGGCACAAAGCCTTTGTGGTTTGTTTCTACATTTGGTTTGCGTTCAATTACAAATTGCATTAGCTCAAGTTGAAGTTTGGTTGGTGCGATCAATTGGATTGAATTGATCTGTTTTGTGGTCTTCGACTCAGCAACTTTGATTGTTTTGTTCCTGGAATAGGAAACTTGATCATGGCTGATGATGATGTGGAGAACGAGACATTTGTTTTACAGTCGGGGATTTCCCAGTTGCTGATCCTCTTGCACCTTCAAAATGAAAATTTCCTTCATGAAATCATCAGCAATGCTTCCCAGGTAAATTGTGTTTTCTTTATGTAACGATGTGCTATCTGTAAACAAATTTTGGTGTGCTTGGTTGTTTTTTCTCTTTCCCTTTTCTTTTCAAACTAAACTGAGTTTTATTTGTTATTGAAGACTTTGGATAAGATTCGTGTTCAAAATTTGACGGACAAGAGCAAGGTTTCCCCATCGGAGTTGTTTATCAAGATTGTTCCTGATAAAGTTGACAAAACCCTGTCCATCAACGACAGTGGTTCCAAAGTCACCCTCTACTTCACAGATAATCAAGTATGTTGTTGCGTTTTTTCTTTTTTTTCAGTTCTGTTTTAATTCCTGACCTATTTTTTTAGTTCTGTTTCAACTCTTTGTGTTCGGTTTTAACTACTGACTTTTTTTTCCTTTTGAACTCCTCTGTTTGAACTCTTTGTGTTCTTTTTTTAACTCCTGCCTTGTTTTAATTCTGTTTTGTCCCTTGAGTTTTGTTAGTTGGGATACTTGGAAGAGAGGAACATCATTGAATTTGTCCAGAAGAACTTTCAAGTCGTCCCCGGTCCAGTTTCTTTGAAGACAGATGCACATGCATGGGATTTAGTTTCCATCACTAGGCTGCCAGATTTGTTCCCAGATTTGTTGCTCACCATAGCTCAGAAGTGTCTGAATTCTTCGGTGGAAGATTTTTATGCCGCGAGAGGAGTGTGTTCCCCCTGGAGGTATTTGATCAAAGAAGCGGTAGAGATGAATTATTTTCATAAGTCATGGCCGAGCTGTCCTCTCCTCTTGTATACAGAAACAGATCATGAAGACTACTATTTCTTAAGTCTATCGAAAGACAAGGTGTGCATGAGGTTTAAAATGCCGAATATAATGAAAGGCAAGCGGCACGTGGAATGTGGATTTGGTTGGTTACTCTCTTCATATGACAACAAATATCAACTGATTAATCCAATTTCACTCAAATCTTTTGAGTTGCCTGGGATTCCATCTCTATTGGGTGAAGAAAGGAGGTTTGTGCGCGACGAATGGAGTTACAATACTATTCTGCATGCAATTCTTTCCGAGAATCCAGCTGCGTCTACTAATTTCATTTTGCTGGTAATTAGCCGCTCACTCATGGGCTTGTGGCGGCAGAGGGATACCGAGTGGATTGTATTGGAAGCATTGGGGATACCATCTAAGATGAATAATCTTGACTTTCTAGAAGTTGCGGATGATGGCAAGCGTTATGTGCGCCATGGGAATTACTACCGTGGAAAATTTTATATGGTAAACTATGTTGGAGATGTGTTCATGTGGGATCCTTTGACCAACATGACCCAGGCGCTGCATATATTTTCTGTGGATCGAAATCTAACTTTGGGCAAAGCCTTATTTTTGGTGGAATCTTCTCAGGGGGATTTACTTTTAGTTGGTGTGTTGTTGCGATTGCCTGCGGATAGACTGAATGTCTCTCGCAGTGGTGAAAGAGTAATTGATATGGAAGCCATCCGATTTAGAAACAGTGCTAGTGATGACTCCCTCATTATATACGGTGATAAAACCGTAATTCTTTTGGATATCAGGGATAATACATGGACAGAAAAGGATGATTTGGGAGGAGATGCCATTTTTCTAGGCCCGAATCGGGCTTTCTCCATTCGAGCAAGAGATTTTACAAATGTGATGCCTAATCAGATTTATAAGATAAGGCGAAAGGTGAATCAGAGACGAACAGGAACAACACCGGCAAGGCAGTTGATGTGGATAGCTCCATCCTCATTCTAGAGTAGTGACTTTTCCAGAATAGCGAGTTAAAGAGTAAACTTGATCCCACATGTTGTTTTGTATGACATTTGCACTTTTGAGATTGTATGGATCCATGTTGGATGTAGAAATTTTTCCAAGATTTGCTTTTGTTGAGGAAAGTGGATTTATGTAAAAGAGGAAAAAGATGAATTAGATTTTGAGGGTTGTTTTGAATTTGAGTTGAATGGTTCTATTCTGAGATTGTAGTTTCTGAATTTTGTGTATTTACCCCTACTGTACTGTAAAATTACTAGCACTCATCTTATTTCAAGCTTTTGGGACAGATGCTTTATTATGTGTTAACAACGGGTGCCTGGTTGCAAACGCTGGGAGAAGAATATTGTGACGGGCCTGTTCGGAACTGAAATCTGAAACTTGATTTGGGCTGTTTTCACTTTGAAACCCAAAAAAATCCCCAAAACATTGTTCGGAACTACTGCCTCCCAAAACAGTCTTGAAACACATTTTTCACTCCCTCATCTATCTTCCGCTTTGAAAGGAAATCGCCAAAATCCAGTGAAGGCAAGAAACGCGCCCCCGGCGACTGAAGAGATCGGCTTCAACCCATCGGCAGGAGACCGATTGACGATAGATGGCGGCAGTGTCGACATAAGTTTTGCGGTTCCGATTCTCAAAATCCTTCTCCTTCCGGTTGACATTCGTGAAGTGTCGCGACTGTGGTGCGTTCGCCACTTCAACCTCCGACGACGGTGCTTGGCTGAGCTTCGTAAAATTTGGTAAAATCAACATCAACATCTCCATTTTCATCTTCATCTTCATTTGCATCTTCATATATGAACCAATTTATGGGAAAAAAATGTTCAATTTCTCGGTGATGTTCGGATGTACTATTGACCTAGTTTTAGCCCTCTTTCCACTACCCATTGGAAAAATTTGGTGAGACTGCTTCTGTTCAGATGCGTCATTGTTGTCGTCGTATTCGTTTCACTCCGGCGTATTCTTTAGCCTTTTTTTTCTGAATCCATCGGTTTGAACATTTTTAAATCACATTATTTCTCTGGTATTATGTTGAAACACTGCAGTTTTCAGTCAAATGCCCTTTTCTGGGTGGCTTAAAGATTTGCAGTAGCACTTCTTGCGTTTGTACTGAAGCTAGTTGAAAAAAAAATGCTGTTTTGGTAATCAACTTTGTCTACATTGTTATTGGTGGCCCAGGGGTGAGCAAATACCCGGGTGGCGGGAGTCAGAACCGGACCCGAACCGAAATTAACCCTATTTTTCGGGTCGGTTTGGTTCCACACCCCAAACTTTCGGGACAATTTTGGGACGGGGCGAAGAAGTTCAAAACACAATTACCCTAGCCTTCCTTTTCTTCTCCTTCGTTCGTCCCACTGTCGAGACTTCCGCCGGAGCCACCCTTATCAACCGCCGCCGGCAGTCTTCCTCGTCACCATCGAAGGCTTCCGCCGGAGCTGCCCTTAACACGGGTTAGAGCAATTAGTGTTGCTCTTTGGATGCAAAGCTTGCTCTTTTGAAACCTCTCTCAGTCTAGTCAGTGGCGCCGTCTCTGTAGTCTCTCTCGTCTCTCTCACTCTCCTTTCTCGGATCTGCTCTGAAGCTCCTAAATCCCGCCTATCGGTAACTAAACCCTTCTCTTCATCTGGGCTCTTTTCAATTTTGTTGTTTTCTTTACGCACTTTGCCGCCTACTTTGTTCCGTTTCTGGGCTCTTTTCAATTTTGTTTGTTTTAATGTTGGTGTTTTCTCGGAAGAGATCTGTGTTGTGATATGCTTGATTAGCATGTGAGCTAGGTATTGGTTATAGAAAAAACCTCTCAACTTAATGCACTTCTGAACTGTAAATTTTCTGGGCGTCAGTTTTGTAAAGTTAATGATTTTGCTAGCTAACTTCACTTTCTGACTTTATTTTCCCCCCGGTCATATTTGTGTTACTTTTTACTAGAGCATCACCAGACGTCATACTGGTACAGCTGTTGGATATTATTGCAGTAGTTTGGAATTAGTTGCAACTGAAAATAACCATTAAAGTAATGCAGAGTTTGGTGGTTGTAGTGTCTTGCACTGAAATGAAAGTAATGAATGTTTACTCATTATGATTGGTTAATTCACGTAGTTTGTTACCTATCGGCAACTAAGGAAATTTGCTTGTGGTTTCAGTTAAGGAGTGCATTGGATCCCAAGAGACATTACAAGAAAGGTGACTCAAGATCGAAATCTCTTCCCAAGTACTTTCAGGCAAGTTCCTAAATGACCATCCTTTACCGTTTCGTGCTTAGCCTTTAGTAATTGGTTCTTATCTTACATGCTGGTGCGCAATTATATAGTGAGTGACTGTGTTCACGCTTTAATAACTCTATTGCTTGACATCCTGTATGCTGTAAAAGTGAAATTACTTGCTGATTGAAAAAAAAAAAAAAAAAAGAGTAAAATTGGTTTGGGGTTACATTTCATCAGGAGGGGTTTGTGGTAGAGTCTGCTTCAGAGTACTATACAGGTCGACTTACTAAGAAGGAGAGGAAGGCTACCCTTGCTGATGAGCTGCTCTCTGATGCCAACCTTGCACAGTACAAGTATGGAAGGATTTTTTTTTTTTTTTTTCGTGGGTCTCAACATGTCAAACTTTATGACTTGGTTTAAGTTGGTTCCATTAGTTGGTGACTTGGTGGTGGAATTCGTTTGTGATCGAATTCAGCCTTATTATATTTCACATTCAAGTTAACGACATCAGTATGAAATCCTTAATTCAAAGTGCAGCTAAATCCAACTAATTTACTCAAATTTATCAATCAGCTCTAGATTTTCTTTACTCCGTGTCTTGTCTCAGGTACTGGTTATAACAATATATTTTTATTCCACATTGTGAATCTATATTTCTTAATTTTTGAAATTTTGCATTATAGGGCTGAAGGAAGTACAAGTTCAAGACAGATTGCATTTTATGATTGAGAAATGTATATTTTGATTTACATGTCAATTTAACCTTGTAGGCTGTAATACTAATTTTGGTTACAAGTACAAACGTAACAGTAGTATATTTTGATTACAAGAACAATACAAATTGAATACAGGGCAAATGAAGCGACTTACTAATGTTAATGTGAAAATTCATTACTAAGTTTATGGATCACGAGAGTGGGTTATAATAGTTAATATTATAAATATAAAATACGAGTAATAAAACTTATTGTGTAATATGATTTTGTTATAAAAATAAGAGAAATTTAATAAATCAAATAAAATGTGTTCTATTCATACATTTAAGAAGTACAATTTGAAAGGGAAGGAACCAAAAAAAAAAAAAAGTCCGACCCGACCCAGAAACCCGACCCGACCAACCGGGTCGGGTCTGAATATGGCCCAGACCCGACCGGGTCGGGTAAGAGTGATTGCTCACCCCTATCTACAACCAACGCTTCATATCTTTCACCGCCACCACCCTTGCCGCAAATCCATCTCCGGCACTACGACTTTGATCTCTTCCACCACCACCACCACCGCCTCTCTATTACATCTGCCTCCAACACCAACCCCACGTGGCCAGCCCTGCAATCAACAAACCCATCTCTGTCACCAAGGTTTCCATCTCTTTCGCCACCCCACCGCCTCTCGGCTTCAGGCTGCCTCCACCAGCCCAACGCCGCCACTCCTACTACTAGAAAATACATCTCATCCAAAAAATTCAGAAACCAGTAACATACTTTCCACAATCTTTGAAAGTAAATCGGGACTTTGCAGTCTAATTTCTTTTATTTGTGACCCATTCAAATATCTTCTGCTAAACTTAGATAAATTCAAATTTATAATTCTTGTAATTTATTTGCCCAGAATTTGAAATGGTTATAACTGAACTACAAACATGTTCTTTATATTGATGAAGAAATCAAAGACGGTCTTCAAGTGAGGGAGAGGTGTGGATTGGATGATGATTTAAATATTATGAGATTTGATTTGATGTTGGAGAGGGAGGGGATAGGTTTGGGAGTGGTGGCTACGGCTGTGATGAGTTGAGGAGAAGGAGGTACAATATTGAAGGTAATGGTTTCGTGGCGGTGAGAAGGGAGGTCTGTATAAATTGGGGAGGGAGGGGAGTGGTGGGTTATTTAATTTGATAATTTAATAATTAAATGACTGAGGTGAAAATGGGAGGTCTGTGCAAATGAATGATTTAATAATTTGACGTGTCAAGTTTGAATAATCAACTAATTGACCAACTCAGCAACAAGTTAGATGATGTGACAAGTATATGTTTCTGGGAGGGTCACGAATGCACCCTTTCAATAACGTCAGGGTAATTTAATGTTATGCGATTGATCAATGAAATGCATATTCACAAAATCAAAATTCTAAATGGTGTATTTATTGCAGTATAATATTTATAAATAAACAAAGATTAAAACTATAAATTATTAAACAAATATTATATCTGAAAACATAAAATTAAAATTAAATACATCAAAACAAACAAGAAAGAAAATTTTTATTAGACATTTTCAATATTATAACCTTTAGGGTGCATAATTGAAAAATAATTTCACAACATTATTGCAAATAAAAATTTGTTTTCTCTTTTATACATTTTTTTTCTATGATCTTGATACAGAGTAGTTAAATATTTTTATGTACAACAGGTACATGCTCAATGGCCTTTCATGCCACTATGATAACATTTATTATCCAATTTGTTTTTACTTTTATATTTCTTCTCTCAACTCTCTCACTTCTGGTGTTGTTATGATTTTACACTTCTGGTGTATGATTATTCTTCCACTTTTGGTGGTGACTTCAATATATATGTATATTCATAATTACAATAGTTAATATAGATCCCGCATTCACGACTGCGATTTTGTGCATTAAATAAATGAATAATTATAACATTGACTTCGGGAAATGGAACCTTTATGTATTATAGGAACTCATGATTCTCACATTTATTTCGGGAAATGAAAATTTCACGCATAATAGGGATGCATAGCTATCATTTACTTTAGGAAATGGAGCAACTTTATTGGACAAGGCTCGTGAGTTTTCAATAAAACTCATTATTTTGTTCCATGACAAAAAGAAAGTAAATCAATATATAATAATCCAAATAAACGTTGTTTAACAATCACATCTCTCTTTCAAATTTGTCAACAGGATAAACTGATATTTTGAGTTCAAGTGCCCAAATTTCAACACTAATGTTATTACCTTCACCGTTTCAATTATATTTTTCAATTATGTAAAAAATATATACGGATGTAAAATATCAAAATATGCATTAATAGCATTATGATATGGGTCATAGCCATAATGCAATCAGAAAAGAATAATATATATAATTATAATTATTGCTTTTATGAGTGACAACTATTATAACTTGTATACAAACAAGTTCTCAAATCATTCTCGCTATAATTCAATTCACCAAAATAAAAAATTAAGTATATCACACTAAAATTTTAAAGCACATAATATTTTATTGTTTGTAGCTATGTACGTCTTGTAGATATATATATATATATATATATATTAAAAATATAACACAAAAGTATATATATATTTTTAATTTTCTCTTAGGAATCATGGAGGCATATATATATATATATATAATATTCAAATAAATGCATGCTTGATCAAATTTGCATAGCGATCATTAGAGAAATATCCTAACAGATAATAGGTTTAAATCTTGGGATTATCTCATATCGGATTATAGTTCCAAACCTTCGGTGATTCCATATCGGTATAAATTCTCCTTAACGACCAACCAACCTCAATTGGGTAGAGTTCGTGCTGATAACGTGTTATAAAATAATTACTATAATATAACTATATAAGTTGGTAGTAGATAAATAAATAAAAGAATAAGATGAGAACAAAAGACTAAAGAGAAATAGAGGTCAGTCTTTGTTCATACTTTTATTCCTTCCATCTCATTCTTGACTTATGCCTTTATATATGAATAAATCATTTACATTTCATGAAAGCAAGACAACTAAAAAGTATTACTAAATACATAAGAACTTAATTAAAGGGGTAGATGAAAAGATAGAAAAATAAAAAGACATTCATACATCAGTTTTCAAAATATATCTTTTATCTCCCAAGTTGTTACTATTTCACACCAACCTAAAATGAATAGTTTATTTATAAAGTAGTACTATACATTTAAGCCTAGATGCTTTTAAGAATTAAATTTATACTTTTTTAACTTAAATTTAAATTTAAAAAGTATCACTTAGGTCTGTTTGATAAACTAATGAAACATTTTGATGTGAATCTTCACCGATGCGAATGAGATATGTGTTGATGTGACGCAAAAAGAGTGTTCTTCCAATGGTGCTTCTCACGGCCCAATAAAAGCTCTCGAACTGCAAGGCCCAATTTGAGAAGAACTTCACTGCAAAAGGGAATAAATAGACTGGGAACCGATCTGGGTAGCTCGGATTGGCAAGGACGACAGAAAGGCGTGATTTGTATTGTTCCAGTGATAACTGTGAATTGATCAAGAGAAAAGCGAGGCTTTCCCCCCTGTATGAGCTCCGACGGTCAAGTTAGAAGAGTTGGAGAAGATAAACAGCATTGACAATTGCTCAAATGGTAAAAGTTGCGTACCTCACTAAGTCTGAAGACTTAGTATATATACCTCCAAGTTGAAATGAGTCCGTTGAACACTTATGACTGACATGTTTACCTGCTCCTTCTGTTTAGCGTGGCGTGTACGTTACTGTCTTGACCGGATTTCGTGAGTTTCTTTCTCTTAGAAGATCCGAAAATCTCTGCACATATTTAAAAAGATATACCTACTCTGATGATTTTCACCTACTGTGTCAGTGAGGTAGCGTAATCCGATCTAACTATCTTAGCTTGATTAGGCCGATATGGAAGTGAGAAACTAACAAGGCATTCTAAAGTTTAAGGTCCGACCTAAACCTTAAAAAGAGATACCGCTAGGCTCAGTTTTATGGTTTTGACCGACTTAAGTTTGTAACCGAAGTACTACTTGGCTTGGTGTGAATGATTTATCCGACCTAAGCGGGGTTTTGGGCTTTCTACGCGTCTTTTTATCCTTCATTGTATCTTTGTTTTAGTCCATTGGGCTAGGCCCAAGGGAGGTTCAATTTTAGGCACACTAACAAGTCCCCCCAGTATTAGGTTTTACCGATCTAAAACTTAATATTCTTTGCGTTTTTTCGAGTTAAAACTTTGCCAAAGTATTTATCATGTATTCTCCGATATCAGTATGAGTCAATTTTCCGAGCTAAAGCGTGATACTTACTATGTTTTACTAAGCTAGAAACGGGACTAACGCATTTATCAAATGTTCATCCGACCTACAGATTATCGAATATGACAAAAAGAATACTAGACATAATTAAGAAATCCGATCTACAGAAAAATATCATGTCAGCCGATTCATAGATAATAATTGCAGTACTGACCTAAAGAAGTTGAACAAAATATTGACTAAATCAATGAATGCAGTAATAAACGCGTACCTTTGTGTTACCCAAAATCTGGTCGAAGAGTCGGGACGTGACAGGGCACGTCTTCACAATTATTGAGGTAGCCGGTATGACTTCCCACGCTTTTACTACCTTCGAGGCAGTATTAAAGGCTCCAACGATTGGTTTGTCCGTGTCTATTCACTCTCCCCAAGGTTTTCCTATAAAAGTCAAAGGAGTTTTGGCCTTGGCATTATTGTGTCGAGCATTTCCTGAAGAGAGAAAGAAACTCTGTGCTCTCCCTCTTCTCGCCGAAGTTATAGTTCATTGCCTCGTTCTGTCGGAGTTGCTTTTCTGATTTGATGTCTTTGTCCGTGCTACCGCTTTGCCGTTGCCGCAGCTCTGCCGTCGTGATTCCATACCTCTATTCGATAAACCGCCATGGCTTCAGAAAGGAGTTCCGGCACCGGAGCATCTAGCCAAAACCCCTCCTCAGGTCAGTCCATCCTTCCTCTTTCTTTTTACAAATGAATTGCTGGTTTAGCTATGAATTTCTGGAAATGTTGATGTATGAACCCTCCGTAGGATCTGTTATCTGAATTTATGCATGATTCTGGTGCCTTTTTTACTGCTTCCTGTAGATACGGCCGCCTTATATGATTTTCACCCAGAAGAGATAGCTTCCGAACTTACTAGGGTAGAATTAGAAACCCTAGAATCGATCCATTGCCTCGACCCATCTATCCAAACCCGTCTGCCCACACCCGAGGAAAGAATAACTAGCACTTCTGAGGGTTGGGTCGGTATATACGAATATCACATAAAATTCGGGCTAAGGTTTCCGGCCCCACATTTTTTAAATGAACTGTGTGACTACTTAGAAATCGGGCTGAGCCAATTAGTACCCAACGCCCTTAGGTTTTTGGTGGGGTTTATGTGTGTCTGTTTCGGGGCTAGGATCCGACCCATCGTAGATTTGTTCTTCCAATTTTACACCGTCCGTCAGTATCCTTATGGGCAGGGGTGGGTGTCGTTCCAAAAATGTAGAAATGGGCCCATACTTATAACCGACTCCCCAGATACTAACAAACATTGGAGGGCGAGGTTCTTTATGGTGAAGGCTGACGAAGCAAATCTCCCTTGCCGTTGGTCCAAGTTTATTGTGCTGGCGGATCAAACCCGAGATAAGTCTAACCCCGTAGTGCAGTCGGACTATAAGGCGTGAAGGTCTTTCACCAGCTCCGAAAAATACTCTGTTAAGTACCCTTCAGAGGGCCTTCTTGTCTGGGCCGGGCTGAGCCAAGCCCCCGATGTAGAGGAAGAATGTAAATACCTGTCTCTGATCTTTTATTTATCGTCTTCTCACCCTTCCTAGATCGGTGATTCTGATATTTGTATGTTGTTTGTTTTCAGGTGGCTTTAGCGGGTTTGGCCGAAAGAAGAAGTCCAACAAGCCAGCAGCGGCTTCGGGGTCTTCGAAGAGACCTGCTGAGATCGAACTAACGGAGGAAGTTGAAGTCGCTGATCCTCCTACCTCGGCCCTAGTACCTTGGGCTTCAAAGAAAAGCAGGCCAATCCCTGCGGAAGTTCAGGCGGCCAAAGCTGCCAAGGCCTTACAACTGCTGATGGATTCCTCTATGGGATCTGCGCTACCGAGCCCGGATGAGCTATTGGGGCCCGTGGACCCGTTATCTAAGGAAAGGGTCATAATGCTGAAGGAGCAAAGGGAGAGACCGAGCTTCCTAGCCCGGCCTATATACCAGTCCCACTTGGCGGAGCCTCTGCCCGATGACGTTAGGCCATACACGGAATTGGTGGCCGAATCCCATAGCTCCCTTGTGGAGATCGTGGAGATGAGCGGCCAGATAAGAAAGACCATTGACCAGTTGGCACAGCAAGAGGCCTTTCTGGCTTCACACATAAAAAGGCTAAGCTTCGAGACTCATTGTTAGTTCTTGAGAATAAATGATTACCTTGTGTGATACTTTTATAAGACCCTTAATCGGATTTTGCAGGTCGGTGTAAATTATGCAGCTACGGCCAAGAGGACGACAGCTTTGGATATTCTGGCCCAAAGCTACGAGCAAGAGAGGTCGAAGAAGCCGGCCGAGGCGATCGAAGACTTGGAGATGAAGCTGGGGGTTGAGTCCAGCAAAGTCACGAAGCTTCAGGCTACCAACACTGAGCTCTACTCAGAAAACCAAGAGCTCAGCACCAAGGCCAGCCAGCTGGCGACAAGGAATCAGGGCTTGGAGGCCGAAGTGGCCGCCTGAAGGAAGAGAAGGCTGCCTTGTTGAAGGCTGCGGAGGAGGAGGCAAATAAGTCTGCTGAGCTGCTCAGCCCGACAGAGGTCGAAGCTGCGCGCCAAGCTGCTTTGCGATGGTGGACCTGATGAACCGGCACTTCTTGGAGCTAATCCAGTGCGGGTACACCTTGTGCTGGGACGAGCTAAGAGGCCCCATGTCGGTTGAGAGCGTTCCTTCAGACTCTATGGCCCATACGTCTTTGCTTCCTAAGGGCCGTGATCCCTTTGATCTGGTCGAAGAGATCAAGCAGGAATGCCGAGCTAATGGGATTCCCTTACCAGAGAATGTCGAGGAGGAAGAACCCGAAACCGACCCCAAGGAGGCAGCCGATGAAGAAGCGACCTCTCAAGCTCCTCATTTTTAGCTTTTCTTTGTATTTTACTTTCCGAAGAATATTTTTAATCTTGGAACAGCTTTGTACTGGGCCCATTTATTGAATAAATGTCTTCTTCTTTTTTCACCATCTTGAGTTCGATATTTTTCCTGACCTGAACTTTAACTGCTTCATAGATAGTATTTTCTTAAGTGTGTTGCGTTCCAAGCCATCGGAATCAGCTGTTCTTGCAAATCTTCCAAAACATAACTTCTAGTAGGTCAGGCTTCGATCACCCGGTAAGGCCCTTCCCAATTAGATACTAACTTGCCATGTTCTTGCGGTTTGCTGATAGCTCGGTTTCGTAAAACTAAGTCTCCTGGTACAAAGGCCCGATGTTTGACCCGAGCGTTATAGTGTTGTCGAACTAAATTTTTGTAATTTAGTTGGTGTACATAGGCAGTGTCCCGAGCTTCTTCCATCAAGTCCAAGCTAAGCTCCAAGTTTTTCCGATTCTGGTCCCTTTCGAAATGCATGACTCGGGGGGCACCACTTTATATTTCTGGGGGGATAACAGCAATGACCCCAAATGCTAGCTCGAAAGGGGTCTTCCCCGTAGCCGATTTAGGCGTAGTTCGGTGGCACCATAGTACATGAGACAGCTGTTCTACCCAATTCTTGCCCTTATCCTCTAACCTGGTTTTCAACCCGTGCAACAAAGTTCGGTTTGTGAGTTTCACTTGCCCATTTGCCGGAGGATGAGCTACAGATGCAAAACGTTGGGTGATACCAAGCTTTGAACAAAAAGCTGTGAACTCCTTGGATTCGAACTGGGTCCCATTGTCCGAGATACCGAGTTGGGCACGCCGAACCGACAGATGACTTGCCTCAAAAGAAAACGAGCTACAGTTCGCCCGGTAATGTTTGTCAATGCCTCGGCTTCCACCTATTTTGTGAAAGTCTATGGCCACAACAAGATAATGACAAGAACTGATCTTAGGAAACGGCCCCATAAGATCTATCCCCCATTCCGCAAAAGGCCAAGGGGCAATTATCCCAGTAAAGCTGGAGGCTGGCAACCTGTGAATTGTCGCGTTGTGTTGGCAACTGGGACAACGTTAAACATATTCTACTGTTTTCTGGAATAACCGGGGCCAATAAAACCCAGGCCCGATTATTTTCTTGGATAAATTTCGAGCCCCAATGTGAGACCCACAGTCTCCTTGATGTACTTCCTTCAGCACGGCTTCTACTTCTCCTGAACCCAAGCACTTTAGTAAGGGCATCAAGAAACCCTTTTTATACAGATCCTCCCCGACTATTTGATAATGTTCAGCATTTTTTCGTATTCGTTGTGCTTCCTTTCGTGAATCTGGTAAAGTACCATTTTGTAAATACTGCCATAGAGGAAATCTCCAATCTTGACCTTCACTTATGGACAAGATTGCTGATTCGGCTGCACTCCTGGTCTGTACTTCCTCTACTAGAACGCTTTTAGTCAGATGAGAGAAAACGAAGAAGCTAATTTGGACAAGGCATATGTATTGGTGTTTTTACTCCGTGGAACCCGCTTTATAGTCCATTTTGGAAAAATTTTCAGCTGCTGCTGTACCAGTGCTAAATATTTCTCCATTTGCCGATCCTTAGCCTTATACTTCCCCAAAATTTGTTTAACTACAAGCTGGGAGTCTGAACAAATTTTTAGATTCCTGACCCCCAGTTTTTAAGCTAATTTTAGACCGGCTATCATGGCTTCGTATTCTGCTTCATTATTGGTGACCGTAAAACAGAATCGTAGAGCATAAGTGAGGACTTCCCCAACAGGGCTGGTGAAGATGATCCCCGCACCTGATCTGGACTGGCTGGAGGCACCATCGATGTAGAGTGTCCATGAATCATCACCTTTTGCCATGGTTAAAAGAAGATCGGTTTCTTGTGTCGGGCCAGGCATACCTTCCTGGGTGTCTGATACTCCCTCAGCTATGAAATCTGCTAATACTTGCCCTTTGACTGCGGTGCGAGAGGCAAAGGTGATGTCGTATTCCCCCAATTCGATGGCCCATTTGGTGAGGTGGCCAGAAATCCCTGCCTTCTGCAAGACCGCTTTGAGAGGTGCGTCGGTATAGATGGTGACTCCGTGGGAGTTGAAATAAGGCCGGAGACATCGTGTGGAGTGAACTAAAGCTAAGATTAGTTTTTCCAGGCTAGAATAGTTTTTCTCTGCTACCTGCAAAACTTTGCTAACAAAATAGATGGGTCTTTGAACCCGGTTATCTTCTCGAAGCAAAACCGAGCTAATTACGGATTCAGTGGTAGCTATATACATATATAATTGTTCTCCAAGAATAGACATGGTTAAAGATGGCAAAGAAGCTAAATACGTTTTTAGTTGTTCAAAAGCAGTTTGGCATTCCGAAATCCACACAAATTTATCTGTTTTCTTTAAAATGCTAAAAAATGGTAAGGCTCGCTCTGCCGACCGAGTTAAAAACCGATTCAAGGCTGCTAGTCTACCCGTTAATTGTTGTACTTCACGAATTGATCTAGGTGGATGCATTTGCAAGACAACTTCTACTTTCTTTGGATTAACCGAGATACCCCCCTCAGAAACCATGCAACCTAAGAACTTCCCCGAAGTAGCCCCAAAGACACATTTTTTTGAATTTAGCCTTAATTGATATTGGACAAGAGTTTCAAGTGTTTCATATAAATCAAGCAAATAGGTAGACTCATCCTTACTTTTAACAAGCAAATAATCAATATACGCTTCCATGTTCTGACCTAACTGGTTTTTGAAAATTTTATTTATCAAGCACTGAAAAGTAGCTCTGGCATTCTTCAAACCGAAAGGCATAGTAATAAAACAATAAGTACCTTTATCTGTGATGAAAGATGTTTTTTCCTCGTCTTCTTTAGCCATAAAGATCTGGTGATAGCCCTTGTAAGCATCCAAGAAGTTAAGGAAGCGGAATCCAGCTATGGCGTCGACCAGAACGTCGATCAAAGGTAGGGGGAACCAGTCTTTGGGGCAGGCTTTGTTTAGGTCGGTAAAATCTATGCACATACGCCACGAACCATCGGGCTTGGGAACCAACACAGGGTTAGCTAGCCATTCAGGATAATTTACTTCTCGAATGATACGTACCTCCAATAGGGCGTTGACTTTGATCTCCACGTATTTTCTGCGTTCTACTACAAGGTTACACTTTCCTTGATGAACCGGCCTATGATGGGCATCAATGGACAGCCTGTGTTCAATGATATTTCTAGAAATGCCAGGCATGTCTTCCGGCCCCCAAGCAAAGACTTCCGTAAACTCACGCAAAAGGTTAAGTAAATCATGTTGTAACTGAGGAGGTAAATCAGCCCCAATTTTAATTACCTTGTTTGGATCGGCAGCCAGGGGGATGATCTTCACCTCAGCCCCTGCTTCAATGGACCAGTCTGAGCTACCTGTCAGGTCGGTGATATTAATTGGATGAGTAATATTTCCTGGGAGGGTAGGCGGCGAAGCTCGGGGCGTGGAGGTCGGAATGACTGCAGAGACAACTTTTGATTTCCGATCTGTAGGTGTCTGTTCCCTTAGGGAAGCCATGTAATATTGTTTAGCCTGTATGACATCACAACGAAGAGTGGATACCCCACCCATGGTGGAGAATTTTAAAAGCATATGCATGGTAGACGCAATGGCCTGAAATTGGTTTAGTCCAGGCCGACCCAAGTACACATTGTAAGGTGAGGGTTCATCAATGACTACAAAGTCTATGGTTTCTGTACGTTTAAGCTGTCCAGCTATCAACGTGACCGGTATGCTTAACTGTCTCACAGGAATAATATGGTGGTTGCCAAAGCCAATCAAGGGTGTACGTACTGGATTTAAATGTGCCTTATGTAACTGACATCGTGCCAACGCTTTGGTAGTAATTATATTACTAGAGCTACCCGTGTCTAGCAATGTCCTACGTACTTGATAATTAGAAATATAACAAGCGATCACTAGTGGATCGTCACAATTGTAAGGCAAGAAAATATCACTGTCATCAAAAGTAATTACTGGTGCCATGACTTCCGCTTTACGCTTACCTAAAACGTTGTTTCTTTGTCGATATACCTATTTTCTTTGGCGATTAGAGTCGCCCTGGGTCGGTTCTCCAGCTATGATATTCACGACCCCAGCTATGGTTAGGTCGGCTCCAGCCCCAGCGTTTGGGGCTCGGGGGTCGGGTTGGGAACATTCTCGAGCAAAATGACCGGGCTCTCCACACCGGTAGCATCCGGTAGGGCTTTCCCGAGTTGCCGAAGCCGCGGGTTTGGGCAAAGGGGCTACTTGTGTATATTGGGGCAGTTTCCCAGCTTGAATAAGTTTTGCTATTTCTGCAGCCAAATCTCGACAATTATTAGTATTGTGACCAATGTGTTTATGATAGTTACAATACCTGCCAGGATTGAGCCGATCCGTTGGACCGGTCATGGGGCGGGCTGGGGGTAATAATCCTTGATGTTGGATGGCCGCGTATATGTCAGCTCGTGGAACGGAGAAAGGTTCGACCACCTGCACAGTGTTAACACTTACCCCGGTCTTCGGGATAGGGTTAGTGTTACTCATAAAATTTTGCTTCTTACTTCCTCCCGGGGGAGGAATCGGGGAAGAAGCTCTTCTCTTACCATATAAGTCGGAAAAATCTCTTTCTCATTTCTGTTTTATGGCTGCAGTATCCTCAATAACAGCAAAGTTAACAACAGTGACCATCATTTCAAAATAAGAATGTGGAGGTCGGATCGCAAGTTCTGTAGCTAAAGGTCCTGACCATAACCCGTTAATAAATGACCCCATCATAATCCTATCATCTTTTTCATGGCATTGCCTAGATTCTACGTTAAATCGGTCTATGTAGGCCTGCAATCCCTCCCCTACTCTTTGAGTTATATTCATTAAGTGTGAAATAGGTTTAGATAGTATTTTGTTGCCCATAAAATTGGCTAGAAACAAATCACCGAATTGATCCAATAAATGAATGGAGTTTCGAGGTAGAGTACAATACCAATTTATAACTTGACCTTTAAGGGTTAGATGGAATGTCATGCAATGATTGGCATCAGACAAATTGGCAACATCCATGACACTCATGCATTGCATCCAGTGAGCCGTAGGGTCGGTAGTTCCGTCATACTTATCAACCTTACCTAAACCTCTGTAGCCCGGGGGGAATGGTGCTATTTGGATTTCCCAACCAAAAGGATGAGACACCTGAGAAATGGGTCCGGCTCGTCCCAACTGCGCATATCCCTATCTAGGGAGGACTGTTTGACCGGGCTGGGCGTATCCGGTTTGGCCATGAGGGTATCCACCCATTTCGGGATAAGTAGGTAGTGGTCCCCCAGCTGTGAAGTTCCCTGCGCTGGGCCCGGGGTAATAGCTTGGGTTAAGCAAGGGAGAGTACCCTGTGGGGAGCTGCATGGCTCGGCTGGTGCCTATACCGTAATGTTGAAACTGAGCTAGGTTGGACGGAGCTGGGTATCCGGGGTATCCTAATTGGTTAACTTCAGGACCTAGGTGGCTAAATTGGTTTAACGGTTAGGCCAGGCCGGGCTGACCTATCTAACTTGTCTGTGGGCCCAGACCAGGCTGACCTAACTGACTCACTTGCTGTCCTAACATAGGAAAAGGCAGACCCGACATAAAAGGATAATTACTGAGCTGAGCGTTAGGAACCATGAAGGCAGCTGGAAAAGTAGGGGTGACCTGGGTATGAGCTAAGGTGGTGTAAACAAGAGGTGCAGTAGAAAGGGTAGGGAGACCAGATATGTAGTTAGACCCTGAAAAAATGTGAGCTCCTCCAGAGTGGGGAGGGCACCCTGAAACAGCGATAGACTGGGGGGGAAGACTAGAAATCAAAACAACGGAGGGATCAGTCATGGGATTGAACAGAGCTCCCGGTGGGGGAACAGTGGGGACAACTTGCGAACTAAAGGGATGTTCTATGTTAACCAAATCTGGGGCAGTGGTTGTTATGCTTGAGACGAGGGGTTCTACATTGGAAGTAGAGGTGACTGGAATGCTATGGTTCATTAGATGAAATAATTGCGGGAACAAACGGTAAAACTTCTTTATTTCCGCTTGTTCCTGCTGGGGGTGAGATGCTCAACAACGGTGGTGGTAGCTGGCGGTGCGATGGGGGCAGTAGATACTATGGTGACAGTCGGAACTATAGCGGTCGTAACGACGAGATCATCAGTGGTGTTAGATGAAGAAGCACCCAATCCTGAACAGTTTTGAGCTTGCGTCATGGTTTCAACAAATTTCTTTAAAAGTGGAGAAGATTTGATGAAATAATTTGATCAAACGCTCCCTATAGACGCGCCAGTTGATGTGACGCAAAAAGAGTGTTCTTCCAATGGTGCTTCTCACGGCCCAATAAAAGCTCTCGAACTGTAAGGCCTAATTTGAGAAGAACTTCACTGCAAAAGGGAATAAATAGACTGGGAACCGATCTGGGTAGCTCGGATTGGCAAGGACGACAGAAAGGCGTGATTTGTACTGTTCCGGTGATAACTGTGAATTGATCAAGAGAAAAGCGGGGCTTTCCCCCCTGTATGAGCTCCGACGGTCAAGTTAGAAGAGTTGGAGAAGATAAACAGTATTGACAATTGCTCAAATGGTAAAAGCTGTGTACCTCACTAAGTCTGAAGACTTAGTATATATACTTCCAAGTTGAAATGAGTCCGTTGAACCCTGATGACTGACATGTTTACCTGCTCCTTCTGTTTACCGTGGCGTGTACGTTACTGTCTTGATCGGATTTCGTGGGTTTCTTTCTCTTAGAAGATCCGGAAATCTCTGCACATATTTAAAAAGATATACCTACTCTGATGATTTTCACCTACTGTGTCAGTGAGGTAGCGTAATCCGATCTAACTATCTTAGCTCGGTTAGGCCGATGGTCATGATATGGAAGTGAGAAACTAACAAGGCATTCTGAAGTTTAAGGTCCGACCTAAACCTTAAAAAGAGATATCGCTAGGCTCGGTTTTATGGTTTTGACCGACCTAAGCTTGTAACTGAAATACTACTGGGCTTGGTGTGGATGATCTATCCGACCTAAGCGGGGTTATGGGCTTTCTACGCGTCTTTTTATCCTTCACTGTATCTTTGTTTTAGTCCATTGGGTTAGGCCCAAGGGAGATTCAATTTTAGGCACACCATGTGTATTCTCAAAAAAAAAAAAGAAAAAAAAGATATATGCGCCAAGAAGGAGGTTCAAACGAAATCAGAAAAATAATAGCTCTTACCTTCAATTAAGCATGCAAGATTCAAAGAATTGATACCAATTAACTTAACCTAGCAGTCTAAGAGAAGGTGAAACGTCATAGACAAATTAGGTGGGTAAAAGCCTAATTAGCTAAATTTTGGACTTATGGTTCATTTTTCAAACATGCAAAAACACCAATGTCAATAGAGAATTTCTAAGAAAAGGAATTAACCTCACTATTATGAAATTAACCATCAAAATTCTATAATTTTATTCATGAGTTATGGCACCTATTTATGGGAGAATAGGGGCCATGTAATTCTCGCAAATAATGAAGAATATAGGAAAGAATTGAAACAAAAGTGAAACCAATTAGAATTGGTAATTCCTACAACTTTCAAATCCAAAAGAAGCATGAATTTGCACACAAACAATTTTACCCCTCAGATAATTCAGTCGTTTGCCACTTGACAGTGGAGTCAGACAGAGTGGTATATTTTGCCCGAAAATGAACATTGTGTGTCCAAAAAAGAACATTTTAAAGAAAAATGTCAATTTTTACAAAAGTCCATAGTTAAGTGATGATCTATGCATTTCACCCTATATAATATATAATTTATTTCTTTCTTTTGTCATACTCTAATACAAATTTGATCTTAATCATGGATGTGGTGAAGGCTTCAATAGCATTGTATAGAACTTCAATACGGCTGAGTCTAAAGTAATGCAATCTTAAACGATCGAAATCCCCTATAGTTATTATTATTATTATTATTTTTACTAACATCTGGTCAATTACATGTTTTGAGTATAACTGGGGGTTTGTGTACCAATAGTCAATAGTTATAATGTTGCATATATAATGCAAATATGAAAATTGCTGCTCCTATGAACCTCAATGTGAAATGTAAATCCTCTATTTTAGTGATGATTAATGAAGCAAAAGCAAAATACATACTTATTGTTGTGAATGGGTCCTTCAATTAAAATTAATTATGTTTTTTTGACATTTGGCCATTTTAATCCTCAGGCACTAGGCACTTATTTAAGTGGAAGTGATTACAGTTACATGATTGTTTATCAATATGGCTCAGATGGGATCTGTACCATTGGAAGTGTTCTTGGTCAAAGTATTGCTCTTGATTACTATATATGTGCGCAAGCTAGAAGAACTATTAATTTCCATGTTTCACATTGTGAAAATTTTCTTTATCAGAGGAATCTAATCTATTTTTTTCACTTCCAGGTTGATGGATTGGTTGCCGAATATTCTGATCTGTATAGGTCTCGAAGAAAACTTTGACAGTGTGTTGCTTATTGGAAAAATATCAAAAGTAGTCCACAGTTTTTGCCTATGTTTCAAATGTAGTCCACAATCTTTAGTAAGTATCAAATGTAGTTCACAATGTATCCATTTTGTTTCAATTTCAGTCCAATTAACGAAAATTGGACCAAATTAACGGTTAAACCAGTTGACCGTCAGTCAAAGGTGGTTTTGACCTCTTGAAACCACCTTCAAAGATTGTGGACTACTTTTGAAACATGGGTAAAGATTGTGGACTACTATTGATTTTTTTTCATATTATTTAAGAATAACACATTTATCTTACTTTTAAAGATATTGATAATTTTAATTCCTTTTATACTTATTATATGAGCTTCCCAAGTTACAAAAAATTATGTTACAATTGTATTATATTCATCTCAAATTCGTATTTTTAAAAATTAATTATTCTCTATGTTCCATTAGAAGAGTCCATTTTGAAAAATATTTCTTATTATAATAGAAAATTTGTAACAATACAATTTTTTTAATAGAATACTTATTAAATTTTTTAAAAAATATTTTGAAAAATATTTCTTATTCCAATAGAAAATTGTATGCGGGCTACAATTTTTCAGTTTTTCTAGAAAAATTGAGAGCAAAAGGTAGAAAAATTGTATGTGGGTTACAATTTTTCAAATTTTTCTAGAAAAATTGAGAGCAAAATTCACTAGCCAACATGCAAGGGGTAGCTTCACCGAATGTCTGCCTAGTTCGCAACAAAACACACATGTTTATCACAAAAAGATATATTCTTTATTAATATATAAAATTTAAAACTAACACAACCCCGCAATAGTATTTAACATTATTATCTCCCAGTTAACGATAAGTTATGATCATTTTTTAGGGTTTATTATTATAAATTGCTGCTTTTAAAGGTAAAGTCATTGATAATCACCAATGAATTATGAAAAAATGGTAAATGAAAAAAATGACAAATGGTAAATTTGACGTGAATTGTTAACGGGGAATTTGATTCTGATACAGGGGAAACTCTATGTCAAACTTTATTGTTTACAGATATGTTTTTTAAATATATATAAAGTTGGTTTCTAAATTTTCACTTCGAGTTTTTTCTAAGAAAGAGAAGTTACAGACTTCGCTTTCTTTGAAAATTTACTTTGCTTGTTAATTGGGAGCTAACAAGTAAAGTAACGTTACTTTGCTCCGAGTTACAAATTTTCAAAGAAAAAACTCAAAGTAAAAAATTTGTACTGAAAGCGAAGTTACCAACTTCGCTTTCAGTGCAAATTTTCGCTGCGAGTGTTTTCAAGGAAAGCGAGGATACAGACTTCGCTTTCTTTGAAAATTTTTCACTTCACAAATTTTCAAAGAAAGCGAAGTTGGTAACTTCGCTTTCAGTACAAATTTGAATCCGAACCAATTTTCAAAGAAAGCGAAGTTTCCAACTTCGCTTTCTTTAAGTCGGGAATTCCCCGAAAACTTTCCCTATTTTTGGAATTTCGGAATAAAAAAGCATTTTTTATGGAAAAAATTCTTTATTTGATACATTTTTTGACGAGATACCTGTTTCTGAACAAAACATCGTCGTTTTGTTCAATGACCAGCTTGGTCTCATTTGCCTCTTTTGACTTGCTTTTCGACTTGCTTCTGCTTTTGGGTTCAGCGTTTTATCGGCTACCGCACAAATTTGCACTGGGAGGGCAGAGTCGTCCTGTTGGAAAATCACCTCCTAGCTCCGGCAAGCTGTAACAACCGGTGAAGAGAAAAGCATAAACACTCCTTTTAGGAAGAAGGAAGAAGTCTGGATAATTGGATGTTTTTATTTATAATCAAGCATGCCTTGTATATCTCTGCGTACAACTAAATGGAATCACAGCAGACCAGGTGATATAACATAATTTAGATATATCGGAAATAAAGATGCAACAATAAGGAAGGATTAAGGCCAGTCATACTGGATTCCTAAGGACCAGACTTCTCCGTCTGGTGGTTGCTGAATTGGTAAACTCGTAGGGAATTCACAGGGAAGGCAGCGAATTCGCAGGTGCTGCAATGATGCCATGTATGGTACTGTTTACGTATCATTCCTCCTCCCTTTTCAAATCCTTGTCCTCAAGGATAAAATATGGGTTTCTTCTCGCAAATCTCCATTATGTTTCTCAAGTAGTGTCTTCTGGTGGAGCACCCCGCAATTTGACGAAAATATTCGTTTTCGGTCAATAGCAGCCCTTCTGAATAGTACGACGATCAAGAACAGTTTCTGATTGCAGTAGTTGGGTGTCATCATCTGTGACAGCTGGAAATGGGCCTGGAAGAGTTGTATGCAAGGGTCCCAAATGCCTTCGATCGGAGCTTACTGACATGAAATACGTTATGGATAAGGGCGCCAGATAGAAGCTTCAGGCGGTAAGCGACTGGACCAATGCGGTCTACAACTGCAAAGGGATCGTAGTATCGAGGTGCAAGTTTAAACGAAGCCTGAAACGCCACTGAAAATTGGCAATAGGGCTACAATTTTAAGTACACATAGTCACCCATCGAAAATGAGACATCTCGCTGTTTGGAGTCCGCTTGAGTCTTCATCCGCTGAACGACTAACAGTAAATTCTGGCGACGTTCCTTCATGATGGAATCCCAGTCACGGAGCAAGGTGACAAAAGCATGATTGGCAGCGGTTCCGAGGGTAATTCAAGATTTTCGTGTGACGGAGTTCCTTCATGATGGAATCCCAGTCAACGGAATCATCCATGTGACGGAGTTGATTGAAGTATTATAATTGTACTCTGCCTACGGAACCCAATGCATCCATTTCTTTGGTTGCTCGCTGGCAAAACAATGGAGAAACTGCTCCAGGGTCCTATTCATCATCTCGGTTTAGTTATCCGTTTGGGGATGGTTAACTTGAGCTCATGCAGCGCTTTTTCCCTTGCATATTGAATAGGTGTTTCCAAAAAGAGCTAAGAAATACCATGTCTCGATCAATTACAGTGGCTTTGGGAAAATCCTGGAGTCGCAAAATCTGTGGGATGATTTGACTGGCGAATGTGAGGGCGTTGTACGGATTCTTGAGCCTCACAAAGTATGCATATTTGGACAACCGATCTACTACCACCATGATTACGGTGAATTCTTTCGCACTGGGAAGTCCATCCACAAAATTTATGGATATTTCGAACCAAATTCAGTTGGGCACCGACAAAGGTTGGAGAAGTACAGTCGATCGAGTAGTCTCCAATTAGTATTGTTGGCAAATCTAGCAGTGGGGGAGAACTCACGAATTTGAGTCTACATACCTGGCCACCGAAAATTATTTTAAATTCGATACAGCGTTTTATGGAGGCCGGCCAAGACGGCCAGCTATTGGCAATTCGACAAAACCTGGGGATTAGAGGGAAGAGGGGCTCAAATATAGCTTATCTTGGTAAAACCACCGAAAGTTGGAGAGTTGGTTAGCTGTTGATAAAAATGAGTCATTGACCTCATCTTGGAGTTGTAGTCACCAATCTACCCGTGGGTTGGATAAGGAGATAACTTGAAATTCAGTCACTCATGATTTTCGGACCACTTCTTGTATTTGATGGTATCATCGTATTCCAAATTTTCGGTAGCAAGTTGAACTGTGCTGGCATTGTAATTTTCTATTCCAACAAATATGTTAAGCTTATGTGGTCCGTTAAGATGGTGAATGGTTTGCTAAATAAGTACGGATGCTATTTTTAAATTACCTTAATGATTGAGAGCATCTCCTTCTCATAGGTCGACTAGTGTTGGGCTACTTATTTCAAACCCTCACTATGATAGGCTGTTGGGCGGTTGTGCCGCGAGAGGACGATCCCCATATCAATGTCGCTGGCATCGCTTTCGAGAATGAAGTGTGATGAAAAATCTAAGAGGCTAAGGATCGGCAGCATTGTTAGTGTTGATAGTTGCCGGAAGGCCTATTATGCAGCTTTGTCCCAGTGAAACCCCATCTTTGGACAGTAATTTGTGTAAGGGAACTGCAATAATTTCAAAGTGCCAGATGAACTTTCGATAATATCCTGCCTGACCAAAAAATAGGCAAGCGGCTTTGATTGTTTGAGGCCTTGGCCAGTCGATAATGAACTAGATTTTTAGAGGATCCACTGCGATGCCTTGCTCCGAAATTACATAACCGAAATAGTCGACTTATTGAACATCAAACCTGCATTTTTTTTTTCCTTTGACAAATAATAGGTTAGCTAGCCTGCAAAATATCAAAAGCTGTGTGCCAAGTGCTCCTTTAGAATTTGAAATGAATTAATATACCGTAAAAGAAAACTAAAATAAAATTTCTAAAACGGGAACGAAATAAATCATTCATCAAATTCAGCATTACAAATTAATTTTAAAAACAAATTTCAAAATATTTTTAAAAACAAATTTCAAAATATTGCACCTTTTCATTTGGGCCTGTTAAGTTTGAGAACAATTTTTTATTGGTTTTGGGCTTCAAACCAAAAACCACGTTACACAAAATGAATATCTGAAACCCAAATTTCAAATTTTATTTCCTCCACTCCAAATCGCGACCCTCCTCGTTCCCTCCTTCACTCCAACGGACGTGCGACTGCAGTCCGTCGATTTCTTCCACACAGCGCTCGGCTCTTTCCAGGCCAAATGGTAGTCTCCTCTGAAGGTCGCGTTCGGACCGCTTCTCGTCTGAACAGCAAGGACGACTGGTACTGAAAGACTTCGCATAGAGCAGCTCTCCCGGACACTGCCCAAGTTATCTTTCTTCTGTATCGTTCGGGTCGCCATCTCCATCTTCATCTTTCCACTTACGCTTTGCCCAAATTTCCTTCTTTTTGGTGGGGAATCGGCACACTGTTGCTGCAGAAACACTCCAGTACATGTGATGAAGTAGCCTGTAGCAGCACCAGCAACACTTCAGTGGGTGCAAACATAGCTGATTATTTAGCTACTAAACGGAGGAAGAAATCTGCCACATGCAATGTATATAGTGCTGCAGTTAGTTAGTTAGAAAGTGATGTCACTGTACAGCTGTACTTAGGGAGTACTTACCCTATATAATTAGCTATTGTACAGAATTGATAATTATGTGTTCATAATAATAATATCTCAGATTCCAGAAGTTTCACGGATCCTCTTTCTTCTCTGTTCTCTTGAGTTCATCTCTTTGCTGGTTTTCACAGTTGCCCTAAATTGCGCAGGCATTTGGGGTTTTTCAATTGGCCGGAAAAACGGGAATTATCTGGAATCGCTGTCATCCTCACTTCATCGCCCATTTTCGTGGCGAGTATTTTCTTAGGCTATTTACTTGTATTCTATACGCAACTATTGTTCATCTCTGAGAGCATAGTTTCTATTATTTCCTTTATTGGCATGTGGACTTTATGTATGATTTCTGTTTTCAAGTACGAAGACGAAGCCTTTGGTTTGCTTCAGTTTTTTCATCGGTTGTTTTACAGGCACAAAGCCTTTGTGGTTTGTTTCTACATTTGGTTTGCGTTCAATTACAAATTGCATTAGCTCAAGTTGAAGTTTGGTTGGTGCGATCAATTGGATTGAATTGATCTGTTTTGTGGTCTTCGACTCAGCAACTTTGATTGTTTTGTTCCTGGAATAGGAAACTTGATCATGGCTGATGATGATGTGGAGAACGAGACATTTGTTTTACAGTCGGGGATTTCCCAGTTGCTGATCCTCTTGCACCTTCAAAATGAAAATTTCCTTCATGAAATCATCAGCAATGCTTCCCAGGTAAATTGTGTTTTCTTTATGTAACGATGTGCTATCTGTAAACAAATTTTGGTGTGCTTGGTTGTTTTTTCTCTTTCCCTTTTCTTTTCAAACTAAACTGAGTTTTATTTGTTATTGAAGGCTTTGGATAAGATTCGTGTTCAAAATTTGACGGACAAGAGCAAGGTTTCCCCATCGGAGTTGTTTATCAAGATTGTTCCTGATAAAGTTGACAAAACCCTGTCCATCAACGACAGTGGTTCCAAAGTCACCCTCTACTTCACAGATAATCAAGTATGTTGTTGCGTTTTTTCTTTTTTTTCAGTTCTGTTTTAATTCCTGACCTATTTTTTTAGTTCTGTTTCAACTCTTTGTGTTCGGTTTTAACTACTGACTTTTTTTTTCCTTTTGAACTCCTCTGTTTGAACTCTTTGTGTTCTTTTTTTAACTCCTGCCTTGTTTTAATTCTGTTTTGTCCCTTGAGTTTTGTTAGTTGGGATACTTGGAAGAGAGGAACATCATTGAATTTGTCCAGAAGAACTTTCAAGTCGTCCCCGGTCCAGTTTCTTTGAAGACAGATGCACATGCATGGGATTTAGTTTCCATCACTAGGCTGCCAGATTTGTTCCCAGATTTGTTGCTCACCATAGCTCAGAAGTGTCTGAATTCTTCGGTGGAAGATTTTTATGCCGCGAGAGGAGTGTGTTCCCCCTGGAGGTAATTGATCAAAGAAGCGGTAGAGATGAATTATTTTCATAAGTCATGGCCGAGCTGTCCTCTCCTCTTGTATACAGAAACAGATCATGAAGACTACTATTTCTTAAGTCTATTGAAAGACAAGGTGTGCATGAGGTTTAAAATGCCGGATATAATGAAAGGCAAGCGGCACGTGGAATGTGGATTTGGTTGGTTACTCTCTTCATATGACAACAAATATCAACTGATTAATCCAATTTCACTCAAATCTTTTGAGTTGCCTGGGATTCCATCTCTATTGGGTGAAGAAAGGAGGTTTGTGCGCGACGAATGGAGTTACAATACTATTCTGCATGCAATTCTTTCCGAGAATCCAGCTGCGTCTACTAATTTCATTTTGCTGGTAATTAGCGTTTCACTCATGGGCTTGTGGCGGCAGAGGGATACCGAGTGGATTGTATTGGAAGCATTGGGCATACCTTCTAAAATGAATAATCTTGACTTTCCAGAAGTTGCGGATGATGGCAAGCGTTATGTGTGCCATGGGAATTACTACCGTGGAAAATTTTATATGGTAAACTATGTTGGAGATGTGTTCATGTGGGATCCTTTGACCAACATGACCCAGGCGCTGCATATATTTTCTGTGGATCGAAGTCCAACTTTGGGCAAAACCTTATTTTTGGTGGAATCTTCTCAGGGGGATTTACTTTTAGTTGGTGTGTTGTTGCGATTGCCTGCGGATAGACTGAATGTCTCTCGCAGTGGTGAAAGAGTAATTGATATGGAAGCCATCCGATTTAGAAACAGTGCTAAGGGTGATGACTCCCTCATTATATACGGTGATAAAACTGTAATTCTTTTGGATATCAGGGATAATACATGGACAGAAAAGGATGATTTGGGAGGAGATGCCATTTTTCTAGGCCCGAATCGGGCTTTCTCCATTCGAGCAAGAGATTTTACAAATGTGATGCCTAATCAGATTTATAAGATAATGCGAAAGGAGAATCACAGACGAACAGGAACAGCACCGGCAAGGCAGTTGATGTGGATAGCTCCATCCTCATTCTAGAGTAGTGACTTTTCCAGAATAGCGAGTTAAAGAGTAAACTTGATCCCACATGTTGTTTTGTATGACATTTGCACTTTTGAGATTGTATGGATCCATGTTGGATGTAGAAATTTTTCCAAGATTTGCTTTTGTTGAGGAAAGTGGATTTATGTAAAAGAGGAAAAAGATGAATTAGATTTTGAGGGTTGTTTTGAATTTGAGTTGAATGGTTCTATTCTGAGATTGTAGTTTCTGAATTTTGTGTATTTACACCTACTGTACTGTAAAATTACTAGCACTCATCTTATTTCAAGCTTTTGGGACAGATGCTTTATTATGTGTTAACAACGGGTGCCTGGTTGCAAACGCTGGGAGAAGAATATTGTGACGGGCCAGTTCGGAACTGAAATCTGAAACTTGTTTTGGGCTGTTTTCACTTTGAAACCCAAAAAAATCCCCAAAACATTGTTCGGAACTACTGCCTCCCAAAACAGTCTTGAAACACATTTTTCACTCCCTCATCTATCTTCCGCTTTGAAAGGAAATCGCCAAAATCCAGTGAAGGCAAGAAACGCGCAACTCCCCCGGCGACTGAAGAGATCGGCTTCAACCCATCGGCAGGAGACCGATTGACGATAGATGGCGGCAGTGTCGACATAAGTTTCGCGGTTCCGATTCTCAAAATCCTTCTCCTTCCGGTTGACATTCGTAAAGTGTCGCGACTGTGGTGCGTTCGCCACTTCAACCTCCGACGACGGTGCTTGGCCGAGCTTCGTAAAATTTGGTAAAATCAACATCTCCATTTTCATCTTCATCTTTATCTGCATCTTCATATATGAACCAATTTATGGGAAAAAAATGTTCAATTTCTCGGTGATGTTCGGATGTACTATTGACCTAGTTTTAGCCCTCTTTCCACTACCCGTTGGAAAATTTTGGTGAGACTGCTTCTGTTCAGATGCGTCATTGTTGTCGTCGTATTCGTTTCACTCCGGCGTATTCTTTAGCCTTTTTTTCTGACTCCATCGGTTTAAACATTTTTAAATCACATTATTTCTCTGGTATTATGTTGAAACACTACAGTTTTCAATCAAATGCCCTTTTCTGGGTGGCTTAAAGATTTGCAGTAGCACTTCTTGCGTTTGTACTGAAGCTAGTTGAAAAAAAAATGCTGTTTTGGTAATCAACTTTGTCTACGTTGTTATTGGTGGGTCGGGATCTTTGTTATCAAACAGGTGACTTTCTTCCTCTTTATCTGTTGTTCAATCAAATTTCTTGGCTTTCTGTGCTTTATATTTGGTTTATTATCAAAAGCGGCCTGCTGTTTGAGTATATTTTACTTTCTTATGATTGTTGAGTTTATAGTTGCTGCGATGTAGTTAAAAGTTGCAAACTTTATCTCTAGTGTTAGTTTGTGTTGTTGATTTCTTTCTACTTTTATTTGGGAAATAGGTTTTAACTGTTTTTTTCCCCTTTTGAGCATAAATTAAACGACTTGTGCCAGCAAATTTACTTGATTTTCCGTCTGTAGGCACTTCCTTATGTTCGTTTCATGTCTCTCTGTTTATGGGTTGTGTTGTATGCTTGCTTCCTGAAAACATGAAACTGGAAGGGTTTACTTATAGGTAATTGACATTGGCATTGAAACCAATCTCCTTGTCGAAATATGTAATCACCTCAATGCATTCCATCCTTATTTATACAGGATATTTTACCTTTGCTTCCCACCTGGTGCAGGATATTTTTTGAATCTCGTGATCATGCCCTTTACGCGTTTTGCCATCAGTGATGAGAAAGCCTAAGGGACGGAGAAACAAAGGTATTATCATATTCTTACATTTGACATTTAGGAAATATTTTAATTTACTAGTTCAATGGCCATTGCTACTGTACATTTTGAACGCCTCTTGCATTAGGAACTTTGAAATCAAGTCTGCTCTCATTAATTCTGTTACGGACAGCAACGATTTATTTGTTAGCAATTACAATTCCTCATGAGAAAAGTCAAGCAAAATTTGTGGTGGCATGTTGTATTATCAACAATCTGATAAAAGATACTAACCCTGCAGATGAAATTTTTGCAGAGCTTGCTGATAACGATGAAGATAATGTGAATGTGATGATAGGCGGGAATGTACGGGGAAATTTTCGTGAGGAGGTGAATCAATCACAAGTCGCGCGAACTGAAATGGGACAACTCCGACTGGGAATTATGCGAGGAATGCTGAAGGATCTCCACATATAAATTAATAGTGTAATTTTGTTGTTGTAATTTTATTTTTTAGAAAACGCAAATAAGTATTCTTAGGAGACCTCGGGTATAATATGTCAGAATTTTGGGTACTCTATACCCTAAACTTAATAGAATAAATGCAAAATTCAGTGAAAAAACGCAGTATGTGCGTAAAAAATATTTGAGGAAGGTGGGAATATTTATAGCTGATATAATTTTTTTTTCCGATGGCATAAAATGGGTTTTTGGTTTTTTTTAAAAAAATATGGAATTTGAATTTCAAATTTTTAAGGACTATTTAATGTTCACCTGAACAAAACAGTGGAGGTAATTGTAGGTTTCAAAACCTTGTTTCTTATGGTTGTTTTAAGATAAGTTTAGAAAATGAGTTTGTAACTTAGTTTCAAAACAATGTTTCTTACACTAAGGTTTGAAACTTGTTTTGTTTCAAACTAAATCTCAAAACAGTTTTTAAAACCACTAAGAGAACAGGCCCACGTCATTCAGGTTTATATCTTTTGAACTTTTATATCTGTTGAACCACGAGAAACTTGAGATGTTTAACTCTATTTCTCTTACAAATCTTGTTAATGTGCATATTTGGTAATGCAGCTTTATGTTTAATTTGTAGAACTCTCTTTGAGTCTTTGTTTCATTTTGAAGATTTGGATTCTGCAAGTTTCAGAGCCATATGAACTTTCTCCAACACCTGCTAGGACTGATGAAATCCCTGTGACATCTTTATCAACTTTCACTACTACAAAATGGACTTTCTATGGCGGTGCTTTAACGGCGGAAAGACCAAAACCGCCATTAAAAAAAAAGTACGGACTTTCTACGGCGGTTTTATATAGAACCGCCGTAGAAAGACATTATCTACGGCGATTTTTTTAAAATCGCCGTAGAAAGGGACTTTCTACGGCGGTTTTATTTCTAACCGCCGTAGAAAGTATGCTTCTATGGTAGTTTTATTTCTAACCGCCGTATAATTAATAAATATGATAAATTTTACTATAAAAATTGATAAATAGTAAATTACATATTTATTATTAAATTCAAAAAAATTTGGGGGTTAATTTACAAAAAAAGAAAAACTAGAAATTAATAGGAATAGAGGAATGGGCGGGAATTCACAATATGGGCCTTCTACGGCAGTTGTAATTAAAATCGCCGTAGAAAGTTACTTTCTATGGCGGTTATGAAGAAACCGCAATAGAAAGTTCATAACCGCCATAGAAATCAAGTTTCTATGGCGGTTTTAATTACAACCGCCGTAGAAAGTCCATTTCTACGGCGGTTTTTATTAAAACCGCCATAGAAACTTGATTTTGTTTGAATTTTAAGGGTTTCCCTTTGTTTCCATCTCCAGCCAACCATGACTTCCCCCTATTTCCATCTCCAGCAAACCGAATCCATTCTCTCGTTGCCGGCGCCCATCCTCTCGCCGGCGGTTTTTTTCTCTTGTCTTCCCCCGAAGACGTTCTTCCGGCGTAGCAAGATCCGCCGTCGCCCAACTCCGGAGATGATTTCTTAATCGGCCATCACCCACCACTTGGAGTTAATCCCCCATCATAATTTCACCACAATCGGTCCTTGTTGTGAGTTTCAAATCATAAAAAAGGTTATATCGAATAGTTTCAACTTTATTTAAGTTTTACAAATTTTATTGTTACTTGATTATTGCGATTGGCCTAGGGTTTATTATTAGTGTTAAATTCAGGTTTAGTGAGATGATGAATGATTAAATTCGGGTTTGATTAGTGTTAAATAGTTGGTTTATTGTATGTTCCATTTTATAATTTTCCTACTGATTTTGGTTTGATTTATTCTCAAAATTGATTAGGTTGAGATTGGATTTTTGTATATATATATTGGCTGTTTACTTCAGGATTATGTTGTTATTGTTCTTTCTGTTAATGATTAAATTAATTAGAATTTGATGGATGCACGCAAAAATTTTGTGAAGTTTGGTGGTTATTCGGTTTATTAGCATGGAAGTTTTTGATATATATATTTTTTGAATAAAGTTGAAATATATATATATATATATCAAAAACTTTCTATGGCTGTTCTTGCGGTTTTTGATATATATATTTTGAATGCAGAGATAAAAAAATGAAATATTAAATTTTTTTTTTTTTACAAATTTGATACTTTCTACGGCAGTTTTGAAAAAAAACACCATAGAAAGTCGGTTGTAATTAAAACCGCCATAGAAACTTGATTTCTATGGCGGTTATGAAGAAACTTGATTTCTATGGCGGCTACATTGAATCCTCTTTTAGGAATCTGGTGAAGAGAAGAGATATGAGACTCTTCGGCTTGTTTCGGTCTTCTGTTACATGCAAAATGAATTTTTTATTTTTTTCTTCCTTGGCTCCTTTTTGGTTTTCTTGGGTGCAATAAGAATTATTATTTATATGTTAATTGACTCAGAGACAGCATATGTGATTGAGCTTAGAAAATTGTTGCATAATTTCTTATTCGGAAAGAGTCAGCCGAGTATAATATCTTATTGCCACCTGCTGTCTTTTATTGCAAGAAGCTTTGGTGAATTTCTTGTCAATAAACTAGACATCTATGTGGTTATGTTCATATTGTGGTGCTTAAGATCTTAAATTTCTCTTTGGTGCAGATACCAAATATTGGGAGTAGTCCTTCTAGTTCAGCTTTGTATCATTGCTGCTGAAGGATTGCGGCGGAGTAATTTATTTTCCATTGCAAGTTCAGTTCAACAGACATCTTTTGGGTCCTATCAGAATTCCACAGGTTTGCTAAATGTTCAACTTCGTCCTACTATACCAATTTGTCCCCATTAACTTCAGATATTACCATTCTTCTGTTAGGGTTAACATTGTTCAGTTTTTGTGTCTTTTAGAGATTGTGATGTATTGTCCAAAAAAAGTATTTTCTTTGTGTTACATCTTTTTGATTTGTAACTGAATCCAACTCAAAGTCAAAAGAGGCAAAGAAGAAATTAACTTTATTCTGTACAGTATGCTCATAAAATTTGTTTCGTAGGAGACTAAGTTTAAACCGTCATGGTAACATGATGTACAAGTTAGAACGTCCATTATAAAGATGATTTATTTATTTATTTTATTTTTGTAATTAGTGAAGACCCCATGCAGTGGGACAAAGGTTTAGTTGTTGTTGTTGTATTTGTATTTCGTGAAAAGACCATTTTTTGTTCCAGTTGTAATCGTTGGGCTAGATATAATTCTTATAACCGACCCACAAAGTTTGATCAACGCTTAGTTATGCTATTAATGTTTGTTGTGATCCTTCTCGACAAACTAATCCCTCTGCTCATGCTTGCGTGTTTAGGGCGTGACTTACCTGTTCTGTATGAAGAAGGCCTGTTCTTTTTCATCGTTTTGAAAACAATTTTGAAAACAAGTTTTGAAAAATAGTTTTATAATGTAAAAAGTATATTGAAAATGTAAAAAGTAGATACCGAATAGTAAAAAGTTGTATTTGAAATGATGAAATATGATTAAAATATATTAAATTTACTGTTGAAACCAAAACCGTTTTCAAAACAGAACAAAAAGAACAGGTTTATTAGGAAAGAATAGTTGGGCATTCGATTCTGCTTCAACTTCTGAGGTACTTTTTTTTCTCAATTCTTTCTTTATGTCTGCCCCATTCTGGTTTTTTGTGTTTTTACCTTCTGTTTATTAGGAAATCTAAAACTCCTCTTTCCTTCTAAACTCTTGCTTAGAATTATCCTATTTCATTCTTGTTCTTACCATGAGATCAATGCCAACACCCACAAATCTTCAGATTAGAAAGCTTTCTACGGCGGTTTCAATTTGAACCGCCGTAGAAAGTATATTCAAAGGCGGTTGTTTTTGAACCGCCGTAGAAAAGTGGAAACAATTGGAGCCAATTCCCGCGCGAGCATAAATTCAAATATTTTGGTCTAATATCTATAATTTCCCCACAGTTCCCCTGCTTCTCCCCTGCATTTCCCTGTAATATTGGATATGCAATTTCATAATGATCAACCGGTGCAAGTAAATAAAATACATTATATTTTGCAACATACTAAATTTAATGTATTTCACTATACATATTTGATTAATAGTATCATCCTCAATTCCAAATATATATATATATATATATATATATAAGCTAATGAAATCCAGTAAGTATTTCTTTTTTTTTTTAATTGGGCCCTTAAGCATTAATTTTTCTTATACTACGTACTTAATACATTTATCGATTTGATTATGTTATTCCGTTCGCCCAAGTCGAGAATGCAGAAAATTTAGGACTGATAATGAAGCTTATTACTTTATCACAGCTTATATGTAATTTTACAAAATTTATTAATTTTGAGCTTTTACCTAAAATTATTGTGTAATAGTACATGAAATTTTTCAGTAGAATATTAGTGCACGAGAAATTTTGAAATTTACTTATTAAATGTTTCATAAAAGGCGAGCTTCCGTAATTAATAAATATAATGTAAATTGGGCATGTACTATTATATTTACAAAATTTTGAGGTTAATTTATGAAAATGGAAAAAAAAAATTATTAGGGAATAGGGTTAGGGTTCAAAAAATGAAATAAAAATAGAAATTTATGCGCACGCAGGAATTGGCTCCAATTGAAACTACTTTTCTACGGCGGTTCAACCGAAAACCGCAGTAGAATCAACTTTCAACGGCGGTTCATTGTGAAACCGCCGTAGAAAGGTTGCTTTCTATGGCAGTTTATTTTTGAACCGTCGTAGAATAAACCGCCGGTCTAAATTCAAATTTGTTGGTCTAGGGTGTTAGGGTTTAGGTCTAGGGTTTTGGTCTAATATCTCTAATTTCCCCACAGTTCCCCTACTTCTCCCCTACATTCCCCTGTAATATTGTATATGCAATTTAATAATGATTAACCGGTGCAAGTAAATAAAATACATTATATTTTGCACCATACTAAATTTAATGTATTTCACTATACATATTTGATTAATATTATCGTCCTTAATTCCAAATATATATATATATATATAAAAGCTAATGAAATCCAGTAAGTATTTCTTTTTTTTTTATTGGCCACTTAAGCATTAATTTTTCTTATACTACGTACCTAATGCATGTATCGATTTGATTATTTTATCCCCTTCGCCCAAGTCGAAAACGTAGAAAATTTAGGGAAGATAATGAAGCTTATTACTTTATCGACACTTACATGTAAATTTACAAAATTTATTAATTTTGATCTTTTACCTATAATTATTGTGTAATAGCACGTGAAATTTAAATGCAAATGGTTCAAGGTAAAATTTGAAATTTAATTATTAAATGGTTCATAAAAGTCGAGCTTCTGTACATAATTAATAAATATAATGTAAATTGGGTATGTAATATTATATTTACAAAATTGTGGGGTTAGTTTATGAAAATGAAAAAAAATTTTAATATCAAAATATGCCAGCGCGGGAATTGGCTCCAATTTTTTTCCCCTCTTCTATGCCGGTTCACGGAAAACCGCCTTAGAAGAGAACATTCTACGGCGGTTCAACCGTAGAAAGTTGGTTCTACGGTGGTTCGCGGTTGAACCGCCGTTGAACCAACCCGCCGGTCTAAGTTCAAAATATTTGAACTTAGACATCTTTTTCCTTATTCTTTTCCCCTTCTTCTCCCCTGTTTCCCTCTCCCTTCTCCAGCCCCGGTTCGGTTTCTTAGCGCCCGGGACCCGTCGCCGGCGCAACCCATCGAACTCCGCCCATTTCCCGCACTTCCCGGCTGCTTCTTGGCGTGCTGATCGGATGTCGAGGACCAAGGGCCAATCTTTGTGTGTCGCTTCACCCCGGCCAACATTTCTTCCATTTTCCCACTCCAATATTTTCGGCCTTGGATGTAGGAGTGCAAACATAAGGTTTATCCAACTTCTATGCTTGCATTTTAAAGCTTTTGCAATGTTACCTTCCATTTTGTAATTACTTCTGATTGGACTAGGATTTTTGTGCACAATATAATGTTGATTTCGGGTTTGATGCTAGTGATGAATGATTGGATTGCTTTGGGATTTATCGATTGTTGGTTGCATTGGTTTGGTGTTGAATTTCGTGTTTTGTCCCACATAAGTTGAGAACCTAGGTGTTTGATTGGGATTTCAATTAAGTTCCCTTTCAATTCGGGTTTCCTACACTAAGATGAGAAACACAAATATTGATTTCAGTTTTGCTTGATTAATTTGAGAACATTGGTGTTTGCTTTCGGTTCTTAGTCAATTTAGTGTTCCTCCTTTAGTGATAATGAGGAAAATACTTGGTTGTTGAGTCCACTATGTGGAATTTCAGCTTTATAGGGTTCCTTCTTTGGGGCTCCCTTGTTTTAATGTCTTGAATGCCCCTTATATATTGAAAGTAAAGCTATCTTTGCATCAATGTAAAGCATTTTTATTGCACAAGCACAAAGTACCTTTTGAGTGTTGCTTCTCTTGTTTTAGGGAAGAAGAGTACTTTTTAGGAGTGAAGTACTCCTCCTTTAAGCTTTTACCTTTCTCACTAAATTTTGGTTTTTCCTTTAGTAAAAATTAATGATTGTTCTCATTAGTTGTTGGTTGTGAAATGTGAAGTACTTTATCAATGGTACCCTTTATAAGTCCACTTTTTTGGGGCTCCTTTGGTTTAAGTTGGATAATGACACTTGTGTATTGCAAATATCACTATCTCCTCTTCGCTTTCCCTTATCTTTGTTTGAAATGGGTGAAATATGCTTTGTGAGTCATTCTCCTTGATGAGGGGGATTTTTTTCATAAATGTAGAGTTTGAAATATCACTTCTCCTTAAATTTTTTACCTTTTGCGATTTAGTGTTTCTCCTTTAGTGCTAAGGAGGATAATGCTTTGTGGTTGAGGGGAAGGTGTGTTCCTCCCTTGGTTTAATGTCATGAATTCCCCTAATCTATTGAAAGTGAGGCTATGGATGCATCAATGTAAAGCTTCTTTATTGCAAAAGCACAAAGGACTTCTCTTGTTTTAGGGAAGGAGAGTATTTTTTAGGAGTGAAGTACTCCTCCTTTAAGCTTTTACCTTTCTCACTAAATTTTGGTTTTTTCCTTTAGTAGAAATTAATGATTGTTCTCATTAGTTGGTGGTTGTGAAATATGAAGTACTTTATCAATGGTACCCTTTATAAGTTCACTTTTTTGGGGCTCCTTTGGTTTAATTTGGATAATGGCACTTGTGTATTGCAAATATCACTATCTCCTCTTCACTTTCTCTTATCTTTGTTTGAATATGCTTTGTGAGTTGTTCTCCTTGATGAGGGGGATTTTTTTCATAAATGTAGAGTTTGAAATATCACTTCTCCTTAAATTTTTTACCTTTTGCGATTTAGTGTTTCTTCTTTAGTGGCAAGGAGGGTAATGCTTTGTGGTTGAGTTGAAGGTGTGTTCCCCCCTTGGTTTAATGTCATGAATGCCACTAATATATTGAAAGTGAGGCTATCTTTGCATCAATGTAAAGCTTCTTTATTGCAAAAGCACAAAGTATTTCTCTTGTTTTAGGGAAGGAGAGTATTTTTTAGGAGTGAAGTTGCGAAATGTACATTGCCTTTTAAATTTAAACACTACAAGCATTCTTGTTTTTTGTCTCCTTTGGTTTAAAGTGTTCAATGACTCGTGGGTTTTGAAATTAAAGCTTTTCTTTAAATGCAAATATGTTATCTTGTATTCTCTTTGTATTTACATGAAGTTTAAGGTAATCTAATGGCCCGAAAAAGAAAACGCAATAAGGACCATAGTGATGAGGGAAAGAGCAATGGAGATGGGTCTTATACTTGAGCTAAAAGAGGTAGAGGGCCTACAAATTGCAACGATCTTTTGGAAATGCGTATGAAGGGGAAAACTCTTGAGATTTCATTTGATTCAAAAAATGAGCCTAAAAATTATCATACGAAATGGATTACATTCGTAGCATTCACGGCCCGGAGCAAAGTGGACATTATGGAATATGCATCATGGCCCAAAGTTCCCAACGAGATCAAGAAGAGAGTGTGGATGGAAATACAGGTATTTTACAAAATTATAATGCATTGTTTGTTTACCCATTTATACAAATGAACCCAAATTTATCTAAATTTGTACTTCTATTGTTTACTGTAGGCATTATTTGTTTTTGAATCAACCGAAGAACTCGAAACCAAGTGGATTTCTTATGCCGGTAAACGTTGGAAAGATTGGAAATCCTTTTTAGGTAGATATGTAAATGGTGACTTGCAGGGTGATGACCCATGCCTTGAATATAAATATCTCTCTAGGGAGACATGGCTTAAGTTTAAGGCTAGCTGCGAAATAGAAGAATGGCAGGTGGGTTTTTGAAATTCATTTCCTTCTTGTTTTTGAATATTTGAAATTGCTCAATTTATGGGTAATCACTTTTCATTGTATTTTTCTCTAGGCAATTCGTGAAAAAGCGCAAAAGAATGCCACTTTAAATTCTTTTTACCATAATTTATCTAGCGGTGGATACGACTGCTAAAGAAGAATTTGCATGAAGAGGCTTTGATTGCAACTAGGAAGAAGCCTTTAGAGGACGGTCTGTCCGAAGAAGAAGGGGAAGAATCTTATGCAGGGCCAGGCCGGTATCTACTTTGGAGACAGGCTCACACAAACAAAAAAGGCGAATACTTCACCCCAGAGGCTGGTCGTGTTGGAATTGAAATTGTAAGTTTGCACCATACATTTTCTTATGTTTCAGTTCCTTAAGCTACATATATAATTAAAACTATATATAATTGATCTATTTACATTTCATATTTTTGGCAAAACGTTTAGGAAAATCTATGTTTGCGCGAGTCCCAAGGGGAGAAAGTTGCAGAGGGTAGGAATGACATTCTTGTTAAGGCAGCAGGAAAAACCGATCACCCCGGTCGTGTTCGCGGCCATTCTACCAGGGCACGTATCACAGAGGTTTTCTCGAAAACAAGCCCGTCGCTTAAAGATGAACTAGATTTAACTAAAATAAAGCTTCAGAAAACCACTGCCCAGCTCGATGAATGTCAAACACATCTTAAGATGATAGTTGGGTTTATATGTGGTAAGATGGGGACTGACTATAATACAGCAAGAGCCACTGTCCTCAGTAGTGCCAAAGCTCAGAGCTTGAACCCAGAAACCTCTAAAATGACCCCAGAGATGTTTGAGGTCCATGGTAGCAATGTTTCCTCTGTGAGTCCGACGCTACACCCTAAAGAACCTCGTAGGCAAAATTTTTCTCCTCTTATCCCTACAAGTTTGCCTGAGTTACATATGATACATGTTTCATCTATGGACCCGATCAAAGCCTCTGAGGTTCAGAATAGCCCTATTGCAACAAACTTGGAAGATGTGAGTTCTTTAGGCGAATACAAGGTATTTAAAGTACATTTATGTCTTTCATATTTGTTTGTATAATTTCTTTCATATTGTCACTTCTAAAGAAGTTTGATATTGCTTTTCATGATTACACTTGGTTTTTGAAGTTAGCAAAAATAGTTGAGTAATGTTCATTCGCTTGCCTATTATCTCAGGACGGGTGTGAATGTCATCTGTTCATCTCTGAGGATACATGTAAGAGACGTAAGCTTGTGGCCAAGGGAAATGTTTATAAGCAGAGAAAGCACCACGGCCTCGAGGTAAGGAAAGGTTGCGCGAGGGTTACAATTAAAATTTCATATGATGACTTTGCCCCGCTACTATTTCCTGAGTAAGAGGCTTCAACTGTGAGAATGTCCCGATCCTTTTTCGTGGAATGGTCTATACATTTGATTGAACTTATTCCGGATCCAGTAACACAGGTATATTCTTACATTTATTTGTGAATTACTTAATACCGTTTTGTATATTTAATGTTATTTCAAATGTTGTTAGGTGGATAAATGTTTAAAAAAGAAAAAAGGTCGTTTGAATTCTATGGATGATATAAAATCTTCTTCGACGGTTATAAATGAAATGGCATCCTCTTCGACATCTGATCCACTGCACGAGTTACAACTCCTAATAGAGAAAGATTCGAACTTCAATGGCTTCTTGTTTCAAATGACAAGAGATATCATAGGTGTGGATCATCCTATTTCGATGGATCGAATGGATGTCGGTGAATTATTATCAAGAGAAAGCATGGTCACAAATTGTTTGATGCAATTGTTCACAAAGTGAGTTTTCACTTAATTTTATAACCTATTTCAGATTATTGTTATATATAGTATGCATTCCATGTGCCTAGACTAACCAATGATGCCTGATAATGTAAATTCTCTAGAGCTTTACATGATTTGGTTGAAGGGAATGACCGGAAGGGGATAGGGTTTCTCTCAGCTGATCATGTCACAGCACTAGAAAACACATATGAAGATAGGGTACACTACATTGCACGAAACTTGAAGGATCGGAATAAAGAAATTTATCTGGTGCTGTATCTTCAGGGATAAACACTGTAAGCGTTTCTCTAATTTTTAAGAAACACTGATTTAAATATCTGAGGTCATTAAATTTTTGGCTTGCAGTGAACAATGGATGCTTATAGCCATTAGACCGATTGAAAAGGTTGTGTACTGGTTTGATTCTTTACAAAATCCACAAAAAGAGGAGACAATAATACTTATAGACGAGTGAGTTATATATATTAACTAATGTTAGAATGCATATATAATTTCTAATGCCAATTATATATACATATGTTGCTAATTATTTTCATTCCGCTTTCATTTTTACAGGGTGATGTTTAATTATCAAACTTTCTTAGGATTGCCCAGAAATGTGCATATGCAACTTGAATGGATAGTAGTTAAGGTAAAATTGGTTCTTATTGAATTTTTTATTCAACGATGTGTTGTATAAAATTGTATGATCTTCTAACTCGTATACTAATATTCATTAGCATAAAAAGCAAACGTCTAACTGGGAGTGTGGCTACTATGTCATGCACTACATGTACCAAATCGCAATGAAATCCGACACATTGGCACTCGAAAAGGTATTTGATTTCTCATAACTTACTTGACTGTATTTCATTTTGCTACTCAATTACGTTTGAATTTATACTCTGTTGCAGTACTTCTTGATCAAGATATTGATCAAGCAAAAGTCCTTTGGAGTGAGCATTGGAGTCTTGAGTAAGACCCTAAGTCCTTGAGGAAGGAGCGGGGGCAAAAGATCCATTTGCTAGCAAAGGAGTCTTAGTTTAGAGTAGATTAAGCAATAGGAAAGTCTTGAGATTAAGAGTTTAATCTTAAGCACTTGTAAGGGATTGGAACACTCCTTTAAGTGTTTCTTAGTGATTAGGACCAAGTTGTACAACTTGAAAAGTGGACTAGGATTCAAGAGGAATCCGAACCACTCTAAATTGGTTGTGTGTTGTTTTCGTTTTACTTTGTTTTCATGATTTGCAAAACACCAATCACACACTACACTTTGTGAAAACTGTTTTTATACTTGTTTTTGAAAAAGGTTTTTCAAAGTTCATCTTCTTTGTAGAAGAAATCATTTTAAAGTATAAAGAACCTAATTCACCCCTCCCCTCTTAGGTTGCAATCTAGATTTCACCTCCGCTATCACTCGTCCGGGCCACAAGTTCCCCAGATCTGAGACAGGCCACCAAAATTGTCATCAGCTGGTCAAAGCATCCTGATCCGGACATTTTGCATCACATCATACCCCTGAGCATTTTTTTGTCTTGAATAAAGACCTAAGAATTGCTGAACCTCTCTATCCATTCCTATGGTGCTTTCTAACGAGAATCAATGTTGCAGCAATATCAATGAGGGATATGTCGTTGTTTACCCATCAGCTTAGTGGGGGTCTTCATTTTTAAGTTTCATCTTTTTTCGTAGAAGTCCTTATAAAGCACTAGGGGGTTGGGCTTCCCCAATTAGTGCCAAATTCAATTCGGAACATCATCGAGTTTTGTGCTACCTTCGTTGATGGTTATGTAACGCCAACCCTTCCCCTCTTTCTCAAACATTTTGCTTTGGTTCTAGGAGTGTTGTATTCCATTGTTCATCGTAAATGTGTTGATGATATATTTGTCGTGTCGAGGCTGCCAAATAAGGTCAACCTAGGGCAAACAATTGCTAACACGACACAAACTCGACCCAAAATAAACAAGTTAGGGTTGACGAATTGACCCATTTGACCCGTATAATAAATGGGTCAATATCAGGTCAACCCGAAAAACCCATATATGACCAATGTGGCCTATGTGATATTAGTTAGAAATTAATAGAATATAATGATAAAATTTGAAATTGAATATTAATTATAACCCTAATCCTATGTGATAAAATACTTTTATAATTTCACAGTCCCCCTCACTCACCACACACCTGCGGCTGCAGCACATCACAATTTCAATTTCAGTATTTCACCCTACGATAGAATTCACTATTTGTCTTCTTCAAATTGCAATTTGCAACTTTGCAAGTCGCAGACAGTCACTCTCACACCCACAAAGGAGCTTTGTCACGGTCTCGTAGAAGCAAACAAGGCCCGGACGTAGCTGCATCCGTCGTTCGTCGTTCGCCATTCGTCTATCTCAGTTCACCGGTCACCATCGATAAAATCTTTTCTTATTATCAATTCAAGGCAATTTTTTCAGTTTAATGAAGGTAGGGACTTGGGGGGAGGCTATTTTGATCGAATATTTTAATTAAGCATTGAATGTCGAACTTTGAATTCTGCTGAATGACTCATTTCAAAACAATTTTTTATAGTAAGCATGTGTAGAAGTAGAACTTAAGTAAGCATGTTTAGAACTTAAGTAAGCATGCTTAGAACTTAGTAAGAATGTTTAGAACTTCAGTAATGTTAAGCATGTTACTATAAGTATGCATGAAGAATGTTTATGTAAGTCTGTATGCAGCATGTTTCTGTCAGTATGCATGAAGCCTGTTTTTGTAAGCATGTTCTGTAACACTCACTGTTTACTTTTTTATTGGCTTTAGGTTTAATTTTTTTCATGGTTGTCTAGCTCGGACCGAACACTGACCCTATAAGGCCAAAGGGTTGCACGAACTAGGGGGTCGACCGGTTTGACCCGGGGTTCACCCTGATAACGTCATTATGATGTAATAAATACATTTAAAATAATATATATGTTTATGATTCATATATGCTTCAATATTTGAATTTTCTAAGATTTGAAAAATATTTTCTATAGAAAAACTAATTTTTTCATGTCATAATTAATTAACTAAAAGAACACTAAAGTTACAAGACAAATAGGCTAACTACTTAAACACAAGTGCAAAGCTAAAAAGTCAATAAGTATAACATAATAACACATAAAGTTGGATTCTTTGAAACAATCAAAATCACAATCACAATACGGAAATGCAAGATCTAAAAGCATTTCTTACACGGTTACACAACTTACAGTCTTACACACACACACACACATCACAATACGGCAAGCCAAGTTTCCCAAATCTTATAATCCAAAGTAATTACAAATTACAAATTAATATCTCTACCATCCATCGATTGAAAAATAAAACACACAAATTTTAAAACTTTAGTTCCATTAAAGACCAATACCATATTCAAAGCAAATGAGTGTCCCCCTAACAACATCATCTCCAGCACCATTGATATCATCTATTCATCTTCATCAATATTGGACAAAATAATGAAATTATCATTATCTTGACCATCAATTGGAATAACATCATTGTTGTCACCTAAAATAAGTTAGAAAATACAAATATAAACCAATTACACTATTAACAACTCAAAATGAGAACCTAAATATTAGTCAAAATGCTCAAAACTCAAAACAAAAATATTTAAAAATTCTCAAATTTAGAGGTTATTTCACCTTCTTTAGGATACTTCTCTTCTATCTTACCATCTACTTCATCTAAATTAAGCTCTCCGTCGGGTTCATCTTTAATTACCCAAAAGTCTATTCTATCAATAGACTCGTAATCAATTGAATCATAAGATCTCTTCTTGTACTTGAGCCTACAAAACAAATTATAGATACAAAAATATGAACCAAAACAAATATAGTAACACTTCAAATTCTAAATAAAGATAGTATAATACCTGTTTTTTAAACGGAGGTTATAATGAACATAAACAAGGTCATTAAGTTTTTGATGCTCAAACCTATTCCTTTTCTTAGCATGGATGCGTTCAAACACACTCCAATTGCGCTCACACATTGAAGATGAAGCTGTTTGGCTCAAATGCCTGACTGCCAACTTTTTGTGAGTTTGGAGCAGCACCTCCAAAAGTTTTCCACCATAAATCTATGCCAAAATTTATCAATAATGCATCATAAAACAAAATAGACACAAATTATTTACATGAATATTAAATCAAACGAAAAAGAAATAAGAAGTATTATAAAATTTTAAACATGGAGTATTAGTTGTAATAGATTTCACAGCAAAAGAGAATCTGAAACTTTGTTTCTTTTCCATAAATGCTACTATCTCATTCATCATAGAGCCACCATTATCATCAATTTCGAGCATTTTCATCACTTGAAACAAACTAGTCATAATTTCATTCTTTTAAGTACGATTTTTTTTTTTTCATATTGAAACACTAGATTCAACCAAAATGCTGCAGCATGAAGATCTATTTTCAACATATTATCCCACCTTGTGTCAATAATCTTAACATAGGGCGCATACAACCTCTTTCTTTGGTTAAATAATTCTTTGATTTCATTAATCACTCTCCACATAGCATCTTACACATACCCCAAAGAAGGTGCCTCATCAAAATCACAAATTCGTAACAAGCATATCAAAGGTCCCATAATTTTCACAGTCATCAAACATCTATTTCAAAAGTTTTCATCAAAAATAATTTGTCTCAACTCTTTTCCTTTATTAGTTTTCAATTCATTCTTAAACTGCGTAGAGGTGACTAAATTACTAAGTCCTCTTTATGATTATAGAGACTATTCAATGCAATGAATATGGTGCCAAATCCAGTTTCAACAGGACGAAGAATTTCTATCCAACCGGGCTGATTTCTCAACCAACTAAGGATCCATATGCAATTGTAAACATATACTTAACTCTAGATACAAGCGTAATCAAAGATGCAATGTCAGGCATTTCTCCAATATCTTTCATGTTAGATTGCTACAATGTGCAACACAAGGAGACCTATAAATGGTTGGATATTTTTCATAAAGCAATTTTCCAACAAGTTTATAATTGGCAGCATTGTCTATAACTAAGTGAATTATATCTTTAGTCCAACCATTTCAACAATCTCAAAAAATAAATTACACAATGTCTCAGCATTGGTTGTCACATTCGAAGCATCAACAAATTTGAGAAATGTAATTCCATCAAGACAATAAACAAGAAAATTAATCGAACTTCTTTGTCTATTGTATTTCCACCCATCACCCATAGTTTTGCAACCCTTAGCAACCCATATCTCACGAAAACTATCAATAATCAACTCAACATGCTTCTTTGCATCTTTTAACAAATTGACCCTAAGGGCATGATAAGTTGGACCTTTATATCCCAAACCTATTACAGTTGCTTTTGCAATTGTTGGTTGATAAAAGGGAGAATTAGCAGCATTAAATGGAATGCAAGCATTATAAAACCAAAAGGCAAAGGCCAAATCAGTATCATGTCATTTTGTCTTACTTTGAATACAACATTTTATGCCTAGCTGAGAGAAATATAAACTTTTACATGACATGTAAACTTGTATACCATGTGATGGCTTTTTCATTTTACTGCTATTTTGTTTCCCATGAATATTTGATACCTCTACAACATCATCACTTTGATCCCATGGGCCTTTTTAGCCAAGCTTTGTACTTTCAAAATTGCCCTTTCTCTCTTTTGATTTATTAGCCATTTCTGTTTACATATTTTTAAACAATATACGAATTTCACCCGGCACTTTCAAACAAGAAAGTACATTACTCGTTACTTCACCAAGATGCTACTTGACTCTATGAATCCCCCCCACCTTTAATGTTACGATTGCAAAAATAGCTAATTATGCACTTTGCACCATTTTCATCAACTCCTTCTGCAACATTTCTCCACGCTTCATCTCTTTTCAGCAAATGAGATTTAGAAGAAAATGCTTGACTATTCTGATTAGTAGATGGTGTGGAAGGTAAATCCATGCCTTCCATTGATGCCATTCTACAAAGATACAAATATACAAAATATTTAGCACTTCTCATGACATTAATCACTAGTAGTATATTTTTATTACAAGTCTATTATGTGCTGCAGAATGCATGAGTGGAAACTTAGAAGGAATAAAAGAAAAAAAATTGGGGAAATTGAAATTTGCCTCATGAACGGGTAATGCATGGTAGTGATAAAAAAACAAAAAAAAACAGACGAATAATTCACTAACAATAGAGCAGTAGCTTTAGTTTCTGTAATTTACTAATTTTAGGTTAGCACTCTTCATGGCATAGATGAGGCAATGCTGAAACAGAGCAAACTAAGAGCAGTAGCAAGAAATAAAATAGCACTACAATAGTAACTTTAGTTTCTATAAAGTTAAGTTAGTACCCTTCAAGGCTGAATTATTCACAGCAATAGCTTTCAAATAAATTGATTGATATGCATGCTTCTTACGTTTGAATTAAATATAAATTAATGCAATATATAATAATAACTCACCAATACTAAATTAATTCACGATTATCAAGCGAATGAAAGAAACTTAGAAACCTAAGCTGCGAAAAATAGGAAAATGAAATGGGTGGCAAGGAAGCATATAGAAGAGCCTTTAGCAGGGCGAAGACTGAAGAGAAGTTGTGCGTAGGTGGCGGTGTGTGTGGTGGACCTGGCAATGCGACTGTGTAGCAGTTTGGCGACTCAGTGGCTCAAAGTGCGAAAGAGCACGAGACTGATAAATATAAGAGAACTCGTTCGTTCAATTCAATTTTTGCCTCTGTTAGGGTTTTTCAATTTTCACTTCTCCTTTTTTTTATCTTGTTAATTAAAGAAAAAATTGATTAATTCAAAATAAATGAAAAACAGGGGTCAGGCGGGTCGTGCCGATTCTCGGCCCACCCAGGTTTTTGACTGGTTTTGACCGATTACTTATACTCCCGATTTTTTGCATTTTTTGAATTGAAAAGGCTGCTAACCGGCCAGTCTGGTCTGGTCCAGATAACCTTTTTTTTAAATTTTTAATTCTTACAGAACCATGTTTCATATCTTTGTGATTTGTTTGTTAGAATTTAGATTGGGTTATACTCCATCTGTTCTCAAAAAAGTGTCGCTGGGGAAAAAAATTCACAAATTAAAAAAACATACAAGTTTACATTCTTACCCTTATTAAATGGTAATAAACACAATTAACATCTCAAAATTTACTACTTTGTGCCATTAATTACTCCTTTAAATGCTCACCATCATCCATTACAAACACCACTCTCATTACTTCTATTATCACCGCCACTTTAAATAATACAAGCACAAACAACACACATGCACCATATGTCCACCTATGTCACCATCAATTAAAATTTTCAAATATCAAATAAAAAAAATTAACGAAAGGAAGAATTAAAAGGAGGAAACAGAAAAATGGTAGGCTTTGAATTTTAACACCAATAGGTTCTCTGCAAAAAATGGTATGCTTTGAATAAGTGGATGGGAAGAGACGGCAGAAAGATGAGGAAACAAAGTAAAATAAGATGAAGAGAGAAGGGAGTGAGAGACGATATAGATCATAGAAGAAAAAGAAAGAAAGAAAGAAAGAAAAAGAATAATCTTATAGGAAGATGAAGTAAAATTAACGTCAACAGTAAAGGAGGAGGAGGAGGAGAGAGAAGAGATTAAATAGGAAAATTTTTGTTTATTTGTATTTGTGCTTATCTGTATTGCCATTAATTATCAGAATTGTGAAAGTTTCAAAGAAGGGTAAAACTGGAACTTTATTTATTTTTTGTATTGGAAATTATGGGATGACACTCTTTAAAGGGCAAAATTTTAGAGCTTCAATAACACTCTTTTGGGGACAGAGTGAGTAGTTTGCTAATGCTTCTTTATTAGATTATTACCTAATGATTGTATTAATGTAATACAAAATTTTGGTTTTAATATATTTTATTTTTGTTAGTTGAATGATGGATGAAACAAACATTAAAGTTGATAGTGATGATTCACTTAGAGAGACTGCCGAAGATGTCTCTCAATCTGAAAATATTCCTAGAGAGAAGAATGCAAGGCCTGTTCTTTTCACTGTTTTGAAGTCAGATTTTCAAAAACATGTTATCCAACACATTCAAAGAAATAATGTTTTAAAAAACGTGCAAAGAAATAATGTTTTCAAATTGTGAGCCTGTTTCAACCACCTTTGCCCGTCGCCGCCCACATCTGATCACTACATCCGACCGCCACTAATGCCGCCGACACTGCCACTAATGGCTGCCATCGTCTACATCTGACCATTATTGCAGGCAGCTACCTCTGGCTGTTGTAACCCACATCAAACCACTACTAACTTCGGCCAGAGTTCAGCGGCGACGGTGGCAAGAGATAGCCAGTCACCACCGCCCACATCCGACCACCACTACCGGCCACCACCGCCTACCTCCGACCACCACCAACGCCACTGACCACCGCCACCGCTCACTTTTGGCTAACGTCGCCGATGGCCTCCGCCGCCCACATATGGTCATCATGACTAGCAATCACATTTGCTCGTCACCGCCCACATCTGATCACTACATCCGGCCGCCACTAATACCGCCGACACTGCCGCTAATGGCTACCATCGTCTACATCCGACCATTATTGCCGGTAGCTACCTCTGGCTGTTGTAACCCACATCAAACCACTGCTAACTTTGGCCAGAGTTCGGCGGCGACGGTGGCCAGAGATAGCCAGTCACCACCGCCCACATCCGACCACCACTACCGGCCACCACCGCCTACCTCCGACCGCCACCAACGCCACTGACCACTGCCCCCGCTCACTTTTGGCTAACGTCGCCGATGGCCTCCGCCGCCCACATATGGTCATCATGACTAGCAATCACCTCTGCCCACAATCACTAGGTGCCCACATCCGCCTACCACCAACTCCGGCTGGAGTCGAGCCGCCAGAGGTGGTTGTTGATGGCGACAATGGTTGGTATTGGGCGATGGCGGCTAGAGGTGCTGGTAGCGGCGGAATAAGGTGATGCACGGTGTCAAGCGAAGGTGGTTGTCGATGGCGATGGTGGTTGGTCTTGGGCGATGGCAGTTGGAGGTATTGGCAGCGGCAGTCAAAGGTGATGTACGGTGGAGGTGGAGGTGGGGTCAGTTGTCGACGTTGGTTTTGGAGGAGATATGGGATTCATATTTTTAAAAAATTATTTTCAAAAATAAAGTTTGAAACCTTTTTATTAAACAAGGTTTTGGCTTTGTTTTGGGTTTGAAACCCAAAACAAAGCCAACCCCATTTCTAAAACATCCAAAAGAACATGCCCGCAGTATAAAGAAAGATAAGAAAGCTTACATCTGGAGCTTGGGAGAATTTCTGCATCCATAATTCAAAACCTAATGAACCGCTCCAATGTGAATGCAAGAAATGTAGGAGGAAATATGTTGCATCTAGTAAGAATGACATGAAATATGTTGCATCTAGTAAGAATGACATAGGTAATTTACATCGCCATATAAAAAATTGTGCTAGAATGTCAACTAGAGATATTTGATAGTATACAATTAACTTTGATGGAGGGTCTTTTTTGTTTGAAACTTCAAAATTTAGCCAAGAGAAATTTAGATAGTTAGTGGTGCATGCAATCATTAGACATCATCTATCATTCTCATTTCTTGAATATAATGGGGTTCAAAATGTTTTTAGCTATTTAGAATTAGCAGTTAGGAAATTCTCGAGGACTTATCTTAAAAAGATTCATGCTTCTGAACTTGATAGACTTGGTGGTGAGTTACTTTCATGCCCTAGTATAATATGTTTGGCTTCAGATGTTTGAACTTCTATTGCTATTGATGGGTATTTGAGTTTGATTGCATATTTTTTAGACAATAATCAAGCTCGACCGCACTCCATTAAGCAATGTGGATATAGATGCTATGAGAAAAATATGTGTTAGTTATATTGTAGAGCATTAGCCATAGTTAATGGATACTAATGAAACTTGTTGATATTAAAGTTGTACAAATATTTTTGGCTATGCCTCTGTAATATAATAGCGATTTCAATTTGTATCTTGGTGATATTTGTATTAATTTTAAACTTTTAGCAACAGGTTTTGCTTTAAACTGGATTAATTTTCACTTTCTATCGTGGTTTGGGTCTGAAAAAGCGACCAACTAAACCACCGTAGAAAGTGGCCGCTTTCTACGGCGGTTTAGTTCCGAACCGCCGTAGAAAGCGGTCACTTTCTACGGCAGTTCGGAACCACCATAGAAAGTCCGCTAACTTTCTACGGCTGCCAGATAGATGGCGGTTCAAAAAAGCCAAAAACCGCCGTTAAAAGCCCTTTTCTACGGCGGTTTAGTTCCGAACCGCCGTAGAAAGCGGTCACTTTCTACGGCAGTTCGGAACCACCGTAGAAAGTCCGCTAACTTTCAGCCGGACTTTCTACGGCTGCCAGATAGATGGCGGTTCAAAAAAGCCAAAAACCGCCGTTAAAAGCCCTTAAAAACCGCCATTGAAAGCCTTTTTATAGTAGTGAGTGACCGAATTTCAAAAGTCCATATGCAAACTCATAAGCGCCGAAATTATGCTTTGATACGACTGATAGAAGCAAATGACTAATGCATAAGGGAAGGACACATAATTTGAATAATAGGAAGGAAACTTAGCTTATTTACTATCTAATGGTATTCTGTTGATATGATTTATGCTGATCTACTTCAAAACAAAAAGGCTAAATGTTAACAAGCGCATGCTGGAAACTAGTCCACTAATGCCTAAAATTGGAAAAAATGCAAAAGTAGTCCACAATCTTTACCCCTGTTGCAAATGTAGTCCACAATCTTTAGTAAGTAGCAAATGTAGTCCACAATGTATCCATTTTGTTGCAATTTTAGTCCAAAAACGGAAATTAGACCTTGACTAACGGTCAACGGGTTTGACCGTCAGTCAAAGGTGGTTTTGACCTCTTGAAACCACCTTCAAAGATTGTGGACTACTTTTTGAAACAAGAGTAAAGATTGTGGACTACTTTTGCAATTTTTCATATTATTTAAGAATAACACATTTATCTTACTTTTAAAGATATTGATAATTTTAATTCCTTTTATACTTATTATATGAGCTTCCCAAGTTACAAAAAATTATGTTACAATTGTATTATATTCATCTCAAATTCGCATTTTTAAAAATTAATTATTCTCTATGTTCCATTAGAAGAGTCCATTTTGAAAAATATTTCTTGTTCTAATGGAATAGTCAACTTTTAAATTTTGATTGTGCAGTATACAATTATCTCATACTTAATAAGTATATGTGTGAAATAAATAGTGTCAAATTAGTTATTTTAGTTATTGAAAAATTGTAACCCACATACAATTTTCTATTGGAACAAGAAATATTTTTCAAAATATTTTTTAAAAAATTTAATAAGTATTCTATTAAAAAATTGTATTTGTAAAATGGAATAGTCAACTTTTAAATTTTGATTGTGTAGTATACAATTATTTCATACTTAATAAGTATATGTGTGAAATAAATAGTGTCAAATTAGTTATTTTAGTTATTGAAAAATTGTAACCCACATACAATTTTCTATTGGAACAAGAAATATTTTTCAAAATATTTTTTAAAAAATTTAATAAGTATTCTATTAAAAAATTGTATTATTACAAATTTTCCATTGGAACAAGAAATATTTTTCAAAATGGACTCTTCTAATGGAACATAGAGAATAATTAATTTTTAAAAATGCGAATTTGAGATGAATATAATACAATTGTAGCATAATTTTTTGTAACTTGGGAAGCTCATATAATAAGTATAAAAGGAATTAAAATTATTAATATTTTTAAAAGTAAGATAAATGTGTTATTCTTAAATAATATAAAAAATTGCAAAAGTAGTCCACAATCTTTACCCTTGTTTCAAAAGTAGTCCACAATCTTTGAAGGTGGTTTCAAGATGTCAAAACCACCTTTGACTGACGGTCAAACCCGTTGACCGTCAGTCAAGGTCCAATTTCCGTTTTTGGACTAAAATTGCAACAAAATGGATACATTGTGGACTACATTTGCTATTTACTAAAGATTGTGGACTACATTTGCAACAGGAGTAAAGATTGTGGACTACTTTTGCATTTTTTCCGCCTAAAATTTGGCAATTCACAATGGTTTTCCCAATCAGTCAGAATTAGAAAAATTATTCTACGCCTGTGTTGTTACTAGGACTGTCAATTGAGAGGGAAAGAGATTAAATCGAGAAGGAATTTAATGGGTGGAAAATGATTGGGTAGGAATAATTAATTACCCATCTAATAATATAAGGGTTGGGAGGGATCAAGATGGAATGAGATTTAAAATTCTTATGACCTATTAGGAGCTTAATAATAGGGATCCCATTAACTTCCCATTTTTATTCCTATTAGTTACCCAAATCAGAGCAACTTGAGTTTTTTAACCATATTTTTGTGTCTTATTTTTATAATTTAATTAGTAGTTACATTTAATTATTCATTACTGTTACGTTTAATAACTCAATTAAATTATTTTATTTTTAATTTTTTTGGGCTAATTATTTATACTTATCTTGTGAAATAACATTTTACATTTATCATAATTATTGAACTTACATTGAATATTTAGTTACAGATTTACCTAAATATTTTACCAATATAAAATAATCGTTTGGATACTTTAATAATTTATACCATTAAGATTCATTTTTAACAAAATAAATACTATCACTAAGGGATATATAGGATATAGTTATTTTAAAATTTTGAAATAAATTTATTTTATGATATTCATTTTTAACAAATTAACTTACGACTAAGGGTTCACTTATTTGTGTGTAGGGTATAGTTATTTTAATTTTTTTAGATATCTTTTTCATTGATATTCATTTTTAACGAAATAAATCTTGTGACTAAGGGTTCACTTATTTCTATATAGTGTATAGTTATTTTAAAAGTTTGAAATAATTTTTTTTCATTAGTATTCATTTTTTAAAAATTAAATTCTTATGACTAAGGGTTCACTTATTTATGTGTAGGGTATAGTTGTTTTAATTTTTTAAAATAATTTTTTTATTAAAAATGAAATTATAATAAAATATAAGATTAAAAAATATTCCATAATTATATTTAAGTTAGTAAATGTAAATTTTAATTTTCATAAGATAAGTATACCATATAATTACAATATTTAACTTTATAAATGATTAGGTGGTAGCCTATTAGTAGATGTCTGATGATTTCTTATATAACTTATATTAGGATCATCTTGACAAATATTACTCTTATTTAATTTTACATTTACTATCGTAAATATAATTATATGGGATATTCTTGTATTTTAATATATTTTCATTTTTTTAATAAAAAAATTACAATAACTAGACACTTTACACACAAATCAGTGAACCCTTAGTCATGAGATTTAATTTTTTTAAAAAATAAATATTAATGCAAAAAACATTATTTCAAAATTTTAAAATATATATTATATACAAATAAGTGAACCCTTAGTCACAAGATTTATTTTGTTAAAACTAAATATAAATGAATTTTTTTTATCTCAACAAATTAAAATAACTATACCTTACACACAAATAAGTGAACCGTTAGTGATAAATTTTAATTTGTTAAAAATGCATATCAATAAAAAAATTTATTTACAAATTTTAAAATAACTATACCCTATATATAAATAAGTGAACATGTAACTATACACACAAATAAGTAAACCATCTAGTCACAATATATATTTTGTAAAAAATGAATATTAATAATAAAAATTATTAAACAATCCCAAATAATTATTTTATATTGGTAAAATATTTAGGTAAATCTATAACTAAATATTTCATGATAAATTCAATAATTATAGTAAATTTAAAAAGTGATTTCACAAGATAAGTATAAAATAAGTGGGATATATCAATTTAGAAAAAATTAGATGGCAGCCTATGATTGGATATATATATATATATATATATTATAATATGTGTGTGCGTTAGTATATATACGCGTGCGTGTGGTGTCTCTATGTATTTTGTGTATGTGTATCTGTGTGTGAGTTAGTGTATATATTAACACTCCAATATATGTATAAATAATTTATGGGATTATAATTTGTGAATTATTTGTTTTGATCAGTTTTACTCGCATGTCAATTTTATTTTTTAAGAAAAAAATATTTAAAATAAGTGTTTTTTTGTTTTTTAACTATCTCTTAAATTAAAGTTATATGAACGGGTTTGGTCAATAAATCACGACCTATTTACCTATACATTTATGAAGAAAATTGCATCTTTACCATTAGCGTCGCTTGCATAACATATTCTTTACGAAAGTATGAAACAAGTTACCGTCAAAATCTAGAGAATATAAATATGAATGAAGTTGAATCTGTTTTGGGTTTGGTTTTGAAACATCTTCATAAATCACATTTCATATAGGACCTCAAAATGCATTTTAAAATGACAACTTTCAATATTTGAGCATTGCGCCAACCTATTTTCACCCAAAATGTATCTCAAAACAAACTTTCATTGCTTACCTCTGTCTTTTCTATTTTATTTCACGAAAATTATTACTTTTTAATCCAAAATTTTATATAAAAGAATAACATCATTTTTGTCTCAATTCAAAATTTAAAATTCTCTCTCAATCTTCACTCACACAAATTCAAAAAATAACATAATCATTATATTTTTTATTCTCTTTCATACACAAATTTCCAAAAAGAAATTCCCCCCAAAAAAAATATTCATTTTCTAAAATAAAAATTTCCCATTTAATTAGTTTGTTGCTTTAGAAACGTCCAAGGAAGAGAAATTTCCAATGTAGGGCTAAATGTTCCCCTAAGTTTTCATGAGAATATATGTAGTACATTAATGACTACTAATTTCATTTTATCAAAGTATATTTCTTGATGGAAAAAGCGTAACAATAATAATATATAAAATTTGAACTTGAACTAGAGTTTGAGTATTAATAAAAGTAAACTGTATATAAATTTCTTTTTAAAATATATATACTCGAGTTTGAGTTCAAAAATTTTATATAAATTTCTTTTTAAAATATAATATACTCGAATTTGAGTTCGAAGTGACCTTAATATCATTATTCAAGTAAAAAGTGTATATATATTATATTATATTATATTAATTATATAATAATATACTATTAAATAATATATTTATAAAACATGTTATTTCTAAAATTATAAATATATATTATATAAAATTATCGACTCTAGTTTGTTTACTACTCAAACATTCGTTAAGTGACAACCTAGAGCATTGGTTTGATTTTGATTTTAGGTACTAAGGTGGGGGTATGTCTGGTTTTATTTTTTGTACGATTTTAGTTACTGCAGGGTTTTGGTATGATTTAAACTTAGGAAGACATAGGGTTCAAAACCCAAAGTAGCAAAATTTTGGACACATCATAGCGTTTTACGGAGAATTTAGTGAAGAATAGACAGCAATAGCCCTTCCTCCGCCGCTCCTTTTCCTTTGACGGCAGAGGCGGCTACATTATTCCAGGAGGACAATGGCAGTTCTGAACTGGTGTGGTGGACCTCATTCTCATCTCAAATCCTAGCAACTTGCCTCAATGCTTATGCAGTATAGGGGCAGAAAACCTGATGCTTATGCATGTAGGATGTCGTCTCATCAAGAAACAGTCTCATGTCTGTTAGGTTTATATTTAGTTCATGTTCCTATTGCTACCTCTATTATTTTTAATACTTCCTCATTTCTCACGTCAAAATGCTATTCATTCTCTCCAATACTCTCGCCAATATCAGATGCTATAACTCACTTTCTTTATCTTCTTCATACCCCTCACCAAAACTCAAGAAAATTGAAGAAAACTCTCAAAACTCCATTTGCTGCAAAACCGAACATTCTTGTTATAGCCACAAAACCGAATGCCTATCTGAGCTTTGAATCTTCATATGCCAGAAACAGGACAGTCCTGAAGATTTGATCATATCTCTCAACTCCGATATCATATGATCAATGTTAAGATGTCTATGAACTCCTCTTTAAATGTAGATTCATTTCCAATTGATTTCACAATTTTTAGATTTTTCTGTAGGGAAATATGCCTAGAAAACCGAAGACATATTAGTGCGTTGCCACCCCTAGTTTATTCAACCTGCTATTACCTTCACTATTTATAGATAGATGGCAAGAGTATGTTTTATAAGGTAGCTTGGCTCAATGTGCAAAATGACCAGGAATAAATTTACACTGTTCTACAAAATGTTACAATGGCCGCCTTTTATGGGACTTGGACCTGCAGATGTAATTTCCCAGTGGGATTAATACATCAATTTTTATTACCCAGTCCCATTCGAAAAGAAACACTTTCTTTCTTCTTCAAATTAACAAGAAAACTAGCCATGTATCTGTGCCAATTCAAACAAGGTTAGATGCCTGGTATTAACATTATTGCCGAGCTTCACCAATCCGATTTTCTATTCTGGCCCCTTGTCTCCTTGGTGAACCTTGACATAAGCTTCTTGTTTGTTTTGGTATTTGATGGTTCCATTACATGTTAAACTAAAAATCTGAATGATACAGACAGACTAGGCTTGAATGAGTGGCAGGAGAACGACATAGTGGACAGTAGGGCTTCTCGTTAAACCATTCCATATTGCAGTTTCTACCATTACAGGAAAACATTAGATCAGAACGTGAAAGGTAAGCACCAAGTCTTAGGCGAGGCAAATGGGATAATAAAGGAAAAGGTCAGCAATACGAAAGCAGGATGGCAGAGGGTCAGAAGTCATTGCCAGCAAAACACATGAGCAAATGGAGTGGCTGTAGGGTGTTGCCGATTGCTGAGACACAGAGTGCATTTGCTTGCTCACTCCAGTACCAGCTGACTAAAAGAAAACATGATTTAGAGCATGGACAAGCAATCGAAACGTAGGGAAACAATTTAATCAAAGATTTGAGGAATGCATTTCTATGATCATTCAAAAATTCATCTGCAACCTAACATCCTTTCTGAAGTCTAACAGTTGAACACCAACAAAGATGCCTAAAATCAAGATCGTTGAGGGGAAAAAGTCTTCCATGACAACCCATCTATTATAAATAAGCAGATAACCTGCATTTTGGGTTGAAGCTTGACGTATACAATAACTACCCTGTATTACCAAAATATACAACTAATGCCAAGACTATCATTCACACGCAAAGTCTGCCATCAACTGACATTTATCTAACAAATAATCACTAAGCTATATTCACACACTAATTGTATCAGCAAATTAAACGCTGAAAAAAATCATTGCATATCATGCATTAATCTGAAAATTAAAGCATACAAAGTATAACATTAACGGCAAGAAATCCACATGTCCTCAGAAGATGTACATACTATAGCCTAACTGGAAAGACAATCATACCTCAGAAGTTGAAGCAGAATCGAATGCCCACCTGCTCTTTTTAGTGTCTCCAGTAATGATATTGCCTTCTTCATACAGAACAGGTAAGTCACGCCCTAAACACTCAAGCATGAGCAGAGTGGCTAGTTTGTCGAGAAGGATCACAACAAACATTAATAGCATAACTAAGCGTTGATCAAACTTTGTGGGTCGGTTATAAGAATTATATCTAGCCCAACGATTACAACTGGAACAAAAAATGGTCTTTTCACGAAATACAAATACAACAACAACAACTAAACCTTTGTCCCACTGCGTGGGGTCTTCACTAATTACAAAAATAAAATAAATAAATAAATCATCTTTATAGTGGACGTTCTAACTTGTACATCACGTTACCATGACGGTTTAAACTTAGTCTCCTACGAAACAAATTTTATGAGCATACTGTACAGAACAAAGTTAATTTCTTCTTTGCCTCTTTGACTTTGAGTTGGATTCAGTTAAAAATCAAAAAGATGTAACACAAAGAAAATACTTTTTTGGACAATACATCACAATCTCTAAAAGACACAAAAACTGAACAATGTTAACCCTAACAGAAGAATGGTAATATCTGAAAGTTAATGGGGACAAATTGGTATAGTAGGACGAAGTTGAACATTTAGCAAACCTGTGGAATTCTGATAGGATCCAAAAGATGTCTGTTGAACTGAACTTGCAATGGAAAATAAATTACTCCGCCGCAATCCTTCAGCAGCAATGATACAAAGCTGAACTAGAAGGACTACTCCCAATATTTGGTATCTGCACCAAAGAGAAATTTAAGATCTTAAGCACCACAATATGAACATAACCACATAGATGTCTAGTTTATTGACAAGAAAGTCACCAAAGCTTCTTGCAATAAAAGACAGCAGGTGGCAATAAGATATTATACTTACTCGGCTGACTCTTTCCGAATAAGAAATTATGCAACTATTTTCTAAGGTCAATCACATATGCTGTCTCTGAGTCAATTAACATATAAATAATAATTCTTATTGCACCTAAGAAAACCAAAAAGGAGCCAAGGAAGAAAAAAATAAAAAATTCATTTTGCATGTAACAGAAGACCGAAACAAGCCGGAGAGTCTCATATCTCTTCTCTTCTCTTCTCTTCTCTTCTCTTCACCAGATTCCTAAAAGAGGATTCAATGTAGCAAATTAAGTAACAGAATTACCTAGTCCGTTGGCTAGTAGGTTTGCTGATGAACATATAACAAATGTCTGTTGCACATTTTGATAGATGATAGTAGAGACCTGTTACAAAGAAAATTCGTATCTGTTCAACAGGCTTCCAAAATTCTCACAACATCTGTATGTGATACCCACGCTGAACTTCCTTGAAAATAGAAGAACATCAGATTAGCTTACAGAATAAACTGAAAACACTCACGGGCAAAAGGAGCAAGCAACCTGGATTAAAAAGGCATATGCTATGTGTTGAAAACCGTGAGTTAATAGGTAATAACCTAGTGTAATTAGTATTCCAGAAACATTATCTTAAACCATTTGTAGTTAAATATGGATTCTAGTAATTGTCTACGATTAGGAGACCAAGAGGAATTAGGAAACCAATCAGTCCTGTTCTAAATTGGTTTCCATCGTTATTTCTTTCCTTTTCCTAGTTTGTGTAGGTTCAGCTCTTTGGGTATATAAGAGACCAAAGAGCTGTGATGTATTTGATCGGTTTTAATCAATAAATTCTACATGGTATCAGAAGCCTAGGTTTTAACCCAACCCAAGAAAATTACGATGGTGGAGTCAGGGTCAATCTCAGAATCTTCAGGAACAAAGTCTGGAGAAACTGGTTAGCATACAGAATAAACTGAAAACACTCACAGGCAAAAGGAGCAAGCAACCTGGATTAAAAAGGCATATGCTATGTTAAGAAATAAAATTAAACACGGTATTCAAAAGAGAGAGAAGTCATGCAGCATCTAACAACAGAACACATAATTACTCGAAATGTATTTTATCTTTTGGCAAAATTGTTTCAAAATGACACCAAACATTCCTGTATCTTGAACCATTTAGTGTAAACAAGCAGAAAGGACCATGGAATAGAGCATACTGATGTCCACCTGGACAAAAATCTGACAAGTTTCATTTTAAATCTGACAAAGTTGATGAAGATGTCACAGGGATTTCATCAGTCTAGGGAGGGAATAAAATAGTACTCCGAGTACAACCATCGGTAGAAAGGTCATTGGATAGGGAATCGGCAAGGTACCGTCGGAAGCAATTCTGGGTCTGAAAACCACAGAAGTTGAGAATGGATGTCAAGTCACCAAGATTAAACCTGTTAGCTAAAGAGATAAATGCTGAAGCGTAATACAACCTGACTCTCTCAGCTATATAAGAGACTTCCGTTTGATAGATTATAAAGAGGGTAGTCCTAGCAGGTGTTGGAGAAAGTTCATATGGCTCTGAAACCTGCAGAATCCAAATCTTCAAAATGAAACAAAGATGCAAAGAGAGTTCTACAAATTAATCATAAAGCTGCATTACCAAATACGCACATTAACAAGATTTGTAAGAGAAATAGAGTTAAACATCTCAAGTTTCTCGTGGTTCAACAGATAAAAGTTCAAAAGATATAAACCTGAATGACGTCACAATATTCTTCTCCCAGCGTCTGCAACCAGGCACCCGTTGTTAACACATAATAAAGCATCTGTCCCAAAAGCTTGAAATAAGATGAGCGCTAGTAATATTACATTAGGGGTAAATACACAAAATTCAGAAACTACAATCTCAGAACAGAACCATTCAACTCAAATTCAAAACAACCCTCAAAATGAATTCATCTTTTTTCCTCTTTTACATAAATCCACTTTCCTCAACAAAAGCAAATCTTGGAAAAATTTCTACATCCAACATGGATCCACACAATCTCAAAAGTGCAAATGTCATACAAAACAACATGTGGGATCAAGTTTACTCTTTAACTCGCTATTCTAGAAAAGTCACTACTCTAGAATGAGGATGGAGCTATCCACATCAACTGCCTTGCCGGTGCTGTTGCTTTTGGTATGAGATTCACCTCTCGCCCTATAATATAAATCTGATTAGGAATCACATTTGTAAAATCTCTTGCTCGAATGGAGAAAGCCCGATTCGTGCCTAGAAAAATGGCATCTCCTCCCAAACCATCCTTTTCTGTCCATGTATTATCCCTGATATCCAAAAGAATTACGGTTTTATCACCGTATCTAAAGAGGGAGTCATCACCCCTAGCACTGTTTCTAAATCGGATGGCTTCCATATCAATTACTCTTTCACCACTGCGAGAGACATTCAGGCTATCCGCAAACAACACACCAACTAAAAGTAAATCCCCCTGAGAAGATTCCACCAAAAATAAGCCTTTGGCAAAAATTGGATTTCGATCCACAGAAAATATATGCAGCGCCTGGGTCATGTTGGTCAAAGGATCCCACATGAACACATCTCCAACAGTGTTTACCATATAAAATTTTCCACGGTAGTAATTCCCATGGCACACATAACGCTTGCCATCATCCGCAACTTTTGGAAAGTCAAGATTATTCATCTTAGATGGTATCCCCAATGCTTCCAATACAATCCACTCGGTATCCCTCTGCCGCCACAAGCCCATGAGTGAGCGGCTAATTACCAGCAAAATGAAATTAGTAGACGCAGCTGGATTCTCGGAAAGAATTGCATGCATAATAGTATTGTAACTCCGTTCGTCGCGCACAAACATCCTTTCTTCACCCAATAGAGATGGAATCCCAGGCAACTCAAAAGATTTGAGTGAAATTGGATTAATCAGTTGATATTTGTTGTCATATGAAGAGAGTAACCAACCAAATCCACATTCCACGTGCCGCTTGCCTTTCATTATATTCGGCATTTTAAACCTCATGCACACCTTGTCTTTCGATAGACTTAAGAAATAGTAGTCTTCATGATCTGTTTCTGTATACAAGAGGAGAGGACAGCTCGGCCATGACTTATGAAAATAATTCATCTCTACCGCTCCTTTGATCAAATACCTCCAGGGGGAACACACTCCTCTCGCGGCATAAAAATCTTCCACCGAAGAATTCAGACACTTCTGAGCTATGGTGAGCAACAAATCTGGGAACAAATCTGGCAGCCTAGTGATGGAAACTAAATCCCATGCATGTGCATCTGTCTTCAAAGAAACTGGACCGGGGACGACTTGAAAGTTCTTCTGGACAAATTCAATGATGTTCCTCTCTTCCAAGTATCCCAACTAACAAAACTCAAGGGACAAAACAGAATTAAAACAAGGCAGGAGTTAAAAAAAGAACACAAAGAGTTCAAACAGAGGAGTTCAAAAGGAAAAAAAAAGTCAGTAGTTAAAACCGAACACAAAGAGTTGAAACAGAACTAAAAAAATAGGTCAGGAATTAAAACAGAACTGAAAAAAAAAAAAAACGCAACAACATACTTGATTATCTGTGAAGTAGAGGGTGACTTTGGAACCACTGTCGTTGATGGACAGGGTTTTGTCAACTTTATCAGGAACAATCTTGATAAACAACTCCGATGGGGAAACCTTGCTCTTGTCCGTCAAATTTTGAACACGAATCTTATCCAAAGCCTTCAATAACAAATAAAACTCAGTTTAGTTTGAAAAGAAAAGGGAAAGAGAAAAAACAACCAAGCACACCAAAATTTGTTTACAGATAGCACATCGTTACATAAAGAAAACACAATTTACCTGGGAAGCATTGCTGATGATTTCATGAAGGAAATTTTCATTTTGAAGGTGCAAGAGGATCAGCAACTGGCAAATCCCCGACTGTAAAACAAATGTCTCGTTCTCGACATCATCATCAGCCATGATCAAGTTTCCTATTCCAGGAACAAAACAATCAAAGTTGCTGAGTCGAAGACCACAAAACAGATCAATTCAATCCAATTGATCGCACCAACCAAACTTCAACTTGAGCTAATGCAATTTGTAATTGAACGCAAACCAAATGTAGAAACAAACCACAAAGGCTTTGTGCCTGTAAAACAACCGATGAAAAAACTGAAGCAAACCAAAGGCTTCGTCTTCGTACTTGAAAACAGAAATCATACATAAAGTCCACATGCCAATAAAGGAAATAATAGAAACTATGCTCTCAGAGATGAACAATAGTTGCGTATAGAATACAAGTAAATAGCCCAAGAAAATACTCACCACGAAAATGGGCGATGAAGTGAGGATGACAGCGATTCCAGATAATTCCCGTTTTTCCGGCCAATTGAAAAACCCCAAATGCCTGCGCAATTTAGGGCAACTGTGAAAACCAGCAGAGAGATGAACTCAGGAGAACAGAGAAGAAAGAGGATCCGTGAAACTTCTGGAATCTGAGATATTATTATTATGAACACATAATTATCAATTCTGTACAATAGCTAATTATATAGGGTAAGTACTCCCTAAGTACAGCTGTACAGTGACATCACTTTCTAACTAACTAACTACAGCACTATATACATTGGACGTGGCAGATTTCTTCCTCCGTTTAGTAGCTAAATAATCAGCTATGTTTGCACCCACTGAAGTGTTGCTGGTGCTGCTACAGGCTACTTCATCACATGTACTGGAGTGTTTCTGCAGCAACAGTGTGCCGATTCCCCACCAAAAAGAAGGAAATTTGGGCAAAGCGTAAGTGGAAAGATGAAGATGGAGATGGCGACCCGAACGATACAGAAGAAAGATAACTTGGGCAGTGTCCGGGAGAGCTGCTCTATGCGAAGTCTTTCAGTACCAGTCATCCTTGCTGTTCAGACGAGAAGCGGTCCGAACGCGACCTTCAGAGGAGACTACCATTTGGCCTGGAAAGAGCCGAGCGTTGTGTGGAAGAAATCGACGGACTGCAGTCGCACGGCCGTTGGAGTGAAGGAGGGAACGAGGAGGGTCGCGATTTGGAGTGGAGAAAATAAAATTTGAAATTTGGGTTTCAGATATTCATTTTGTGTAACGTGGTTTTTGGTTTGAAGCCCAAAACCAATCAAAAATTGTTCTCAAACTTAACAGGCCCAAATGAAAAGGTGCAATATTTTGAAATTTGTTTTTAAAATTAATTTGTAATGCTGAATTTGATGAATGATTTATTTCGTTCCCGTTTTAGAAATTTTATTTTAGTTTTCTTTTACGGTATATTAATTCATTTCAAATTCTAAAGGAGCACTTGGCACACAGCTTTTGATATTTTGCAGGCTAGCTAACCTATTATTTGTCAAAGGAAAAAAAAAATGCAGGTTTGATGTTCAATAGGTGACTATTTCGGTTATGTAATTTTGGAGCAAGGCATCGCAGTGGATCCTCTAAAAATCTAGTTCATTATCGACTGGCCAAGGCCTCAAACAATCAAAGCCGCTTGCCTATTTTTTGGTCAGGCAGGATATTATCGAAAGTTCATCTGGCACTTTGAAATTATTGCAGTTCCCTTACACAAATTACTGTCCAAAGATGGGGTTTCACTGGGACAAAGCTGCATAATAGGCCTTCCGGCAACTATCAACACTAACAATGCTGCTGATCCTTAGCCTCTTAGATTTTTCATCACACTTCATTCTCGAAAGCGATGCCAGCGACATTGATATAGAGATCGTCCTCTCGCGGCACAACGGCCCAACAGCCTATCATAATGAGGGTTTGAAATAAGTAGCCCGACACTAGTCGACCTATGAGAAGGAGATGCTCTCAATCATTAAGGTAATTTAAAAATAACATCCGTACTTATTTAGCAAACCATTCACCATCTTAACGGACCACATAAGCTTAACATATTTGTTGGAATAGAAAATTACAATGCCAGCACAGTTCAACTTGCTACCGAAAATTTGGAATACGATGATACCATCGAATACAAGAAGTGGTCCGAAAATCATGAGTGACTGAATTTCAAGTTATCTCCTTATCCAACCCACGGGTAGATTGGTGACTACAACTCCAAGATGAGGTCAATGACTCATTTTTATCAACAGCTAACCAACTCTCCAACTTTCGGTGGTTTTACCAAGATAAGTTATATTTGAGCCCCTCTTCCCTCTAATCCCCAGGTTTTGTCGAATTGCCAATAGCTGGCCGTCTTGGCCGGCCTCCATAAAACGCTGTATCGAATTTAAAATAATTTTCGGTGGCCAGGTATGTAGACTCAAATTCGTGAGTTCTCCCCCACTGCTAGATTTGCCAACAATACTAATTGGAGACTACTCGATCGACTGTACTTCTCCAACCTTTGTCGGTGCCCAACTGAATTTGGTTCGAAATATCCATAAATTTTGTGGATGGACTTCCCAGTGCGAAAGAATTCACCGTAATCATGGTGGTAGTAGATCGGTTGTCCAAATATGCATACTTTGTGAGGCTCAAGAATCCGTACAACGCCCTCACAGTCGCCAGTCAAATCATCCCACAGATTTTGCGACTCCAGGATTTTCCCAAAGCCACTGTAATTGATCGAGACATGGTATTTCTTAGCTCTTTTTGGAAACACCTATTCAATATGCAAGGGAAAAAGCGCTGCATGAGCTCAAGTTAACCATCCCCAAACGGATAACTAAACCGAGATGATGAATAGGACCCTGGAGCAGTTTCTCCATTGTTTTGCCAGCGAGCAACCAAAGAAATGGATGCATTGGGTTCCGTAGGCAGAGTACAATTATAATACTTCAATCAACCCCGTCACATGGATGATTCCGTTGACTGGGATTCCATCATGAAGGAACTCCGTCACACGAAAATCTTGAATTACCCTCGGAACCGCTGCCAATCATGCTTTTGTCACCTTGCTCCGTGACTGGGATTCCATCGTGAAGGAACTTCGCCATAATTTACTGTTAGTCGTTTAGCGGATGAAGACTCAAGCGGACTCCAAACAGCGAGATGTCTCATTTTCGATGGGTGACTATGTGTACTTAAAATTGTAGCCCTATTGCCAATTTTCAGTGGCGTTTCAGGCTTCGTTTAAACTTGCACCTCGATACTACGATCCCTTTGCAGTTGTAGAACGCATTGGTCCAGTCGCTTACCGCCTGAAACTTCTATCTGGCGCCCTTATCCATAACGTATTTCATGTCAGTAAGCTCCGATCGAAGGCATTTGGACCCTTGCATACAACTCTTCCAGGCCCCTTTCCAGCTGTCACAGATGATGACACCCAACTACTGCAATCAGAAACTGTTCTTGATCGTCGTACTATTCAGAAGGGCTGCTATTGACGGAAAACGAATATTTTCGTCAAATTGCGGGGTGCTCCACCAGAAGACACTACTTGAGAAACATAATGGAGATTTGCGAGAAGAAACCCATATTTTATCCTTGAGGACAAGGATTTGAAAAGGGAGGAGGAATGATACGTAAACAGTACCATACATGGCATCATTGCAGCACCTGCGAATTCGCTGCCTTCCCTGTGAATTCCCTACGAGTTTACCAATTCAGCAACCACCAGACGGAGAAGTCTGGTCCTTAGGAAGCCAGTATGACTGGCCTTAACCCTTCCTTATTGTTGCATTTTTATTTCCGATATATCTAAATTATGTTATATCACCTGGTCTGCTGTGATTCCATTTAGTTGTACGCAGAGATATACAAGGCATGCTTGATTATAAATAAAAACATCCAATTATCCAGACTTCTTCCTTCTTCCTAAAAGGAGTGTTTATGCTTTTCTCTTCACCGGTTGTTACAGCTTGCCGGAGCTAGGAGGTGATTTTCCAACCGGACGACTCTTCCCTCCCAGTGCAAATTTGTGCGGTAGCCGATAAAACGCTGAACCCAAAAGCAGAAGCAAGTCGAAAAGCAAGTCAAAAGAGGCAAGTGAGACCAAGCTGGTCATTGAACAAAACGACGCTGTTTTGTTCAGAAACAGGTATCTCGTCAAAAAATGTATCAAATAAATCATTGTCACGTATGATAGTTTTTTTTTTTAATTTTTTAATTTCTTTTACCAAAAAGCCCACATACTTTCTCACCGTCGGCCTCTTGGACTGGTGATTCCGTCGCTGTCTTCTCCTCCTTGAACACTTGGCTTGTCCGGCCATCTCACCAGGTAGGCAAAGTGTTTTGAGTTTTTGTGGTAAAAAGCTGATCGATCTCTTGGTGTTCTTGCTTTGGCGAATTTAATTGCATACACTGTTTTGTGATATTTGTGTTGATTAGATTTGCTTCAGATTTCTCGATTGCAAGATATCAGGGCGTTTGGTTTTGAATCTTCGTCAAGATTGAACCTTTTTTTCTTCCCAGTTAATTGTATGTTATTCCGATTACTGTTCGCAATTTGAATTCCACTTATGGATGTCAACTATTCGAATTTCTTACCTTAAATGTATGTTATCTGTAATTGATTTTATGCAGAAATTTATTTATCCTAATACGTTTGTTGTCACATTGAGCGGTGGTTGAGGCTTCTTTAATAAGGGCATTCTTTTGATAATTTTTCTCACTTCCTAATTCAATTTTTTATGGTGGTTCTGTCATGTTTAGTTGCACATTTCTATTATAGTTTAGAGAGGTCAAAGATGGAGTCTTTGCCATGTTACAGATTATGTTGCACTGTGATTATGTTAATAGATTTTTAATGTAGTTGTTTAGTTACTTTTTCTATTGAGTGTCTATGCTGCCTGCTAGGTTCTGATAGTTTGTTGGACATTCCAAATTTGTTTGTTATGTAGCTGCCCTTTGGTTTTTTGCATATCCATGGGACATTATAACCTAAAATTTCTGGGAACAATCCAATGGGAAATTTACTATGAATGTGAGTCGGGACTGAATTCTAACTTAGCCTTATTGTTTCCCCCTGATCAGTGTGTTATCTTGCTAATCTCTAGTCATGCTGGATACAAAAATTGATTCTTTTGATAATCAATTAATATATATGAGAAAAAAATAATAGTTGGTGATAAACAGGATTCAAAGCCTCAGCAAAGTGGTAATTAGCAAAAAGATGGCCTGCGAAAAAGGCAACATCAGCTCAGCCACTCCTCCGCCTGCCCTGTTCCAGGAAGGCATAAATCTAATTCTTTCTCGATGGACCGCCCTTCAACTTGCAGTCCAGCACCAGTCTGGTGGACCCCATTCTCACCTCCGACCCCAACAACTCGCCCATGATCTTTTCTCCCTCTTAACCCTATCCAAAAGTAAATTTTTTTTTTTTTTTTCAATATTGTCGAATAGTTTATATTGAAATTTTTGTTATTTCGTTTTGTGTTTTATCTTTGGTTTGGGATTCTTTTCTTCTTGGGTGATTAATAATCCTTTGTTCTTTTTTGGTGGGTCTTCTTTCTCTCTCTCTGGGGAAAATTGTGTTTCAGAGGAAGTATGTCCTCGAGATGTGGGGGATATTCTTGAAGATGCAATGGATTCTCTTAACACTGAGGTTAAAGATGACAGTATAAAGGAGGTGCACCTCTCTTATTAATTTTATCTCGTATGTATTCTGTGAATTTTGGATAAAGAAAAGAAATTTAAGACAGGAGCAATAACAGTAATGGTTATTCAGAGAAGGGATTATTATTTGCAAACTGTTGGGATGTTTACTTTTAAACTGAAAACACTGAATATGACCAATTCAAGAGAAGAATGTTGAAATTCTTCTACTTTGGCTGGATTGGATATATATATATATTACTTAATATGTACAGGAATCTATTTCTTGATCTTTTACTTGTTTGTTTTGTTTTAGTATTGACTAATAATTTTGTGTTTCCCTCGCTCTCATTTTAATCAGGTATCACGCATAATGGTGCATATGCATAAAGGATGGATGGCAGGAGATTTTAGCTACATAGAATGGCTGAACGCAACAAAACCAGCTGGAGGCATTGTCAGCCCTTGTGTAGAGGTGACTGACTATTTCTTGGTGGAAAAATGGCATTTTCAGTCCCTTTTGTTTGGGGCAGTGGCAATTTTCGTCCCTTTCGTTTCACCGTGGCAAAAATTGTCCCTTTTGTTTGCATTTTGTGGCATTTTCAGTCCACTTAACCGGTGGTGATAAACAGGTCTTCACGAGTCAATTTTTTAGTCCAACGGTTTTTAGGACTTGTTGAAATGAAAAAATAAAATTAGGGCTTTTTCGCGATTTCATTAATCTACAATGGCCCAAAGAATAATTTTTCACTCCAGCTCTTCCTCTCTCCTCTCAGCCCCCACCGCCCAACTCTTCATCTTCCTCCCCCTTCCTTCTCTCCTTCTCTTCAGGTAGGTAATCTCATCTCCATAAACAACAATATAATTAGATTGAACCCTTATGTATTCAGATCTATATCATAATTAAACACAGAAACTTGATCCATATAGAGCATCATAATACATTAAAGAAAACAAACCCAAACCCCATCTGGAACAATTTGTTTCCGATCACTACTAAAACTTAAGAAGCTGCAAACCAAACTGAAACAATATATAATATTTGCAGCAGCAATACAGCATGGAACAGCAACAGCAACAGCATTTGCAGCAGCAATACAGCATGGAAACCACAGCTAAAACGATGAGGATGACCAGAGCCACATGAAGCCAGTGGTGAAAAATTTCCGGCCTCTTCTCCGGCGGGATAGCTTTATCAAACCATCCCAAGAATTGGGCCCAAAAGTCCCCTATGGGGAGCCAGAGTTGCTTCAACTTCTCCACCACCAAGAAGGAGAGAAGGAAGGGGGAGGAAGAAGAAGAGTTGGGCGGTGGGGGCTGAGAGGAGAGAGGAAGAGCTGGAGTGAAAAATTATTCTTTGGGCCATTGGAGATTAAGGAAATCATGATAAAGCCCCAATTTTATTTTTTCATTTCAAACAAGTCCTAAAAACCGGGAGACCGGTAATCACAGGTAAAGTGGACTGAAAATGTCACAAAATGCAAACAAAATGGACCATTTCTGCCACGGTGAAACGAAAGGGACGAAAATTGCCACTACCCCAAACAAAAGGGACTGAAAATGCCATTTTTCCATTTCTTGGTTAATAATTCTTTGTGGATGATGTGTCTGAGAGCATATGGGAATCTATTTTGCACATTCATTTGATCAATCATCAATTGCATACAGGCCAGTAGTGAGAGTGATGATGACTATGATGATGAGGAGGAGGAGGAGGAGGAGGAGGATGAGAATTTGGTAAATGGTGGCTCATCAATGATGATTGATGAAGTTCCAGCGTCTGATGCTAATGTGGGTAGGGCTGAAATGGAAACCGATAAGTGCAATACTCAATCAGTTGAAGCTCAAGATGGGTGGATTGTGGTTGCACCTAAGCGGAACAGAGGTAGAAGGAATTAAGATAAGGGGGCGTCTGCAAAAATATCCGTTCCTTAGTATTCTACAACTTTTTAGCATGGTATTAAATTATTCGTTGCAACAACGTGTAGTGATGATAATACTATTTAATTTAATTTTTTTTTTTTTAACTTGATGGGAATACTTTATTTCCCTATTAGTGAAGGGTGTTTCAGTGCACCAATTAGTGACAAGGTTTTCTAGGTGATACCTTAATTAGTAGTAGGCTGTTTCACTTTTAATATACTGTTTTGGGTGCTAATAGAAGAGTTCAAACATTAACTAGAAGGTAGACTCGTTCAGAAGCTGTTACCTATGTAAGGAGTTTGAATATGATATAATGATATATCACTATTAAAATGAAGCAACATTTGTTGTCCAATTTGCACAATCTAATATGGAGGCAACGTTCCCTCTTGCTTTACGAATGGAAACCCCATCCTCTATTGCCACTCCCACTCAGTTTGTAGGTTAATTACAGCCAGCATAACTGGCTGTGTTTTTCCCTTTCCCTTTTCAGTAGACTGTAACCGCCAGGATGTACTGGGGGTAGCAATCGTGCATACTGTACTGGGTGCTGATTTCTAGCATCAAAACTACGTGCCTATCTGTCCAAAGTTCCATGGAATAGATGCGAATTATTATTCCACTCATTCTGTCTCTTCTTTTCCTTCTCAACACTTCTGCTTCCAGCGGCGAACACAGAACAAAATGTCAGATGGGGCGATCTTAATGGCATTTTGTTTTCCGCATGTCATTAAATAAAATACATATTACTAAAGTATCAAAATAACCATAATAATATATGTCCAAAAAAAAACCTTAATAAGAAAAGTAAAAGCAAAGAAATACTTGTAAAACAATTATTTCTTAGTGCCTGAACCACCAGTACCGGACACGTCTGTAAAACGAGATAACTGTGTTCTGCGTATTCTAATAGCTTCATAATGTTGCAAAATTTCTTCATTTTCAATGCTGGCAAAAATCGCCTGCCCAATATACGATACCAAACAGTGACTCATCCACTCATCTCCCATTCTATTACGCAACTCTGTCTTGATAAGTTTTATCGAAGAAAAAAACCATTTCAACAGAAACAGTTGCAACAGGTAAAACCAACGCTAATTCGTCCAGACGATATACCAATGGAAAAAAGACACTCCTGCCACTTTCAATCATTTTTTTTTGCAAGATCCCCCAAAATTTCAAGCATAGAACATTCAGCATCATTTTCCACACTTTCAATGCAACTCATAAGTTGCCCCTGAAGTAAAATGTGCTCGGTCCCAGAAAAATCACTAGATAAAGTTCAGCAAGTCAAATTAACTTACCAACGTCAAATAGAGAAAATGAATTCTTTGGATCAAGACACCCAATGCAAATAAGCAACTCTGTATAAGATTCTTTAAAACGATTATTCATCTCTGCAACCATTCTATCAAGAACCTAACATTGCAACTAATAAAAGAATAAATAAATAAATATTGGAATTAAAAATATTGAAATAATATATTTAGAAGTCATACATCTAAGAAAATTTCAATACGATATACTGAAATAATATATTTAGAAGACATACCTCTGGCTGAAGAGGTGTGTTCGGTCGGGAGGCAAAACAGAGAGAGAGTGAGTGATTGTGATTAAATTGGACTGGGTTAATTGATTTAGGGCTTTTAATTTGCGGAGGGATTTAATTGCAATTCACAGTTTTTCGAAAAGGTCCTTAAGTTTTTTTTTTTGGTTTTTGGCCCTTAGTAAAACGAGCAATTCACAGTTTTTTGAAAAGGCCCTTAAGTTTTTTTTTTTTGGCTTTTTACTAAGGGCAAAAAAAAAATAATAAAAAGCCCTTATTAAAACGACGTCGTTTTACTAAGGGCCAAAAAAATTTTAAAAAATTGCAGAAAAAGACTTCTTCTTCTTCGCGAGAGAAGGGGCGCAGCTGAAAGTTTCAGCAGCTCTGCCGCTGGTGGGGCAGAGCTGAAGGGTAGTAATACTACTGCCCTTCGCTCCCGGAGCAAGGAGGGGCGTCAACAACCTCCCGGCCCTCTCTGTCTCCGTCACTGGTCGGAGATTGTTGGGAGGATAATGGCAATATCCCTCAGAAATGTAACAGGGGCGGATATGTGGATATGACACCCAGATAAGCGGGACTGGAACTCGGTCCGGAGCACATACCATACGCTAGTCACCGCTTTGGTGGGATCGGCCAGGAGGGACATGAGGTGTTGTCCTTAGATCTGCTGTGGTGACGGCTATGGAGTTTGAATGTGCCGGCCAAGGTTTAGCAGTTTCTGCCATGTGGCAGTTGGTCCGTTGATGTGCCACCTGTGTTGGGGGGGGGGGGGGGGGGGGGGGGGGCGCTGATAGCTTGACTCACCTCTTTTTGAGTGTCCATTCGCGAGGGCGGTGTGGGAACAGTCAGGGTGTGCAGCTGCAATCTGTGCAAATAGTCAGGAGCAGGGGCACTTGTGGGTACACGATCTAATCTTGGGGATCTCGGGTAGACAAATGGAGTACATCGGAGTGGCTTTGGATCACATATGGTTTCAGCGGAATAAAAGGGCTCACGAGGAGGTCGACCAGGGTTCCTTAAGGGTGGTACAAACGATGGGGGCCTCGTTGCGAAATTACAAAATGGCAAAGGGCTGCCAGGAGCGGGAGGACTTATCGCTAGCATTCGGGATCCTCCTGGAAAGGGAACCCTCGGGCATTCGAGTTTATTTTGATGCGGCCTTCCACTCAAGAACCGTGAGGGCGGCGGTGTGAGTGTTTGGTTGTAGGCTATATGGTCGCTGGTTAGTAGGCTATGCCAAACGGATAATGGATGGCCACTCCCCTGAGGAGGCGGAGGCTAGGGCAGCGCTAAAGGCTATCTGACTAATCCGTCAGCAGGGGTGAAGGTCACCTTCGTTGATCGGGGATGATGCGACGGTGGTCTTGGGGGCTCACGGGGAACTTGTGGCCTCGCTTGGGGCACAGCTCCTCATAGACCGGCTGGCCGGGCAAATAAAGGCGAGGGGCATCATAGGAATCTTCTGGGTAGATTGGACGTGAAACACCATTGCGCACCTATTTGCAAACAGAGTACTACTGGGCCACGGCCCCGTCTTTTGTATCTAAAACACAACTGGACGTTTTTAAGCACCATTAATATATACCGTACTTATTTTCCCCCTAAAAAGAAATGGTACTTTTGACCCTTTTTTGAGATCATTAAACTTTGACCACTTTTAAAGTCGTTGTAAAAGAGCCATTTGTACAACATGGGGTCATTTTAACCTATTATTACATGTTCGCAACAGTTAACATCCCAATCAATAGTAATATGGATTCTTCTTACAAACTGAAAAACTTTTTAGGAGCTAATTATGTAACAACTGTTTTGATGATGAAATTTTGTGATTCATAATTAGCCCATGAAAATCTTTCATTTTGTGGAAAAAAACTCAAATTGACGTTGATTAGAGTGTTAATTGTTGAGAACATATAATAATACACTAAAATGACCAAAAGTGTAACCCCCTACATACAAAACGACCCATTTACAACGATTTAAACAAAAGTGATCAAAAGTATAATTACCCCAAATAAAAGTGGCTAAAAATGTGCTCTTCCCTTTGTAACTGGACAACCATTTGATACCGAATGTATAAATCTACCAAACTTTTAACACCAAAGATGCATTATTATCAAACATACTGTATAATTTTGCAACTGGACTAACATCTAGTATCAAAAGTGTAAAGAAAATACATTTTTAGTCCTACATAAAAATGTAGTATATAGTAAATTATTCTTAAAATAGGGAAGAAAAATTGTTGGTGGGGAGGCGCTGGTGCGTTATCTACATGCAATCGAATTGTGGATTACACGATCAACCTTCACCACAAAGCTATATATAAACAAACAACAGAATCTCACTTCAACGAATTCATCGAAAATTAAAAATGGCGGCTGCTTCTTCATCCACGGCCGCCGCGACAGCCGCCGCTCATCTTTATTCAGGAACAAGCCAATTGCGCATTAATGGCGGCGCTCGGGTCACTTCCTTTTCCACTCCCCTCGCGAGAAAGCCGCAGCCGAGAAGAATTTGTTTTGTGGTGAGAAGCTCCGGCGGCGGTAGCGGCAGCGAGGTTTCTGCCGCCGCCGGAGAAGCGGTGGCGGAGGAATCACAGCAGCTCGATCAAGTTCCGACTGGGCCTCCGTCTCTGATTTCCGCCCTAAATGTTGAAAAGGCTCTTCGCGGCATTGGTACTTCCTTAACCAATTAGTAATTGACACGATTTCCTGGGTCAAAAATCATCTGCTTTTTCCTGTTAATTTAATAAGTAATCCTCCTAGAGTGCAGCAATCACTGATGTAGATCACTATGGAAGGCTTGGACTCCAAAGAGGATGTTCCTATGACCAGGTTTGTTCTATTATATGCCTACTTTCTTTGTTACATTAGAAGTTCCACTTGTACAACATTTTTTTTATAAATGTCCAAGTACAACACTTTAAATAACGAATTTGACATTAATTATTCTATATATATCCTTACGACTAATTATAAACTACACATAATTATATCGGTAAAAGTAAGAGAGTAAAAAAAATTGAAAGTTGACTCTTCTATTAGTTCTAATGAAATGAAGAGTATATAAATATAGGGTTAAACACCGTTTTAAAAACACTATGCTACCCCATTCTTTAATATTGAAACATATGAGAAATATAGGCTATGTATGGTATCACCTTTTGAAATGTGTTTTAAAATATGTTTTGAGATATTATTTGAAAACACTTCTTAAAATATATTTTGAGATGTGTTTTAAAATATGTTTCAAGATATTATATGACATTGCAAAATTTCATTTCTTTATCTTGAATTCGCTTTCCTATCAAATTATTACTATTACTAGTGAATAGTACGACACAATTATTGTTCACCAGTTTTTTTTTTTTTTTCTTTTTGCATTTTAAAAACACATCAAATATATTTTTAAATTGCTAACATCATTGGTGATGATACAAATTTGATATTTTTTCCTTCTATGTTCATTATTTATTTCTTAACCTGAATTGATTATTACCAATACTCGTAAATAGTATCACATAATTACTGTTCACGAGTGTTTTTTTTTTTATAAATTTTTTAACCACATCAAAGTTACTTTTACATTACTATCATTATTGGTGATTACATGAACTTAAGATTTTTTCCTTCGAGGTTAATTATTTATTTCTAAACCTAAATTAATTGATTCCGATACTTGTGAATAGTGCCACATACATATTGTTCACGTATTTTTATTTTTTTTAGATGTATCTAAAATACTTTTAAATTCCTAACATCATTGGTGATTAAATAAAGTTGAGATTTTTACTTCTATGTTCATTATTTATTTAGAAACTTGAATTAATTAATGCCGATACTCATGAATAGTACCACGTAATTACTGTTAACATATATTTTTTAATTTTTTTGTTAAAAATTTTAAAAATAAATTAGAGTCATTCTCAAATAAGCTGAGCTAAATCTGGAAAAACACATAAGTTATTTTATTACTGTTCACCTGAATTTTTTTTTGTTTTTTGGGCCAACTAGGGGAAACAGCACCAAACAACTTTGCAAAGTCATTCTCAAATGAGATAAACTAAATTGCATGCCAAACAATATTTACACTTTGGCCCACCAATATTATTCCAAAATACCTTTGAAAAGAGCTTTCCATACAGGGTCATAGTGTTTTTAAATATTCCTTAATTTAATTATATATTTTCTGAGTCAATTAAGGTTTGTAAATCCACAGGTAACAATTGCATACAAGAACAAGGCTGAGGAATTGATGAATCAGCAGCTGCCAGAAGAAGAACTCCAAACCAATCTTGATCAGTTAAAGGTTCATTCATCCTTGTCTGAGTGTGTTTTTTTCTCCCTAAAACAAAAGGAATTGAATTGGTTAATTGGATTGAAATTTGACAAATTTGAAAATGTTGGTTTAAGGAATCACATTTGATATTGTCAACGGTGGAGGAGAGAAGGCTATATGATTGGAGTTTGGCAAGGACTGCAAATCCAGACACCTACAAATGGCCTTTTGAGGTCGACATCACTCAAACTCCACCCGATGGAACCCCTCCACCTCAGGTAGTTTTTATGATATCGGATAAGAATACAGTCCCGTTAACAATCATCCAGCAGTACTAACATTAGAATACAGTCCTGTTAATAATCATCTAACAATCATTGAGTAATAACCAATGTTGTCTGGGCCGGACCGTTCCATGAACCGGCACCCTTGCCGGTTCAAAACATGAGAAAAATCGGACCCTTAAAAAACCGGTCAAAATCGCGGGCGGGCCGGGAACGGGGGCAACCCACCTGAACCGGGTTTTTTAAAATTTGACAACTTTTACAAAATTTTACTGTCATGGAAGTTGAACCTTGACCATTTATATGTAAACATAAATACTTACTACTATACCATTGTTCACTTTTGTTTAACTTATTGTTTTAACTCATTTTTATATGAATCATGAACTTTCTAACAATTTATTAATTAAACCATCCAAACTAATGTTAATTTTATTATAATTCCTTACTATTTATAAAATTAATACTATTATAATTTTTATTAGTTGTTTTCAGTTCAATTAAAATTTGTTTAATTTATTCATGTATTAACTTAAAATACGTTTAATTTTTTTTACATCAAATTTTATCCTTTTTTTTTTGTCTAATAAAAATGTAGTAAATAATTTTATATATTTTTTAATAGAAAATAAGAAATATTTTATAGTTGATTTACTTATTGAGTTTTATAATAATGAATTTTAATGTTTACCTTAGTTGTAAATTTTGCAAACATATACCATTGTTGTGAAAAAAATATATTTTAAATGTTACAAATAACAAAATTAAAAATGTTAATCATTATATGAAATTCTTGGTTAAGAGATATATATAACGTCATCCGGTTTAATCTCTGCTCAACCTGTCGAACCTCCGGTTCGAGCGAACTCTTGACCTCACCGGTTCAACAGGGCCCAGACAACCATGGTAATAACATTAGGAAGACATCCGAGACCCATTATGTAACTAAATAATTCCTTAACGGAATTGTAATCTGTAATTTTTTCTTGTAATATGTTTGGTATCCTTACTGAGACTCAATTTGGTTTGTTGGTTGAAACAGGAGCCAGAAGATGTGGAACCGACGAGATTGGTAGGATACTTTATATTAGGTTCGTTTGTACTATCCATTATTCTGTCAATTACCCTGAATCAACTATAGGAACAAAGCAGGGTCATCTTTGCTTTCTGTAAATTCAATGGTCATGTTTCACTTCCGATTAATTAATTAGTAGAATAAGGTTGTAATAATTAATATATGTCCTCCAGATCTTTATCTTCGTCCAAACTTCCAGCATAGGAACTACAAAAGAAGCACAAACTGCTTAATAAGTTCGGGTTCGAGTTCAACGCTGTACAATTTCCAACCTGGCCATATCAAACATACTTCAACAGAATCCTAGTAAACTAGCCTACATTTCTACTAAAATATCAGACAGGCAGGCACAATCTCATTTTCTTTCTCACTTTCGCATTTCTCTCTATTGCTTGTAGTTTTCTCTCATTTCTAGCACGACTCATAATCCTTAAGCAGACCAACGTATAACTTATTATGAATGTTAAAAGTACAATACTTAAATTAACTAATTTGACACACTTTATTCAATTTACATCTTTTCACATGTGATTATATCAGAAAGAATAACCAAAGTAAAAAAAATTTAAAAGTAAACTCTTCTATTGAAACAAAAATTAGAACTACATTTTGGTTTTGTTTTTTTTTTTATTAAATAAAATGAAAAACTAGAATGTTATACGTCCTAAAAAAAAATCCCAAAATTTGTTTTGTACAATCCTTAGGGAAATTGTATGGGACATCTATTCAATATCTTTTTATTTTCTCTAATTATGAATAAACACATTTATAAAAATTCCAATTAGAATTGCCTCTTTTCTGGAGACAAATAATAAGTTCAAAAATGAAATTTTTTTCTTTTTCTTTTTCCTTTTCCTTTTTTTTATTTCAAACAAAGAAACTCGTAAAGATAAACGAAGTAGTTGTAAAGCTGTTTCCATCTCAAGGGGGAAAAAACAAAGAATAAAAAGATTGAGCTTATTTTCACAAATATATTATAAAGTCTGCTATTGGAGTTGCCTCTTTCCAGGAGTCAAATATAGTTCACAAAATGATATTTTCCTTTTTTTTTTTTCTTTTCCCATTTCGTAGTTGTAATTCTCTTTCCATCTCAAAGGTGAAAAAGAAAAAAGAAAAATATTTGAGTTTAATTTCAAAACCTGCAATTAGAGTTGCCTCATTCCTGGAGACAAATAAAAAAAGTTTTAAAATCTCTTCTTTTTTTTCTCTTTTCCTTTTCCCATTTCAGACAAAGAAAGACATAAAGATAGATGAAGTAGCTGTTAATAGTCTTTCCATCTCAAAGGGGAAAACCAATTTTTTTTTAAATTTAAAAAAAAAAAGAAAAAAGAAAAGAGTCTAATCTGGCGTTCCCTCGCGATTTTGATGCAATTCGACTTCACCCGACTCGACTCGACTAAGCTTGAGAAACCTTCTTTTTCTTTTTTAGGAAAACATAGATAAGATATAACTATAGATTGCGAATATATATATATATATATATATATATATATATATATATAACCCAACGATCAACGGCCGATTTAGCTCTACCCACCTTCAACAACACAACAGCTCCTCTTCTTCAAATACACCCACAGTCCACAGACTAACCCACCCTAACCTCATTTTGAAAATACGTTTTTATATATACTTAATTAGGGTTAAAAATATATTTAGTTTATTATATGTATATATAAAAAAACTATTATAGAATAATAGGCAAAAATAAAAAATAAAAATGTGTTTTGGAAATAAACTCCAACCACCACCCACCCAAACCCACCCACCACACACACACAAAAGAAAAAAGAAAAAAAAAGAAAAAAAAAAAAAAAAAAAACCCACCACCGGTGTGCGATTACCATGGGGTTACCATAAGTTGACAATGGAGAAAAACTTTTGACTAAAATTATGAGAAATGTAAACTTTATGGGGAGATAATGGAGGTACCCAAGAGACAAAAAGGTTTCAAAGTAAGAGGCATGAGAGGCTACGAAAGACATTTTTTCAAAATCTTGCAAGTAAAAGTTGCAATTTCAAAAGATGCAAAAGCCAGAAAAACCATTTTGATTGGGTTTTTGTAAGGAAGGGAGAGTAGGAGAAGAATGCAATTTTATTACATGACAAAAAGCCAGAAAAACTAAGGAGGATTCAAAAGATGCAAATGCCAGAAAAACCATTTTGCTTGGGCTTTTTTGCAAGGAAGAATGAGAAGGAGAAAATTGCAATTTTCATTACGTGGAAAAAAGAACATACCTTTATCAGCTTCATCATTACCTCAGTTGCCAAAAAATGGTGCAATTTTCATTACGTGGAAAAAAAAAATACATACCTTCACACCAGCTTCATTACCTCAGTTGCCAAAAGATGATGCAATTTTCATTACGTGGAAAAAAAAACCCCATACCTTTCCCAGCTTCATAACCTCAGTTGCCAAAGATGATGGACAGTCACAAGCTCACAGCAGCAAGCAAAAGACCATTTAAGGTTCACTTCTGAACAATTTTTTCAGTAGTAACCTGAAGTCCATTAAACTTTTTGCTACCATCCAATCCAAACCTCAACACTATAAAAGTGAAGAGGATCAATTAGCAACAATAAACAAACTTAATCAGGTCGATACTGTCCAAAAGCCGACTCTTATGGATCTGTAATAACAAAGCCAATAAAGAGGTTGGAAATTAGATCCTAATATCCCATAATTGCATCAGGAAACTGCATGCCCTAACATATTTATCCATCATCTTCATCACCAGTATATAAAACCCTCCTATTTTTTAACTAGATGTTGTTGTATGGCTGTATAAAACTCTGAAACAAGCTGATACAAATTAACTACTGTATTAACGAAAGAGTATGAAATGATTCACCTACGTCAGTCAGGCGCAGCAGCTCCATTTACATATTTACCTCAATGCAGGCTCATTACTCGGTTCAATGACCTCTTCTCCTTTTTCTGCAACCATGATCATCTCCACGCTCCTCATCTGAACAACTCACCATCTGCCTCCTATCATCATGTTGACGCTCATTCCTGTGTGCTGTAACATGATGCCTAGAATGATCATGCTTTTTGTGAGAACCTCCAGGATCCACATCAACCCTATGATGTCGACTCTTATCAGAGTCGCTACGAGACTGCTGCCTTTTCTCATGGTGCCTTTTGGAGCTTCTCTCGTGGTGGTGTTCAGACCCCACCTTTTCATACTTGTCCTTTCTAGTATGTGTATGCTCCAGACCAGGACCAGACCTCTCTGATGGGTAGGACTTCCCATCTCTTCCAGAGACAGAGGAGCGCGAACTCTTTTCAGAGGAGCGTGAACTCTTTCATTTTGTCCTCTGCCATTTTTAGTCAAATCAGAAAAAGGTAGAAGCAACAAAAACAAGAATATGTACAAATGTTCTATTGTTTAATCTTCCTCCACATACTGATTTCCAAACAAAACAAATAAATTAACGGTTCTCTTTAAATTAAACAATTAGTAAACCAGATGCTATTCTGAGGAGTAATAGAAGGCTGTGCACTGTTAAGAAATCTTGAGATCATGTTATACAAGAATCAACTTTTGCTAGCCTTAACAAGCATGTTACAAAGAGAAAGAACATAACATAACTAAGACCATATCTAATATTATTCCTCATAAGAAAACATACGATATTCTTCTTAACATAGTAGTACAATGAAGATAAATAAACTTTATATAATCCGCAAGCATCATTTATATAAGTTAAACAAGTGTCCCAGGGAAAAGAGATATAAAGCCTGAAAATATTTTCAACATTGTGCAGGAAACAAATTACCTGCTCAGGTATTCATTGTTAAGCTTTCTTTGCTTTTCAGCACACTGAAACTCCCTATTGCAATGAGTCGGAGGATGCTCAGCTGTGTCAACTCGAGGTGTTAGTGAAGTTCCTGTTGCCATGATCTCCCTGAAAGAGATCTCTCAAAATCAAAAATCTCAAACATGCAAACAAATGAATTCCTTGTAAAGGACAGCATGATTTCAAACCATTGATTAGCATAACAGCCCTAAATACAAAAGATGCTATAGGCAACATCATGATTCAAACTCACCTAGTGGGTAAGCCACCATACATATTAGGAGCATAAGGAGGAACTCCATAAATTGTTGCAGGGACTAGGGAGGTACTGTAGGGCATCATTGCAGGATTACCATACGCATTTGGGAAGGGTCTGAAAGGGGGATAAGAAGCACCATTCCAATATGAGGAGGCATAACCTGCCATCCCGCCTTGAGGTAAACCAGGTCCTACTCCAGAAGTCATAGAGTTACAACCAACTTTAATTAATATGATTGGTACAGAAGCAGTGAATTCTTACCTGTCTGGAGCATTGGACGTGGGCCAGAAGAAAAAGGGCAGTCTCGGATGAGATGGTCAGGAGAACCACACTTGTAGCAGGTCCGGGTTCCCTGATCCCAAAAAAATAAGTGATCAATAATAATAAAGATCTTTTCTGACTGCACCAGACCACTTCTGTACTTCTACATCATTGTCAATGCAAGAACTCATGTAAAGTCAAATCCATACATTTCAAAAACATAGGACTATTACAATTGCCTCTATAAACTTATCTTCCCCCATCCCCCCACCCCCAAAAAAAAAACCTAAGGCTGATCTGAGAATTCTCAAGCAAAGAGACATTTGAGACACTAGAGAAATTCTAGAATTGAATATCCTAAACCAAGAGAAAGATTCCACAAGTTACTTGTACAATTAGCCTTTTGCCATGGAATGGTGAAAGCATAAATGACAAAATAAAAGAACTGAAACTCTGCAGAACAGTTTCAGTAGGACACGTATCTAGGAGTAGCACATAAATGATGTGAAGTGGAAAGCAAAAGAGGTGAACTTTAACCATAGAGCATTTCTCCATCCAATATCTGTTTTCAGCATTGCGTTACAACACCTACTGTTATTCATAACTAAATGAACACTGGGCCGGGGAAAATCAGCACAAACAAGTTTTCACAGGTTCAACAGACTTTGCTAATTCAGTAATAACTTGGATTACAAAATAATCTGAACTGCAACATAATGAAACAAACAATTTAGAAACAAAAGCTGTTAAGGGAAAGTGGAGACACATGAGTAGACACTGAAAGAACACGCTGACACCCAAATTATACCGTGTGATAGAGAACAAAGATCAACCGGAGTTCCATTAATGTCTTCATACTGGAAAATTTTGAATGTTTGACCACAATATAAACAAGAACCAATAAAATAAAAAAATTAAAGAAACATAACAGATTGGCTATATGGCATCTACTAATGATTAACCAGATCCATCTTTATGCTTTATCTATAACAGAAAACAAATCACACCATCAATTAATTTGAAAGACGAAACCAAAGTGATGTTATGTTGCCAAACAGTATGCAGAAGAAAAAGAACTGTCAACAGTTAGCACAACTAGAATCCAGTGAGCAAGCAATAATCTTACGAAGAAGTGAAACCTCCAACAATTAAAACTTTATAAAACATTCTATGCGAAGTAATTTGTCCAATAACGGATTGAAATAAATTGATGGCTCAAGTATTACCTTAAATTGCCTACCAGGAGCTAGAAAACTTCTATCTCCACCTGAAAAGTGAAATTGCTATTAGATATGGCTTCATATTGAATATTTATGACACATCAACCTTTTCCAGGAGCTGACTTTACCTCCAGTATCAGCCCACATTTCACTCTTTCTATTAAGCGTAGAATCAGCTGCATTAAAAAACGAAAAGAAACATGATTTCGGGTAAGAATTCATAGTATGCTAATAAAGAAGACCATCGAGATCACATATAATTACTTTAGCTCATCCTTAAATACAGGATGAGAGAGCTTCTTGAACCAGTAAATGAAGTGCCTATTGGATAAAGACAAAAGGATTTAATACGTCAAACAAATCTTTATGTTCTGTTTACATGTTGATTTGCTAAAATTCTTGGATTGGTAGCACCAAAATCCAGAATCACCCGACACAATTGTCATTAGGTCTTTTGAAAGAATCATCGGAGGATCATTGCCAGTGAGTCATCTTTAAGAAAATAGAACTATAAAATCCTTTCTCCAACTAGGGGGGGAAAGAAGTACTACCTAAGACCATTAAATAATTGTAACAAGGGCCAATCTACTCACGCTGGTCAAAACCCAGGTAGAACCAGCTACATCAACGTAGTAATGCACCCAAAATATTAACAGAAGTCCACTAAACCATTTTAAATTTCAAACAAGCTGAGACTAATGTTCTATGGCTAGCAATTGCATTAATCAAAGTAGGGACTTTATTAGCCAAATATTGTGTGATTCATTGCCATAAACCAGGGACTTCTTTGCAATCACATGGATCTGCAACATATTTATTCAACTGTGATAAACAACTTTCTTCCCAAGCTTGAACCAAATTTTGCAAAATGATAATGACATGTGAAGGATCGATCATATTATGTCCAATTCAAGAACCTCAATAAGTAGCTGGAAAGCATACTATTTGAAATAAACATTCATGAATCTTTTAGAAAGCTATCAAAAACTAGTTGTTTTAGTACAAGTGAGATAGATGACTGAGTTCATAAGCCAATACCTTCGTCACAAACATTATTCTGACGCAAATTATTTTCGCCCTGAAAATCAGCAGCAGTATCGACATCTTTAGGTTCAACAATTAAATCATAAAACAAGCAAGCATACATATCTACCACTTTTTCCAACAGTATCCTTTACCTTTTGCATTTTAGGAGCCAATGGTTCTCTTCCTGCATTTCTCCTAACACTTGAACCAAAAATTGACTTGGGCAGAATTACGTTAGATCCCTTTCCAGTTGCTGTTGGAGAATGAGGCAGTTCTTTTGGCTCTCTCGCAAAAACTGTTACACCATAAGAATCATCCCTACCTTGAATTCCAGATTCTCCATCTGCATCAACAAAGTGAAATAAAATGCACAAGTTAGATAATAATCCATTTCACCATCCAGATATATTTTACAACAATGGTAATAATGTAAGCTATTACCTGGGGCATATTTGTTCAAGATATTTTCTGAAGCAACCGGGAGGAGGATTTGAGATTCAAGAAAGTGTTCAATTGCTTGCCTCAGAGATAAGTTTGGCAGCAAGTTTTCTGCACTGTATTTGTCAGATAAACACTTGGGGCACCTAGCTTTCTTAGCCAGCACCTGGCGTATGCCTACATTGATATTGAGAGAGAGAATCTTCAGAATTCAACCAACTACTTCATGCCATATCATTTGTAGACTTCCCTCAGATCAGATTTATACTCTGAATCTATTAAGCTAAAAATGACATCAAACTAGGCGTGAAGGCAGGCCCCTGAAACAAAAGCCAACTCACATCTATCACAAAAGCTGTGCTGGCAGCAAGGTATCATGACAGCATCCTTGAAATACGTGTTGCAGAGAGAACATTTCAATTCAGATGGAAACCTCGCATTTTGCACCGCTGAAGTATTGGAGAGTAACCTTCATTTTCACAAAGGGTAAAAGATCAGGAGCAGGAGTAGAAGACTATTACAAAGTTGAAACGAATTCCCAGGAAGGGTGCAGGAAAAGTACTCTTCCAATTTCATCTGCACTTCAGCTCTTTCTTCGCCTATGATATTCCCTTTACTGCCATTATCTGAGTTTAATATTGGAGGGTCATAAGTGAGAAGGAGAAAAAAACAAAAGGAAAAAAAAATCCTAATATGCTATTCAACAACACACTGCTTGGTATGCCCCACTCACCTGGCTGAACCTCAGCACATTCAAACCTGCATCACCAGAAACAGTTCAAGTTACTAGTAGCATAAGCACGTAAACTGTCTTCAATATAGCATAAAATGTGTCTAAAAATAGAATAATAAAATAAAATAAAATAAAGAGAAGAAGAAGAAGCATTCAAACATTCAAGGGAATAGCTATTAGCAATCCACATTTGTTTTGAAAGCATATTAAAAGTAAAACACAATTTCCCAAGTGAAATACAGATAATTAAAATCTGGCATATGCAATGGAATGAAACAGTCCTAAAAAGACAATAATATAGCCCTTCCACAAAGAAAGAACCAAGAACAGTCACTACAATACCTCAGATCAAGATTATTTGCCTTTTCTTCATGCTGAAATATCTCCTTTTCATATTCCAGATCCAACTTAGGTATTGCCGCTTGAGAAGAATATAAATCAGCATCAAAATCATCAAGCTTCTTCATATGGTCATTCTACAGAAAACAAGAATGTAAACCAACACTACATATTTGAAAGTTGCATATCAAAATCTAAGTACACCATCATAATATGGGAATATGTAGTCTGCGTAACAAATTTTGAACTCAAAGAACAATCATCAAAAAGATTTTTACATATATGGCACAGAATGGTCATTACAAGAGGCAATTATTTCAAGCCTTGAACTACACATTCAACAGCTTCACAAGTGAAATAGAAACTCCTTTTAAAGCCTTCGGATACACATTTCTTAAGGAACAAAAAGACTATAGATGTAAGTCAAAATTTGAAGAAGATCCAATATAATCAAAATCATCAAGCTGAAAGGGCCATTATGATGCTCCATTTTCAATATAGGCAAGACCATCTGGACAAAAGGCTAAGAAGAAATGGATAACAAAATGTAAAGACAATAAACTTACAGCTGAATTTTTTGGATATAAACTTTTCACTCTGAAACTTTCGACAGCATCAATGGGTACCCTGATGATAATTTCAAATAACGTGAGAAAAGCAGCAAAACGACAAAATGAATAAACAACGTAATGAGTCACCTTTGCATTAAAAGTGACAGATGTGACAATCATAACATTGAAACATGACTGACCAAGTAACTTATCAATATATACTGATACAACAGCCTGAGATAGTAAGGTACCAATTAAAAGGAAGATGGGAAATAGAAAGAAAATTAAGTCATCATTCAATAAAAACGTGCAACAATCTGAACATACTGTAAAAAAAAAGCAACAATTAAAAGGCCTGAGATAGTAAGATACCAATTAAAGGAAGATGGGAAATAGAAGGAAAATTAAGTTATCATCCAGTAAAAACGTGCAACAATCTGAACATACTGAAGAAAAAAGCAACTTAAACAGGTACCAAAGCATTTCTAAGGAAAAACAAGAGAAATTACAAGAGGGGGAAGGAAAAATCCCCGGGGGGGGGGGGGGGGGGGGGGGGGGGGGGGGGGGTGGGGGGGTGGGGGGGTGGGGTGGGGTGGGGTGGGAAGGACCCAACAAATCACAGCTGTGAAAGCAGCCTATCAAAAAGTTCCAGAAAAAGGAAAGAATAAGGATTATTTTAAAGCCTGTTCAATTATGCTCATCCACATGTCTTAACCTGAGAAGACCCTAGTTAATGGTCCAGTTTCCTTTTCCCGCAGAATGACGAGTTTTTTTTGGTTTTAGATAAACCACATAATTTAGTAAATACACTCTAGTGAACAGCTGAGAATGAAACCTAGAGAACAAAATAACCACAAAAAAAATTAATTTAAAAGCATAGACTGAAAGCATCATAACAACCATCCAATGCATTTGATTCTTTGAGCCTGCCAGTAAATAAGAAAAATCCATTAAGGGATGAATTTATTTCGATATAAATGAATATTCTAGTTATTTTCTTTCTTCCTTTTCAAACGGCTCATATGTGAGCGAAACAAGATTCTTTAAAACCTAATCAATGGTTAATGCTGAAACACATCTCAGATATCCATTTCCAACACAACTGTTTCAACAACTATTCACTGCAACATATTTCTTGTCATAAAAGCATGATGCACATACACAAGAAAATCTTTCTTGCTATCCGTGCATTCTATATGCACATGTTCAATTAAATCATCTAATCAGCAAGATACTCTTATTATGGATGCTCTTAAATGTGTGCCAAGCAGTATGTTCCAGCTATAGTTACTTCACTAAGTTACCATCACTAATGGAGGTTTCTGTCTTTCTCCTCCCATACTATCAATCATCTATGGAATACTAACACTCACATAAGAAAATTTCACACCCACTCCCTTTATAAAGAAGCAGAAGCAGTTAAGTTAACAGCACAATAACTTGAAGATAATTGTTGCCAGCAACCGTTTCTTGCTTCATGTAGTTGGAATATCAAAGAAGCCATATGAAGTACTCAGGAAAATGGAGGTTTCTAAAAGTCATTCACAATTATCTCTTTTTAGCAAAGCCAGTGTTTTATTACTAACCATGGAAGGACCCATCATATGGAAAGAAAAAAGAAAAACCTACATCACCAATCTTTACTTGTTTCATACTGTTTTTGGAATTTCTATTAGTGAGACAACAAAAAACACGTGGGTTTCATTCAACAGTCATGTGATATTAATGCAAGTAATTCGAGAGTTTCACACGAGTCTCATTTTTGCATATAAGGCAAGCATGTGCAAATTAGTTAACCATAAAATGTCAAAACGGATGAATCTTTTCCGGCAAGAATGCATAAGCTACTGCGAATTGTAAACCTATTGTGCACACATTAGGGCAAATTATCTACATGGCCAATCAACTATTTCAATGGCTTACTTTTGGCCACTAAATTTTTTAGCTCAACAAATCACCCACTCCAACTTTATAAAATGGTCACTTTTGGCCATCAAATGAATTCCAACATGTGTAAGAACTGGGGATCTAAAAGTCCCTTTGATCCAACTATCCGAATTCATCTGATGGCCAACAATGACTATTACAAGCTGATTTGTAGAGGCAAAAAATTTAGTGGCCAAAGGGCATAGATCGAAATAATTCAGTAGCCGCTTAAGTAATTTACCCCTCCCTCACTTTATGGTTCGATCCCTAACCTTATCTAGTTAATACATTACCCATTTTAAGATCTCATGACACTTATCCCAATTCAAGCGTCTTTGCCCCCACCACATCAGTTTTCCAAAGTTAAGATTACTTCTACAACCCAAAAGGGAAAAAAGCCCTCGACAATGCATGCACTAAATTATTCCACAAACAGTCCCCCAATTACCAAGATAACAATCATATCATCAAACAATAAAAAGACAAGATCACTTACTCAGCAGGACGTGAGGATCTAGCCGGAACTCTTCTAAGAATCACACACGAACCGTTTTGAATTTGGAAGTTTTCATCATCATATTCTTCAGAAGAAGAAAAAAAAGTTATCAAACCGCAACAATAATGTCAATAAACAAGGGGAATGCAAACTACAGAATCAGATGAAAATACCTAGACCGGAAGCGGGGTCACAGACAGCGAGATCAAAGTCTTGGTAGGTCTTGCTAAAGCCTTTGTCGCGAATAATTTTATACCTCAACTCCCTCACCGAAATGGACCGCCGACCATCGATTTCCACCGAGTCGTAGGCGACGTTGCTCCGGAACCTGAACCGAATTGCCATGGATTTCAATCACCGACGAGATTCAGGTCATCCACGATTCGTTTTCCGGATCAAAAGAGGATCGAAAATCAAAGAAAACTGCTGATTGAGCTCTGAAAACGAAGGGCGAGAGAGAAGCTGGAAACGAAGGAATCCGAATGTGTGCGTTACGTTAGGTGTTTCTTTTATTGTTCGTAATCTTCTTTGACCCCTCCAAATTCGAACGAAACGAAAACCACGTGTCTACTCGGGTCGGTTAAGGGTGATGTGGATCTTTTTTTCTTTGTTAATTTCAACTACTTATCCTGAACTTTACCTCAATTGCAAATTATCTCCTCAACTTTTCATTTTTGAAATCAATCCCTAAACTATTAATTTGTTGCAATGTACTCCCTCCAACCTACTAAAAGAGTTTGATTTGAAAAAAATATACAATTTATTAGAGGTTGCAAGGTACAACACATAAAATGAGTAGTGTTGCACTATATGTTTCACTTAGATTTTTATTGTCTAAATAAGGTTTAGTTATGGAGCGCTCATTATTATATTATAATAAACGTATGCAATGTAAATAAAATTGAAATCAAACTCTTTAATTGGGATTCAAAAATTTTAAAATAAAACTCTTTATACGAGACTGAAGAAGTAAAAAAAAAAATGTTGGTCTTAGTTTAAGACATTTTTCATGAAAAGACATACTTACCTTCTTAATCTCTCAATGAAAATTATGAAATTTGTATAATGATATTATTGTTAAGGGGGTAAATATTGTTACCATTAACCTTTTAAAAGTAAAATTGGGGGGAGGGGGTTTGATTATATGCATATATGAGTAAATTAATTTCAGAAAAACCTTAGAGGTGTTGTTAGAAAGTACTCAGGCAAAATTTTATCGCCGTTGAAACACATTTTGTAGGAATGCACAGGCTTTTTTTTTTTGTGAAGAAGAGAGAGACATTGTTTTTTGTGGGTTTTGATTTGATGTGTGCATATGTTCAGAGCGTCCACGTCAAGTGAGATGAGAAGTCGCTAAAAATTGAAGCTAAAAGTATCGTTACTCTCTGTATAGATAACTCTATCATATATAAAAACTATGGTGGGCTCTTTGACATTTTTTGAGCTACTATGAGCCTTCATCCTCAAAAGAAAAGGAACCCATTCAAAGAATCCAAAAACTTGAGGTGAAAATAGTTGTATCGCATGCTTAATATGGCTCTTTCTCCCATCATATTTGTACATATATGAATGATGGAATAACATAATGTGAAATAATCCTCAAAGAACTTAGAAAAACAAGAACAAAATTCAATAATGCTAAAGCAAACTCTCCATGAAATACATTATCTAAATCATCCTAGTTCATTTTGAACAACGTCAACATCCATACTTTGAAGGCTTTTTCAATACCAAATGGCCTAATATTAATCTAAAAGAATTTTATCGAGATATTAAAGATCACCCTGTATTAAACAGTAAAATTATCGAGCAATGACATGATAATTATACATATTTGTCTTTGTGCTCTTAATTTACATTTTCGTCGCATCACAAACAAATCTAGAACAAACAAATTTTAATAGGAATCTACCCATACCATGGGCCTGTTCTTTTTGGGCGTTTTGAAAACGATATTGAAAACAAGTTTTAAAAAATAGTTTTATAATATAAAAAGTGTATTGAAAATATAAAAAGTAGATGCTGAATAGTAAAAAGTTGTATTGAAAATGATGAAATATGATTAAAATATATTAAATTTACTGTTAAAATCAAAACTGTTTTAAAAATGAAACAAAAAGAACAGGCCCCATATGTTAAGATCAGTCAGCAAATCCACCCTCAATTCACTAACACTACTGCAAAAAAATATTCTACATTCAATTATTCTAAAGCGAGTAATAAAAAAACATAACTTTCTTAGTTGGTTTTAGCGTAATTGACACTGTAAGTACTTTCTAAGTCGATTTTTTTGGTTTTATAAACTGGTTTTTGGAAAATCGACTGAGAAGACTATTTCTAAAATGGGTTTATTGCAACCAACCTAAATAATCAGCATTTTATGAACTTTCTAAAGTGGTTTTAGGGAAATCGACTAAGATAATCCACATTTCCTTTCTTCTCCAATACACTTAAGAAAATTTTCACTTATCCCTAAACTATTTTCCAAAATCACCAACAAAGTAATTATTATTTCTTATTTTGAGTTGAATTTAAATGCCAATCTGTAAAGGTTGAGTTTTTTTTTTTTTTTTTTTTTTGGGGTAGCATGTAAAGGTTGAGTTGATTGTTCATGGTTAATTAAAAATTGTATTAGTTAGTAAGTAATTATGAGTGAGGTCTCAATGATTGACAGTCATTTATTCATCAATCAATCACTTCTATCGAAAATTCATGTTCATCTGCATCTTATGAATCAAATACTATGTGGTAGACTAGACTAGGTTGAAAAGGCAAACCATTGAGAATTTGCGCAAAAATGTCATAAAATCATAGAAATTTATCAATTTTGAAACTAAGGGCATGTTCTTTTTGTTTCGTTTTGAAAACGGTTTTAGTTTTAATAGTAAATTTAATATATTTTAATTATATTTCATCATTTCCAATACAACTTTTTACTATTCAGTATCTACTTTTTACATTTTCAATACACTTTTTACATTATAAAACTATTTTTCAAAACTTGTGTTCAAAATCGTTTTCAAAATGGCCAAAAAAAACATGCCCAAAAATAAGATAGAAATCCCATTAATTAAGCTAATAGCAAAGCTAGTCTTATATAGCTAGCTACATTATTAGTCAAATGGAGCATTTGTCTTAGCTTCTGAAAATCTTTCTCTACTTTTTTTGTCCTATCATATTCTGAAAAAAAACTAATTACACATATTGAGCAACTCATTCTTCTTCTTCTTCACCATTCTTCTGTTCTTCAACAATTCCAGTAATGGCAAGAGGAGCTGGAGTTGGAGGATCAACAAAGGATTCAACGTTGGGATTTGGTTGCTGCTGCTGCTCCGACGAAGAACTCGAGGAGTACTTCGACCCGCCATTGATGACGACCCCGGATGACTTGGAATAGAGCTGATCCAGCTGATCAAAGTACTGGCAAGTCTTGAGTTTCTTCCTGCTTTGCTTTGAGCTCGAGCTCGATTTTGACTTCTCCTTCTCCCTGGATTTCTTGAAGTATTTGTTGATGTTTTCCCACTTCTCCTTGCATCTTTTTGCAGTCCTTTGGAAGCCCATGGAAGTCATAACATTGCTGACCTCATCCCAGAGCGGCCCTTTGTAGCCTGGAGCTTGAAACTTTTTCTCCAACTCGGTTCGGACTTGAATCAATGCCTGCACTTCAGATTTAGGCCATCTATTCCTCAGGCTCAAACTCAAATCACTGCCCGATCTGCCGGCCCCATTGCCAGCTTTATTGCTGGAACTGAGCTCGAGTTCTGGGTTGATTCTGGGAGGGAGATGTATGGTTTGGCCGGTGATTTTCTCCAGGTAAGAGACAATCATGGCTTCCATCTGTGTAGCCAGTGCTCTTTCGGTAGCCCTCAGCGCCGCTTCTTGTTTAAACCTCTCCGACTCCTTCCGCCGCCACTCCTCCTCCCTGGCTTTCCTCTCCTCGTCCAGCTTTTCAATCACCGCCATGAACTTTTTGTGCAGACTCTCCTGGTTCTCCGAGAGTTGGCAAATCAACCCCTCAATGAAAGCAACCATTGAATTCATCTCCTCCCTCATCATCATCCTCTCTTTCCTGATCTCCTCATCTCCACCACCACCATCATCACCGACACCGCCACCACTTGTATTCTCGGCGGCAGGAACCGCTGGAATCACCGCAGCAGCAGCATTGGCGGCGATTGTGGCGAAGGTCTCGAAGTTCTCCACCGACCCATCACCAACAGCATTACCCTCTTTACCATTAGCAGAGGCATTTCTGCAGATTTCTTCCAGCTCGCCGAGTAGCCGCCGAGCTTTCCGAGTCCCGAAACACTCATTTTCAGTAATCTCTTCCCCAAAATATCTCGTCCCGTTCATCTCAGCAGCCTGTTCTACGACCTCTTTCTCCTTCGTTCCATTTCCCCCTTTTTCTGTGAGTTCGGAACCCAGAGACTTCCTACAAACATGTAACATGCAACCCTTAAAAAGCCCCCATCAAAGACCAAGAAACCCAGAAAAAAAGCCCAATGCTTGAAGCGAAGAAATTAAATAAAGGGATGATAATTAATGGGAAGCAAGGCATTAAGAAGTGCTAATTTAAAGAAGTTAGTGTGCACAGATACAAATGCAGCAACAACAACAAAGGACACGTGAATTTGGGCATTTATTTCAGTTTACCAAAAAGGTTGTCGAATGGCCGCAGTAGAATCTTCTTGGGTTTGTTGCCACCCATAATCGGTGGCCGCGGCCGTAGCCCTTCGAGAATCTTCTTCTCCACCGCCACCGCCACAGCCGAACGCACCACTTCCATCGAGATCCGCCTTGAACGACAGGGAGAAACCCGGAGCAGAAGCAGAAGGCGTGATACTCGGAGAAGCACCAGAATTCACGCTTTCTCGCAGCATCCTCCTTTGTTGCTGCGACATGAACGGCCGAAAACTATTGTGCTGGTGAAACTCCAGAAACCCCTGCGGCAAACCTTGCGGCGGAGGCGGCGGTGCTAAGTTTTGCTGAAGTTGCGAGAAGACATAGGTTGAGGGCGGCGGCGGCGGGGTATAATGGTGGTGGTGAGTAACCGCAGCCGCCGCAGCAGCGGCAGCTTTTTGTTGATTTAAGGTGAAAATATCTTCGAACTTTGGCGGCGGTTGCTGTTGTTGACGATTTTCTTCCATTTGAGTCATCCAGACTTGTACTTTTCGGAGAGAAAAAAATGGAAAAAAATCATGGAGATTTTGAAGCTTCTTCCATGGATGAAGAATAATGGGGGAAAAAGGTGTGTGGGGTATAATGTGTGTGTGTTTACGGTGTAAACAAAGAAAAATAAAAATTAACAATAAACCCTAGAATTTGTGAGCGATTTTGAAGCGAAGGGAGTTTGATGGAGATTTTGTTAGAGTTAAAAGGGGAGGAAAAAATTTTGGTAGATATTTTTGTTTTTATTGTATAAAAATTATAAATAAAAAAAAAACTTAGAAGTTATCTAGAAGCTACCACCTTTTTATTATTAAATATATTATTTTTCTGTTTCGATAAAAAAAAAAGTTTTAAAAATTTTTAAATAATTATACTATTGATTTTGAATGTGAAAAAAAACGAATATTGTACACATATTACAAACAAAAAAGAGGTAAAAGGAAAATGAAAGAAAACGTTGGGCACATTTGTTTCGGAGTAAATGTGGGCCCGGCGAAGAGTTTGTTTTTTTTATAGTCGTACACACAGTACCACACCCTCTAAAATGAAAAAAGAAAATAATTCTTTATTCTAGGATATAACTAAACCAATAAATACAGTAAGTACTTGTGACTTGTGAGTAAATTCACTAAATCTGATACCATGACAGAGTAATTAATACTATTGACAAGTGCACTTGAAAGCGATGACACAGTAATATTCGTGTAATTGTTCGTAAGTAGTGACGTAGTGGTATTCGAGTAATTGTTTTTAGAGCAATTCACTAAATCTAAATACTATGAAAGAGTCACTAATATTAGTGACAAGTGTTGAAAGCGGTGACGTAGTATTCGTGTTATTGTTTACAAGCAATGACATAGTTGTTGTGTCGTATTTAATAAATTGTAATATAGAACATATTGAGTTTGTTACTCGCACCAAACATATACTAATGAATTTGCTACTCGCACTTAACATGAATTTGGGTGTGAGTTACAAACTCATTAAACATATTCGGTGCGAATTATAAACTCATTAAATATGTTCTGTGCGAGTAACAAATTCACTAAATATGTTCAGTTAGATACATCAAACATAATAAATAGGAAATAACTAAAATAAAAACCTCAACTACATATCAAATTACTTAATTAATACTAGTTTGGTTTAATTATTATTTTATCACTAAGTTAAAAAAACGCAACTAATGTGCACTGCACTGAACATGTGTAACGTAAACCCGTTGCACGAAATTTTTTTTGTGTGTGTTGAAATAGCAAAATCAACAAATATAACGAGGAATCAAATAAACACTTGGCTTCAAAAAAAAAAAAGAGACAATTGTCCATCATGCAAATTGAAAAGTGGCAATACTTCTCGAGTCAATTAAATTAATTAACTAAAGTGGATGGTGGATAGTAGTTAGCTTTAAAACTCCTTTACGCCATGCTCTTTTTTGAACGTTTTGAAAACAGTTTTGAAAATAACTTTTGAAAAATAGTTTTATAATATAAAAAGTGTATTAAAAATGTAAAAAGTAGATGCTGAATAGTAAAAAGTTGTATTGGAAATAATGAAATATGATTAAAATATATTAAATTTACTGTTAAAACCAAAACCGTTTCAAAACGAAACAAAAAGAACATGCCCTTAATTCAAATGGTGCGAGAAGAACCAACCAACCCATTTGTGTTCGCAGAAAAAACAACAAAAATACCCAAAACCAAGGCAAAAATGGACAAAGTGAGTTCAATGTATTCCTTCATTTATTGCTCCAAAACTGGCTAAGAAAAAGACAAAAAAAGAAAGTTTTTAAAAACACTGAAGAAAAGAAAAGAAGTTAGGCTCCTTCTTAATTAATGGCTCTCTTTAGACATCGCACGAGACCTTCTGTCAGATCTACACTTAGATTTTGCTTCATTTCCTTTCCTGTGAAGGGAATGTTTGTTTAAAAAAAAGAATAGGTTTTGGTAGGCTTTTTTTTTTTTTTTTTTTCCCTTTTCCATTCCCTTTTCTTGTAGTTTAGGGGATTTCATATAAATTTGATATAGAAATTGAACTCATTAACATAGAGGAAAATATATTTTTTTAAAAGAAAAAAATTACTCGCTTTAATTAACGTAACTGAAAATTGTACAATAACAATTAAGGTACAAACGGTGAGCAGTGGCCCATAAACTCTCAACACGAGGACATGTGGCTCCATGTTGAGCCAACAAGTGGTTACAACATTACGATCTCTATCCGCTTGCCCAGATCTACAATGTCACATAGAGAAAATTATTAATTACAGAATTATTCATATCTCGGATGATGTGGATTATGTCTTATGATACATCATTACTCGTTCCTACTAAAAAAAATGGTCATGTTCTAAAATATAAATTTGAGCATTTTATATTATCGTAAATGTAAAATAATATATATTATTTTACATTTACGATAATATTAAATAACCCAAATTTATATTTTTGAACCGAGCACTTTTTTTTAATATTCTCCATGTTCCATTAGAAAAGTCTACTTTCATTTTTTATTTCTTTTGTTTGAGTAGAAGAGTCTACTTACAAATTTTTTACTCTTCTTACCCTTACTAATATAATAATTTTCAATCTATAATTAACTTACATATAAAAAGTAAAGACATAATTAGAATAAAATATGACAAATTAACTATTTTAGCTGGTTTATCTTGAGCTCCATTTATATGTTGTATATTTGAGATCGGATTTTTATGATAAAATGCTTACTAGATAAAGTTTGGGTACGACACAACTCTTAGAAAGCTTTCACCCTGGGAGGGAGTATTCATTAATAAGGCTTTCAAAATTAAAATATTTGAACAACAAAAGAATATAAATAATTAAATCACAAATACAATTTTAAATAATATATATATATATAATCTCACAAAAAATAAAGGTGAGTGAATGACGACGAATTTACATTAGGTTAATAGAGTAATTAAAATAAATATTATAATACATAATAATAAAATACTAATAACTTATGGCGTCTGGGGCCCATAAAATTGAGGGCCCTGCACAGTGGCTCATGCGAGATACCCGTCCGCATGGCCAGCCCTGATTAGTAATGATCATTACTAATGTCATTACATGTAATATATAGATGATTCTTCAATGAACCATGGTTCATTGATTAGATCGATTAACATTTTTGGTATGTTCAATATAACTATTCATCTAATTAATAATAAGGCAAATTGCAAAGATTCTTGGAACTAAAACTTATAAGCATGCATTCAATAAACAACTTTCTCTAAGTATATCAATTCATAGTTCTTCCAAAATTTTGAGACTATTGCTATTAATTTTCTATTAACTTTACGCAATAAATAATGAGTTGTGACCCATCAGAGTTAGAAAAGTGAATATAATTGGTAAACTCTGCAGAGTTGCAGACCTGGGAGTGAGGGGGCTGCAGAGAGAGGGAGAAAGAGAACAAATAAAATGAAGAAGAAGCAAGAACACGTGTGCAAAGAGATTCATCCCTCTTTCAGAACTGAAGAAGAAGAAGAGAAGAAAAGATTGGCAGAAAAGCATACAGAAATGAAGAGATGCGCACGTGAAGCTGTTCTTGTCCTCCTCTGTCTCTTTGCATTCATTTCAGTATCTTTCTCTCTCTCTTTTCTCTCTAGGCCTGTTCTTTTTTGGCGTTTTGAAAACGATTTTGAAAACAAGTTTTGAAAAATAATTTTATAATATAAAAAGTGTATTGAAAATGTAAAAAGTAGATGTTGAATAGTAAAAAGTTGTATTAAAAATGATGAAATATAATTAAAATATATTAAATTTACTGTTAAAACCAAAATCGTTTTCAAAACAAAACAAAAAGAACATGCCCATAATAATCTATGAATACCTGCATAGGGTTTTTTTTTTTTTTTCTTTTCAAATAAGTAGATTATATTAATAATAACATTGAGAAATCAAATGATCGATCTTTCATATTACTTAAAATGGACTATTGATTTCCTTCCATTTTCAGAGCTGTAGGAAAATACGAGTTTCTTCTTTACCTTGATGTATAAATATTTATCTAGTTTCATTAGAAGAATTCATTTAAAAAATATTTTTTGTTCTAATACAAGAGTTCACTTTTAAATATGTTACTTTTTAATTTATATTTAAAAATTAAGGATATAAAGAGAATAAATGATTAAAATTAACTATTTGATATGTCATACTTTGATATTCATAATAATTAAGTTGTACATTTGTAAAAATTGACTTTTGTAGTGAAACAGGGGGAGTAACTAGCATGATACATTGTTGGTAAAATTTTAAAAAACTCATGATAAATATAAATTACTAATACTTAAAAGAAATTGTTATAACTAAACAAAATGTCTCTACAAACTTCATCATTGTAACAACAACACACTTTAGGTACTAAATCCATCTTCTTCTTTTTTTTCTTTCAATTAAAATGGATGGTTAGCCTATTTGAAATTTGGGATACTCCCATTTTCTCTATCCCAACTTCTACATGCCATAACAGTGACGTGTTGTGTCTGAGTTAGAAGGTTTGGGTTGGTAGGGTTCTAGGTCGACACTTCTCAGCACTAACTTTTTTCGTTTAATTTTTCATGTTATTCGTATAAGTCAGTTTAACCTGTAAGCATTTCGAGAATTCGAGTACGTTCATTTTTGTTTTATAGCATAAAATATTTGTGCCAAATTCTGGTTAACGGGCTTACATTTAGAAATACTGGAGTAAGTAAGAAATGGGGTTGATATTCGTAACCCTAACCTCACCAATTATAGCATCTTGAATCTAGAAATTAGCCTATAAAGCAAATTCAATAATAGAAAAATCTAAAAGAATATAAAAATACGACTATTGGATTGAAATGCAAAAACTTTTAGAAATAAAACACTTCCATATGGAGTATAATATTAGTAACTAATGGAGATTAAACGTGACCTAACCCACTTACCTTGGGGCTGATCCATTTTCATGACTCAACCCAGATCCCACTTGGTGCATAGTGTCGTGCATATTAATTAATTAACTAAAATTCTATTTTTTTTAATTAGCATTATTAGAGTCATTAGAAAAGTGATATATATATATATATATTTTAGGAGTCAGCCTTCTAGTAAATCTCCTTGTGAAATTTTTGAAGAAATGGGGGTGTCTGTGCTAGTGAACTGGTATTTCTGGGGAGGTGTTAATGCTCCAAAGCAGTTTATTGTTAATATGAAAAATATGTTTGAGCTTTTTGAAGTGTCTGTGAGTAAAAATGTTGTTGGGATTATGAATGTTGCTGGAATAGAAGATGGCTTGAGGAAAATTGAATTGGTGCTGAACTCTGAAAGAGATAAACAGTACTTGGGGACTGAATCAGTACATAAATGGAATTCGTGGGTTATTTCGATTACTTGTTTTAAAGGAGGCACTATTAGTAGTAAGGAATTATCTGGGAATTTGCCTTGTATTTCAGATAGGGGTGGGCACGAATCGATTTTCTCGAATATACGATTTCCACGAATTGATTTACTCGAATTTAAATTTTTTTGGCCTAATTTAAAAATCAAACCTAATTCGTTTTAAAATTAAAAAAATCAAATCGAATTTGTAATTTAAATTCGGTTTGGACGAGAAAACCGAATTCCATATTTTCGACTGACGAGGACCTCGAAACTGACTCCGGAGCTAGACACAGCGACCAAAAACCCATAAAAATTGGACGGATATGGGCAGTGGCACCTTCAGATCTGGAACGGCTGGAGAAGACGACATCGTCAATAGAAGATCGCAACGGATCCGGTCTTCGTCTTCTTTGCAGCAGCGAACGGAGAGTCGGGTCCAACGAGACAGCACCTCCGACGTAGACGGCGAATCGACTGAACCACAAGTTAGCCATGAAGGTGATACAGCTTAAGGTGGACTCGGGAAAAATGGGAAGAAGATTATGGGCAAATGAGAGAACTATAGGCCTGAAATTGATGAGCAAAATACTATGTTCGTTAGCCGTAGTGAAGAAAAATTTCAGCATCCTGCCAAAGATGAAATCAAGAGCACTCGTGAGGAGGATAGAGGAGTTGAGATGAATGATTATGAAATGCTATTAGTGAATGAACCACTCAAAGATTTAATTGGGATATGGACTCGAGATGCTGGGCAGCAAAAGAGAATTAGATGCAGAGAGAGGAGAGCTTTTTGAAGGAAGAAGGAAGTAATTATTTTTGATGCCTTGAATATTCCCCTAGGGAATTGGGGGAGGCGGCGGCTGTGTTCTTTTCCATCCAATTTCAGGAAAAGTATCATTTTTTTCAAAAATATTACACAAAGAAACAACATTATTTTTACTAAATTCGCAATTCAAATTTTAAAATTTCCTCTAAATCTTCACTCACATAAATTAAAAAAATATATATAATCATTATATTTTTTTTTCTCTTTCCTACACAAATCTCCAAAATAAATTCCTTCCAAAACAAATTTCTTCCCTAACCAATAGACTCTGTTGTCCCTTCTGGTGCTAATTTTGGGAATAACTAAAGTTTTGAAGTATGGTGAACAGACTCCTAAATCTTCAGTGGAAAGGTTCAGTGTTTAAGGGAGGGGGTAAGCTTCTATATGAGTTCTTCAATGGAGATTCCGAACTTAATATTAGTGGTGTACTGATAAATCTGGTCCTTGGCTTGTGTACGGTTACTGAAATAACAGAATAAAACATTGGGGTTTTGGTGTTGACAAATTTTCTTATTGTTTATGTTCTTTCTTTTGGTGAATTACTCCAGAATTATGTGAGTATTGTGGTGGAAGATATCTGGAGTTATTTTCCTGTTACTTTTACTTCTTGTAGTAGGGAACAATTTTCTACGATTGCCATATTGATTCTTGGATTACATATTTTATGTACTGGGGATTGCATTCATCTCAAAGTAGTTAACAAGGCTCAAAAATCATGTGTAGAAAAGGTAACTAGCTTTAAAGGTGGGATTGAGGGATTTACTACTGAGTTGTTACTAGTGCCAGTTCCATGCTTAACTAACTGCCTTGAAAGGAGGGAAGCAATTTTGGAAGATTGAGAAAGGAAGCGATCCATTTTGTATTTTTCTAAACAAAATGAAACATTGCTGCACTAGAGGTTCCTCAAAGGTTGGTGTGTTGTCTGTGTATTCTTGCTCAGTTGGTGGTGATGATCATTTCTTTTATGCTGGGAGGGGTGATTCAAAAATCCTGGCTTGTGATTGGGAAAACGTGGAAAGGCTCAAGTATGAGGCAGGACCAAATGTACTTACTGAATGTTTGGGAAGAAATGGATTTCTGAAAATGGTTGAGGGAATTTTTGTGCTGCCTCTGTACTCTTAGAACTGGAACCACATAGTATGAATGATGTCAAAGTCTCCTTTCTGTTATCTTCATCCCCTTCTCTTCTCATCTCATTCTTTTTCTGCAATTAAGATATGGAATTTCAGGTCTAAATCCTTGACACCTAGAGACGAAGCTGCGCCTCTAGGATCCCACGTCCTAGGCCCAAACTTTTGCCCGTGCTGGGCCCAAGTATCTTAACAAGGAAAGAAGTTGACAAGATCATCACGGACTCTACTTCCCTCTCGATCCGATCATCATCGACAGTTGGAGGATTTACTTTCCCTCCTATCGGATATGGAAGAATCACCAAGATATCTTCTTACCTTGTCAGGCAAGATCATCAGAACCATAGCGATACTCATGTATTCCCGTACACGATATTCTGCAATACTATTCATACTGCTACTCTAAACTGCTTACTAACTTAAGCATCGGAATGTCTTAGGGTAGGTTATTGTTGTTGAGCACCAAAGGCAACGGAAGGCCTCGTTCACCCATTGGGCCCATGAAGCGGAACTCTACATTGACAGTATACAAATATACATGATGATGATAAAATTGATATGGAGCCTGTTCTTTTTGAACGTTTTGAAAACGGTTTTGAAAACAAGTTTTGGAAAATAGTTTTATAATATAAAAAGTGTATTAAAAATGTAAAAAGTAGATGCTTAATAGTAAAAAATTGTATTGAAAATGATGGAATATGATTAAAATATATTAAATTTACTGTTGAAACCAAAATCGTTTTCAAAACGAAACAAAAAGAACAGGCCCTTAGTTTCATTTAGAATCAAATTTTTCATAGAAACATTTATCACCAAAAATTCATTTTATTACGTTTAAAAACATATAATTTGTTGGTTTTTTCATAAAAACCTCATGGCCTAATTTATATTTTGCCATACTTAATAATGATGTGGTATTAATCTAAAGTAAACCCGGGGAGTAGGACAGTGGCAGACCCACATATTAATTTGTTAGGCAATTGCCCCACTTCACTTTTTTAAAAATACCTCAGATGCAATATAAACATTTAAAAAAATAGAGGCGAAAGCAAAAATAATTTTAACTAATATTTGATTGGGACATATTTAAATATCTTACCTTCACTGGATATATTAAGGCTCTGTTCTCTTGTCAACTTAATTAGAAAATTTTTTGGTTAGGGAAGAATTTTGTTTTGAAGGGAATTTCTTTTGGGGATTTGTGTAAGAAAGATAAGAAAAAGTATAATGATTATGTTTTTTTTGAATTTATGTGAGTGAATTTTTAGAGGGAATTTTTAAATTTAAATTGTGAATTTTATAAAAATAATGTTGTTTCTTTGTGTAATATTTTTTTTAAAAAAATAATACTTTTCTTAATTATGTTCAGAAGAGAACAGAGCCTAGGGTCTGACTCCGACTCGGCTTGTGGCGTGGGGGTAATGTGAGAAAATGATACGAATTTTGGTCGACAAGAACACACACGTGTTTAAAGTTTGATTTTGATGTCAAAAATGACTTGTTGACTACTTGAGGGTCACGGGTATAGTTTGACTTGTCGATTCACTTCTTAATTCCTTTTACTTATCCACCCGAATGAAAGGCCACTATGGTTTCTGATATGTACCATGATACAAATTACAAAACATAAAATAACAAGTGAAAAAGCACGTAATAAATACTTCATTTGTCGTAACAAAATAATCTATTTATTAATTACTTGTTATTATTATATATTCTCATTTTTTTAAATTGTAAAATAGATAAGTAATGAAATGATACGAACGATTAAAAATATCAAACAAGAATTTCTTCTTAGGAAAAAGAAATGTTTTGAAACATGAATTTCATGTAGGATGGAAGGAGAGTAACTTAAAATTCAAAATGCGTTAGTCTCACTGTCTGATGGTTAAATGCACAGCACTTATGCAACTAGACTCGATGCATCAAAAACTAAATTCAATAATATAATATTTTCACAGCTAAACTTGATAAGTTTGTTTTCATAACATACCTATAATAATATAGAAGATTAACTCGATATTCACGTCGTTGGATCGTTTTATGCATTATTTACAAGTTTTTACTATTTAAAATAAATAAATTGCATAGTTACTCCTTATTCTCCTTCATTTCCAAGAAAATAAAGGGCCTGTTCTTTTTGTTTCGTTTTGAAAACGATTTTAGTTTGAACAGTAAATTTAATATATTTTAATCATATTTCATTATTTTCAATACAACTTTTTACTATTCAGCATCTACTTTTTACATTTTCAATAAACTTTTTACATTATAAAACTATTTTCCAAAACTTGTTTTCAAAATCGTTTTCAAAACGCTGAAAAAGAACAAGTCCAAATTGTACTCCACTCAATTGCTATAATATTGAAATTGGCAGCAATGTCACACTCCTTGATGGCCCACCAGTTGCATTCGTGGCCGCCACTCAATTGCTATTTAGTATTTTCTACACAGACACTGCAAAATTCTTCATAAACAAACAAACTCTATAAATATCTCATCTTCCATTTTAGCATTTCACTCACTCTAGCAATCTTCATTCATCAAATTAAGCAAAGAATCATCACCAAATATGAAATTCTCCGCTTTGATCATGGCCTCGGTAGCTTGGCCCTTGGCAGCCATGATCATAATCTCCATTTTCATGGCGAAATTCGTGTACGCTGTTTACTGGAAACCCAAAACCATTGCGAAACTTCTGAAACAACAGGGAATCGAAGGAACTTCTTACAGGTTTATCTATGGCGACAAAAGGGTCACTCGGGATCTGAGCAGCCAAGCATGGTCTAAACCCATGTCTTTAAACCACTCCATTGTTCCTCGCGTCGCTCCTTTTCACCATCAAATGGTCCAGAATTATGGTAATTAGTTCTTCAAATTAATCCCAACTCTCTGTTTCTTCATGTTCTTGAAAATTTAGTAATTCTTAGCGAAATTACCCTGTTCTGTAAAATCAACAATAGTGAGTTATGATTCATATCGCCGAATGTTTAGCTGTTGTTGATGTTGCTACCCTGTTTTGTTAAAAATGGTGGTTTTGAATTTGGTAAATTAGGAAACGTGTGTCTGAGTTGGGCTGGGACGACGCCGAGGTTGATAGTCGCAAAGGCGGAGCTGATGAAGATGATACTAAATAACAAGAACGGACACTTCCAACGGCCGCCGGTGAGCCCTTTTGTGGATCTTTTGACGAGGGGACTAACAACTTTGGGCGGAGAGAAATGGGCCAAACGCCGGCGATTACTCACTCCGGCATTCCATCACGAAAAGCTACAGGTCGGCGTCGATCATTTCTTTCAAAACCCACCGGAGATTAATAATTTCCGTTGGTCGGAAAGAAAAACTCTGTGATCTTTTGAAATTAATGTTGGTCTCGAAATGCAGGGTATGGTGCCTGAATTTTTAGCGAGTTGCTCCGATCTAATCGATGAGTGGAAGAAGAAGTTTGTTGGTTCAGATGGAAAGATCGAAATAGATGTTTGTCCTGAAATGAAAGGTCTTTCAGCAGATGTAATTTCAAGAACGGCTTTTGGAAGCAGCTTTGAGGAAGGAAAGAAAATATTTGATCTTCAAGAAGAGCAAACTATTCTAGCCATGGATGCATTTCAAGGCTTTTATTTCCCAGGACAACGGTATGTTGCACGGCAGGAAAAAATGTTTTTTACGATTAAATACATGCATTAATATCTATTATTAATAAGGGTAGAGGAGGGTTTGAAGGGTTTCCCGAAACACCAACACCCCTACCCCTACCCTTGGCTCCGCCCATGGTTCTATTCGCGAACACTTAATCTTTTAGGCTCGGAAAATTAATGTTTTCAAGGATTTTTCTTGCAGATTTATACCCACTAAGAAGAATAGAAGAAGATACAAGGTGGATGGAGAGATCACAGGCATTTTGAAGAAGATTATACAGAAGAAACAAAGGGCAATTCAAAATGGAGAATCATTAAATGATGATGATCTTTTGGGGTTATTGTTGCAATACAAAGAAGAAAAAGACAGTGATATGACAATAGAAGATATAATAGAAGAATGTAAACTGTTCTATTTTGCTGGCCAAGAAACCACAGCTCAATGGCTCACATGGACCCTCATTCTCTTGGCTATGTATCCAGAATGGCAAGAAAAGGCCAGACAAGAAGTTCTACAGATTTGTGGGAATGAAACACCAAATGCTGATATCATAAATCGCCTCAAAATTGTAAGTTTTTGGTTCCTAATGCTTGTTAATCGCCGAGAATTCATTATGATTTTTCATTATAAATATCGTATCTGATCTAGAAATGAACAAATTTAGTTAGGCAGAAAAATAACTGTTTTGGTCCCTTATATTTGGTTTAGTCATTTTTGTTTGTTGCTTTAGCTGTTTTGGTTGGTCCATTATGTTTAGTCAGGTGGCATTTCTGGTCTTTTTCACCAAAAATTGGCGGTCAAAATGTAAAGAACAAGAAGTGCCATATAACCAAACATATATGATCAAAACTGCTAACGCAACATAAAAAGGACTAAAACTAGCTACTATATGACCAAACATAGAGAACCAAAACGACCATTTTCCTTTAGCAAGGAAATATCATCAAAAATAAAGAAAATTGCTACCTGTTAACAACAATTAATACTAATCATGAATGTGGATTTGATATTGTTGTTACAGGGAACAATGGTGATGTATGAAGTTCTCAGATTATATCCACCAGTTGTCAACATGGTGAGATACACTGCCCAGAAAACCACCATAGGAGGCCTCACCATCCCCGCCGGCGTCGAAATACTCTTACCAGTCCTTCTTTTGCATCATTCTCCTGAATACTGGGGTGATGATGCTCAAGAGTTTAAGCCAGAAAGATTTGCAGAAGGAGTTTCAAAGGCATCAAAAGATGAATTAGCCTTCTACACCTTTGGTTGGGGACCAAGAATCTGCTTAGGCCAAAGCTTTGCAGTGATAGAAGCGAAGTTGGCTCTAGCTATGATTTTGCAGAATTTCTCCTTCAAACACTCACCTTCATATACCCATGCTCCTTTCACTATCATAACACTTAGGCCGCAGCATGGAGCTCCTCTTATCTTCCAACAACTTTGAGGACATGATGAATTCTACAAATTTATAGTATTCTTATCTAGTGGTTGATTAGTTTTTGCAGAATTTGTAATTGTTTAGTGTAATAAACAAAGGGGTTGGTAGGCAATGGAATTTGATCACTTTGGTCAGAGAAATAATTCAGTGCATTCGCGATACGAAATAGTTTTAGTATAAATTAATTATTACTGTGTAATTTTCTTTTAAGAGTGTAGATGATCAAAACTCTATAGGAAAATGTTTATTGCACCCATTATGTGCACATAAAGTACTTTAAATGGACCCTAATTATTTTTATACCAAACTTGTCCTTTAGTGAAAATCCACATAGAATTTTGACTTTAATGCTTACTAATAATGAGATTGGTGACAGTGATTTCAGTTTTCATATAATAATATTTATTGTTTGCTAAACTAAAATTTTTCAATTTTTTGTATTTTATAGATATGAATAGGTGATAATAGTATGTTAGTTTGTGTATGTTTTTCTTATAGGACTGCTTATTTATTACTAAATATTTTGTCATGAAATATTTATTAATAATCTTATTGTAATTAATTATTTTATAATAGTTTATTGTGACTACGATTAATAATTTTATAATATTGATTACTTAACTCTAATTTCTTTAAAAGTATATATAATTTAATATATGTTTTATATAAATTATGAATATTTATTTATGAAATTGTGTTCGTTCAAAGAGTTTTGAAAATAAAAATAAATAAATTTGGCTATGTTCTTTTTCTTTCTCATTTCAAGAATATCATTACATTTTCTTCTAAAACCTTATACAAAGAAACAATCTCAATTTCTACTCAATTTAAAATTCAAAATTCCTTCAAAAAGCTCACTCACATAAATTCAAAAAAATAACACAATCGTTACATTTTTTTATCTCTCTTCTACACAATTTCTCAAAATAAAATTTCCTTCTCTCCAAAAATAAAAAATTCTCAAATTAAAACACAAAGAGAACAAAGCTAGTTCTAATACCTCAATAAAAAAAACTCATGACATACAATAAATTATCCCACAACATACAAATATTAAAGCTTTGGGGGATGTAAATTATTCATGTCACTATCTTTAACTTTTGGTATGTGACAATTCTACATGGATTTCCACTAAGGGTATGTTAGGGACTAAAAATAAAAGGACTTACAAAATGTACTTTATGTGTACATACAATGAATGCAAATAACAGCATCCAACTCTATAATAGTACAATTAATATTTCTTGTTCTTATATATATACTTCCTTCGTCTCAAAATTTTATTTTCAATGTTTTCCACTCTCTCTTTTAAAGTTATATGGGTTCAAATTAAAATGGTATTAGAATTTAGAAACTCTAAGATCAAATGACAAATAAAATAAATTTAGTTTTCATAATTTTAATATGAAATAGTATTGTAATTAGGATACTTTACTGTATCTTATTCTAAATTTTCTCTTCTTTTTTTTATGTATTTTATTTTTTACTATATTATAATCATTTTTCAGTATTTCCAATTCAACTTTTTAATATTCAGTTATACTTTTTAACATTTTCAATATATACTTTTTACATTATAAAACTATGTTTCCAAAAAAAAAATTCAAAACTGTTTTCAAACACATAAAAAAGAACGGACCCTTAGTCATCTGCAATCAATGGAGCCATTTATGGCTCAAAATTGGCTAAAAAATGAGCCAATTTTTGCTTTGAGTCATAAAAGTCCTGTTTGGTATTACAACTCAAACTATGGTTTTGGGCCTCATTTTGATTTTATAATAGTTTTTCATCATTTTCAATAAGTCTTGTTACATTTTCAATATATTTTTTTTACATTTTTAAAGTAATTTTAATATTATAAAATTAAAATGAGATTCAAACCATAGTTTGAATTGTGATACCAAACAGAGCCAAACTAGCACCACTCTCCACCAAAAAATGGCTGAAAAAAAATATCTATATATATATATATATATATAATCTTAAAAATACATGTTGAATGAAATGAAAAAAAAAAAAAAAGAAGCCAAACTAACTTTTTTTTTCTTCCAAATAATAAAATATTGGAATAGAAAAGGGTCATTGATTTTCACCAGAGCCATTTTTTACTCCGAATCCTTTTTTTTTTTTTTTGAGCCATAAATGGGTCGAGTTGACCACCCATTACTCACAACCGAAATCGTTGGAGATGTCCTTAGTAGATAACAATATTCGAGATAAAAATAATAATAATAAAATATTCAAATAAACAAGTACACTTAAAATATCTTTTTAAAAAAATTGTCTTATCTTCACAATAAAACAATTGTAAAAGTGCATGACCGTAAGAATCCTGAAGAATTCCATAACTGAACCAAAATCTTATGGCTTCCCGGGCCAACACCACCTGTGGTCCTCTCGTCCTCCTTCACCGCCCTCCGGAATATAACCCCACAGCCATCCTCCCACAACTCAATGCATTCTACAGGGTACTCGACCCGCACCAAGAGTCCGACTCCGATCCCGCTGCCAAGACCCTTTTCCGATCTGTTCAGGTTCTTCTCTGTTTGGGTCTTCCTCCGGTGACCCCCGAAGTTTTAACTCGATACCCTTCTCTTGAATTAGTGCACTCAACCAGCGTTGGCCTTGACCACATTGACCTCTCCGAGTGCCGACGGCGAGGAATCCGAGTTGCCGGAATCGTGGGAGTATTTTCTGACGACGTTGCTGACTACGCCGTCGGGCTTCTGATTGAGGTCCTCCGCTGGGTCTCCGCAGCTGATCGATTCGTTCGAGGAGGCTCGTGGCCTGTCAAGGGAGAGTTCCCTCTTGGTTCAAAGGTGTTAGTGTATAGATTAGCCCAATGGGCTGTTAGTGTATAGATTAGTCCAATGGGCTTAACCCAGTATCCTACTTGTACTACTTGTACTATTGTACTACTTGTACTACACCTAGTGTACTACTTGTACTACTTGTACTACACTTAGCCTATACCTAGTCTATATATAGGCTCTCTTTGTACAATGTTATACACACAATAAAATTATTGTTCAACAAATCTTTTCTTTTATATTTTTATCATGGTATCAGAGCCATTGCTCTAATTCTTTTGGTTCCTGTGGATATTTCCGGCGTTCTTCCGCTGCCCTCATCTTCATCCGGTAATCCGGTCAGAAGAATAGTCCCGCCGTCACGCCCACAACTCTTTCCAGAACTCGGTCTCCCACGCGCCCAACACGCGCCGACAGCCGGTTCTGTGCCTGACACCACGCGCCTTCACGCGCCTCGAGTCGCCTCTGCACCACCAGCGCACGTCTGCCACTTCAGCAAACATACATCATATGGCTCAACAAAGTGATCGCGACATCATACGTCCTATCAACATTATGTTGGATGGTCCTACTAACTATCATGCATGGTCTCAGAATATGACTATTTTTCTCAGGGGTCGTAAACTGTGGAGATATGTGACTGGTTCAATTCCTAAGCCGGTACCAAACCCTAAGTCCAAAGACATAGCTTCTGAGGAGTCTTCCACGACTACTGTTACAACAGATGATTATGAAGATCGCCTAGAGGAATGGGAGAGTATTCAGAGTAAGATCTTGTCTTGGTTTATTAATACCTCTATTCCCTCCATTCATAATCTTCTTCCTCGTCTTGAAACTGCTGAAGTTGCTTGGAAATTTTTGGCCAATCGCTATAATTGTACTAATGATTCAAGCTTGGAGTTCCAAATTGAATCAAAACTTTATCAAATGCGACAAGAGACAGGTCAGTCCATTTCTGATTTTTATTCTCAGACTTCTACTATGTGGGAACAACTCTCTGCTGCAAATCCTCCACTCGTGTGTCCTACGGACATTGAGCTTTTTGCCAAATATCGGGATCGCCGTAAATTTATGCACTTCATGATGGGTTTGCGTGAAGATTTTGAACCTACTAGGGCTTCTCTGCTTAGCCGCTCTCCTACTCCTTCTCTTGATGCTGCAGTGAAGGAGCTCATATCTGAGGAAAACCGCCAGCCTACTTATCACATGTCATCATCTGACCATGTATTGGCTACACCATCTCCACAGCCTCCCATTGCTGCATTCACTGCTCCTCCACGGATAAACTCTGGGCGTCCCACCTCTCAGTCTTCCAAAGGTATTCACTGTGAGTTTTGCCGTGCTAAATGGCATGACATCTCCGTTTGTCGCAAACTGCAGAAATTTATGCAAGAGCAGAATAAAGCTTCTCTTCCTCGGGCAGCTGCTGTATCTCCTTCTGATCCATCGGTTCCTACCGGTCCACCTTCGACTTCCTCACTTACTACGGCTGATATTGAGGCAGTTGTTCAACAGGTTTTATCCCGTACTTCCACTGCCCTATCTGTCACCTCAGGTAACCATTCTTGGTTTTTTGATACTGCTTGTTGTAACCATATGACTCCTGATGAATCCCAATTTTCTGATAAGGCACTCTTAGAACATCCAATCACCATTTACACTGCTGATGGAACTCCTATGCATGTTAGTCATAAAGGAACAATCTCTTCTCCTTGTTTATCCCTTAGTGACACTTTTCATATCCCAAAGTTATCCCTCAATTTACTGTCTGTTGGCCAACTTTGTGAATTAGGCGTAGATGTTCTCTTTACTAATCATGGTGTGGAAGTGCAGGATCCCCGGACAGGTCAAGTTCTTGGGACAGGCCGTAAGGTTGGTCGCATGTTTGAGGTTCATGACCTGAAAATTCCTTCCCGAGTCGTTTCTGCAGCTGCTGCCACTATTACCTCCTCACCTGATCTATGGCATGCTCGTCTTGGTCATCCATCCTTATCTCGTCTTCAGCTGTTGGCTTCTCAAGGTCATTTAGGTTCGGTTCAGTTTCAAAAATTTGATTGTACTTCTTGTCATTTTGGCAAACAAACAAAATTGCCCTTTAATAATAGTGACTCCTTTTCTTCCGCACCATTTGATCTTATACATTCTGATATTTGGGGTCCTGCACCTGTTCCTACTGAGGGGGGATCTAGATATTTTGTCATATTTGTGGATGATTTTTCTCGATATACTTGGATTTATCTGCTTCATCATAGGTCTGAACTTGTGTCTGTTTATCAAACATTTCATAAAATGATTCAAACACAGTTTAATCGCACTGTCAAAGTTTTTCGATCAGATAATGCGCAAGAATATAATGATAAGTCTTTCCTATTCTTTTTAGACAATCATGGTACCCTTACTCAGCGGTCTTGTCCTTATACCTCCCAACAAAATGGTCGTGCAGAACGAAAACATCGTCACATTCTTGATGTTGTCCGTACCCTTCTCATTTCTGCCTCTCTTCCTGAACGTTTTTGGGGTGAGGCTACCCTCACTGCTGTATACACCATTAATCGCATCCCTTCACCAACTACACACAACAAATCACCATTTGAGCTTCTCTATGGTCAAACCCCTGACTACTCATCTCTTCGGGTTTTTGGTTGTGCTTGCTTTGTCTCTCTTCCTACTCATGAACGAACAAAGCTCCAACCTCGTGCTCGTCTCTGTTGTTTCCTTGGTTATGGTGTATCTCAAAAGGGATTTCGCTGCTATGATCCCATTTCTCGTCGTCTTCGTGTCTCCCGTCATGTTGAGTTTTGGGAACATCGTCCTTTTACGAGTCTCCAGCAGTTTCCTACATCCTCTTCCTCCGAATCTCCCATTTTTACTGATCTTCTTCTCCCTCTCTATCCTAAACTTGTGGAGGATTCTTCAACATCGGCTGCCACTCCAGACGACTCATCTACGGTTCTGTCCTCGGCACATGACCTGCCTGTCTTGGATCCTGTGGCACCACCATCTCCTGAATCTCTTGATGGTCCAGAACTTCGTCGTTCCACTCGGGTAAGCATTCCTCCCTCTTATCTCTCTGATTATCACTGCTCTTTTGCCCTTGCCACCCTCTATGAACCTCGCACCTATCGTGAGGCACATACTGACCCTCTTTGGCAGCAAGCTATGAATGATGAACTAGATGCCCTTAATAAAAATCACACTTGGGATATGGTTGATTTGCCTCCTGGTCAGACTGTAGTAGGTTGTAGGTGGGTCTACAAGATCAAGACCAAGGCTGATGGATCTGTTGAACGCTACAAGGCTCGCCTAGTTGCCAAGGGTTTTACCCAACAGTATGGCATTGACTATGAGGAAACATTTGCTCCTGTTGCTCGCCTTACATCTGTCCGCTGTCTCATTGCTGTGGCTGCTGTTCGCCGTTGGCCTCTTTATCAAATGGACGTGAAAAATGCTTTCCTCAATGGTGACCTTAATGAAGAAGTGTACATGCAACCACCCCCTGGTTATCCACATTTAGGCAGTCAAGTTTGTCGTCTTCGTCGTGCTCTTTATGGCCTCAAGCAGGCTCCTCGAGCTTGGTTTGAAAAGTTCAGCTCAGTTGTTGCTCAGCAGGGTTTCACTTCGAGTCCTCATGACACTGCTCTCTTCGTTCGCAAATCCTCTGCTGGTATCACTCTTGTTCTTCTCTATGTTGATGATATGATTATTACTGGAGATGATTCTGCAGGTATCCGCTCTCTCCAGTACTTTCTCAGTCAGCATTTTGAGATGAAAGATTTGGGCACTCTCAGCTATTTTCTTGGGCTTGAGGTTACCTCATCCTCTGATGGATACTATCTTTCCCAAGCTAAATATGCTTCTGATCTTCTCTCCAAAGCCGGTATCACTGACAACAAGACTGCTTCCACTCCTTTGGAATATAATGCCAAGCTCACACCCTTAGACGGTGAACCTTTATCTGATGCTACTCGCTATCGTCAGCTGGTTGGTAGTCTAATCTATCTCACTGTTACTCGTCCCGATATTTCACATGCTGTGGGTATGGTTAGTAAATTCATGGATGCCCCTCGTTCTGTTCACTATGCTGCTGTTCTTCGGATACTCCGATATGTCAAGGGTACACTTTATCATGGTCTCCACTATTCCTCTCAGTCTTCACTTGAGCTTCATGCTTATTCAGATGCGGACTGGGCTGGTGATCCGACAAATCGATGCTCTATCACAGGCTTCTGTTTCCTGTTGGGTACTTCTCTTGTCTCATGGCGTAGCAAAAAGCAGGAAGTTGTTTCCCGTTCCAGTACTGAGGCTGAGTATCGTGCCCTTGCCGATACCACCTGTGAGCTTGTCTGGCTGCGCTGGCTCTTGGCTGACATGGATGCTCCACAACCCATTGCTACTCCTCTTTATTGTGACAATCGTAGTGCTATCTACATTGCTCATAATGATGTCTTCCACGAACGTACCAAGCACATTGAGATCGACTGCCACATTACTCGCATGCATCTCAAGAAAGGCACTCTCAAGTTATTCTCCATATCATCTGCTGACCAGCCTGCTGATATTTTCACCAAATCTCACCCACCTGGTCGTCTTCGAGATCTAATATCCAAACTCCAGTTGGCTTCCTCCTTGCCACCTTGAGTTTGAGGGGGGATGTTAGTGTATAGATTAGCCCAATGGGCTGTTAGTGTATAGATTAGTCCAATGGGCTTAACCCAGTATCCTACTTGTACTACTTGTACTATTGTACTACTTGTACTACACCTAGTGTACTACTTGTACTACTTGTACTACACTTAGCCTATACCTAGTCTATATATAGGCTCTCTTTGTACAATGTTATACACACAATAAAATCATTGTTCAACAAATCTTTTCTTTTATATTTTTATCAAAAGGTAAAAACAAAAAACTCTTCTTGTTTTTTTTTCCAAAATTGAAGTTTTTTTTTTATTATTATCTAAATTATGTAGCCCATTAGCTGAAGAAAATCCAACAAGATTGAAAAACTTTTCATCATTTCAAATATAACTTTTGGTGAATTATATTTATTTCTTCCAATAATTGGTTAAATTATAAATCAACCCCTGTGATTTTAAAAAATAGTAAGGTTTTCCTTATATTGATAATATTAGTAGTCTTTATAATATAGTTATTTGATCTGATTCTCTTCATCATCCCATCAAAATCAAAGGTGAAGAGGTAGAGATTTTTTTATTTTTTATTTTTGAAAAAGCAAATAGAATTATCATTAAACTTCAGTAACTATTACACGTTGAGACTCTCTAAGAGCCTTTGTGGCTAGTAAATGTGCTTCATGCACAACTGACATGTTTACTTTCTTAATAATTAAATCAGGAAAAGCATAAACATAACGTCTTATATCTGTTAGAATTACTTGGACCTCTTTGTGGGTTGATTTTACCTCGCATGGTTGTTTTACCAATTTCAGGCTATCTGTGAATACAGTGGGGATCCAGCCTCTAGCTAATGAGTATTGAATCGCCCTCAAACATGCTAAAGCTTCCATCTATAATGGAGTTTCCCCTTGAGCTTTCATGCCATTCCTATGAAGCAGAATGCCTGAATTATCCTTTATTACCCATCCAACCGCTCATGTGCAATTTTCCTCTTTAAACGCACCATCAACCAAGAAGTTGACCTGTGTCCTGCTATCATGTTAGCGGTCCTCCACTTCATGCCTAGGAATGATTCGGAACTGCCCATCATTGGCAATTTGGTCTTCTTGTGCTGGTTCTTGAATTTCATCTTTTGCGACTGGTATTCCCCTTGAATTTCAGTTCGAAGGATTACGTACAAAAAAATTGTGTGCTATGAAACCTTTTGATGTGCATAAAATTAATATTCCCATTGGGCCTAGCCCAATGAATTAATAAAAAGGAACAGTAAAGGATAAAAGAAGCCCGGATCCCTGTTCAGGTCGAAAAGATCATACAAACCAAGTCTGTCTGTTATAACTTTAGATCGGATATAAAGGCTCAGCTCGGTCCTAAAAGACTTAATAAACTCATGAAGGCTTAGGTCGGAAAACATTATAAACCAACTTGGTAATCTTAGATCGGTAAAACTTATCAACTCAGATCGGTCAATATTGAGTCAGAAAAAGTACAATTCTACTGGAGAAGCCCAGGTCGGTAAAAGCTTAAGAGAAGTTAGATTGGTCAACAGTGTTAAAGTTCAGGTCGGTAAATAACTAAAACACATAAAAGCTTAGATCGGTAAAGAGTAAACCGATCCGAGATAATATATTCGAAACAGTTAGATATCATGGTAGGACCATTATCTTAATATATGCAGAACAATGATGACAAAGGAGCCAAAGTTAAAGCCAGTTTTCCCGGAACGGCTAAAGTATCATTAAAGAAAAGAATAAGTGGGAGCGTATGACATCACAATCCAACGGAACTATCAAAGTGGGCTTATAAATACTCAGGCACCAGCATCATTTCAGGTAAGTGAAAGAGAGGGGAATTCTAGACAAGTACTTCATGAACAATTTCTTGCTACTCTCTCTAATTATTGTTGTTTCTCCCAAAGATATCATTCAATACTGTTTATTTCTTTCATATTACTGACTTGATCGTCGGAGCCTATACAGGGGGGAAAGCCCCGCCCCTTATCTTGGTTAGTTTCCATTGTTGTCACCGGAACAGTGCTAAATCCTCAAGCTTCATCACCATTACCAAATCAAGTGATCCAGAATCCTTAAAATTCATCACTGTTGCTGAACCGATTTACTCAGATCAATTATTAGAGTGATCCATTCTACTGCACAGTAAAAAGCTTCATCCAAAGATTGGGCCCTTTTATTGCTCCTCATTTTCCTGCGAGACTTCATTTGGATTGGACAATTGCTGTTTACAAGAATTAATTGGGCTGTGAAGAAACATCATTCCTGAAGCGGATTTTTTACGTCACATCAACTGGCGCCGACTGTGGGGAACGATTTGATCGATCTTCTTCATCAAATTTTCTTCACAATCAAAGAAATTTGTTGAAGACATGACGCAAGAAGTTCGGGAACGGATGCTTCTCCTTTCAGAATAGCAGTTTGCAATAAGGAAATAATTCTCCAATTAGGTACAGTTTTTGGGACAATTAATTGCTTAACTGACACATAGAAATACAAGTTTGGTTGGCATCAATGAATCAACATCATATCATATACATCTGGGAAGGCCTGGTTTTGAACCGCTTCCAAGCAGCATACCATGTACATCTGGGAAGGCCAGGTTCATGAACCGCTTCCAACCAGCATACCGTGTGCATCTCCTGAAACAGTTAAAAATATGTCCTGAAATTGTATACTATATGTCTCGTGTTTTCTTGGTTGTATACTATAACTCTTGTTGCATTTTTTGTTCTTTGCTGCGCCTGAATATCGAGAAATGAAAGAATGGCAATCAGAAAGACATTCTAGAGGATGACCTCAAAGACCGATCCAGCGGAGGATGACCTCAAAGACCGATCCAGCAGAAGATGACCTTGGAGATCGATCCAGCAGAGGATGACCTTAGAAGCCGACCCAGCAGAAGACGACCTAGAGGGTAGACCCCAGCGGTGGATGACCCCAAAAGGCAAAACCCACTAGTGGACGACCTGGAGGATAAATCCCCCATCAGTTGATGATCTAAGGGACAACCCCGGGACACGCATTCAAATCATGAAGTCAGGTTAGGCACTGTGGGTAGGACATGGAGGCCATCAGGTACGGTCTATAGGACGATAAAATATCTTAGATGCTCAAGTTACTATGTTCATTATTCAGTATGTATTGCGAAAGACACGGTTGGGAACCGCTTTCACATCATGATTTTCATTATTACTGAAAGACACGGTTTGGAACCGCTTTCAAAGAACGTAGGACATTGTTAGACACGGGTAGTTCTAACAATATAATTACAACCAGGCACTGGCTGGTTGTCAATTACACAAGGCACAGTTAAGTCCAGTTCGGACACCATTGATTGGCTTCGGCAATCACCATGTTATACTCACAGGACGGTTGAGTATTATACTAGTAACCATGATAGCTGGCCAGCTACTACTTACAGGAATCATGTGATCACCTTACCATGTATACCTTGGAAGGCTCAAACCGTTCTTAAGCCATGGCTTCAATTTTGCATATGTTTTGTCTATCATGTATGGGATGGCTCCTATTTGTTAACATTAAACAGGCAAGGCAATGTTACATAGGCAAGTACAATACATTGGACGGAACAAACCATGTACAGGATCAATACGTTGACCAGGGCAAACCAGGAACATGGTCAATACATTGGACGGGACAAACCATGTACAGGATCAATACGTTGATCAGGGCAAACCAGGGGCAACGTCAATATGTTAGCTGAGACAAACGTAGGCAGGATTGTGTATATGGCCGAGACAAATCATAAGAAAGGCTAAGCAGTTGGCTGAGACACAGGAAGGGATAGCATTTGACCGGATAACTCACCAGAGTCAAGGTCATACAAAAACTTATTAAGATGCTTACAAAGGCTATCATCAGATCTTCATGGCTAAAAAGGACGATGAGAAAACATCTTTCATCGCGGATAAAAGGTACTTATTGCTTTATTACTATGCTTAATTACATTTCAGCATTTGGTAAGATCTCCAAAAATCAGTTAGGACGGAACATGGAAGCATATATTGATTAGTTGCTTGTTAAAAGTAAAAATGACACTGCCTATTTGCTTGACTTACGCGAAAACACTAGAAGATCCTGTTCAATATCAATTAAGGATAAATCCGAAAAAATGTGTTTTTGGGGCTACTTCGGGAAAATTCTAAGGTTACGTGGTTTCAAAGGGGGTATCTCGGTTAATTACAAATACATCCGCCTAAGTCAATTCATTAAGTACCACAGTTAACGGGAAGAATAAAAGTTTTAGATCGGTTTTTAGCTCGGTCGGTTGAACAAATTACTCTTGAACGATTCTTTGCCATCTTTGACCATACCTATTTATGGAGAACAATTATACATATACATAGCCACTACTACATCTGTAATTAGCTCGATTTTATTTAGAGAAGATAACCGGGTTCAAAGACCCCTCTATTTTGTTAGCAAAGTTTTGCAGGCAGCTGAAAAGAACTATTCTAGCTTAGAAAAGCTGGTTTTTGCATTAGTTCAAACTACTCGGCGTCTCCGACCTTATTTCAATTCTCATGGAGTTACCGTTTATACCGATACATCCCTTAAAGCCATCTTACAAAAGGCAGGAGTCTCAGGTCGACTTACTAAATGGGCCATCGAATTAGGGGAATATGGCATCACCTTTGCACCACAACAGTCAAAGGACAGGTGTTGGCAGATTTCATAACTGAAGGAGTGCCAAACAACCAAGAGAATATATTCAGCCCGTCAGAAGAAACCGATTTGCTTTTAAACAGAAGGTGACGGCGCATGACTCTCAACGTGGATGGTGCCTCAAGCCAGTCCGGATCTGGTGCGGGGATCATCCTCACCAGCCCAGAAGGAGAAATTCACACTTATGCTCTACGATTCCACTTCAAAGCCACAAATAATGAAGCAGAATATGAAGCCATGATAGCCGGTCTAAAGTTAGCTCGGAAACTCGGGATCGAAAATCTAAAAATTTGTTCAGACTCCCAACTTGTAGTTAAACAAATTTTGGAGGAGTATAAGGCTAAGGATCGGCAAATGGAGAAATATTTAGCACTGGTGCAGCATTCTTCGGTTTTCTCTCACCTGACTAAAAGCATTCTAGTAGGAGAGGTACAGACTAGGAGCACAGCCGAACCAGCAATCTCGTCTATAAGAGAGGATCGTGATTGGAAGTTTCCTATGTGGCAATACCTACAAGATGGCATTTTACCAGATTCACGAAAGGAAGCACAACGAATACAAAGGAAGGCTAAACACTACCACAGATAATTGGAGAGGACCTGTATAAGAAGGGTTTTTGGACGGCTTTGCTTAAGTGCTTGGGATCGGGAGAAGCAGAGGCCATGTTGAAGTACATCAAGGGGGTTGTGGGTCTTACATTGGGGCTCGGGATTTGGCCAAGAAAATAATTGGGGCTGGGTTTTATTGGCCTCGGTTATTTCGGACAATGGAACTCAGTTCGAATCTAAGGAGTTCACAGCCTTGGCATCACCCAACGTTTCGCATCGGTAGTTCATCCTCCAGAAATACAAAGTGGAGCCCCGCGAGTTATGCACTTCGAAATGGATCAAAACCATAAAAACTTGGAGCTCAGCTTGATAGAAGAAGTTTGGAACACTACCCATGTTACATCAACTAAATTACAAAGAAAATTTAGTTACACTAAGCTGCTTGGGCCAAATATTGAGCTTTTGTTCCAGGAGATTTAGTTCTACGAAACCAGGCTATCAACAAAACACAAGAACATGGCAAGTTATTATTGGGAAGGGCCTTATCGGTAAAAGTCAAAAGTCGGAAAAAAGATTAAAGACAACGAAAGAAAGAAAAAGGGAGTTTCTATAAAAATCCAAAAGTACAAATCCGATCTGGGAAATTACAAAAAATTTCTTCAAAAAAACTGGACAGCTCGGCATCAAGGAGGTGCTTGGGAAGTCGCTTCGTCCGCTGTTTCCTGGGGATCAGTTTCCGGTTCGTCATTCTTTTCCGGAATAGGAACACCGATGGCTCGGCATTCCTGTTTGATCTCCTCAACCATATCAAACGGATCGCGACCTTGAGGAAGCAAAGTGTTTTGAGCTATGGAATCTTCAGGGACATCCTCTACCGATCTGGAAGCTTTTAGTTCGTCCCAGCAGAGAGTATACCCGCACTGGATTAACTCAAAAAAGCGCTTATTCATCAGCTCCAGCAGGGTCCCCTCCTTAAAAGATTTCAGCTCTGCCTGGCGAGCCGCTTCGACCTCTGCCGGACTGACCAGCCTGGCAGCCTTTTCTGCCGCCTCCTTCGCGGCCTTCTCCAAGTCGGTTTTTTCCTTCACACAGGAAGCTTTTTCTTCCTTCAGGGTCTCCACATTGGCTTCCAAGCCCTGGATCTTGGTCACCAGTTGGCTGGACTTCGTGCACAGATCCTGGTTTTGCTTCATTAGCCCGGTTTTTTCAACCTCAAGTTTCGAATTTTTGCTGCGTTCGAGTCCCAGCTGAAACTGCAAATCCTCAACGGCCTCGGACGGTTTTTTCGACCTTTCCAGCTCGTAACTTTGGGACAAGATGTCCAAAGCTGTTGCCCTTTTTGACGTAGCGCATAATTATAAGCTACCTGCAAAAAACCGATCCAAGAGTGTCATACGAGGTAATCATTATTTTCAGATAAATTAATTTAGTATCGATGCTCACCCTTTTTACATGCGAAGCGAGAAAGGCCTCCTGCTTCATCATCAGCTCCATATTTTGCCGGAGCTGGTTGCCCACCTGTACCATCTCCTCAAAAGATCTTTCAGTTTCAGCCTCCAACTCTTGGTAAGGCCTTACGTCCTCAGGCAAAGGTTCAGGCAAATGCACTTGAAGTATGGGCCGAGCTAGGGAGATCGGCCTATCTTTTTTATCTTTCAGCAGAAGAACTCTTTCTTTTGTTGAGGGGTCCACGGGTCCCCAAAGGTCATCAGGCTTCGGCAGCTCGGGATCACGCGTGGGGCCCGTCAACAATTGTGGAGCTTTGGCAGCCTTAGCTGCCTGGACTTCTTCCGGGGTCGGCCTGCTCTTTTTCGCGACCCGGGTCACCAATTCCGATCTGGGAGGATCGGCCACCTCAACCTCTTCCGTGAGATCGATCTCAGCTGATCTTTTAGAGGATCCCGAAGCTGCAGCAGGTTTGTTGACTTTTTTCTTCCTTCCGAACCCGCCGAGACTACCTGAAAATAAGCAACATGAATGAATCAAAATTACCGAGCCAGGGTGAGGATACTATGATAAAGAGTTCAAGGAACAGGTATTTACTTTCTACATTGGGGGATTGGCTCAGCCCGGCCGAAACAAGAAGATCCTCTGAAGGAAATTTAACCGAATATTTAGCCGAGCTACTATAGTTTTTTAGCACCTTATAGTCCGATTGAATTCTGGGGTCGGACTTGTCTCGGGATTGTTCGACTGGTAAAATAAACTGAGACCAACGGCAGGGTAGGTTCGCTTCCTCAGCCCTCACCATAAAAAATCTATCTCTCCATTGTTTGTTGGTATCAGGGGAATCGGTAATAAGTACAGGGCTATTCCTACGCTTCTGAAAGGTCACCCACCATTTGCCATAAGGGTATTTACGAACAGTATAAAATTGAAAAAACAAGTCTACCGTAGCCCGAACCCCAGCCCCAAAACACACACATGTGAACCCTATCAGAAACCTAAGGGCATTAGGTACTAGTTGGCTCAACCCGATATTAAGAAAGTCACACATTTCGTTCAACAGATCTAGGGTCGGAAACCTCAGTCCAAAATTAATATGATACTCATAAACCCCAACCCAACCCTCAGATGCAATATTTATCCTCTCTTCGGGCTCGGGTAGACGAATAGGAACAGAAGGATCTATATAATGGGTCGACCTAAGTCTTACTAAATCTTCCATAGTCCTCGGGTTTAAATTCGTGTGTAGCAGCCGAATCTACAGCAATCAATGCAAATAATCATGGACAAATCACTCCTACAGAAATGCTCAAACAAGACAGATTTGAACGGAAAATAAATCATCAGAAAAGAAAGGGTCAAGGATGCTAACCTGCTGCCGGTGCCTGACGCGATGCTCCGGTACCTGAGCTTTTCTCGGAGGCCATTGCAGACTGATAAAAGGAAGAAAGGGTGCAGCAACAGAAGGTAACAATGGTGGGACAGCAACCCTATCGAAGATTGCGGAAATTGGAACACGGCACAAAAATTCCGGCAAAATCGCAAAAACTCCGGCGAAGGGAAGGAGGAGGAAGGTAAAAATTTCTCTTTTCAGGAAAGCAAATGATGGAGGGAGTAAAAAGCTTGCACTCGCAATTTTTTTATATAGTGAAGCCTCGATGAAATCGAAGAGACGTAAGCAGACCAAAAGCTGTAAGGCATTAATGATACTTTGAGAACATGAAACGGCCTTGGATGTCGTACCGATAGCTATAATAAACGTGAAAGCGTGTCCAGACAGGTCCGCCTCTTCGGAATCCCGATCTAGGGTAACGCAAAGGTACGTATTTATGATTACATTTATTTGTCCGAAAACTGTTCAAATTCTTTAGATCGGAATTTCAATTATTACTATACAGTCGGATGAGACTATTCTTTGAAGGTCGGATTTCATGTCATATTTCATGTTTTTATATGAAGTATAGGTCGGATAAATACTGGAAAAATGCCTTAGTCACATACGGCTTAGTAAAAATACGGTATGTTGCTTAGTTCGGAAAATTGGCTCGGATTAATATTTAGAAATTCATGACGTCCTTTATGATAGGTTTCAGTTCGGAAAATCCAAAGAGTATTAAGTTTTAGATCGGTAAAACCTAATACTGGGGGGGCTTGTTGATGTGCATAAAATTAACATTCCCATTGGGCCTAACCCAATGAATTAATACAAAGGAACAGTAAAGGATAAAAGAAGCCCGGATCCCTGTTCAGGTCGGAAAGATCATACAAACCAAGTCTGTCTGTTATAACTTTAGATCGGATATAAAGGCTCAGCTCGGTCCTAAAAGACTTAATAAACTCATGAAGGCTTAGGTCGGAAAACATTATAAACCAACTTGGTAATCTTAGATCGGTAAAACTTATCAACTCAGATCGGTCAATATTGAGTCAGAAAAAGTACAATTCTACTGGAGAAGCCCAGGTCGGTAAAAGCTTAAGAGAAGTTAGATTGGTCAACAGTGTTAAAGTTCAGGTCGGTAAGTAACTAAAACACATAAAAGCTTAGATCGGTAAAGAGTAAACCGATCCGAGATAATATATTCGAAACAGTTAGATATCATGGTAGGGCCATTATCTTAATATATGCAGAGCAATGATGACAAAGGAGCCAAAGTTAAAGCCAGTTTTCCCGGAACGGCTAAAGTATCATTAAAGAAAAGAATAAGTGGGAGCGTATGACATCACAATCCAACGGAACTATCAAAGTGGGCTTATAAATACTCAGGCACCAGCCTCATTTCAGGTAAGTGAAAGAGAGGGGAATTCTAGACAAGTACTTCATGAACAATTTCTTGCTACTCTCTCTGATTATTGTTGTTTCTCCCAAAGATATCATTCAATACTGTTTATTTCTTTCATATTACTGACTTGATCGTCGGAGCCTATACAGGGGGGAAAGCCCCGCCCCTTTTCTTGGTTAGTTTCCATTGTTGTCACCGGAACAGTGCTAAATCCTCAAGCTTCATCACCATTACCAAATCAAGTGATCCAGAATCCTTAAAGTTCATCACTGTTGCTGAACCGATTTACTCAGATCAATTATTAGAGTGATCCATTCTACTGCACAGTAAAAAGCTTCATCCAAAGATTGGGCCCTTTTATTGCTCCTCATTTTCCTGCGAGGCTTCATTTGGATTGGACAATTGCTGTTTACAAGAATTCATTGGGCTGTGAAGAAGCATCATTCCTGAAGCGGATTTTTTACGTCACATCACCTTTCAACAAATTGAATAATTTCATAGATGAATGCGCTCTAGTCCATTAGAAGAAACTAGCAAGAAGTAGAAACTACAAGATAGTCCTGTGTGGAAACTATCTCAAAACATGTTTTTGGGAGAAAAAATGTATACCCCACACTCAAAATATGTAAAACATTTTGAGTGTGGGGTCTACCTTTTTTCTCCCAAAAATATGTTTTGAGAGTAGGTTTTAGACATTTTGAGTGTGGGGTCTACCTTTTTTCTCCCAAAAATATGTTTTGAGAGTAGGTACTAAAACTCAAAATTCATACAAAACACATTTTATCTATGAGGTCCACAATTTTACTCTTAAAACTTTGTTTCAAAAATGCTTCCACACATAGGAGAAAATTTGATTCCCCATGGATGTAAATTCAGCCTCACCCAAAGACAAATCGAAGGGAATCAATCCAAAAACTGTTGTACAGAGAACAAGAAGTGATTCATAATAAAAAAAAGACGATTTTGAGATAGAGTTTGTCAAGAGATAGAATTTATGATTTGATTCTTTAAAGGTAAATTGGGAAAGAAAACAAAATAATGATCTGGATGCTAAAATGTGCTATGGCAATAACAGCAACATATTTTTAAAAGATAGAACTATTCATAAGTTTTAACTTTTAATGTGCAATATTTGAAATAAAATAATTTGTCATAATTTTTTCATTAATGTTCTTATTTTTTAAATATAAATTAAATATTAACTACACATAATTATATTTATAAAGATACGAAAAGTTTTAAAAAAATAAGAATACGACTATTGCATTAAAAATTGAAATGCAAAAAAAAAAAGAAAAGAAAAGAAAAAGAAATAGAACACTTCCATATGGAGTATAATGTTAGTGTTAGTAACAACATACATGATGATAAATTGACATGGCTTGATTTCATTTAGAAGCAAAATTTTCATAGAAACATCTATTACCAAAAGGTTCAGTTTGTTACGTTTAAAACCAAATGATTTGTTGTTTTTTCATAAAACTTCATGGCCTAATTCATATTTTGCCACACTTAATAAGGAAAAATTGTAGTTGTGGTCCCTTTGATTTGGGCATGTTGCACTTTGTCCCTTACGTTTTATTGCTGCAATAATAGTCCCTTACATTTGCATGTTGTTGTAATTTTGGTTCGTGTGATTGGTTATAACTAGTTTTAAGCAGTCAAATTGGAGGCTAACGGTTTCTTGAGGCCTTTTGAATGGAATTAAAAAAAAAAAAACTAAGACTGTTTCTTGATTTGTATATTATTCTGTGATTCTGAACAATAATTTTTATCCGTCTCCCAAATAAAGGGTTCGATAAAGTAAACAGAAACAAAATTTTAGAAAAAAATTATTTCCACCAAATGAAGCAAAATTAATAAATTTAACACAATTTGAATACTCCGGTACACAATTTTAAAACTACGATCTCCCACTTGTTTCTTCATTTGAAAAAACTCATAAAAACCGTTGACTTCCCATTCGACTAATCAAAACTAGCCATAACTAGTTACATGGACCAAAACTGTAACAATGTGTAAAAGTAATGATCTATTTTTACACAAGAAAAATATAAAAAATAAAAAGTGCAACCGGTCTAAATAAAAATGACTAAAATTATGATTTTTCCTAGTTAATAATGTTGTGGCATGTATCTGAAGTAAACTCGGGGAGTGGGGCAATGTGAGAAAATGATACGAATTTTATTCTACAAGAATACACACATAAGTGTTTTTATGAGTGTAAAGTTGATTTTGTTGTCAAGAATAATCTTAACAAAATAATCCCGTTTCTCAAAAAGTACCACACAACAAATAATCTATTTATTAATTACTTGTTATTATTATATATTCTTTTTTTTTAATTGTAAAATAGATTAGTAATGAAATGATATAAAAGATTAAAAAATATCAAACAATAATTTCTTCTTAGGAAAAAAAAAATGTCTTGAACCATAAATTTCTTGTAGGATGAAAGAGTCACTTAAAACTCAGAATGAGAGAGTCTTCTGTCTCACTGTCTAATCTAATGATTCAACACACAATACTTTAACAACTAAACTCGATCGCGAAAAACTAAATTTAATATACAATATTTTAGCAGTTAAATTGGATAAGCGTATTTCATAATATACTTGTAATACTTTAGAAGATTAACTCGATTTGTCTGTCTGGATCGTAAATAAATTACACAGTAACTCCTTATCCTCCTTTTTTTTTTTTTCAAGAAAATAAATTGTATCATCTTAAAATTGGCAGAAATTGTCACACTAATTGGAAAATAATAATAATAAATAAATAACATACTTGATGGGCCCACCAGTTGAATTCGTGACCGCCACTCAATTGCTATTTCCTACAGACACTGCAAAATTCTTCATAAACGAACAAACTCTATAAATATCTCATCTTCCATTTTACCATTTCACTCAAAGTCTCCACTTTGATCATGGCCTCTGCAGCTTGGCCTTCATAATCTCCATTTTCATGGCGAAACTCGTGTACTCTGTTTACCGGAAACCCAAAACCATCGCGAAAGTACTGAAAGAGCAGGGGATTGAAGGAACTTCTTACAGGTTTATCTATGGAGACAAAAGGTTCATTTGGGATATGAGGAGCCAAGCATGGTCTAAACCCATGTCTTTAAACCACTCCATTGTTCCTCGCGTCGCCCCTTTTCTCCGTCAAATGGTCCAGAATTATGGTAATTAGTTCTTGTTGGAAAAATTAAATCAAGCTTAATTAGAAAATTCTAGTTTTGGTAAGATTTAATAATTACTTGTTTAGATTGTTTCCAATTTAGATTTAGTTTGTTATGGGAAACTAGTTTTGAGAAGGATTCGGGTAACTATAAGTCTATATAAAGGACTTATGGGGTATTGTTTTCAGTTGAGCTGAGAGTTCGAAAGGTTAAGGTCAGAGCCTTTCGGCTCTCTGTGTTCGGGGTTGTGAGAGGGAGCCTTTTTGGCTATATTGTGATGTGTTGTTATGGGGGATGTTGAGTTATTGATGTAATAGGTGTGTAGGCAAAGACTTTCGGCTTGCCCCGCCTTTGATTGATTGAGTGGATTTTGTGGATGTAGATCTAAAGATCGAACCACGTTAAATTGTTGTTTCGTTGTTTGTTTTTTATTATTCCGCTGCGCGTTAATCTCTTTGGGTGATAGGGATATTTTTTATATCCTACATATGGTATCAGAGCCAGAATCAAAAGGAGAAGAACTTCAGAAAAATTACAAACTTTGGTGATTCCGGTGCGGCAAAAAATAAAATAAGGGAAAGAAAGGATCTGGGTTGCTTTGTTTATGCTGCTACAAGAGCGATTTGATTCAATTAAAATTGATCAAGTGGACTGGTCGTGGGGTTTGCGGACTTTAGAAGAAGAAGGGACTTTAGAACTTGATTGTTGGTTTTTGTTCGTGGGCCAGGCATGAATATGAACAATAGTGTTTCATGTTCTGGATTTGATCGGCTATTATTGGACGAAGGGGAGGCTTTGAAGCTTCAGTGCTCTGTTTGTTCGAGGCGTGTGGCGAATGTGTGCGCAAGGAAGGTGATGAAGATATGGTTGAAACAAAAAAATAAATAAATAAAGAGAGTTGTGTTTGCGTTGAAGATTTAACTGGCAATTGAAGTTTGAGATGGCATTGGATCTACGTGTAGCCAAAGCTTGATTTACGGGAGGCTATGTTGGAAAAATTAAATCAAGCTTAATTAGGAAATTCTAGTTTTGGTAAGATTTAATAATTACTTGTTTAGTTTGTTTCCAATTTAGATTTAGTTTGTTATGGGAAACTAGTTTTGAGAAGGATTCGGGTAACTATAAGTCTATATAAAGGACCTATGGGGTATTATTTTCAGTTGAGTTGAGAGTTCGAAAGGTTAAGGTCAGAGCCTTTCGGCTCTCTGTCTTCGGGGTTGTGAGAGGGTGCCTTTTTGGCTATATTGTGATGTGTTGTTATGGGGGATGTTGAGTTATTGATGTAATAGGTGTGTAGGCAAAGACTTTCGGCTTGTCCCGCCTTTGATTGATTGAGTGGATTTTGTGGATGTAGATCTAAAGATCGAACCACGTTAAATTGTTGTTTCGTTGTTTGTTTTTTATTATTCCGCTGCGCGTTAATCTCTTTGGGTGATAGGGATATTTTTCATATCCTACAGTTCTTCAAAATTAATCCCAGCTCTCTGTTTCTTGATTTTCTTGAAAATTCAGTACTTTTTTAGAGAAATTACCCTGTTTGGTAGAATCAACGATGGCGAGTTATGATTCACATAACGGACAAATGATTAATTGTTGTTGTTGTTACTCTGTTTTGCTAAAAATGGTGGTTTTGAACTTGGTAAATTAGGAAATGTGTGTCTGAGTTGGGCTGGGACGACGCCGAGGTTGATAGTAGCAAAGGCGGAGCTGATGAAGATGATACTAAATAACAAGAACGGACACTTCCAACGGCCGCCGGTGAACCCTTTTGTGGATCTTTTGACGAGGGGACTCTCAACTTTGGGCGGAGAGAAATGGGTCAAACGCCGGAGATTGCTGACTCCGGCATCCCATCACGAAAAGCTACAGGTCGGCGTCGATCATTTCTTTCTAAACCCACCGGAGCTTACTAATTTCCATTGGTCGGAAAAAACAAACTCTGTGATCTTTTGAAATTAATGCTGGTCTCGAAATGCAGGATATGGTGCCGGAATTTTTAGCGAGTTGCTCCGACCTGATCGATGGGTGGAAGAAGAAGTTTGTTGGTTCAGATGGAAAGATCGAAATTGATGTTTGTCCTGAACTGAAATGTCTTTCAGCAGATGTAATTTCAAGAACAGCTTTTGGAAGCAGCTTTGAGGAAGGGAAGAAAATATTCTTCAAGAAGAGGAAACTATTCTAGCCATGGATGCATTTCATGGCTTCTATTTCCCAGGACATCGGTATGTTACATTAAGTGTCGGAGTTAGAAAAAAATATTTTTTACGATTAAATACATGCATTAATATTTTATTATTAATAAGGGTGGATGAGGGTTTGAAGGGGTTCGGGAAACCCTCCTACCCCTCCCCTTGGCTCCGCCCATGGTTCTATTTGCAAACGCTCGATCTTTTATGCTCGGAAAATTAATGTTTTCAAGGATTTTTCTTGCAGATCCATACCCACTAACAAGAATAGAAGAAGATACAAGGTGGATGGAGAGATAACAGGCATTTTGAAGAAAATTATTCAGAAGAAGCAAAGGGCAATTCAAAATGGAGAATCATTAAATGATGATGATCTTTTGGGGTTCTTGTTGCAATACAAAGAAGAGAAAGACAGTGATCTGACAATAGAAGATATAATAGAAGAGTGTAAACTGTTCTATATTGCTGGCCAAGAAACCACGACTCAATGGCTCACATGGACCCTCATTCTCTTGGCTATGTATCCAGAATGGCAAGAAAAGGCCAGACAAGAAGTTCTACAGATTTGTGGGAATGAAACACCAAATGCTGATATCATAAATCGCCTCAAAATTGTAAGTTTTTGGTTCCTAATGCTTGTTAATCGCCGAGATTTCATTATGATTTTTCATTATAAATATCATGTCTGATCTAAAAATGAACAAATTTAGTTATACAGAAAAAGAACTTTAGCCGTTTTAGTCCCTAGTAGCGTGGCATTTCTGGTATTTTTCACCAAAAACAGGCGGTCAAAATGTAAAAACCAAGAAGGGCCATATGGCCAAACGTATAAGATTAAAACTACTAACGAAAAATAAAAAGGACTAAAACTAGCTAATATATGACCAAACATAGGAACCAAAACGATCATTTTCCCTTAGCTAGGAAATATCATCAAGAATCAAGAAAATTGCTACATTAGTTAACAACAACTCTGATCATAACTCTGGATTTGATATTGTTGTTACAGGGAACAATGGTGTTGTATGAAGTTCTCAGATTATACCCACCAGTTGTCAACATGGTGAGATACACTGCCCAGAAAACCACCATAGGAGGCCTCACCATTCCCGCCGGCATCGAAATATTCCTACCAGTCCTTCTTCTGCATCATTCTCCTGAATACTGGGGTGACGATGCTCAAGAGTTTAAGCCAGAGAGGTTTGCAGAAGGAGTTTCAAAGGCATCAAAGGATGAATTAGCCTTCTACACCTTTGGATGGGGACCAAGAATCTGCTTAGGCCAAAGCTTTGCAGTGATAGAAGCCAGGTTGGCTCTAGCTATGATTTTGCAGAATTTCTCATTCAAACTCTCACCTTCATATGCCCATGCTCCTTTCACTATCATAACTCTTAGGCCACAACATGGAGCTCCTCTTATCTTCCAAACAACTTTGAGGACATGATGATATGAATATAATAAACAAAGGGATTGGTAGGTATTGGAATTTTATCTATTTGGATGGAGAAATTATTCAGTGCATTCGCTGCACGAAATAATAAGGTGCCGTCAGTATGAATCAATTATAGTTGTGTAATTTTCTTGAGAGATATAAGCAAATAGATAATCAAAACTCTATAATGGTACAATCTTTCTTGTTCTTATATACATACTTCCTTTGTCTCAAAACTTTATTTTCAATGTTTTCCGCTAAAGGGTTCAAATTAAAAGGGTCATAGAATTTAGAAACTGTGAGATCAAAAGACTAATAAAATAAATTTAGCTTTCGTAATTTTAATTTGAAATAGTACTATAATTAATTGATGGATACTTTAATGTATTATGTATCCTATTCTAAATTTTCTCCATTTTTTAAGTATCTTATTTTTACTATACTTTTAAACTTCATGTTAAAGCACATTTAAGGCATCTGGAACCAACAAAGCCATTTATGGTTTTGTGTGAAAGACAATTTTCCCCTATTGTTTAAATATACCCAGTTTTTAAAGTGTGTAGTTAACAGAAAAAGTGAGTTCTAACGGAAAGTTATTTTTTACCCGTTATGCCCTTTCAGATTTTGTCATATTCCCTTCGGGCTTGTTGGGTTGGCCAAGATTCTGCCTGGGAAAGTTTTTTTTTCCCCGGACAAAAGGAAGTTGCTGCATTTTTCTAGGATAATAAATCCTCATTCTAAACTGTTATTCTGATTCCATGCAATCTGATTACAAGTTTTTAATTTTAAAACTTTTTTTAACTATCTTCTCCGTACAACTATTAACTACTTCACTTCATCTTCCTCCCCCAACAATTTTCTTATCTTCTCTCCTTCTAGCGTTTTTCTTCATTTTTTTACTAGTTCTTTTTTCAACAATCATGGTTTAACTTTTAGCCAATATACAAGGTAAGGTGAATTCTATTTTGTCATAAGCATGCATAACTTAGTTGATTTTAATTTTCTTTCTGTGATCCGAAAGTGAAATCTATCATATATATTTATATATATAAATATGAGTTTTTTTTTTTTTTTTTTGGTGTGTTTGAACCTACATTTACCATTGAGTCTATCAATGAATTATCTCACATGGCTTGCGGCTTCCAAGTGAAAATTTGGGTTATTAAGTTCAGCATTGAACACAAATGCCGGTGTTTCAGAAGGTTCTTTTTATTTTAAATTTTTTTGGGTCTGTTTATCAGTTTAATTGAAGGAATGAGGAAGATGATAAGTTACACTACAGACATGCTCTGTTTGACAAAATACCTCTATATTCTTTTTTATAAGTGTCACTTTTACTTTCATGTAGTATGCAGATATGTAGTTAATTGGGTGGGAGCACAAGATCATTGCACAGAAAGACCAGTTTCAACAAAATACTGCTAAAAAAACAATAGCAGGTTAAAGTTGAATAATTTAAGTCATCCAATATTTGGTCATTACTTATAAAATAATTTAAATTTTATTTAAATATGCTTCACATTTGAATATTTTGGTCTCAATTTGTTTTTAATTTTTTCTTTTTTTTACATTCCTCGGAGTTATTGGTTTAAGCCAAACAAAGGTACATGAATGTTGATTATTTTCCAAAGGAATATCCTAATCTATCCAAACATAAAAAAAAAAAAAGTATTGTATTTTACTTTACTTTCCTCACATTTAAATTTCCCGAAATCATTTTCCTCAAATACTTTACTTTCCCGCGAACCAAACAGGCCCTCTTGTTTTCTTTTATTAATTGCCTCTTTACACAATTGTGTTTTTCGGAAGAAAGAGAAGGGAAAAAAAAAATCCTGGTTCATCTCCTGAAAAATTTTGTTTTCATTTCCAGGTTTTACTTTTTTTTTCCCCAATATTTTCAGTCATTATTTATCTTTTCAGAACAATTTATAGTAGTTTCTTTCTTGTTCTTAATCATATTTCTGTAAACAAAATATTATTTTTTTGCTTCAGTGTTGGACTTTTTTCTTTTTCCAGTTTTTAACTATTCTTTATCAACAAATTCAATAAGTTTCCAGTTTTATTTTAAAAAATAATTTCATAACAACGATTAGTAGAGTAACACGTTTGAACAATAATATATCTTCTATCACTTACAATAAAGAGATACTCCATTGCAAAGATGGGTTCTTCAATGAGGATTAGAACTGGCTTGGAAAATTTCAAACTTTACCCAGAAACTCATCTCAAATTCATACTTCATCTTTCCACGGTGCCCACAAGCCCAACTTAGGCTCCGTTTGGACATCTACTTTAAAAACATTTTTAGTGTTTTAAGAGTACAAAAAATTTAAAAATGATGTTTGGACAAGAAATTGCAAAATTTTTTTAAAACTAATTTTAAGTAAAATGTTTTTAAAGTATACTTTTTGAAGTACGCTCTAAACATGTTTTATAAAATACTTTAAAAAATTTTAAGTCATTTTAAGTTAAACTCGTGGGTCGGCACATCTTGCCCCCGATCCGCCCCAAACCCCAGACCCACCTCGACCTCGCTCCGCCCCGACCCCAGTCCCACCCTCTGCAACCTCGGCTCCGTCCCCGACCCGACATTGGCCCCACCCCTGTTTCGACCTTAACCTAGGCCTCGCCCCCGACCCCGGCCCGTCAGCCCCGCCCACGTTTCGACCTCGGCCCCACCTCGACCTCACCTTGGCCCTGACCCCAACCTCGGGCCCGACCATGCCTCAGCCCAGTCCCCTACCCCGAACCCGACCATAGCCCCGACCCTGACCCCTACCCTGAACCCGACCCCGACCCCTACCCCTACCCCGAACCCTACCCCGACCCAGACCACGGCCCCAGCCCCAACCCCGACCACGGCTTAGGCCCCGACCTCTAACCCAACCACTCCCTAACCCTGGACCTAAACATTACCCAACCCCGAACCCGACCCCTACCCCAACCTCGACCTCAACCACGATCCCTGACCCAATCCCGGCCCCGACCTCCACCCCGACTCCGACCCTGGGCCCTGACCCCTACCTCAACCACGATCCCGGACCTGACCCCGGCCCCAACCCCCACCCAAGCCTCAACCCCCACCCAAGCCCCGACCACGCCCTAGCCCCGACCCCCACCCAAGCCCTGACCACGCCCCAGCCCCAACCACGACCATGCCCTCACCCCAACCCCGTTCCCAGACCCGACCTTTCCTCGGCCCCAACGCGACTCTGTCCCGGACCCCGACCCCTGCCCACCCAATAGAAAGAAAAAAAATGGTTTATATACCGTAAACATAATTTTTATATAATTTTTCGCATCAAATATAATTTAAAAATATATGTATTTTTTTTAAATAGTTGTCCAAACATCTTTTAAACTATTTTTAACTCAAAAAACGTTTTTGTAAAATATTTGTCCAAACATATATTTCATTAAAAAAACTTCAAAAACATTTTTATAAAAGTGTTTTTTTCCAAACAGAGCCCAAATTTCTTGATAAACATGGTCAATAATAAAGCAAACTTTCGGCATCTTTTTTTTACTAAAACAAATCAGACTGAAAATTTTAAAAACAAACTATATACCGTAATCGCATAACAATCCCTTGATTCAGTATTGGCATTGCCGGCGGTGGCTAAAATATAAAGGGGTGAATTAGGGCAGTGAGGAGAGAACCCGTTGGTTTAAAGTAAAGGGTATTTTAATTACAAAAAATTATGAGATCGTGAAAATATGCTGACATTTGCCTTTTGAACGTGTGAATTTCACTATTCCGTTAATGTATCCAAATTCTGCTAACTAGACATTTTAATCCAATATCACAAGGGGAAAATTATATTTTATTGTATATATATATATATTCTTAAAAAATACATTTTGAAAATAAAAAAGAAAGCTAAACTAATCCTTTTTTAAAAAATAATAATAAAATATTGGAATAAAAAATAGGTTTTTCACAGACATTTTCTAAGCTCAAAATATGGCTCGGATTGGACCACCCGTTACCCAGAACGGGAGCGGTCCTTATGTAATATTATCCAAATAGGCAGCACACATAAAATATTTCTTTAAAAAATTGTCTCATCTTCTCAATAAAAATAATTGTAATATTTAATGCATGAACTAAAGAATCCTGAAGAACCATAACTGAACCAAAATCTTATGGCTTCTTCCGAGGTCAACGCCACCTGTGTTCCTCTCGTCCTCCTTCACCACCCGCCGGAATATAACCCCTCACCCATCCTCCCACAACTTAAAACATTCTACAGGGTACTCGACCCGCACCTAGAGTCCGACTCCGATCCCGCTGCCAAGACCCTTTTCCGATCGGTACGGGTTCTTCTCTGTTTGGGTCTTCCTCCGGTGACCTCCGAAGTTCTAAATCGATACCCTTCTCTTGAATTAGTGCACTCAACCAGCGTTGGCCTCGACCACTTTGACCTCTCCGAGTGCCGACGGAGAGGCATCCGTGTTGCCGGAATCGGGGGAGTATTTTCTGACGACGTTGCTGACTACGCCGTCGGGCTTGTGATTGACGTCCTCCGCCGGGTCTCCGCAGCTGATCGATTCGTTCGAGCCGGCTCGTGGCCTGTTAAGGGAGAGTTCCCGCTTGGTTCAAAGGTAGAAACAAAAAAACTCTTCTTGTTTTTTCCCAAATTGATGCCCCTTTTTTAGGTCCGGCCCAAAGGTCAAGGCAGCTCAGGCGACGGTCTGATGCCAACAATTACATAGCTTAAATTTTATATTAATACGTATAATGTTGTGTTTTTACTCGTAAAATTTTATACTCATAGTTAATTTTGTTTGAATAGTTAAGTTTTTTTTTTTTTTTTAGTTAATGGCCCACATTTAAGGATAATATTTACCTTTGTTTTAGAAAATTTGATGGAACATGGCAATTTTTTCCAGCACAATGCCCGAATTTAATTTTCTTTTATGGGCCTTGATGATAAGGTGAGGGTTTTATATTTTAATTATTTTTTTCTCTCAATCAAAATTATTTTTCTTGCAGCATTAAAAAAAATTCACAATAAAAACTACTAAATATATATATATATGTATGTATATATATATATATATTTTTGGGGGGGGGGCTTTTTTTAATTTTTTACTAGGGACCTCCTAACTTTTAGGACTGGTGCTGCCTAGGCTAGGGTTGTTCAAATTGAACTATCCGAACCGATCCGTTCGGATTGGATCAGTTTTGGATCATGATCCAAAAAGTTCGGATCGGTTTGGTTCGGATCAATCACGAATCGTATCGGATCTTCAGGTCTGAACCGATCCTATCCGTGTGTTTTTTTTTTTTTTTTGGGTCAATTTTATCACTTCATCTTCTTCATTCTGTTCTGTTTCTTTTTCTTCTTTTTTTCCTTTTCCTGCCGGCCATTAATGAATATGCATCCTTCAGAAATCCATCTCTACTCTATGTTCTTAAATCATTTTGTCATCAAATTCAACAACTTCCTTGTCATCCCAACTCCAGCACAAAACTCTTTTACTTCTACAGAAATACTCACTTTAAAAACAATAAGTACCAAAGAAAACTAATCTGGACGAAGGGTAATAGTTTCAACTAAAAACAAAGAAGATTCATGCAGTGCTTAAAAGCAACATTAGAACAAATATTGCCCATAATTGCTTCTTCTGTTTTCTTCTCATAGAAAACTGAAGCAGCAACCCCAAAATAAAGCAGCACAAAATTAGTAACTAGAAACCAGAAAAACCCATCAAAATCCAAACTATTAGCACAATATAAGAACCAGAACGCCATTGCAGGATGACATAAAAAATTAAAAGGGGAAAATTTGATAGAATATCGGCAATTTGGGCCGATAGAGGCGGAATGACGCTTGAAGAGATTTTTAGACCAACACCGGTGGGAGATGATGGTGGTGATGGGTCAAAGTGGATGGTACTGGATCATCAAAAACGTGAATGAGGCGGTGAGGGACTCCAAATCTGGAAGAGAAAAACTTCACAAACCCATAGCTGGCGGCGAAAATGACGGAGGCGATGTCGACAATGGTGGCGAGGCTGACGGAGGCACTGCGGCTTGCTTCGGGTAGACAGCGCCTTGGATGATCGCTTGAGGACCTTGGTTGTCGGACGCAGAAGCTTTCAGTGGAACTCAGATTGGGATTCGAATGGTGAAGAAATGGTCCATGGAAATAAAGTCTCGGTGTTGAGTGTTTGGAAAAAAGAAATTTTAAAAAAACAGAAAAAGATGTTCGGATCAGATCGGATCAACATCGATCTAATCCGATCCGATCCGAACTACTCATGTGATCCACTGCGATCCGATAATTTTGGTCCGATCCGAAAATTTCTAATCGGATCAATCGATCCGACCCGGATTTCGGGTCAAAATGAGCAGCCCTAGTGCTACCTTTTTTTCTTTTTTTTTTTTTCCTTTTTCAGAGTTTGATTCTATCTAAACTATGTTGCCCATTGGCTGCACAAATTTAACAAGATTGATCCATGTTCATTTTGATTGTTTTTGTTTTTATTCTTTTAGTAAATTTGATATATTGTACTCTCTATTTCACTATAAAAATCTAGTTTCAAAATATTTTTTCTTTCAGTGAGAACAGTTAAGTTTTAATTTCTTTACTCAATATACCGTTACTAATAAAATTATGTGTGCTTCACAATTAATCCACATTTGGAAAGTAAAGACATTAGTGGAAAAAATGGGGGCAAATTACTTATTTAGTATGGTACCTTGTAACTCATAAAAATTTGTATATTTTCCAAACATAAATCTTCTAATATAATGAACGGGGTAATACATTTTCATTATTTTCAATATAATTTTTTATTATTCAGTTATACATTATTCCATTTTTAATACGTTATCTTTTACATTCAAAATTTGTTTTCGAAAATATATTTTCAAAATCAACTCATAACGAACTTGTCTGATTTGATTTTGCTCTATAGGTCGGAGGCAAACGGATTGGAATTGTGGGATTGGGAAGCATTGGAACAAGAGTGAGCAAAAGGCTTGAAGCCTTTGGCTGCAAAATCGCCTACAACTCCAGGAACATGAAACCAAACGTCACATTCCCTTATTACCCCACCATTCTTGAACTTGCTTCTTGGAGCCACATCCTAATCCTCTGCTGCCCATCCACAGAAGAAACTTACCGCATTGTGAACGGCGACGTCATGAAAGCCCTCGGAAAAGATGGGATCGTCATCAACGTCGGCCGGGGGTTGCTTATCGATGAGGCGGAGATGGTGGAGATGTTAAAGAGCAGCGAGTTGGGCGGCGCCGGTTTGGATGTATTTGAAAATGAACCTCGAGTGCCGGAAGAACTGCTCGGAATGGAGAATGTGGTGGTGTCGCCGCACCGGGCGGTTTTAACGCCGGAATCATTTGCAGGGTTGCAAAAGAAAATCTTGGATAACTTGGAAGCTTTCTTTTCTGATAAGCCTTTGGTGGGTGAGATTGATTGATTCATAAGTTTAAATTCTCGTCAAACTTTTGATGCATAAATGGATTATTTTCTTTAATGATTCATAATTTTGTTATGTGAATGTTAAATTTTCTTATTTTTTATTTTTGGTCAAAATTTGTGATAGAAATCAAGAGTTTGTGACAAAATTTGAACCAAAAAAAGAGTTTTAGAATGTTTAGAGTAACGTCAATAAAGAACCAAATCAAGTTTAAGTTGTTTCAAAGAATTTTGGACGTGGAATCACTATAGATGTTTGAAAGACTTAGTACATGCACGGTGCAACTAATTGAGAGAGGATTTTACCAATTTTACTCCGACGTTATATGTTAGTAAGCTGCAATAATTTGAGTAGAGATTTAGCATATTATATTGATTAACAACATAGCTTTTCAGTAAGTTGGATTCTTGTGGATTCTTGAATTTATAGAGAACAGTTGGTTTCTACTCGCTGGTCGTCCAAAAAGAATTTGAGTCTCTCCCAATTATTTCGAGATATAACCTACGATACCTTCGGTCATTGACTAGTAGTTGGAGTCAATCCTAGAATTATCGAGACCCCTTTAATTACTTGCCAATGAAACATGGTTGACGTGACACTTGTTTTTCGTGCATGGTTGAACTGCTGATAGTGTAGTCCTTGATTTTCAGATTCGATGCGAGGCTACACATGCTAGTCTTCTTGGGCCCTAAAGCGAACCTGGACCATTGAACTTATAGTTGGGTTCAACAACAGTGGGCCCCATTGCATTGCTGCGAGGACATGTGTCCCTCGCGGCAACACGTTATCTCTCCTCTTGAGTTGAGTCGGCGCACATGAAGTGTACAACAAGTGGGTCTCACTATACTGTGAAGGAGGACATGTGTCCGGTGTCCCTCGTTGTGACACATAATCTCTACTTGAGACGGCCCATATGGAGTGTAACAACAATAATATAAACTTTAAAAATGGTAGAAAATTGATTTTGTAGCTTGGGCTTGTACGGATTGTATCTAACATTTGGACAACGTGAGGCGTTTGGCTCGACCCACTTTCGGCGACGACAATTAGCACAAAATAATGGGTCAAGGTAATAAAAAAATGAGAAAGGGCCAGTGTCCAATTTTGTTTTTTTCAGGGCCCGACCAAATAATTATTTACTTTGTTTTTTATTATAAAACGGCCCAATGGTCTCCCTTGCTGGTCCAGTCATTCCATTTTGTCCAACTTGGCCCGCCAGCTAATGATCATCAGTGACAGCTAATTATTCTCTTTGCATTCATCGGCCATTTTCACTGAAACAAACTCTCTTCCCTAAAACTTCATCCAAACAATTTACAAAACAAACAAACAAAATTGAAAATACCAATTTTTATTTATTTATATTTATTTTTGGTAATAAATTGAATATTTCTCAGGTAATATGGCAAAAGTTAAAGCTTTACTTATTTGTTGTTGTTGGATATGGACTAAATGTCAAGGTTAGGGAGCCCCGGGTTTAAGAAGTTTACTGGGCTTTTAAAGAGCCTAGCAGCGATTAGAAGCCCATTTGACGGGATTTTAAAAGATCTTTTAGAAGGAGACATGTGACGGTCTTATCTCACAGCAAATTGAGGGGTAGTTTCGCGCAAAGATTGAGGTAACAAACAAGGACAGCTGTCGGAGATTCATTCTGTTGATATTGAGCCGAGTTCTTCTATTGTGTAAGAAGGAATATATATGTTGAACTACGGCTGAATTGAGAGAGAGTGATCCCTCAATTCAGAGGGAGGATCACATCAACGCCCAAACTTGTAAATACCCTTCCCATTCACCTGATAAAGGTAATTGATTATAGTTGAATAAATATGCTTGAGCTTTACTTGCGGTTTGCTAACTTACACATCGTTGTTGCACTCGAGAGTTAGTCCCAACTACAATATGTTTGTCAGACGATGTTAGAAGACCTCGACGGAGAAGTAGATTTCAACAATTGTTGTTGTTATAATAAATTGAATATTTAAAACTTCCTCTATCCCGCTAAAAATTCAGTTATGAATGAACGTAATTAATTTACGAGTGAAAATAACTAAAAGTGCAAGACGGTGGCTGAACATTTTGTTGTTCCTTTTTTCTTTTCTTTTTTCAAATTACATAGAAAGTAACATTTAACTATTTGTTTTTACATGAAGGATATATGAGTTTAAATATATATTTTATTAAATTTAAAATTTAAATTACAAAAGGGAAATAGATTGGCTTGGTCGAAAGTTAAAATTTCAAGATTGTAAGTTGTTTGACTAAGTTATGAGTAATATTTTTAAAAGAACATACGAGTTTAAACGGTTTTGATTGAGAACTAATAGGCATTTCATTGGTGATTTCTCTTTGAAATTATTATAATTTAATTGAGTTTTAACAATATTCATTAAGATTTTAAATGTGAAACTTATTATAATTTTTTATACGAAATATTCAATTATTTATATGGGAATGAACTCCGGTTATTTATCGAGACAAAATCTCTCACTCTGAGACCAAAAAAAAAACACTAATTAAGAAAGACGAAAAGAATTGTATGAAATAAAACTCTTTCCCTTTCTCTCACACACTTTAGGAGAGGATGTGAGAAGAAGATTAGAAAAGATTAGAGAAGATGCAGGCAACTTCTATTGCTTAGGAGAAAAAAGAAACAGAGAGGGAGGCGAACATACAAAGTGTGATTCTAATTTCGTACAAGTTAATGTTACGTTAATCACTATACCATATTAGTACGATTAATTTGTAACAATATACTGTATTATCACACAACTGTTACATGATATAATTTTAAACCGAACTCTTTGAATCGAACAAAGAGAATAATACGCGATTACTTTATAGTCTATGATCTACACTTCTCCTATTGAGATTGAGTTTCCTATTCATTACGTCAATGGTGGCTGCGTTTTTCTGAGAGTTACGTACAAGTAAATGAGATATAGGGACACGCATGATATATGCTTAATTATATAAATATATTTTGTAATTAAGAAAAGATTTGGGGTGATGAAATTAGAATCCCTTAATTGATAGATACACATCAACCTACGTACGTACGATTATCTCTACATACGTCATGAGATTAATTGTTAATTTTTCCTTAGTTACAACGTCAAATATCAAAGGCTACAGAAATAAAGGATTAATTTGCAATATATTTTGGTTTCCGAATTTAGAAGCAAAAAATTGCCAAATATTAAGAAAACGATATCAAATTTAGAGATATAACCAGTGCGTGACACACCAAAAGAAATTAAATGTCTATGTAATTCATAGTCAAAGTCACGATTCGAATTATATTTTGTATGTTATAATATATTTATTTTTTAATACTTTAATGTATTTAAAAAAAATTTAATTTCAACTGAAGATTCATGCATCCCAAATTTCCATGTTGAAGATTTGGAATCCAACGTTTGAACTTTGAACTCAATATTTCAAGTAGGAAATCTTGGAAAAATAAACACAAAATCCGATTAACTATTACTAGATATAAATATAATACCAGTTGGTTTTGATGATACGTTTGGAACACTATTAACAACTGGTCCAATTGATTAGTCTGGTCAGATTCAGTCGTTCAAAATGTACCCGACTGTCGATTCTTGACCCGACACGAACCAACATACGATATGAGTTTTGGTATATTCACGGATTAAATATGTCGACACAAATAACGCGAATGATTAAATACGTATTGTTAGGATGGAAGAATATCAACATAACAATCTGTCAATCTGAACTCGTTAACTCGAACACGAGTCAAATCAGTAGTACTTTAACTATATTTTTTTAAATTTGATTTAGTGGCAATAATTAAATTAAACCGTGATGATAGTACTGCATTTATTTATATATAGCCTCCAAATCTTTTAGCAGATTTTGACGTTAATAAAGAAATACTAAGTGAGTTTGGGTATACGTGAGAAAGAGGAAAATTCCACAGGCATTGGATCCACGGCAACTTGTAGTTTAGTAAGAAAGATGATTATAAGGACCACTTTTTTGGAAAAATTGTTGGGCAAATCGGACAACATCATTTACCACTCTTCTGTCTATATTCATCAGCCTCCTCGATCATCACCATTCGGTATAAACTAAATAATACTTCCCGAGTTCGGTTTTAAAAAATGTACAATTTAGTATGAATAGTAAAATTTAATTTTTAAAATAAGTAATTTGATACAAATTTAAACTGAATGTACATTTTTAGTGTGACAAGAAAAAAACTGAAACTAAACTCTTTATATATGACAGAAAAAACATATATAGTTGTGTATAAGTATTGCGTTACGTCTTTAAGTGGTGGTGTTATAAGGAGGTTAGTTCCCTATCGTGTGATGTTAGTATAACGAAAAATTGTCGTATAACAAAATTTGAGTGGTTTTATATGAAACATGTTAGCAATGATACTGTGATTATTAATCACTTAATATTTGTTTTAGAGATACTTTCAACTTTGTCTATTGTATTCTCAAAACTACATCTTTATCCCATGCACAGTTCGTATTACTATGAATCGACAATAATGTCGTTACTTTTATTGAGATCAATAACAATTGTAGAACTATTCAGTTGTTGAATAATACTCGTAATACTCTATTAATGACGTTGATAATATATCTAATGTCATCATTTAATGACTGAATAGTTTCGTATAATTTTTCATAATATATATATATATATATATATATATATATATACTTAGCATATATAGTAACGTTTGCATACATTGTTCTATGTATATAGAGTATAACAACCTTTGGTTTAACACTTTGTGAAAAAAGTTAGATTTTGACACATGTCTCTTTCAAGTAATATATGATAATAAAAAATTTTAGTATTTGAATTGACACAAATAAAATTTAACAGAAAATAATTTTATGAAACGCTAAGAGAAATTTGGAAAACAAGAAAAAAAAAAAATAGATAAAATCAGTGGCTAAGAAAAGTATAAGATTTTGTTGAATCAGAGTAACTAAAATCTAATGAATCAATCACTTTCATAGGATCGACGAAGATCAGATTTAAGGAAAAAATAATAGACTTTGAGTACGTAGCCAATATTAGTTTGGATGATGAGGAAGCCGTCAAATCTGAAATCCATCTCCAAAATCTATTGAATATTTTTTGTTTCTTCTCTTTTTTCAGTTGAAGATGGGCTCCAACAACAAGGGACCTCAGTCCAACATGCGATATTTCATCAGCTATGGGTAAATTTGATACGAATGTTTTTAATACTTATTATTTTAACATACACGAAATACTTTAAAAATTATATTCAATAGTTCATCGATGATGTCCGAATTTTTGAGGGGTAGTTCCGTAAATCCGCAAGGTGGGGGTGGTTAAGGATTACCGAAGGGGGTTTGGACCTGTCTAGAAGAGCGAAATCGTTAGGAGGGCTCTGGGATTTTACCACTTACCTTGGAGGGTCACTTCATTGTTTATAGTGGAGAGTTGTTTATGCCCATTCTTATTGAGGGGAAGGGACTTTTTTGTGTCCCATATGGGGTACCCTTGTTGGGTGAAAATGGGACTTTGGGTCCCGTACACAATTATTCATCATCTAAAAATGTGCATGAGCTACACTGCTATGTCTGAGTTTTGATCTCAGGACCTCTTTGTCCCCTTGCACTTAAGCAAGGAAGGTGTATCAGCTAAGCTAAATCCAAGGTAAATGTGCATCTGTTTTGAAAACACACCATATTTATTCTAAACTCAATATTGAGCACATAAAATTTGTACGCGTATTTTGAAAATATTTGAAACTTCTTGTTTCTACATAACCATAATACTTCAAAAGTTAAACTTGATGTGTGCATCATTAGACCATCAGACATGTTAGATACAAGTTTTACGAATATCATACCAAATTAATCATTGATCAATAGGACGTCGAGTTGAAATAATGTAGAGCCCCATCGAAATTTACAAAAACCTCCTTAAAATTTGTCTAAATTATCAAACAAAACACCATAATTTGATGAAATTAATTAAATGATTCAACTCCCTACCCCATTAGTTAAAAGTTAGTATAGTAAGTTGGCCAACTCAACTCAAAGCAGTGACACTTTTGTATTTTTAAGTTGAAAAGTTGTTTGTCTAGTTGAGTGGACAAAATCATAATTAACTCATGTGAAATTAAGAATACAATAGATCCAATCACTAAAATCTACAGCAAAATTAATGAAACTAATGAGGAAATTAAGAAATTTGGTTTTAGTTATAAATTTGGAATTTTGGATGGCCATTCATTTGTTTTTTCATAAGTTATAATTAGGAAAAGGAATCATTTGATTCCTTAAATTAAAATATGCTTTTTTTTCTCCAAACATTAAGAAATATATATAGGATTATTAATTCCCAATTCTATACTGGCAGATACATGTTACTATGCACTACGAAAGCAGGTATGAGTGAATGACAGAAAGTTGACTCGCTAATATCCGTGATGTTTAGAGAGGCTTGTTTTCAGCCGACTTCTAAAATTTTCATTATTTGTGTGTGAGTATTACCTAGAAAGAAACTCTAGTCTTTCAACCTTAAACAAGTGTGAATATGCAGGCACCCAATTATTTGGCAACTTAAGATCCAAATAAGTAATTAAGAAGAGTTATCAATTATTGATTAAGAGTCTAATTATGCTTAAGCTTCTAATTATTTGGGACACGTCTCTATTTTGATTGTTGAAAAAGATAAGGAGTTGACTTTAGCTTTGACTTTACCATTATTTTCTTATTATTTTAAAAATGAGAGACCCTTTTTTAAAAATTTTTAGGATTTAATTAATTTATTTTTTGCCCTTGTATGGTGGTTGATAAATAATGGAGTTTGTAAATTAAATATATTTTTTTAAAATAAGTTTTGGGCAATATGTCAACTTCTTAGCATTTAATGTTAGCATGCGTTGAATTAGATGTATCAATAATTATTAACTAATAATATAAGTGAATCTAATTACGTTAACAACATTAATTAATTGTTGATCCAATCTTGTACAGCGATTCGATTTCCAATCGCATGTGCTATATTTATTTATGCAAAGTCAAAACTAAGCCCTTTTGTTTTGGATAATATATAGGCTTAATTACATGAATTATCATATTTTTGCAATTTTCCTATATGTGTTTTCAAACTATATATACTTTTGTCCCGTTTTATACTAACAAACGCAAAACTTGTATTCGACATGTTTGACGGTCCGACAATTTGCGTGTTGTATTTAGTTTCAAAAGTATCATGTGAGTGTAATGGAAACACGTGTATGAAATTTAGCCTTTGATGTATTGCAGTTATGAGTTAGCTATTGAAATATTGCGTCTCAAGTTTATATTTCGATGTATTGCGTACTGAGTTTAGCCTTTAATGTATGGCGTTTAACCTCTCATGTCTTGTATAGTGAGCTTAGCCTATGATGTATTGCGTATTGATAAAATCATCCGTATGGAATTTAGTTGCGGAAGTATCAGAGTCAAACCATTAGACAATCGGACAAAAGACTCCCACTTCTACTAAGTTATAAATAAGATTCAATGGAAATTAAATTGTTCCAAGAGAAAGGCTTACCAAACATTTTATACACATGGGAGCAACCGAGAAAATTTTGAAAGTAAATAATTTGAGGGGAAAAGTGTTATTAAATCGAATATATATATATATATATATATATGCTTAAATTTTTCATAAATTTTTATAATAATTATGCATCTTCAACCTCAAATTTTACATATTTTCTGGCCTAAACTAATAATACTAATTTTCACTTAATTAATTATGTACACTTAATAGCATATATACAAAATTAATAATAATTAATTTTTTAAATATTTGAAAAGAGAATAAAATACTGGGAAAATAACCGGCCAACAAGTGAGAGTAGTTCAACGGTCAACATTTAACAGCGAGAGGTTATTACGTCAACAAATTTTCTTAATTAATTAAGGATTAGAATGGTTAATTAAGTATAATTAAATTAATTAAATCTGTTGGATTAAGTACATCGATAAATAATTTTAAATTAAAAAAATAGAGAGAGATAATACTAACTAATCCTTCAAAAAGATTCTCTGAGATTATATTATGCACAGACGTAATCGCCAAATTAATTATGTTTAAGTGCTTTCTTCATCACTCTAGATTGGTTAATTAATGAATTAATTAATGAATTAATTAACTAAAGCCATATAGAAATTTCTTAATATAAAAAAAAAACCCACAAAATTGGAATTTATGTTTTTTTTTTTTTACCGTTATTAAATTTGACCTTAGATACATTCCTAATGCAAAGTATAAACCAAATTTAATGAATTAATAATTCATCTATCGGAATTGTAGGTCAAAATAGTTTTTCTTATCGGTGAAAATACACTTATTCACAACAAAAACACACTCCAAACTTTCATTAAGAGAGATAAGAAATTATGATAACAAAAAATATAGACTAAATGACCCTTCCAAAAAACAAATTATATTTACCTCTCAATTTTACGAGAAGCTATCATTATTTCCAAAATTTTAAAAAATACTAATAACTTTCTGAAATTTTTTTTAAAAAAGACAAACATTGAGAAAAAGATCGACGAGTTATGTTCATTTTTCAAACTGACAAGAGCTAACGATAATTAGACCAAATCACGAAGGATTATTTTTTACGTAAATAACCATTTGGTACGATGATAATTCGTGAGGGATAAATGTAATTTATCAAATTGAAAAAAAAACGGAAGAAGAAAAAACTCCTGAAATTGCTCTTGTCGTTTACAAGTGAGAGAGGTAGCCTTATGGATGATTGATGTATGCAAGGTTTTGTGCGGTAAATAATAAGGCCAAAAACCAAAAAAGCAATTGAATTCAATTCATGATGCATTATTGACTTCTTATGACGATAGAATCAGAAGAAATGGACTGCTCATTGTAGTAAAAAGGTTTTGTAGGACGTGGCAACCATTCACACCAATGACACGTTCGTTCGAAAATTTTGCAGGCTGTTTCGGTGTTATTTCTAATTTTTAAAGTTATTTTAAAATTCAAATCATATTTAGCATGGATTTTTGAAATTTTGTTGCCGAAAACTTTTTTTTCTCGACAAAAACTGTTTTTCTCTAAGTCCAGACCTTGAGGGAATTTTTTTTTATTTTTTTATTTATTTTTTCTTGCGGCATTCTCTCCTACCAAACAACGGTTGGATTGAGAAAATTATATTTATCCAAATTTTATTAGTATATTTATTACTTAATCATCTATTACAAATTATTTTTCTCTTTTCTTTGGAGTAATTAAAATTTACAATATTGTTATGGGAGTTGATTCTACTAATCTCATCAGATACATTATGATGACTACCAATCCAAGTCGATGCCGAAGAGTCAGAAGTAATCGGTTTCCTTAGACACTTCGTTAATTAAGTCAGTAATAGCTTAATCCTAAAAAATTATGATTAAGGTTGTAAATAAATTGCATACCTGAATACAATGGTTGATCACTGCATTAATAGTGGAGATAAATGCGAGAATAGAGAAAGGGTTGATCATTATATTTTATAAAAATTACTTTCTATTAACATAGAAAATATGTTATTATTCATGTAGGATCATGAAATAGCCAGCTGTGGAGTTTGAACGTACCGGCTAGGGTATTACAGTTCTTATGGCGCTTCAGTACGACCACGTTAAAGCAGGAGGCCTTGTAGCGGCGACACATTCTGATGGGGCCATCTCTATGCCATCTGTGCTATACAGTCTCAGCCACTTATTCTTTGAATGCAGTTTTTCCTCGAAGGTATAGGACTTGTCGGGTTGTAGAGGGATTATCGAGGCACGCATGAAGGAGCAGGGGCACCTCTTGCTCCGAGAGTTATTGCTACATGCGCCGGGTGGTATGTGTGAGTACATGGCAGTGGCGCTGGACCTAATATGGTTTCAGCGGAATAGGCAGTTGCATGGAGAGGTGGGAATTGGGTCACTTGGGGTAATGCAATCAGCAGGTCTGCTCTGTGGAACTACAAGACGACGAGGGCCTGCCCAGAATGCGAGGATCCATCTCTGGCCGTCTCGGTTCTCTTGGCTAGTGCTCCACGGGGCATTCAAGTCTTCTTTGTTGCAGCATACCATCCTGGTACACGCAGGGCTGCTATAGGGGTCTTTGGATGTGGCGAGGAGGGCAGATGGTTAGCGGGTATGGCCCGAAGAATCACTGGAGTCTACACCCCGGAGGAGGCAGAGGCGACAGCTTGTTTAGCAGCCTTGGAGCTGATAGAGAGATATGGATTGACCCAGTGTTCGTTAGTAGGGGATGCAGTGACATTGATCCTAGCGATCAGACAAGAAGGGTGCCCAGAGGTGGGAACGCAGACCCTTATGCATGATGGGTAGAGAGAGGCAATAATGTGATAACACACTTATTAGACAGCATGGGGCCACGAGCCCACAGCCAGAACATTTGTGACTTACAGCATCAGATTTTGTATCTCAAACATTGCTAGACGATTTCTAGCGCCATTAATATACAACGTTTTTGTTTTAAAAAAAAAATAGTGATCAGTCGTCAAAATAAAATATTATGATTAGATGTTTAAAAGCTTATTAAAAATAAAATAAATTTTCAAGTATCCTCTCAAATCAAACCCCAAAAACAAGGAAATCCTTTTCCCTATTCAAGCATTTAATTAATTAATTCACTTTCCTTAATTTCTGAAATTTTTTTGCTGTGTGCTCCCACTTTTTGCAATAGGAAATCCACAAAATCTTGGCATTTTGTGCAAAAAGTGTATATCATATGCCTCGGATTCTCCAAGATGTTGTACCTTGTGGGGTTTTCTTCTTTTAGCTCAACAGAGAAACAGATATTGCGATTCAATGTTGTACCTTGGACGGGCGTTCACATCCTACTACCGAATATATCGTGTCCAAGAAATTATTCAATACATTCGTTGCATAAATTTACACTACGCCGATAAGATGCTATGTTTACGTATTTAAATCTTTAATTGATCTGCTGCACTAAATATAAGAGTTCACCATATGTATAGAATAATTTTTCATTATTTTCAGCCCCAAGACCCCAACCCACCAAAAATATATTTTTTAAAAAAACTAAGGCATATATAATGATGGCTCATAATTAACTAATTAAAAATGTTTTAACTTTTTGAGTGAATTCATACAATAATATATTTACCAAGATTTAATCTCAATTCTTAAGTGGTTACTAATCATGATTACTAGTACTACGTGTCATAGGTTAATTTAATAGGGATTAGGTTGCTTGATCATTATGATTGATTTAGGTGAAGTTGGTTTTTTTTTTAAATAAATTAATACATCATGATATTTTATACTTACACTCTAAATAAGCAGAACTGTCATACTTAAGAATTGAACCCCGATCTATGAATAACCCGCCATGCGTTACAGCCACTGAGACTCTAGCTCGTTCCTATAAATTAGTTTGGTTTGAGTCACTGGAATTTTTTTTATTTAATTAACGCAGAGGTATCCCTCTATTCAATTAGCTAAACATTCCTAAACACATTTAAAGTATACCAGAATGGAATCAGATACGATGGGCGTAGGTTTAATAGTAGGTTGTAACGAGGGAGTACAACTAATTTCTATCAAATACAAATGAGAAATTACATCGCTTTTAAGTAATTTATTGTTATTTTTTCACTTATCTTTTAACTTTTTAAATGTGAATTAATAGTGAATCACGTATAATTATATTAATAATAAATAATTTCTATTGTATGGAACTGAATTTTTTGTGAAAAATTATGCTCATTTATAGGATTTAGGGAAAACTTTAGACAATTCCAAAAAAGTTAAGGTCATGCAATGCGTGATCACCAGAACAAGAAAGGATGAGCTTCTTGTTCAGTTAGCTAGTTTTCCAAAGATAAAATCCTTTCCTCCCTTCAAATTAAAAATATTATTTCTGAAAGTATATAATTTTTTATAAATCATAACAGACAATAAATAATAAATAGTTTTCATAATTTTTTCACTTACAATTTTAGTTGTTAAGTATAAATTAATCGTTGTACACATATAATTATTGGTGTGCCGGATGTGGCTCAACGCGAGGCCCAAAATCTAAGGCTCGCGTTAGAAACCTAACGTGGCTTGCAAGCAACAATTCCTCTGGAATTGAGATTATCATATGTTGGCGAGCTCTCGATCTTCTTATCTTATCTTATCTCGGTCCGATATGTTTGGGGATGTCTACAGGCTAATCATCGATCGCCTGCCTATAAGTACAAGATCCAACACCATGAGAATGCACGCCATTATAAATGTTAAAAAATCTATTAAATTCATTCCAAGTTTGACACTAGCCTGAGTTTTGGAAGAATAACGAGGGACACCTCTCACAAAGTGCATATATTATTCTCGATTTATCCCGACAGAGCGTGCTTGGTATCAATTATATTAACGAGCATAAAAGGTGGAGGAAAAAGAAACATCGAGATCAAAATATTCTCTCATTGGATAGGAAAGAGTTTAAGTTAATGGCCCCCAAAAGAAGGATTAAAAAGAAGAGAAAAAGAAAGGCACAAAACGCATTGATCAGACACTAGTTTGTGAAGTGTAATTGAAGTAACAACTTGCATGATCGCCACATATATTAGCAAATCTCAGTTGGAGTTTATATTGGCGGTCTTTTTCAACTAAAAGTATTGGACCAAAGTCACCAAACGAAAAGGAAAAGGAAAACAAATTAAAGTAAAGATTGTGATATCCAAATAATTCCATTCGAATTATTGATTTTCGTTGGAAATCAGTTGGGTTACAAAAGGTGGAACGGAGTTTTATTGGGCGTAATCAATCTGGTTAGCCTTGTCGTACTGTGCGAGTGTGTGGACTATGGTGTTTTATGTTCGCCGGACCATATCCAATTACCAATTTTTAAAAACCCCACCTTCCTTTTTTTTTTTTTTCCACATTTCAATTAATATCATACATTTTAAATTATTAATGCATATTTTTCTTAAAATTTCTATCGTACGTCATTAGGATCAGGTGTTTTGAACTTTGGAATACTCCTATCTCAACGGAGTAGTTCTATTTATAAAACAATTTTATATTAGTAGAAGAGTCATGTTTTCATTTTCACACTTGAAAAGAAAGAACATGTTAAAAAAGGAAAATAAAATAAAATAAATAAATAGAGACAAATTACTCTCTCTATGTGTAACGCTTTAAAATGCATAAACAAATTGTACCTTTCAAAAACACGCGTTGATCTTTCACTTGTACTTAAGATGTGTACGTGGTGTTTTTTTCTTTTTTTCTTTTTTTCTTTTTTCCTTTTTTATTTCCCCTTGAAATTAATGATTCGATCTAAACAAAGAAAAAAAAATAATGAAGTTAGTTCGGTTTTACAATGAAGAAAAATCTTGCTTGTCGTTGTATAAGAGGTAAAATTGTCTTATTGTTATGGAATGGACTATGGGACTATGGAGGAAGGTAGCTGTGCTTTTCATTCATAGATCCATCCATGTCTCTCTTTCATGATTTGACCTCCATTTTTCTTTCTCTATTAATAATAATAGAAAACGAGCAATCGTACACTGCTTAGTTACAAACAAATTCAATGCAGATGTTGCGATTTCGAACTCCACATAGAATATAAATAAATAATAATTCTCTTTTACAATTTCCACCACACACACTAAAAACTAAGTCAATGTGCTCCAAATCTGCATAATTTGAGGTTGATAATATCGACAAATGTCACTAGCACAAGTGTTTTGTTTTTATTTTTGTTTTTGTTTGAATGATTGAATTGAATTGAACTTAATTTAATTTCTAGACAACGCATTGTGCAATCATGTTCATCAAATTGTAAGAAAACTAGTACACCGGCTTATATAATTAACTTAAAAAATCATTGTCACTGTCGAAGAAGTGGAAAAGAAAACAAGAAATTACTTGGATGATATCTTAGTAGGCAATTGTCATAATCGAGCCAATGTTCAAACGGTTATGACGCATAATGGATATTCAAATATTGGAAGTTCGATTTTTATCTCTACCAGTTTCAACCATATTTATGCTCCCCAAAAAAAAAAAAGACAAAATAATGTAATATTTGATAATTAATTAATAATTTTAAAAAACAGTTATTGTTGAACCCCGATTAGCACCGAGCCCAGCTGACGTCGTCCCTGTATCTGTGTTCCTGCTTTTAGGACTAACTTCCCAATTCCACTCCGAAGTTTAAGTCAGAATAGAATAAAGAAGTGTGTAGTAAGACTAATTTGAGATTCAATACTTTTCAAATGGTCTAGGGATCGAGTATTTATAGCCTGGGGAAGGAGGGTTGTGCCACATCATCGGGTGATGTGTCCCCTTTCACGTGAGAGGATCTGCTGATCCTTCAGTAATCACCTCATCGATCCGCGTGATAGACCAATCGGAGTGTGACACGCATCCTTCATTCACAGTCCCCAGAACCTAGTCCCGCGTCAAATGTTCACTAACTCGCGACTCATCTTTTGTTTGAGGATGTCGGCTTAAGCTGGTCTCGACCTGCTTGGCCTCGGCAACTTTCCTACATCCAACAGTTATGATATCTTTAGCCCTCAAGTATGCATTTTTTGGTAGCCTTGACCCGTCTTCTAATAACCTACAATGATGAAAGTTGAACCCTAATCTTATTAGGAAAGAAAATTCAACGAAGCAACAATTGTCATTATAGATGGACCGCCATAAATTAAAAAGTTTTGACCAATTTGAAATATCAAATATAGAAACGAAAGCTCGACGGTTATGATGCATAGCGGATCACTCAAAGATTTGGGGGGTTCGATTCTTACCTCGGCTCCCCCACATCATTCTTTCCCTCTCCAAAACCTCTACCTTTATGAAATAGATAAGGACCGAAAAAAAAAATATATATATATATATAAATATAATTCATAACAGTCTTAATATTTTTTTTTTCCTTTTTTCTTTGTATTGGCGTGGCGTCCGCGAAAGCTGGAGAAGTCGGTTCAGTTGACTTTATTTTCATTTTTCAAAAAGTTTTAGTCGTAAATATAAAACTAATGAAGTAAATTAACTAAACTGTGTACGATTGCCTATTGGATTGGTGTAAATAGCAAATCAATTTAAATTTTGATTTGTATACCTTCACTATTTGAAATAAAATAAAATGAATTTTACGACGACTATTTTAATGCGGGTAAAATAATGAAAACACGGACTCTCACCTCATGAATTTAGAACCCACATACTTACTGTAGTTCATCTCCGGGGAACTATTAGTTCAAACTCTTATGCTATGGTGAAAGTGATAGCGGAAAATCTTTTGTACACACGCATACGACATTTAACGCAGACAAACGGCAACAGAAGTTTCGAACTTTTGATTTTGTTTTACGTGTAATTCTTTTGTTCATACACTAAACAAAATCTATACGGCACTTCCAAGAGAAAGAGGAAAAAAAAAAAAAAAAAAAGTTTTGGTAAATTGTGCAGGAAATTTTTTTTGTTGGAAATTTTTTTTTGAAAATTATGCAGGAAATAGTTAATGATGATATTATCTTTTAAATAATGTAAGAATAATTTTAGTGAAACTTTTGAAATTTATTAAAAAAGTAAAGTGTTTGGTTGTAAAAATAAATAAATAAATAAAAAGTTCCCTAGAAAGCGGAAAAACAAACTGCTCAATCTTTTAATTAATTTTTTATTTAATGCATCATTATATTTTAGAATCCATAAAAATTCCGACATCTTAGTGGCCCACTATGCGTTACAACCGATAATTTAATTGATCACATGAATATTGAATGCGTATTTGGCATGTTTCCTTTATCAGTTGAGCTCTTGGAAGCAACCGAAAAAAGTAATCAAATTCCAAACTGCAAAATGTATTATGAAATTGGCATGCTTGCTACGAAAAGCAATTGCAAATTTGTTACGAATTTTATTTGCTTAAGTTAGATTAGACACCGGAACTCGTCGCCTACCCCAACCTGATCTGCGTTAGTAACGGCATCACACGAGCTATTATGAATGACTGGACGAATTACAACCCCTTTAAAATAAAGAAATCGAAGAGAACTGTATTATTATGCTTGTTATGAATTTGATTGGCATAGTTGGAATAATCATTTTTTTTATATTGTGAAAAAGAATAGAAAAATATCAATCGCGGTACAACCAAATTATTTAGTTTAGTATGAATGGCCCCTCAAATTTTTTAATATTACTAATAAACCATTCAATTTATCCATTTTGTGCAAAATTTGTGTTTTTTTTTCCGACTGCCTGAACCGAATAATAATGTAACAAAACTATAGAGAACTATTAACAATATTCAGAAACCTCGAGAGAATAATCGGTAATATTTTCAAACTCAAAGAAATGTAAATGTGATTTAACCCTAAATTGACTATGAATTTAACTTGCTTAGTTGGAATAACTAACTAACTTCATAAAATTTAAAAAAAAAAAAAAACAAAAGCAAGCAACCAGTTTCATATTGCAAATTTAGAATGGATTTGACTTTGGTTAGTTATTCTAACTAACTTCTTGATAACCAAAATAGAAAAACATGGATATGGAATCATTTTATTTTTGACGGAAAAAACGTATAAAATATATTTGGCACTAAAACTAGTTAAATAGTGATTGAGTAACAAAGATAGAAACGCGTACACGTTCTACACCAGGGCACATGATTCCAAATTTGATCAGGGTATGTGTGATGGTGTTTTTAGGTCTCTCTGCAAAAAAATAATCCCACTTACGCCGTGTGCAGTCAATACGAAATCAGCTAATTACAGACCACAAAATCATTTTAGTTTCTAAATTGGAAGAACTGTTTTCAAACTTTCCATCCACAAAATATATATTTTTTGTTTTTGTGGGTAAGAAAAATAAATACTTTTAAGAGATGGATCGTGGATGGATGCTGACATAACTTTTACATCATTGCTTCTTTCGGACATACTATAAATAATGATCGCATAATGAGGTCAACACTGTACACTAATAATGTTGTCCAATTAATAATTAACTCAAAAAAAAGAGTATAATTTCCTAATTATTAATTTCTACCATTCCAATATATGAGAGTTAAAAAAGAAAAGAAAAGTCAACTCTCTAAATTTTCAATTCCTTTTATTTCTTAAAAATAAGTACAACAAAAAAAAGTCAGCAACAAAAAAATAAATAAATAAATTCAATTATTGACAAAATTAAGGATGATCAAGGTCAACCTCCAAATTAAATTCCAAACTTCCAAGCTATACTACGTTAGCAGGCCGTATTATTTTAATCAAAGTAGAAAAGCCTGCACCTCTAATTTTAATTATTTAAAGTAAAAACCAATAATAATATTTTATTAAAAATTAATCTAATTTTTATATTAAAAAATTGTTTTTTAAAAAATACATTTTGTGAATACGGGAATCTTTACCATAAGCTGGTGAGGTTGGGTCCATTGAATCAAAACCTCAAACATAAAAAATGACTTAAAATAGAGTACAAAAATTGGAAGTGGCAGACAACAGAGATTAGTAGATTTTTGCCGATGGGATCACTCCGTCAACCGGGCATTGAGAGGCTGCTGCTTTCGTACGTCATAATTATCCCCATTTTATTTTCCTTGTATATTTTATTTTATTTTCTCATGTATTATTTCATTTTTCATACTACCATTTCTTGTGAAACAACATAATAACATCCGTCCCGTGGTGTAATATGGTATACAAGTGTAAGTCCCCGATCGTAATATAACATGATATGCAAGTGCAAGTTCCTGATCGTAATATATAGTATTCTGTGTGAGTTATATATATATATATATATATATATATATAAAAGAAACGAATACAAGTGTCAATTACAACTAAATGAAAAAAATTAGACTTATTATATTTCCCACAATAGGGTATACATCTCCTAATCCCTCTCATGCCCAAAAAATATATATATTACTATTTTTTTAAATTGTTCTAAAAGATATTAGTTCCGTTCCGTTCTATAGTATTTAATTTTTATGTACTACATTTAATTATTTATATGTTTATAATTAAACGACAAAACTAAAAGTGAAAGGACATAACGACTAGTATAATTATAGTATTAAAATTCATCAAAATATGTCATACCTACCATTTGAAAATAGAAGTAAAACATAGTAAAAAATCTCACAAAATACTCTCTTAGGAATGGTGTAACAATCATTTGAAAAAAGCTTATTGAATCATAATTTGCATAATTAGAATATCACATAAAATAGATTTCGTATTTTGTAATCGTAGATTTTAGGATTCTACTATTCGTATCGAGATTTTGCAAACTATAAATTGAATATTTGTAGTTAAAATTGATCACGAGTTATTGTCACATCATTCTCTAATTTTTTATTATTTTTTTCAAAAATAGGAATTATTTTGTTGGAAAGGAGAGGGTGCTTTTAAAACTTACCGTAAAGGATGAGTTAGGTCGTGCCAATTTCGAAATTTCCAAATTTATAAAATAAAAATAAAATAAAAATTTTAATTCCCACATTCATAATTCCCCACCCGCCACTTAAAATAAATAGACCCCAAGTCCCCCACCCCATAGTCAAGATTATAGTAATCCTAGCCCTCAGGGGCTTAGCTCAGTGGTAACTTGGCAGCAGATTGCAGCCAAGGACGCAGGATCGAGCCCTGGCAGCCGCAGTGTGGGATTTTCATTCCCCAAAGATCCTTGTGGGCACCAGGCACTGGTCCTCCTGCCAATGTTATCGCTGAGTCACCCTGATTTACCCCTCACACGAGGCTCATGGGGCTGGGCGGTGTGGGCCCTGCGGCGAGGGATATCGCCTTTTAGCCAAAGATTATAGTAATCCTCAAAAATTCAAGAATTGGAGCTTCCGAAAAATCTCTCTATAAATAGCCACTGCTCCTCCGCTTCTTTTTTCCACGCTTATTTAAAAGAAAAAAAAAGAAACCAAGAAAAAATCCCACTTGTAGAGGCGGCGGCGACGATGATTGCCTACTTGGAAAGAGTGTCGATACCGGAACCTGAACCGAACAACAACGAAAACGACGCCGTCGCGACGCTAAGAAACGGCCTGGAGGACCTCCAGCTCCAGGGCACCGTCGACTACTGCTCCACCGCCTACGCCGGAAAAGACTTCGGCGGCATGCAGTCGGCCAAGCCGCTGGCCGTGATAAGGCCGATGGGGGCGGAGGACATCGCGAAAGTCGTCAAGCTGGCGTCGCGGTTCCGAATCTGACGGTGGCGGCGTGGGGGAACGGGCATTCCATCAACGGCCAGGCCATGGCCCACAACGGCGTAGTTCTCGACATGAAATCAATGGACAATTATGGTAAGATTGAGGTTCACTCCGAATCTCACGCCCACGTTGACGTGGGAGGTGGGGCATTGTGGGCTGACGTGTTGAAACGCTGCGTTCCGTTCGGCGTGGCCCCACTCTCCTGGACCGACTACCTCGATTTAACGGTCGGCGGCACCCTCTCCAACGCCGGCGTTAGCGGACAGACTTTCCGTTACGGCCCCCAGTCGTCCAACGTAACGGAATTGGAAGTCGTTACGGGTAACGGCGAAATCGTCACGTGTTCGCCGAAAGAAAAACCGGAAGTTTTCTTCAGCGTTCTCGGCGGCCTCGGCCAGTTCGGTATCATAACTCGAGCTCGCGTCGTTCTTCAACCCTGCCCGGAAATGGTTGGTTCATTTTTCTTATCCGAGTCAAGTCGATTAATGCTATAATTATTTACTAGTCACAAAAAACAAGATGCTCCTAATTTTATTTTATTCTTGGTTAGGTGAGGTGGATAAGAGTGGTGTACAGCGAGTTCAGCGATTTCGCTCGGGATGCTGAGTCTCTGGTGAGTTTGGAGAAGGAAGGCGAATCGTTCGATTACGTGGAAGGCTTCGTGTTCGTGAACAGTGATGACCCGGTCAACGGGTGGCCATCCGTACAGCTGGACGGGAACCACCCGTTTGATCCGACCCGAATACCAGATTCCGCCGGCCCGGTTCTCTACTGCCTCGAAGTTGTCTTGCACCACCGGGACTATGCCCCTCCCGCCACCCTTGATAAGGTACGCAAAATTCGCTAAAAGTGTCAAAAGTTTAGATGAAAGTATCGATTTTTTTCTTTTCGGGTGGGGGAGGATCGAAGCAGAAAAAACGGTGAACTGAGTTTTGACCTGGGTGGATGCTAAACGGTGTGGGGCCCACACAATGGCTAATACGCTGTTGACCGCGATTCAGAGGGTGGGTGGGTCCCAAATCGAATAGCGCGCCGGAAAACAGTGAAAAAAGTCAAATGAGTTTTTATTTTAGGTCCACGTGTAAGGAAGCGGCGGTGGGTGGGGGAGATTGGAGATGAGCGCAGAGCAGCCGCAACTGCGGTCGCCGACGGCGGTGGAACCGGAGGACGACACGTAAGCCGGGGTAGGGGAAGGTCTTTTTAGACTTTAGAGAGTAAATGCGGTAAGTATCTGGATATGGTGATTGAAACTTACTATACGGTGGGCAGTGTCTCTCCCATCGGATTTTCTGACACCACCAATTACCAACGTCGCGTGAGAACAAATGAAGTGGTGAGATTGAGGGGCAAATATGGGAAAAAGGTCGGAAAAAAAAAAACAAATAGTAATGTTAGCATCATGGTGTAGTGTGTGTGGTGTGTCCTTTTGCTGATGAATGGTAAGAGATTTGTTCTCCGGTCCCCCACCACCACCTCCGCCCACCGGTCACCACCACATTCTTTTTCACAAAACGCCATCATTTTCATTCCACATCACGAGTGATTGTGCGGGAGGAACTACCCTCCCGTTTAATGCAATTACGGATGCAATACTATTAGTAATACAATGCAATGACTGAATGGATCTTTAATAATACTGTATTTTTATTTTTTTTACTGATTTGCTATTTGATTTATTTTGTTTTTGGTTGGTTGGTGGGTGGGTAGACTGTGGATGACTTGCTTGGGCAGCTGAAATACTGCAAGGATTTGAAGTTCCAAGTGGACCTGAGCTACGTGGATTTTCTATCCCGTGTGAAAGTGGCAGAGCAAGAGGCCAAAGCCAATGGGATTTGGGACGAGCCCCACCCGTGGCTAAATCTATTCGTCGCTAAAAAGGACATGCCGGATTTCGATCGGCTGGTGTTCAACGACATTCTCCGGCACGGTGTTGCGGTCCGATCTTGGTTTACCCTCTCAATCGTTCCAAGTAAGTTCAAACTTCAAAACCCCTTGTTTTTCTTTGGCCTGTTTTTTTTGTTTCGTTTTGAAAACGATTTTGGTTTCAACAGTAAATTTAATATATTTTAATCATATTTCATCATTTTCAATAAAACTTTTTATTATTTAGCATCTACTTTTTACATTTTCAATATACTTTTTACATTATAAAACTATTTTTCAAAACTTGTTTTTAAAACGTTTTCAAAACGTTCAAAAAGAACAGACCTTTTATTTCTAACGAGAAATATACACATGCAATTATGTACGTATATAAAATCTTAAACACGTAAGACATGTAGAATTTTACCACAAATGTTGCCAAAAGGCCGGTCACATTTATCAAAGGACTAGTGTTTCCTACTGTGTAATGTGTGTCTGCGTGTGAATGGAAGCCCACGTGGAAAGCTATCAATTAGCATAGGACCTATCTACATATGGGGTTTATGGAGCTGACACGTGGAATGCTGATATGGCATTTTGTGTGTTTCCTTCCTTTTTTTTTAATTTTTTTTATTTACCATTTTTCTCCTATTATTAGTGTTTTTAACCACTTATATGTACTTACCTAAGAAAAAAAAAAAAATCTACTTATATATACTATTTTTCAGAAAAAAAAAAGAAAAAAAAACTCTACTAGTTATTCGGTCGTGATGGATTAGTCTTATTTCTAAAAAGAATTTGTGCACGAAAGAGTTCTGTTTCATTTTTTCTACACTTTATACTCGTTATTATAATTAAATGTAGTTTATAATTAGAGTATTGTAAATCAAATCTTTTTTAAAAAAGTTTGCATCTTTTAGAAATAATCCATTTTTCACTAGGAAGAAGGGGGTATACCACTACTTCAATGAAATTGTATATTTTGTAACTCGTGAATAGTTGTACTACTAAACTATTTTAGTCGGGGACGAAGCTAAGTGAGTGTTGTTGTTGTTGTGGGTGTGCATCAATGTCATTATGATGATGGACATGTATGGATGATATGTGCTGACTATATATATTTTGCTGTACATCTTTAAATCGGGTGGTTAAGATTTTGTAGTTAGGTCCTTTTTATTATTATTATTATTATTATTTGCTATCGTGGGGTCCACTCTCTTTATATATTAAGTGTCATGCTGTCATTGCCTCACTGCACTACACTACACTACACTACCAACTTGTCCTTTTTTTTCTTTCTTTCTCCTCTTTTTTATTTTTTTTATTTTTTATTTCTTTCTTTTTTTAGTGTTTGTATTTATGGACCCTTCAATTGTAGCATCTTCCATTGTTTGCTTCTCCAACTACTTTTTTTTTTTTTTTAAAGGGCGAATTATATTTACCTCGTTGAACTTTAGGTATAACTACAAATAATCTACTGGATTCATTCGATGTCAGAGTCAAAACCAATAAAACACAAATAACTCGCTGTTGTTTTGATTTTTTTTTTTTTTTTTTACCTTCTGGGAACTCTTTTTTAGCTTTTTTGTTTATGATAACTTTTATGGTCTTCACTTTGTCGTCCACGTGTTCAGAGAGTTATTTGTATTTTTAAAAATAGTAAGAACGAATTCATAGTTATATTCAAAGTTTAGGAAGATAAATGTAATTCGCCCTTTTTCTTTTCTTTTTTCTTCTTTTTGTAGGAAAATTGAAATTTGAAGCGGGTGTGTATATAGTACGACGTAGTTTAGGTGTTTTAGGACAGAGATAGATACCATGGTCCCAAATACTAATACTAAACAGTACGTACGTAAATTTCGTCACAATAAAAATAGTTTGGGTACCCGACAATATATATGGGATTATGTGTTGAAAGTACAATAATTCTCTGGCAAAAGATGATCATGAATACGAAAGAAATTTTGTTTTTCGTTCGTTTGTTCCTTCCCTGTAAGAGTAGAAAATCCGTGTTGTTTCTGGTCTTCAATTTTACACCCTTATAATAATTATTTATTATTATTTGGGTAGATAATTGAATTTTTCGAGTAACGTAACTTTCATAGGGTCTTTTTTTTCTTTACTCATACAAGGACGACACCACCAATCTATTATTCATTTTTGGCTTACCCCATTTATAGTGACACCATTATTTGTCCTCCCTTCATTTTGTTTTTTTTTTTCTTCTTTATTTTCTTGTTTACGAATATAACGATCATTCGGTCCCACTAACGTAAATTTCTAAAATAAGTAAGTTTACCTCAAAATCTAACGGTTTAGGTCTGATTCGGCTGAATTTTATGTGTATTTTCTTGTAACGATTGAACAAATTTGCTCCATGGTGTGTAAGTATTATGTGCATTTTCTCCTTATCAATATCTTTGTGGTAGGTATATATATTCAAGTCAGATCATCAGTTCAATTTTAACATTAACTCTTTGTCCTATTATAGCAAAGTAAGTCAAATGGGATCATCTGTAGAGTAGTCGACAAGATCCTCCCTGGTCCATCCATCTCACGGGTCAAATTAATTAATTTTATTGATTATGATGATTATATTTAGGTGGGACAGCCGGAGTTCCGTTGTGTTGCCGGAAGGAGAAATCTTCTATTTGGTGGCGTTGCTGAGGTTTACATCTCCGTTCAAAGAAGGGCTAACGGTGGCGGAAATGGTTGGCCAGAACCGTGAGATTCTGCAATGCTGCAGTCGCAATGGGATCGACTTTAAGCTGTACCTCCCATCCTACCGTTCAAAACAGGAGTGGGAGCAGCATTTCGGAGATGAGTGGACCAGATTTAAGGACAGGAAAACCAGTTTTGATCCAATGGCCATCCTTGCTCCTGGCCAGAACATCTTCACTAGGAACCAACACCAACCTTAGTGTGTTGGGGTTTCATCATTAAAAACATCAATACTTTTGTACACCCCCCACTCACTCTCACCTATTCTCTTTTTTTCTTTTTTTAATCTTTTAATTTCATTGGTTCATTAATGCAATTGATTAAGAAGAAGAAGAAGAAGTTGCAAGTCACCATCTATGTAAATAAATCTTTTTTTGTATTGAGAAAAGGTTTCTTTGCCATCTCTATTCATATTTTCTCTTTCTCTTTGTATTAATGCAAGGATTATTCCCAGTAAAGCAGGGAAATGTTTAAGCGTTTATGTCACAAGACGTTTATTAGGTAGGCGTTTCAACTTTTTTTAGTGGACAATTTTGTGACAACTCTGTTGAGCTTTCGTGTGACATGTTATGGTCTCAACGGCCTTTCAAGGTAGCAGTTGCGAAAGTGTTATTAGGTAGTGTCCGCTACAATACAAATGAGAAATAGTTATATAAATTAATTAAAGAGTTGAGTTATTAGGTGCATAAATCCAAACGTCAAAAGATTTCTTTCTATCTGTTTTGGTCAACACCTTTATGCTGTCTTAGAAAGTTAAGTTGATCATGAGCCGCCTTTTTTGTTGTTTGATTAGATTATTATTATAAAAATTTACGATTTTATTAAAAGTATCATTCAGTTCTTGAATTTAGTGATAAATGCGTTACTAATATAACTGTATACGCAAATACATTGATCAAATCTAATAACTGAATGATTATTTTAACGGAACTCTAGTCTCGCTTTGTTATTATGGTCTATTAATCCATTCCTTCCACCTGAAATATTAAGCTCAAAATTAAACAATCAACTTGATCATTATTCATTGGGCAGCAAATATTCATGCTCTTTAATTCAAACGTACTTCCACTTTGAAACTTCTGCAGCTTTTTCTCCTTCGGCCATTTCTTCAAAAATGATAAAATCATCAACTACTTTATCAAGGTATCATATTCTTCTTTCATCCAAAAAGATCCAAAACTCCAAAGAAGCTACCTTTTTCATTCTCATTTGGTCATTTAAGTTGTAACGTTAAAATGTTTCATTTTCATTCGCCTTTTAATTTTATAAATTCGTTCCACTTTTAATTGATTTCAACTGTGGGTTCGACTATAGTCTCTTCACGTAACCATTCAATCACTAAATAAATAGCCTATGTAATTGCATAATGTAATTGCATAAGTGGTTGCATAGGTCATTTTTTAGTGGCTGAATGATTCCTTAAAGGAACTATAGTATTTACGTGAGTTATTTAAGCCAATTTTAAAAGATGAACAAAGTTATTTAATTTTTTACTTTCCATTTATTTTCCCTACTAATATGTGTCAATCTCACATACATGCTAATCGACAATACCTCAAATGCTACCAGAATTTGAATTTGATACCGTTTCAAAACATAAAATATACTATACAAACTGAGGGAGGAGATCGAAAAGAGAGACAAGATTTAAAACCAACGTAGTGAAAACGTATTTACAAAACTACTCCAAAACGAACAAGCCCTTAATCACCATATAATACCTAAACTATTTTTTCTTTCGTTTTCTTTTTTCTTCTTCTTATATCATGAAAAGTAGAGAAAAGGTTGAAGAATAGGTGGTAAAAAGGGAAAGCTGCTGCTGGGAAGTTGCTTTTTCGAAAGAAAGGGCAAATGATAAGATCATAATAATACTATTTTCTTGTAAGACGTAACCCTAAAACCCAATCAGAAATTCCTCTACTTTTGGTCCCATGCAAAAGTAGTAGCAGTATCCGATACGTCCCCGGTAACTGTGTCATGCATGGACGTACGTGCTCTTTTTTCTACGTTAATTTGCCTTAAAAGGTTTCTACTTTCTTGTCATTTTATTGCTTGGAAAATGTTTCTTGCACATATTATGTGCAAGAATTTGTGCACATAAAGTAGAAAATGTGGGCCATGATATTTGATATTATTATTATTGCCTTTTGAAGTATATGGTCCAAAATTTCATTAAGAGGGCAATAATGGTATTTTCTATTTTATGTACAAAAAAACTTGCACATATTATGTACAAAAAACAGCATTCTTATTGCTTTACATCAAGTGTTCATGTTTTTGAAGTTTGTGCTTGATTTGATTCTACCATGACTTGGTTTGATTAATTTGGAGTTTGATTTGCCTATATAAAGTATAAACATTTGGCCGTGGTAAAGTAATTGGAAGGTGATATTTGCACCAAATAGTGGTAAGGAAACTTGCCACTAAAGCAGTTAATTACCAAAAATACCCCTCAGTGGTTTTCCAACCACACATTCCACTGAGGGGTATTTTTGGTAATTAACTGCTTTAGTGGCAAGTTTCCTTGCCACTATTTGGTGCAAGAAGCATTTTCCAAAGTAATTAAGGTGTCACGGATTCGATAGAATTCAACACAATTATAAGTGACGCGTTGATACATGTATAACATTACTATAGAAAGACTCATTGAAGGTGCTCATTTAGAGGTTAGTTTCAAAAAATTCGCCTTTAATAGGTGGATTCGATATGGGTTTCCAAAAATCCGCCTCCACTGGATTATTGGAGGCGAGTGCAACATCCTTTTGGTGTTTTGGAGCACCCACCTCCAATATCATGTCTATTGGAGGCGGATTCATGTAGCACCCACCTCCAAAACACCAAAAGGAGGCGCAATAAAGTTCCGAAAATTCATTATTGTTTTGAACTATTGAAAGTTAAAAAAAAAAATTGGAAATTTGTCGAGGTTTGAGAAAAGCCATAAATTAGTAGGTAACACAAACCATAAGTTTTAGAAGAAAATATATAAATATATACTTTTGATTTTAACTCTAAATACATGAATATATGTAGCTTAGTGGTAAGTTTAGTGTGCAAAAGTCAAGTACCTCTGCAGGGGCGGGTTCGAATCCTACTGAAGCTATAAATTGAAGAAAATTAAATTAAATTTTGTACTGGGAGAGTATTGGAGGCGGGTGCCCTCCAATAACCGTAAAGGAGACGGGTTTCAATCAGTAATTGGAGACGGGTGCCGGTTGCACCTACATGGGAAGCAGGTGCAAGGTCGTGACACCCGCCTCCTTTAAGGATTTTTGGGGTGGTGTACCTGAATTGTCGTTTCTAAGAGAAAATGTTAGTAATTTGTGATAGGATACAAAATAATATGATGGTATTAATCTAATATGTTATAAATGATATGTTATACCCTTTATACAATTAGAGAATTCGATTGAAACTAGAAAACCATACAGGCAATGGTGCATCATGAACAAATTGCTCACTTGGAGTTCAGTTTTAACTTTCGTCAAAAGAAATGTGTCGAGAAAAGGTAGTTGTATTGAACTTTTTAACGAGATAGTGCTTTTTCAACTCTACGTTCTTATTTTGCTTTCTTGCATAACTTATAAAAGGTGCTTTAACTTTAACCAAAATAAAATATTATTATTTCTGTTCCATTATAATTATTCATTTTAAATGTATTTTTTATTTTAATAAAAGAGTTTACTTTCAAATTTTTTACTTATCATACCTTTATTAATATAATTATGTGTGGCTTACAATTAGACCATACTTAATAAGGATGTAAAGGATGTCAAATTAGTTATTTTAGGTATTGTACCTTCATATTAATAATAAATTGTACAATATTCAAAGTGAATTCTTCTAATGGAACGAAGACAATATTTCGTTCGTGATAGTTATTTAATCTTTAGTAATATGATTAGGTGTGATTATAAGAATTAAAGCAAAAAATTATGAACGATGATCAATAAAAGAATTATGTTGGTAGAGATAGAAGATATATCAATGAATGAATTTTCAAGCTATAAAATTTAGTGACTTTTTGCTAAGGCTCTGTTCTTTTGTGTCTTGTGTAGGGTAAGTTTTGTTGGAGGGAAGTTTTTTTGTTAGAAATTTTTTAGAGGGAAGTTTTTTTTGGAAAATTGTGTAGGTGACAGATTAAAAAAGTGTAATGATTGTGTTATTTTTTGAATTATGTGAGTAGGTATTTAGAGGGAATTTTAAAATTTTAATTTTGAATTGTTGAAAAAGTGAATTTGTTTTTTGTGTAAAGTTTTAGAAAAAAAAAAGTAATGATTCTTGGAAAATTATCACAAGAGAACAGAGCCTAAACATAAAAGATATTGAAAGGTAACCTTTTCCTTCTTTTCAGGCAAAAAGGGTATCCAAAAAATATAATATAGTAAACCAGTTGATAATTTCTAGTTCTTTTTCCAAACATGATGTCCAGCTAGAAGGAGCAATTTGATGGATTTCTCTTTGATGGATTTCTCTTTTTGGACCTAAATATTTTAGTCAAAGTAGAAGTCATCAAGTAATTTTTATAAAAAAATTATTTTTTTAAGATAACAGTTAATTAAATGGATGAAACTTGAGGATCCTTTATTAAATTGAAACGGCAAAAGCCAAAAAACTTATGGAGGACATAATAAACCTTATAATTTAAGGTAAAATACAACTAATTCTCTCGTGGTTTAATAAATAGACAACTTACTCTCACATGATTTGAAAGTGAACAACTTATCCCCTTATGGTTTAAAAATGGACAACTTACCCCCCCCTCTCTCGCCTGGTTTGAAAATAGACAACTTACTCCTCTATCACATAGTTTAAAAACGGATTAAAATATAAGGGTAAGTTGTCTATTTTCAAACTACAGAGGGGTAAGTTGTCCATTTTCAAACCACAAGGAAGTAAGTTGTTCACTTTTAAACTACGAAGGGGTGAGTTGTTTGTTTATCAAAACACGATGGGATAAATTGTACTTTGCCTATAATTTATATTAGTGTATCATTTTTTTACTTTTTCTAGAAGATTTTGTAGCTATTCATGTCGGGCCAACTTCGTATTCGATCGATTTAAAATTTTCTCCACCTTCGAGTTTTGTTGAATAACAAATAAATCTACAAAATTCACATTCCTATATTTTTTTCTCTTAAACAACGATATATGTAATCATAACTGGAGTATATATACCAATACTCTTAGATCACTTTCTAGTCTTTAAAGTTTAAATAGTTGGAATGTGTTTTTCATGTACTCTAATCAAATCAAATCAAATAGTTTCTTATGTCAAAAAAGAAAAAAGAAAAAAAAAGTTTCTAAATAAAAAGGTAAAAAGGCCCAAAAAGAAAATTAAGGCTCCGTTTGGACAAGTACTTCAAAAATATTTTTATAAAAGTGTTTTTCAAAAACATGTTTTTGAAGTTTTTTTTAATGAAATATGTGTTTGACAAGTATTTTACAAAAATATTTTTTGAGTTAAAAATAGTTTAAAAGATGTTTGAACAACTATTTGAAGAAAAAAATTTAAATTATATTTGATGCAGGAAATTATATAAAAATTATGTTTACGGTATATAAACCATTTTTTTTTCTATTGGGTGGGCAGAGGTCGAGGTCCGGGACGGAATCACGCTGGGGCCAAGGAAAAGTGGGGTTCGGGGACGGGGCAAGGGCGAGGGTATGGTCGGGGTTGGGGTGGGTGCGTGGTCGGGGCCTGAGTGCGGGTCGGGGTCGGATCCATGACCGTGGTCGGGTCCGAGACCGTGGTCGGGTTCGAGGTCGGGGTCTGGGCCGGGGTGTGGTTGGGTCAGGGTCTGGTTCGTGGTTGGGTTCGGGTTCAACGTCGAGTTCGGGGTTGGGGGTGGGGTCATTGTCGGGTCGAGGGACGGGGACTGGTTGGGTCCGGGCCCAGGTTCGGGTCCGTGATTGGGGTCGGGGCCGGGGCCTGGGTCAGGGTCGGGGACGAGGTCGGGTCAGGGTCTGGTCAAGTCGGGTTCGGGGTGGGGCCCGGGGTCAGGGTTGGGTCCAGGGAGTGGTTGGGCCGAGCTATGGTCGGGTCCGGGGTAGGGGTCGGGGCTAGGGCTTGGTCAGGGCCGGGGTCAGGTTTGGGTTCGAGGTCTGGGGCAAGGTCGGAACGGGGGGTGGGATCGGGGCCGGGGTGAGGTCGAGGTGGGGCTGAGGTCAGAACGTGGGTGGGGCTACCGGGTCGGGGGTGAGGCGAGGTTGAGGTTGGAACGGCGGTGGGGCTAATGTGGGGTCGGGGACGGATACTAGGTCTCAGAGGGTGGGACCGAGGTCGAGGAGGGTCCGGTGTTTGGGGCAGATTAGGGGCAGGACAAGCTGACCTACGAGTTTAACTTAAAATGACTTTAAAATTTTTTAACTATTTTATAAACGAAATTGTTATTCCCAGTAACCGTTTTACTATTCGCAGTAATATTTTCCTGTGAAAAAACTAAAATGCTCCTGGTCAAAAAAAAAAAAAAAAAAAGATAACGGTTACTGTTCACCCGTGAATGAACAGTAACCGTTTTAAAAAAAAAAAAAAAGAAAAGAAACATGCATGTGCAGCCCGTGATTGAACAAAAGTCACGGGTTGCACATGCATTTTTATCTGCAACAGTCTATAAATAGACTGAAGCAGAGGAATTGAAATGAAATTCAAAGGAAGCAGGAAAAAAAAGCTGATGCTAGGAGCTGTGTGGAGAAGAAAGATCACAAAATTAGCTAAATTGGAAAAAACGGTTACTACGAGTAGGATCGACAAAAGGTTAGTGCCTCAAATTAATATCTGTTTCGGTACTGTTTTATTTATTTGTTTGATTAATTTAGTTGTAATATGTTCGAATTTGTTAGTATTTTGCCTGAAATTGTTAATTTTTTATCCAAATCTTCGCAGATCCGGCCGGTTGTCGTCGGACGGGAATGAAATACCGCCGGCGACCGGCGGTATTTTCTGGAGCCAGAAAATATCGCCGGTGACCGGTGGATATTTCCGGTGGTCGGCGGGATTTTTTCGGAAGTTTTATGCCCTAACGGGGCGACTTTTGCGCCAATACGTTAAAGTTTCTATAACTGTAATTGTGTTCTCTTTCCTTATATGTTGGCAATTAATTTCGTGTTAATAAATGCGCGTTTATATTATTGCAGATGGCAAAAGCATTTAGGAAATTGAAATTACAATTAACAAAAAGCAAAAGCAGAAAGGACGACAATTTGCAATTGGTTGATAGCTGCACTGAGGCGACACAGTCATCCTCTGAGGAAGTAGGTGGCCGAATACCTCCCACTGCATCCGAGCGGCAGAGAAAGGTGGCAGGAAGAGCGCATGGTTCTTCTCACTTATCAAATGCGACGAGGGAAAGTAACATTGATTACCGCGAAAGAGAATTTGCCCCGCCCTACATTGAAAATGTGGAGGAGGAGGAAGTTAGGGAAAATGCGGAAAGATTTGAGATGGACATTTCTCAGCCGCAGGGGTACATGGGAGGGAACTCGGGGCGGTTGGAGGATGAAAATGAAGAGGAAAATGCATCCAACCGACGGAGGAGCGAAAAAGGCAAAGAATTAATGGGCTCCTCGCGTAGGTTAGTGTCAGGGTCTGGGTCCGGTTCTGGTTCCAGGAGAGATGTCGGGTGGAAGGCTTACCGGCCTCTAGATGGTCCGATTTACGGTGGACCTTCAGATCCAGAGTTGTTACGGAGTTTTAAAGTTCATGTTGCATACTACGTATGGCATCGATAGGTATCGTTCCATGGTTTATTACATATTTCTTGATATAGTTTTTATTTATTTTTGATTTATGATAAACAAGTTGGCTTTTAAAATGTGTTATTTTATTTATTAAATTACGTAGGAACGTGGTGCATTGTTGTGCCATTAGGCTACAACAATATGCAAAAGTAGGAGTTAGCCGAAGGGGAAATAAAAAGTCTAGTTCACTAGTCTGGGTTGGCACATTTGGGTTGGTCCATGCATGCAGAGCTAGACTCTGCACTCCTAAGTGCTTTTGTTGAGATATGGCAGCCGGAAACTAATTCATTCCACATGCCATTCGAAGAGATGAGTATCACTCTCCACGACGTTGCGTACATATTGCGGATTTCTATTAAGGGATCGCCAATTGGGTGAAAAATTAAGCCTGCAGAGATGAAGGAACTGCTGTTAGAGTTGTTGGGGATTGAGGAAGACCAGCTCGAGGATCGAGATTTTGCAAGTGTCAAAATGTCCCTCCTCCGCGATCAATGTCTCAGTGGACAGGTAGAGGTCGCCAATGCTGCCGCAGGTTATTTCTGTGGTTAGTTGGAAACACCACGTTCGTGGATAAGAAAAAAAACCCACGTTCTTGGGCATTTCCTGCCTTACCTCCAAGATGTAGAAAGCCTGGGCAGACTTGCGTGGGGTGCAGCTTGTTTGGCGAATCTCTATCGCAATCTTGGTTAGGCCTCTAGGGCGGACGGTGCCCAGTTAGGCGGGTGTCTGACTTTATAGCAGGTTTGTAAGAATCGTTTATAAATTATTTCAGTACTTCATACCTGTACACTAAAATGACTAATTTGTTTTTTATTTTTTTTAATAGAGCTGGATATACGAGTACTTTCCCGCTTTAGTCCGGCGAAACTGAGATCCTGAGATGTCGAGTGGCCAGCAGCAACCAAGTGGCACATCGGAACTGGCAAGAAGCTCTAGCCTAACTGGGATTTGGTGACATACAGACTCGCACTGGACGGAATGAAATCCGAAGAGGTAATATTTCTATGTCATTTAAATTTTCTAATGTTTATTAGTGTAGTAACCGACTTAGTCGATTATCCACTTACTATGTTTCACATGAACTAGGTCAATTGGCTTCCTTTTGGGCCAAATCTCGTAGGAGTGCATGAAATAACCTTGTACAGGGGTCTTATTCATTGCCCTAGGGTCGCAGAGCCATACATGCCTGATCCGTTCTGCGGCAATTTGGATTCATTCAGTCGATCTCTCACACAGTTTTACAGCCAAAGAGTTGTTACAGAGGCCCTGAAATAAAAAGGTACTCCTGCGTGTATGATACGAATCTTAAGATCGCGCAAATGTACCCCAAGAATAAGGTGATAAGGGAGATGGAAAGGGCTCATTGGGCCGATCAGTCGTGCTTTGAGTACCTCGATTACTTCCATCCGTAGACGTACGCTCGTGTTTGTCCCGACGACACGGAAGTGGACGAGACAATGGAACCGAAACAGCTATCTGCTATTGCGGTAAGAACTACAAATTTATGGTTATTTTCCTCAAGTAATTATATAATTGCGTCAATATTTTTAACTATATTTTGATATTTCTTCCAAATGCAACGCTTGCAATATATAGCAAGTAAAATGTATTCGAACACGAACTGCTTCAGAAATACGGGAATGTCGTAAAGCCATTCAGAAGCGTGGAGCCTCACAACCCTTCGTCTTCTCTGCCCGCCTGTGGATCGCAGAACTGCAAGTGTAAAGCATATTAAATTGAGTATGTGTATGTATTTAACCACAATGACATGTTAAAATTAAATACATATATTCGTACTTCATTGTAGTGCATTCCTTTCGGCATGCTCGTACCCTGATAGATCTTGTTGGGTTGAATTGTGTCTGGGACGTCCCCTGTGTGGCCTACTAACCGGCTCAGCTAAATCAACAGTTTCCGGATAAAGCGTCGAATTCACAACACCCATGACCCTGTATATCTCAGCGCTCGGAGGCGACATTACATCCACAAACATTTCATGCAGTCGCCCTTCAGCGGTTTGCCTCTCCTCCTGAGTTTCTGGAATATCAGTATCTCCCAAATGTAACGTCTTCCAGAACGCGTCAACGTCGATAGGATCAATTGGACGGTACGCGCGCACCAACTGTTGCATCTCACATGCAGATGGCAGACCGCAACTTGTTCGGAGTTCGCAACCACAAAGCGCACCATCGTCCCCGATAAAGCCAACTCTTTTTGTATATTTGTCCTCCACCATTGTAATACCAGCGAACGACATTCTACCGTTCAGCCTACTATACAGTAGGTAGTCGCTCTTCCGGTATGTTTTGCTGCGCGAAACTTCCATTTTAGTCCGAATTTCATCGAGGTGCAACCCTATCATAATATTAATGTCGTGAAAAATATTTGGAAACGCCTTTCTATCCGTACCAATAGCCTTCTTCACCTGTGCATGTGCACTCTCAACCCTGAAAGACAATTGACATTAAAATTCTTCATATAACATAAAGCCTATATAAAACTTCGCGTAATTATACAATATACAAATCATAAATAAAATCAATAAATAACTTACATGTTCATTATGCGCCTTCCATAATGCTTTATACTTTTCGTCCAATAAGACACAAACTTCTCGTTGTGGGGATCCAACCATGTCTTCTTCAAGTACGAAATAACATTTCTGAATCTAGATTTATTTTCATATCTAGTATCAATATATTCCACAGCTTCCGTGAACTGTTCATATGTCAAGGGTTTCACCACTTGCCCCCAACAATATAGAAACACATCCGTTGTAATTTTGTCGTTGCCTGCTGATACTACATGTTTCTTGACATCCATTTCAATGTGTCTCCTACAAAGTAGCTGGATAGTATGTGGGAATACTAGTTCCAAAGCATTCATTAATGCGGTGATCCAATCAGGATTGAAGACCAATTCGTTCACAATATCAAGCCCAATGAAAATTCACGACTGGAACGTGGGTTGATACTTGATATATAACCAAAGCCCATGGGCCACCCAAATGGATTTTATAAGGCCCATCCAAAACTGCAAGTGTTTCTGTTTTTTGTTTTCTTTTAAATGGAACTGTTTTTATTTCTCCTAGGTGAAGTAAATTACAAACATATATTGATGAGCCACTTTTGTTTAGAAACATTCAAAATGGACTTTAAAATCTAATACTTCTTCCCCCTCCAATAAAAGAGTCGGGTATTAAAATTGTGTTTGAGTGGCGCACGAGTTACAACTCAAAAAAAGATTTTTTTTATGTGAAACCGATAGAGTATCATCGAACAACATGTTGAAACGTCTAGTTAAGAACTTTAACTAGAGTAACTCACTCTGTCCAAACTTATGTGTTGAATCCTTTAGGCCATTGCATGCGACAACCCTTTAAATATGTCATTGTTTATGAATGAAAAGTTAATGGGATGAGGGGAGCATTGCGGTGGTAGTTAACGAGATGGTTTTGTAACCTTGAACTTATGGGTTCAATTTTGAAAATGCAAACTTTGGAAAAAGAAAATTAAAAAAATAAATAAACCTAATGGGATAAAAATTAAAAAAAAAAAAAACGTTTCACTATTACATTACCAAACTTTTCCAAGAATAAGCGGTTCAAAAAGAATTGTATGATTGATTCATTTATCCCTTATTTTCTATTCTCTTTATGACTTTGTCATGTTAATATAATCTAATGATACAACCACTTATGAATCATAATATACAGCTCAAAATACGACTATTTATATGGAATGGAGGAGTGTAGTCTATTGTGTGGATTATTTACCTCTAAGTTCCTCTTTTAACTCTTTTTATTTTCTTTTATTTATTTAGCAAATGGTTTATAGGAGAGGGATTGTTGCATTCTTACCGACAAATTCGAAACATGATTGACATCTCTAAATTGGAAATCATGGGGCTTGTCCGGCCCACTGCAAATATGTGGGCCAGACTAGAATAAATTAAAAGTTCAAGAATTTTAATGTTCTGGGCCGAAATGGAGCCCAATCACGTGTGAAAGAGAAGGATTCTAATTTTATTTGGAAAAATTGTAAAAGTAGTCCACAATCTTTACTCCTGTTTCAGATGTAGTCCACAATCTTTAGTAAGTATTAAATGTAGTTCACAATGTATCCGTTTTGTTTCAATTTCAATCCAAAAGACAGAAATTGAACCAAATTAACAGTCGACGCGTTTGACCGTCAGTCAAAGGCGGGTTTGACCTCCTGAAACACCCCCAAAGATTCTGGACTACATTTGAAACATGGGTAAAGATTGTGGACTACTATTGATTTTTTCCATATTATTTAAGAATAACACATTTATCTTACTTTTGAAGATATTGACAATTTTGATTCTTTTTACTTATTATATGAGCTTCCCAAGTCATAAAAAATTATGTTACAATTGTATTATATTCATCTCAAATTTACATTTTAAAAATTAATTACTCCATCCGTTCCATAAGAAAAATCCATTAAATTTTTTTTTTGTTCCAATAGAATAATCAACTTTTAAATTTATTTTACTTTTCATACCCTCACTAATATAATAATGTGTGATCTAAATTATCTCATACTTAATAAGTATATGTGTAGAATAAATAGTGTCAAATTAGATATTTTAGTTGTTGCACTCTAACATTCATAATAAGTATATCAGAATATTTTAAAATATTTTACGAAGATTTAATAAAATTATAAGAGTATTTTTATAAAAAGAATTTTAGTTGAGAAATATTTTCTTTATACAATTTTATAAAATCATAAAATCATTTTATTTCAAAAGTCCCTGAATCGGGTAAAACCGATTGCACTGTTGTGAATAGTAAGAATATAAGTTCTAAAGAATATTGTAGGGTTGTGTAAGTTTTAAAATTTATATATTAATAAAGAATATAAATTTTTATGATAAGCTTGTTTTGAGTCCTGGTGCGAACTAGGTAGACATCCGATGAAGCTACCCCTTGTATGCAGGCTAGTGAATCTGGGGTGTCATAGAAATTAAAGTAAAAGAATGTTTAAGAAAAACAGAAAATAAGAGTTGGGTAGAAAAATAAAGAAATAAATGAAAGTAGAGAGAGAGAAAAAAAAAAAGAATGACAAAGATAAAAAAGAAAAAAAAAGTACAAATTACAAGGATGAATAGAGAAAAACTGAAACAAAAAAGGTAAAAAAAATAAAGTAATGTCATAAGTTTGAAAATAGAAAATTATTGAAAACGAGAAGCTATTTAATTTCAACAATTTCTCATTTTCTAAATTCTCATTCTCATAAATCTAAAAATTTCCCACCGACAATTTGAAGAAAAAAAAATCAATAGTAGTCCGCAATCTTTACCCATGTTTCAAATGTAGTCCACAATCTTTTGGGATGGTTTCAGGAGGTCAAAACCGCCTTTGACTGACGGTCAAATGCGTTGACCGTTAATTTGGTCCAATTTCTGTCTTTTGGATTGAAATTGAAACAAAACGGATACATTGTGGACTACATTTGATACTTACTGAAGATTGTGGACTACATTTGAAATATGGATAAAGATTGTGGACTACTTTTGTAATTTTCCCAATTTTATTTTATATTCTCCCTTTTTAAATGTAGAGTATGATTTTTATTTTATTTTATTTTATTGTTATTGATTTAGTTTTTGAATTCATCACTATTTCATTGTCATGTTACCTATTACGTTGAAGAAATTGAACCCCCGACCTGACTCATTGCTTGGAGTAGGATTTTCAGTTTAGCTTTCATTCATCATTTTATTACGTAATAAGGTTATTTAAACTTCGATACCCTATCATTACTGATTGGTAGGGCAACTTTCTTATAATATAGATTTGGAAAATGATAGTAAAAAATGAAAATTAATATCATTAATAATGTAGAGTTATATGGTAACAAAAACTTAGTAGTTTTAATTTGTAGTAAATTTTTTTTACGTGATTATCATATCAGTTATACAGGGAATCAATCATATGATTCAAACATTAATTAAAGAAATAAAAATGAATTCATTACACTGAATTCAATATGTCAATCTGATAAATTATCTAAAGAAGATCAAATGGGTAAAACGCTCTAAAAGGCCTATCCACGGCTAACGACGGGCTGGACCCTAATCATTCTTTAAATAATGTACAGATGCCTGATTGTTTCCAACAATCCATATTTCTTAATTAATATAAAAACAATAGAATGATTTATAACAGAATCATCACCATTACAAGAAAATTAAATAACTAAATTTCATGGCTTAACACTAATAATTTAGCCTGCCATTAGGCTAAATACAAATGAAAATATATATTGAAGACAAAAATTTTAATTAAGACTTACTTGTCTTCAAGTTCTCGATTCTTGAAGAGAAATGGAAAATATATTAAAAAGGGAAATTTACAAAGAGGTACAAGAGAGAGAGTTGGATGATGTACAAAGAGAGAAACAAAAAGAAAGGTAGAGGAATTCGAGTGGTGCCTCTTCCTCCAAAACTAAAACTATTTATAGGCAAATTTTGCCTTAGACGAAACTATTACAAATGGATTTGAAATTTTAAAATTTAAATCCGCTACAGTATCCTATGGATTTCAAATTTTTAATTGAGAAGCCCACAACAGTATTTTTGTCGGTGAAGCCCGCACATCCTCCTATGTTAATTGATATTTGGATTTTTACCAGTAAAACCGATTATTGAAGTCTTGATTGCAAGTAACATTTCATCAATTTTAATTTCTTCATCTTCTTCATCTTGAGATTCTCCTGCCAGACAATGGCCTTGGCTTGACATAGAAACATCAGATTTTGTATCTTCCAGATTCTGGGATAGATCTTTTTTCAAAAGGTCCATGTGAGAAGATATTATTTCTTCCCTGGAAATAATTCCTTTCTGCATCTGCAACATCCTGTGAATTTGTTGAAATGGGCTGATTTCATCCCTTGAATCTAAGTCCTTCTTTTGCTGGTGATGTGACGTAAAAAGTCCGGTGTTGGATGCTCCGGCTGGATCAATGAAGATCTTGAACGTTCAGGCCCAATATAGAGATTGACGGACAAAATGGATGACGGCAAAGATGGAAACCGAGCTATGGAGGTCGGATTAGTGAGGGCCTGGATCTGTATGAAGAATATTCCGGTGACAAAGACAAGCAATCAGAAAGAAGCGGGGCTATCCTCCCTGTTTAACTCCGACGATCAAGTTAGCAAGATGCAATATGAGAAACTGTATTGATCAAGAGTTTAAGCATGAAGAAAAAGGCGTCCAGAATGACTTATCTGAAATGAGTCTGATGACTGAGTATTTATAGGCTCATTTTGATATATCCGTTGTGCTGTGATGAGCTGTATGATATGTCTGTTGTGCCATGATGACCTGCACTTCCAACTACTCTCCTTTTTATGATGACTTTAACGTTCTTGTGATAACGGCTCTAATTTGGCTATTTTGTCATTATTGCTCATGCATATATCAGATTCATGGCCCTACAATGATGTCTAACTGTCATGCCAATGTTACCGTTATCCCGACCTAACCTAAGCTTTACCGACCTAAGATTTGCTGACTTAAACTCTGCCGACTTAAGCTTTCCTGACCTAAACTTTACTGACCTAAGCTTTACTGACCTAAGCTCTGCTGACCTAAGCTCTGCCTGACCTAAGCTTTACGGACCTAAGCTTTACCGACCTAAGCTTTACCGACCTAAGCTTTACTGACCTCAACTTTACTGACCTAAGCTCTGCCGACCTAAGCTCTGCTGACCTAAGCTCTGCCTGCCCTAAGCTTTACCGACATAAGCTTTGCTGACCTAAGCTTTACTGACCTAAGCTCTGCCGACCTAAGCTCTGCCGATCTAAGCTTTGCCTGACCTAAGCTTTACTGACCTAAACTTTACTGACCTAAGCTTTACCAACCTAAACTTCCCGGATTTGGTTATCTTGTTTACCGACCTAAGCTCGACCTTGACCATCTCGTTAGATCTGTTTAATACCGACCTAAGCCTGACCTTGACTATCTCCTTAGGTCTGTTTAATGCCGACCTAAGCCTGCCCTTGGGCTTTTTGTGCCTAAACTCTCCTTGTCTTGATTGGGCCAAACCCAATGACTTTAGCTAGTTTTATGCACATCAGCTGGTATTCCTGCACCTTCTGCTTTTTTTGATCAATTAACTCCTGGCCCTGAAGCTCGCCAGTAGAAAAATCTTTTTTGACTAATTTGTCCCAAAATTTGGTATAACCGACTCTTTTAAGACACGGGATCTTTTCAGGAGTATAACTCACTTCTGGAATCCATTTTCAGATCCAAGGAATAGAGAATTCAATGAAAAAAATACATTGGAGTAATATTATCATTCCAATGATTATTATTATCCAAACTTATTATCTTAGGTGAAATTTTCACCCAATCAGCATATAATACTTTAAAAGGTTCACGTAAAACCTTAATTGATGGACCAAAATTCAGCCACCAATTCACAAACCAATTTGAAATTTGTTTGTTATAAACATCAGCACCAATTTTTATAAACCAAGAATGTTTTCTTCTTGGATTTTCATAAAGAAATACTTTTGTAAGGGATTCAATATAATCCCAATATTTGAATTTGATCACAACATTTTGCTCTGAATGGAGATATTCTCTATCCTTCAAGGTTGATAAACCTCATTCATCAGCAGATATAATCTGTTTGATAATAATTTTGCTAAAATTATAAACATTTTGAGAGCTACCAGCACTCGAGAAATGTGTTATATCACAATTTCCAGAAAATTTCAAAATATTTTCGAAATAAGTTCTTGGCTTATAAGCCAATTCAGCATATGATGAACTATCCAAATACCTTTGCATAAGCATCCATGGATCACTGACCCATTGCAAATCTTTGCCTTCTAAGAGTATTATAACCTCTTTATGAATATTCTGATGATATGAATCCATATAATCTTCTGTTTCTTCATCTCCAACAATCTTTGAGAATGAATATGATGAAGCAGTATTACTGTCTTTTTATCTTTGGGTTACAAACTCCATAAACTCTTCATATAAAGGATTTTCTGGAGACATACTCCTTCTAGCAGAGATATTATCTGTACTAATCTCCTTCCTCCTTGCTGGGACAAAATATTACCTCGTCCACCTCTGCCACGGTAAGGGTCAGAGGCCCTATCCCTCGGTAGCATAAACCTGCAAATGTAAAATTTATAATTACTTATCATTTAAAATTTCTTTAGTTAAAAAATCTGAAAGACTATTTTCTTCACCCTTTTTATATTGAATTTCAAAATCAAATGGATCTAAATGAGCTTGTCATCTTGCAAACATTTGTTTAGAAACATCATGTTTAAAATCTTTATTAAACATGAATTTTGCAGATTTACAATCAGTTTTTATAATAAATTTTTTATTATATAAATCATCTTGAAATTTTAAAACACATTTGACAATGGCTAGAATTTCCTTAGCCACAGTGACATAATTCTTCTGGCTATTAGACCATTTTTCAGAATAGATTCTGACAAGAAATTCTTGTTTGCTTTCTTTTGATTTTTGTTTTAAAACCCCTCCATATCATGTATCTGAAGCATATGTTTCTATTATTTTATTCAAATTTGGATTTGCTATCATTAAACATGGTAGTGATTTTACCCTAAATTTAATTCGTCTAACTGCCTCTGTATGACTATTTGACCATGATTTTGGATTTTGTTTCAACCTTTCATATTGTATTGCAGTATCTTCATTAAGATTTTTATAATAAGAATAAATATAATTTAAGCTTCCTAAAAATCTTTGCAATTGAGTTTTGTCTGTAATTATATCTGGAAATTTTAAAGCAAAATCAATACTTCTATTAATAGGAATAATATTTCCTTTTTCAATATTATGACTCAAAAATCTAATATTTGTTTGGAATAAACTCATTTTTTACTTGGATATGACTAAACCATTCTGGACAATTAATTTTTTAAAAATTTTCAAGTGTTTAAAATGGGTTTCAATATCTTTTGAAAATACTAAAATATCATCAATATAAACAATAATGAATTCACTATAAGGAATAAAAATATCATTCATTATTTGCTGAAATTCTGAAGGAGCATTTTTCAGACCAAAAGGCATAACCTTCCATTCATAATGTCCAATTGGAACATTAAAGTATGTTTTGTATTGATCCTTTTCATTAATTTGAATTTGTCAATATCCTGATTTTAAATCAAATTTGGAAAATATTATTAACTCATATAATCTATCTAACAAATTCTTTTTATTATGGATTGGATGTCTAATCCATTTTAATACCTTATTCAGAAGTTTGTAATTAATTACCAATCTAGGTATTCCTCTTTCAATTTCGCTATGTTTGTTGACATAAAATACTGTACATGACCATGGAGAATTTGAAGGTTTTATGAATTCTTTTTGTAAAAGAGATTGGATTTATTTTTTACATAATTCTAAATATTCAGAATTCATTTGACAATGTCTAATCTTTATCGGAATTTTCTTTTCATCAAAATCTTCAACATAGGGAAGACTAATAATATGCTTTTTTCTATTTCAAAATGCATTTGGATGTTCATTACAGATTTCTAATGAGAAATTATTAATTATCATTTTTATTTTATCCTGTAATTTAGGATTTTGAAGTTTTTCTTCTATTGTTAAAACTTTAATTTCCTGTTTTAAAAACTTCAATTGGTTCTTTTTTCTAAAAAGATTTTCTTTTCTAGTATTTAATACTTTTAAAAATGGTTCCATTATGAATTGAAAATTTATCTAATTATTTTCATAAGTTCCTTTTAATCCATTAGAATCTATATAATAAATAGGATATAGTTTTTTCAAAAAAGGAGTTCCAAGTATAACTTGATTTGTAATGTTTTTAACTAATAAAAAACTTTCTGGAATATAAACTTTATTTTTACAAATATATGCTTTAGGGAGTTTAAACTGAATATCTAATTTTTTCCCTCCAGCATGCCTTAGACTATGAGTAGTTTTTAAAAAATATTTTGTAGGTAAATTGTATTACACTTATATTTGCACCACTATCTATTAATGCAGTTAATTCAATTTAAAAATTATTATCTATTAAAAGCATAATTTTTGTATACCACTTTTGAGTAGTAATAATGTCTAAAGATCCTAAAAATTAATCCTCACCATCTGGTGGTTTTTCTTCCTGAAAAGATATTATTTCTTTTCCTTTTCCCATTACTTCTAATTTAGAGATTCTTTCTTCAAAGCCAATATTTTCATTTTTAAGAAATTGAATTTCCCTTTGGAGAATTCTTACTTCATTATTTAAATCATTTATTGAAGTATTTGAGGTTAAACTCTTATTCCTTTCTTTCATTAATTTATGAACTTCTAACATTGAATATGGATCATTATGTATTTTATTTTCAAAATCATCATTTTTAATATGTTTTAAAAATTCTAACAAACTATTATCTGTTAAAACATTTATATTCATATCTTTAAATTGAGACATAATTTTATAAAATTCTTCATTTTTAGAATTTTCATCAATTTGTTTTAAACAAGAGCCTTCTTGTTTACAAACACAATTTTCATGATCAGAATATGATTCATTTGATAAATCATTTTCTGGAAAATTCATTTCATATTCTAAGTCTGATTCAGAACTAGAACTTATTTCTAATAGTATTTTGGATATTTTATCTTTTAGATCATCATCTATTTCTAAAGAACTTATTGTCTTCTTTAATTTGCATTTATTTGCGTAATGACCTATTTTTCCACATTTAAAACATTTAATGTCCTTTTTATCATTTTTCTTAGCAATTCTATCATTTTTTCTTTCTAATTTATTTTCTCTTTTTCTTTTAGAATATTTTTTCTTCCTAAAATTTTTTCAGGCTTATTTTTATTATAAGATTTTTTGTTTGAAAATGGAATCTCCATCCCAAATTGACTACAAAAGTGTCCTAATTGACTTCTTTCTGTCAATCTTTGATTCTTAATTTGTTAATTTAATTTTATTTCATTACATAATGATAAACCTCACTGCACACAAGTTGCGATTAGTCTACCATATGTATAATCATTATAAGGGATTGTAATTCTATCTTTTCTTAGGGCTTTTCTAACCCTTTCAGCAAATAAGCTGGGGAGTCCATCTATGAATTTTGACTTCCAATGAATACTATTACTCTCAGGCAATTCTATGACCCTATTAAGGAATGCATCTTTATACCATCTAAATTCAGAGAGTGTTTTACACCTAAGATTTTGAAGCAAAGTACGAATATTTTTACTATTATCTAAAATTCTACTAGTAAAATGTTCAAGAATAGTTACAATTAATGTATAGACAGCATTTTCCACCAATTGGTTTCCTTCCTGTTTAATAGTTTTATAAACCTCTTCCTTATTTATAGGAGATAAATAATTATCCCACAAACCTTTTATTGATCAGTAAAACCTGCAACAATCATTTTTGCAATATTACTGTCAGTATTACCATTACCTTTACAAATAGTACTATACATTAACATTCTATGAACAAGATTATAAATCTGTTTTTCTGTATAATCATCTATATTCCATTCATAAATATTTTTATTACTATAACTATTATTTTGAATATATTCTTGTTCTTCATGAAGAATATCCATCGGAGATGGTCTATTATAATAATTTATTCTTTGAGTTGGCCTATCAGCAAACCTTGTTTTACCATACATTCCTCCTATTTTATTTATTTCATCTTTTATTATATTTTGATATTCTGAATTATTTTCAATTTGATTGGAAAATTCTTCTTCCATTGTGTTTATATTTAAACCTTTAAATTTTTTATTGATTAATTCTTCTAAATCAATGGAAATTGTTTTGAACTTGAAATTTTTTATTTCAGGGGGAGTCTGAAGACTCGGGGCTGCTATCAAACCCTGTCTGTTACTAGGAGTATTACTCGTACTAGCATTTAGATTTCCTAAATCTTTTTCTATTAATTTATTTAACCTATCATGTAAAGAAATTATTTGTTCACCTAAAACAATCAAATAAACATTTGTATAAGTCTGTTGTTCAATGATTTTATTTATATTTTTGACTGTGATTGTCAAAGTGTCTTCTTCAAATAATTTTGAAAAGGCATTAAAATTGATAGAGATTCTTTCTTTTTCCATAGAAAAAGATCCTTGTGGAGGAAATTGGCTTTTTAAAATATTACCATTAGGTAATCTATAATCTCTTTCAATTACAGAGATACATGGTTCAACATAATTATATATAAACCATGGAACAAAAGGAAATAAAATGTTTTTTCCCTCTAAGAATTTATAAAATTCATTTTGTAAATCATTTCTCTCATTAGTAGAGAATCACTGGAAAAACCACCTTCTAAATAGTTCCCATCTAGGTAATAAGAACTCATTTCTTATCTTTTCCCTAGCTTTAGAACCTTTTTGAAAATCTATTTTTGTTGTATTATTCGTACTGAAAAATTCATTTCTGATTCGGTTATTTTCGGTTCCTTTCTATTAGAAATATCATGAACAATATTATTTCTTTTTTTATATAATAAATCCACATGAGGATTTTTCTCCTCACTAACAAGAATATGATCATTTGTAAAATTTCTAGGTGGAATATAATCAGAAATATAATTTCTAGAAGCATGATATGAAGTAGAAGGATTATGACGGCTTATTCCATCACGTACTAATTCATCAGATATTAAAGCATTATGATGGGTTATTCCATCACTTAAAATACTGGAATTTAAATGACTATTATTTAAAGCAGTATGAAAAGAATTTAAAGAACTTTGGTGATTTTTCTCACCACTTGAATTTAAAGAATGTAAAGACAAGTTAGGATGATGTTTTGACCCATCACCTATGTTAGAAACAGAACTTCTACGAGAAATTGGAATATTATCATTGAAAGGAGAAATAAATGATCTTACAGAGGAAGATCTGGATATTCCCTGAGTATTACTCATTTGAACATAAACATCTTCATCAGGAGTCTGTATTACATTTGAAATATTATGTTCATTTCGAGGTTCATTATAAGCGACCTTTGTCATCTTCCATTGTTAAGGAACTGGAATTTCATCCCATTTAATTGTTCGTCTAATAGTAATATTTGATTTATCGAAATTTGTTTCTATAAGAATTGTTTCATTCAATTGTTTATCATTTTCTTTAATCTTATAACATGGATTTAAGGTATATAACGGTTTATAATAAATCCTATAACATATACACATAATTTCTGTGCCAGATTCATTATCATATCCTTCAGTTTTGATATTTAAAGTCAAAGCTTTACAAATATTTTTATCAGTTAAAGATAATTGAAAATTTGGATGAACATTAAAATAGACTGGACCATGAGCCATACTAGATTGTATAACTCCAATTATAGATTTTCTCCAAACTTTATTTCTAGCATCTCTTAGAGTTGCTATAAAACTTTCTGGTAAATTATCCAGAGTTAATGGTGTAAAACCAATCTGCACTAAACCAATATGTAGAAACTTATAATTGAAACGATATGAATCTAAATCTTCTTCATTAAGAAGTGTAATAATAGTATCCTCATCTTGAATAGCAAGAGATTGTTCAGTTGTTTTACAAATCTGTTTCAATCCAATTTTATTAAAAAATCCTTGATGATAAATCAATTTTGGTTCCACATAAGGAATTGTCCATTTGGAAAGGAGATCTAGATTTGACGGTAATTCCGCCTCAGTTTTCATTTCATTTTTGATATTTTCTTTTTTCTTAAATATTTTCCGTTTTTCCATTTTAGAAAAATAGTGTTAAACCAAGAAATCAGTTATCATCAATTACCATAATAGCTCTGATACCAACAGGAAATCAATCCTATGATTCAAACATTAATTAAAGAAATAAAAAGGAATTCATTACACTGAACTCAATATAATAAATTATCTAAAGAAGATCAAATGGGTCAAACGCCCTAAAACGCCTATCCACGGCTAACGACGGGCTGGACCATAATAATTCTTTAAATAATGTACAGATGCCTGATTGTTTCCAACAGCCTATATTTCTTAATTAATATAAAAACAATATGATGATTCATAATGGAAAATGATAGAAAAAAATGAAAATTAATATCATTAATAATGTAGAGTTATATGGTAACAAAAACTTAGTAGTTTTAATTTGTAGTAAATTTTTTTTACGTGATTATCACATCAGTTATAAAAGGGAATTCAAAATAAAATTATAAATTTTTATGTAATGTTTCATCACTTGATGAAACTTCTTATTACTCCATATGTTATGTTTTGATGGAATAGCTCTATATATTATTACTCAAAATCAATTCACATTTAAACAATAAGAACATATAGAAATACAGGCAAAAAAAATCGTGATAAATTAATTATTTTAGATATTAGTTATTAAAATCCAATGAAATTTATATCTTTCAAAAATAATAAATTTTTAAAAAAAAATAATTTAATTGGATATGGAGAGAATAATCAAGTGTGGTTGACCCACGTAGACTTGGGTTTCAGGTGGTGTCAGATTCGTTTCCCATATTGTCAAGGATTTTGTGTACCGCGTGATCAATTTTTAAAACACGTTCCTAGACCGTTGATTGGCGTGCCGGGCCCACGTGTTTTTATTTACAGAGCTAATCATTCTCCCGCACCTACCTTTGTTGATTAATTAAGGAACACTTTTAGACAATAAAGCCTACGTGTAATTACCCGTTCCCCCCTCTCAATTAATCCCACCACCTTATGTTTCCTAATTACTTCGTCTCGAGAATTTATTCCGCGTATATATTGAACCACGAAGGATAGTTCAGGCAACGAAAAATAGTGCAATCAGATATATTCATAAAATGTTATATTTAGGCTCTGTTCTTTTCCGAACATAATCAGGAAAAATATCGTTTTTTTCTCAAAAATATTACACAAAGAAACAACATCATTTTTATAAAATTCACAATTCAAATTTAAAAATTCTCTCTAAATTCTCACTCACATAAATTCAAAAAAAACATAATCATTACACTTTTTCTTCTCTTTCTTACACAAATCTCCAAAAGAAATTCCCTCCAAAACAAAATTCTTCCCTAACCAAAAATTTTCTATCCATAGTACTAAGAGAACAGAGCTTTAGGGGGATGTACACATATGAGACCTATTATAAATATAAATTTGAATTACTGATTTATTATTGACTTATTACACTATTTTTAATGATACGGTATCTGTGTCCAATAATTTTTTTTTCCTTTTGAAAGCCTCTACAATAATTCGTAATTTTTTATACACAAAATAAAACAATACTATTTTCAAATTACATAATTTGAAACTTCTAGAAATCAGATTTCTCAAATTATGGTTTGAATCACGTTTTGCATTCAACAACATTTTTATACCATTAAACAACATATTCCAAATTGTGGTTTAAACAACATTTTTCTTGCCAGTTTAATATTTATGAGTAATTAATACTCCTTTTGTTTCACTTAAAATATTTACTTTGCATTACTATTTTTAGCGATCAAATCAAGTAAAATTAATAATAATAATAATTAAAAAAAAAAAGCTAATCAAGTAATTTGTTTAAATTATCTCCACAATCACCCCCACACCCCAACCCATAAAAGGGAAAAAAAATTACAGTAATTCAATCATATTTTATAATTTAAATAATTTTTAAAAAATATTTATATAACTCCCCTAATATTACAGCATTATCATATAAAATATTTGTTATTTATTATTCTTTTTAAATTACTAGATAAATTAGTTACTTAAACTCTTTTATTTTTATTTTACTTTTTTTAACTCTTTACAATTTTGATTATGGTAAAAGTCTAATCAAGATAAATTATCAATTAAAATTACTTTTTTTCATTACAATTAGTTGAGCTTATTATATCCTGAAAATTATCTATTTGCTTTTCTTTATTAATTTTCATGATAATTTTATCTATTCATTCATTTTTAAAATGTTATTCTCTCTTTAGTTTTCATCTAAATAATTCTCTTGACATTTATTTTGTATTCATAAATTGAGTTTAAATTATTAATATAATACATATGATAATTTTATGTACTTCCTGTAATGCTCAATTAAATATTTAAATATCGTGTAACTTAACCTTCTTTCCTTTCGTTCTTAGGGTGAATGAATGAGACTCTTGAGAGCCTAATGTCTCGAATCTCTTCATTTGGAAAACAATACTTTGTCTTTTTTTTTTAAAAAAAAATTTTAAACAACACATTTTTAACTTATTTAAAATAATAATACACTATTACCAATACAAAATTTTAAATTAAAAATACCATACAAAGATTAAATTCTCAAACGATAATAACTTTGTCACATTCAAAAAAATAGAATTTGTGAGTCCTCAAACGTGGTCTCGTTGTTGTATTTTTATCTCCAAACTTAAAACTGTTTATTTCTAAAACTAAAATTTAGATTTTCCATCCCCATATAGTCCATCGATCAAATTTCAACCAAAACTAACGTAATGTCGGATAACACGCGAAGAACAAAACCCACAAAAATATTGAAAGTGAGAAAATAATGCAGACATTGACGAAATGGCAAGAACAAATTTGACAAACCTTAAATCCCAAATTTTCTGTCATTGGGTTGGTTTTGGTGGAAATATAAACGATGGACTAAATAAGAATGAAAAACCTAATTTGGGGACTGAGAAAAATAATATCACATTCGGAGACGAATATGCTACCTAAGACTTGAGTTTGAAGAGCAACATCGTTATTATCTCAATTATCTAATCTAACATTAATTTGTTTGAAAAAACTAACAAAATAAACCCGAAAGTCAAACCATAAACCAGAAAGTCAAGTCAAACAGGCACATACCTAGAAATTCATGTTAAAACAACAGAGTAAAGTAGAAACTTACAGAAATCAGGAATTATAGTGCAATTTCTCATAATAAACTGTACAACTCCCCCTTATCATATTTTATATATTATACTTTAAGAGCTTTTATTTTTATTTTTTTAGGGTTGAGAAAGTAAATAACGGAAGTAAAGATATCCCCCTATAAGAAGGATATCGTTGAAGCCTTCATTTTACGCGGAGGTTCCTGTGCTCATCCTACGCTGTGATACCTGTAGTCATGACTAACCACCAATTGCACACTGATACATAAGTTAGTTCCTTAACAAATATCACGGAATAAGACTAAACAAGTGATTGCCCGTTACCTCTACATAGTGTGACAATCGGGTATTTATAGGCGGAGATATCTACATTAACTTGTATAGCACGAGACTGGACATGTCATATCCTGACCTGATATGGGAGATCTAGAGAAGATCCCTCTTATCCAGTTTTAACTGCCTCCTCGATCGCTATGCCGAACCAATCAACAAGTTACATGTATTTAGGACACGTGCCCACTTTAAAAGGTTATGTTTAGTTTACTTAGGCCTTATGTTGGGCTTGTTACTCGCAGCCCAATTTCCGTTCCGAGCATCGTCTCACCCTGGCTCGACCGCTCCTGGCCTTTGTGATATTTATATATCCAACGGATATAAGGAAAAAAAAAATAAAAGAAATAGTTAATTACATTTGCCTCCCATGAGGGTTTGGTAGAATTATCAATACTTCATTGAAGTTTTAGGATATTATTGATTTTAAAAACCTTATATCTGACATGTCAGATAATTTCACACATTTTTTTAAAAGTATCGAATTTAGTCTCAAAAATATAACTTGTACATTATGAGATATTGTGTGTCGCATATCGTTTATAACACGTGAAACAAACAAAAGAAAGTTATTGATAATTTTCTTGTATTTTAAAGGACAAGACCATGACCAGTCAAAGTCTTTCCCCCCTCCTCACTCCGAAAACGACGTCGCTTGGCTTGTTCCTGACATCCCAGCATCAATAGTAAATGACTAAATTACCACTACACTACTGCTTATTTAATTAAGGAAAAAAAAGATATAAAAATATCATAAAAATCCAAAAAATTCCACTCTGTATATAAGAGCTCCCCGTTGGTGCGTTCGTGAGCAGCAAATCAAGAAAAATAAAAATAAAATCCACTCCCCAGAGAGAGAAGAGAGGGAGAGGAAGAAGAAAAGTTAGAAAGAATCCCAATTTTCCGTTACCGCCGATCTTTTCGAAGCATTCGACCCTCCATCTCTCTTCCAATTCCTCCCCCGAAGATCAGATCAGATCTTCATCGAACTCGCACAGTCACTCGCTCGCTCGGAGTTCCATTTGCAGTCCTCTGTTCTGTTTGTATTTGTATTTTTATATATTTTTTAATTATTATTTTGCTTCTTGATTCATATCCCGATTAAGGGGAATAAAGTAAATGTGGATTTCCATTGTTTAATTTGAATGATTTTTTTATCGGTTGAATTTGTTATATCTAGGGTTTTGTGTGTTATGGCGGAGTAAATCGTGTCTTGAATAGCTGGGAGAGTTAGGGTTTGTTTTGGGGGGTTGTGGAAATGGGTCGGATAGGGATATAGGGTTTGGAAAGGTTGAGCTTTTTCGGTGGTGTTATTAGCTGTGATTTTATGTATGTGTATGAGGATTTGGTGCTTCTCATGTTTCGGTGGAGGGGAAGATTCTGAAGGCGATTTTGACAAAAGGAAAGATTCTGGTGGTAAAATGAGCGAGAGGATTTTGGGGAACGACTTGGAGGCTGAAAGTGATGCGTTCGAGGGGGGTTTCGCAGCATGGTATAATCCTGCGCAGGTAGGAGAGGAGGAAGGGGCTTTGGGTATTGGTTCGGAAGCGCAGGCCAGTGGGACGAAGAGGGATGATATGGAGGATGAGGGTCTGCTGAGTTTGAATGGCAGTGGAAGAGGTGGTGAAATTGATATGGAGGTTGGGAATTCACTGGGTTTTGGTCAGCTGGAGTCAAGCAGTTGTCAGGGGATGAGGGAGGTGAATTTGCATTTAGGGCTTGGTGATGAACCTTCATCGTCATCAGCATTGCTGCCTTCTCCAGTAGATAGGATGGGCTGTGATCGGGACTCGCATAATAAGCGCCCAAAAGTTCAATCCTTTACTCTGTAAGACGAAGATTCATCACCATGTTTTAATCTCATTTTCCCTGTTGGCATGTACAAAATTTCTTCTTGAGTTTCACCAGGAACATTGACATTTTTATTCTGTCATGGTCTATCTTGACAAGATCTATTTATTACCATAACCTAATTACCAGTCTATTGGTACTCCGTCCTCTGCAATTTTTTCTGCTGTTGTGTTGGAATCTGCAATATGTATTAAAGTAGTAAGCCCCAAGGTACCTGCAGACATTTTGATTACGGAAAGGAATATGTTTCTAGGCATTATATGCAAGGACACTTTAGATGGAGAGAGATGTTCCCTTTTTGTTTCTGAGAGTGATGATATTTGTGGTATCATGCATTGTGATATTTCAGAAGTATGCTTTTGTAAATGCTGAGCACACACACACACGTATATATATATATATATATATATATATATATATATATATATATATAAGCAAGATAACATTTTCAAGCCTGTTGTTAGTTAAAAGATAAAGACTTATTTTTCTGTCATCAAGTTCAAGTCTTTCACATACGATTTGCTTTCAAAGGTATGGAAATTAAGGTGTATAAACTATCAATTCAGATGATTACCCTTGTTCGTTATGCTTGTTTTATGATAATTTGTTTTTACATGCCGTGTTTGATTTTTTTTGACTTGCTGACATATTCTGTGCTTTGTTTCTCTTGTTATTTGTATGGGTATAAAGATTTCTGACTCTGCCAACAAAATATAAATGTAATATAGACAAATTGTTGCGTGTTTAATTCAATGATTGTTAAAATTTTTGCAGTGACTGGGGTTCCCATTTTGAGAATGAGATTTGTCATACTTCCCATCCATACGAGGATAATGCTATTGATGATCTGCCCGAGTCTGGCATTGCAAGAAATGAGGAAGGAAACAATATCAGTTCCTCACAAGTCGAGGATTTGGAAGTTAGGATGGATCTTACGGACGATTTACTGCACATGGTGTGTGTGTCTTCTTTATTTTCGGTGCACATAGTTGATTAGTTATGAAGTGGGAAGGTGTTTTACCATTCTAATCATGGTGGATATTATTGCGTTAAACCATTTTAGGTTTTCTCTTTCTTGGACCACGTTGATCTTTGCCGAGCTTCAGGGGTTTGTAGGCAGTGGAGGGCAGCTAGTTCGCATGAAGACTTTTGGCGATACTTGAACTTTGAGGGCAGGTGTATTACCCCTGCGCAATGTGAGTATATTTAGGATTCAGTGTGTATGGTGTTATTTACTGGCAACAATAATTACGGTTATATAGGCTCTTTGACTGTGTTCGACAATAGTTTCTATGGAAGATACTGCCTGGTGGTTCTGTAGCACTAATAACTTCTATAACTGACTTTTGTTTGCAAGAAGCGTGATTGAATTAAAGCATTTTGCAGTAATATGGATAAAAAAAGTTTATTTGGCATTTGGCATTTGGCATATGGTAAATGCTTAGGAACATGTCATTAGTGGAGTTTAAACCAGTGTTTGTCCTGTCCTCTGGTGATAAAAGAATGTACTATGTTACTCTTAATTTCAACCAGGTTGGATTGTATTGACCCTGAAGTCAACAGTGATATATGGTTTATAACACTTAGGCTCTGTTCTTTTTCGTACTATTCTAGGAAAATCATAACTTTTCCTGCCAAAATTTTACATAAAGAAACAACATCATTTTCTACCAAATTCAAAATTTAAAATTTAAAATTTCCTCTAAATCTCATAACATAAATTCAAAAAATAACATAATCATTACATTTTTTCTTCGCTTTCTTACACAAATCCCCAAAAGAAATTTCCTCCAACAAAATATTCCTTCTTCAAAGCAAAAATTTTTCATTTGCGTCTCAAAGAGAACGAAGCCTTAGTTACTTGCAGCTGGTTCCGGAAAAAAAAAAAAAAAAAGAAAAAAAAAAGACTAGTAGAGTAGTGCTATTTGCTGTGGTCTAACCTTAGTTTCAGTTTTTCTGTTGCTGTTTGCTGCTGCTTGATTTTCTAAATGTTATTCAAGTTTGTAGACACTACTTAAGCATTTTAACACATTTGCAGTTGATGATATATGTCACCGATACCCAAATGCTACTGCTGCAAATATATATGGTACACCTTCTCTTAACTTGCTTGTGATGAAAGCTGTTTCTTCATTAAGGTAAATAGCTTTTTTGGGTTTTTGGCTTACTTGTTGAAGCTAGCGACCATATATGCTTATCACTTATACATCTTCTTTCTGCCAGAAATCTTGAAGTTTTGACCTTGGGCAGAGGCCAAATTGGCGATATCTTCTTCCCTGCACTCACTGACTGCGATATGTTAAGAACTTTGACTATAAATGACACAACCCTTGGTAGTGGCATTCAGGAGATTTCCATTCATCATGACCGACTGCGGGTACTTCAGATTGTTAAATGTCGTGTTTACCGTGTTTCTATAAGGTAATGTTGAATTGAATATGCTAGTAAAGTAACTTGATTGCATTGAAAGCTGAAATGTTCTAGCTTGCAGGTGCCCCCAACTTGATTCCTTGTCGTTGAAGCGCAGTAGCATGCCAAGTGTCATTCTCAACTGTCCCCTTCTGCGCGACCTTGATATTGCTTCTTGTCACAAGCTTGCAGATGCTGCAATTCGTTCTGCAGCAATGTCTTGCCCTCTTTTGGAATCCTTAGATATGTCAAATTGTTCCAGTGTTACAGATGAGTCACTGCGGGAAATATCTGGAGCTTGTGGAAATCTTCACATGCTTGATGCATCATACTGCCCAAACATCTCGTTTGAGGTTAGTTTGCTGGAGTCTGATTTTTTCTATTTTTCATTGACCTGAAAATCCAGACATTTTGTCTGCACTCTTTCTTACATGTTTTTTTTTTTATACTTTGTAGTCTGTAAGGCTGTTGATGTTGACAGTTCTTAAGCTTCACAGTTGTGAGGGGATTACTTCAGCTTCAATGACTGCAATAGCTTTTAGCTCTGGTCTAGAGGTTTGAAACAGATTCTGTCATCTGTGTTTCATTGAAACAGCGGTTTCTGAATTCCCTTTTTTTTGGTTTTCTAGTTTCCCAAGGTATTGTATACTTAATCTTGCATTTTGTAGGCTCTGGAGCTTGATAATTGTGGCTTGCTTACATCAGTATCCTTGGAGCTTCATCACTTAAAGAGCATAAGACTTGTCCACTGTCGCAAGTATGATATATTTCCTTGGGCTTTGTTTTAGCTTTGATTGTTGTGCTGAAATTCATCTGCGTTTATACTTTCTGTGCAGATTTGTTGATCTAAATCTGCGAACCAACTTATTGTCAGCTATTACAGTTTCTAATTGTCCATCTCTTCAAAGAGTCAACCTAGTGTCAAACTCCCTCAAAGTATGGCTTGCAGAAGTATTCCTTTTATTTTTAATTTACTTTGTGGAATTTCTAAATTAATTTATCTTGGTGGTTGTTTCTGTGCAGAAATTAGTTTTGCAAAAGCAGGAGAGTTTGACCACTTTAGCATTGCAATGCCAGTGTTTGCAAGAAGTGGATCTTACTGAATGCGAGTCCCTCACGAACTCCATCTGTGAAGTTCTCAGTGATGGCGGAGGCTGCCCTGTGCTGAAATCATTGGTTCTTGATAATTGTGAGGTTCGTCTCCGTAAAGCTGCAATAGTTTTGGGAAACTCTGTACCCAATGATTTGGCTTGACAAGTATTTTGTGGCTTTTAATGTCAATTTTAGTTGTCTCATTTAGTATGACTCAAATGTGCTGGATTAAATGCTTGAATGATTTACACTGCTGGTGTAGGACTTTGTATATGCACTTGAATACTTTATTTGGTAAATAGGATTCACAAACGAATTCTATGAATTCTTAACTTTTGCAGCAGTTTAAATTCTTTTTTAACTAGATTTTGAAGGCATTCCATTAGAAGATGAAAGTCCTTTGGAGTCCATCTTTTTGATTTGGAGGTCACACATTTAATGTAAGGAGACTTGAAAATGTTTGGCTGTATAAAAACCTTCCCAAGACATCCAAATCTCTTTCTTGTAGTTTGCTTCTTGTATCCATGTACTAGTGCTGTCAAGTATTTACTCCTGAAGGGAGACTAGAAAAATATGCATGTTTGGAAAATAACTTATATGTGTGTAGTAGTTCTTTTTTCAGTCTTCTTGGCTTGCAAGGCTTGAAAAAAGGAAAAAATTTGGATAAGTAATGTTAGGAAGTATCTGATTAGGCTGTTGCCAATGTGGGAGTACGTTTCTTAAACTGTTTTCTTTTCTATAGAGTAAGGCATTATGATAATGTGCGTACATGAGTAGATTTAGTGTCTAATGATTCATTCTGTTATTTCTTACTCTCAGAGCTTGACAGCAGTGGGTTTCCGCAGCACTTCTTTAGTCAGTCTTTCCCTAGCTGGATGCCGTGCTATAACATCTCTTGAGCTCAAATGCCCATATCTTGATCAAGTATCATTAGATGGCTGTGATCATCTTGAAAGAGCATCATTTTGCCCTGTGAGGAATCTCTCTCTCCCTCTCTCTTTTTTGCTTTCTTCCCAGTTGCTTGTTGGTCATCAGTTTTGTGCTTCCTTTGTCTTTGTACGCTGAGTGAGATATTGATCACATCACTCTTAACAAATGCATTTACTCTTTTCAATCATCCAAACAAATGCTGTGCGTCATGTTTCCACTTATGTAGTTTCTTTTAGCACATTATCCTTCTTCTTTTGGTTAATTTCTTCTATTTGCTTTGCTATGATTTGGTTGATAGAATCATATGCTGATATTATCAGTTATGGTTTCTCACACTTGTTCCTGTTGCAGGTTGGTCTCAGGGCCCTTAATTTGGGAATATGTCCTAAATTGAATGTGCTTGATATTGAGGCACCACAAATGGCATCCCTTGAATTGAAAGGGTGTGGTGTATTATCAGAAGCATCAATCAACTGTCCTCTCCTGACTTCTTTGGATGCATCTTTTTGCAGGTCTAATAAATTCTTTTGGTTTCTCCCCTTTTATTTATGGCCTGACCCTCCCTCTTGCTCCTCGCCATTTTACCTATTCTTAAATATGTTTAGATGCTGTTCTCAACACAACTGATTAAACTATTCATTATGTTTGCAGTCAATTGAAGGATGATTGTTTGTCGGCCACTACTGCTGCATGCCCTCTGATTGAATCATTAGTACTGATGTCATGTCCATCTGTTGGCCCTGATGGTCTTCTCTCTCTGCGCTGCCTTCCAAATTTGACATATCTCGATTTGTCATACACTTTCTTGATTAATTTGCAACCTGTATTCGAGGCATGTTTGCATTTGAAGGTAATTTCTAATCATACAAATTTGAACTTCTGTTCTTGCATTTATGAGGAATTTGTCTTCTTAAAATTGATTAGTTAATTTATTTTAGAAGTGTACTGAAAAAAAATGTAAACAACCGAAAGCAGAATGGTTTCCCACAACTTGAATTTTTCTGCTGTAATTCCGCCTAGCTTGATTACCCCCCTCGAATTAAGGGAAAATTTGCATAAAGGGCTGGGAAGTTTTAAAATATCGAAGGGGGTATACTTTTAATGAGGTTATTATTTAGGGCATTACAAGACCTCAAATATTTTAAAATGAAGGATTAAGTACTTCTTAATTTATTATTGAGGGCATTATTATTGTTATTATTATTTCCCCTATTCCAGCATTAAAAGGATAGATGAACAAAAAAATCAAGTCATTCAGTAACAAATGAAGGTAGAAAATTGTTGTGAACTAATGATTATAAAATTTAGCATAATATATAGTGTTGATGCCAGCAGAATGATTATAACTAGTGAGAGAGGATAAAGTTGCCTTTTACACTTATTGAAAATAATTACCTTATTTTGACGCAGTTAATGATAAATCTGTCAAATTGATACCATTTTTAATAATTTTAAAACTTCTTACGCCTGTTATGAAAATTTTCTGTAAAATAATTGGGTTTTGTACTCCTCTTGAGCTTTTATGGAATTTTGGAAAAATCATAAAGATTAAGACTTATGGCTTGGAAGTTTTAGGTAAACTAGTGGTTGTGATTGACTCTAAAGTGTGTCTTGCACAGTTTCTATCAGTTGTTTTTTCCACAGAAGCATGATAGGTTTTCCATTCTCCACTAGTTCATTAATCTATGTTTCTTTTACTTGGTGGTGAGTATTGAAAGTTGAAATAGTTCTTGAACTCGTTGAAGCTCTGGATATTGGAAAAATACTTATTACTTGTTAGTCACCAACTAAATCATATTTAGCCTGTTGTTTTTATAGCCAGACTTTTTCTTTGCATAATTGCATTTTCATTGTTTTTGGTGGTTCTTATTTGTTATAGTATAAAAGTTATTTGGACATCTCTGTGTATGATACCCACATTTAACTTTTGGCTGATTGTCTGGTGGAACAATGTGGAGACTGGAGAGCAGGATACTTTGAGATCTAATTACTTGCCTTCCATATTTGACCTCTTTTATGCCCTTCTTTATTTCTCAAGCATGATCTAGGGGGTTTTATTCTTTCTGGACTCAGGTTTTGAAATTGCAAGCATGCAAGTATCTGAGCGATTCTTCCCTGGAGCCCTTGTACAAAGAGGGCGCTCTCCCAGCCTTGTGTGAGTTGGATCTGTCATATGGCACTCTGTGTCAGTCAGCCATTGAGGAGTTGCTTGCCTGCTGCACACACTTAACACACGTTAGCTTAAATGGATGTGTTAACATGCATGATTTGGATTGGGATTTGGCTGGGAATGAGGTTCTTGAGATGCCTATGGCTGATGAATTTTCTGATGCAAATAAGCAACCACATCGTTTATTGCAGTATCTCAACTGTGTTGGTTGCCCTAATATTAGGAGGGTTGTCATTCCTCCTACAGCTCAGTGTCTTTATTTGTCATCATTAAACCTTTCTCTCTCAGCCAATTTGAAGGAAGTCGATGTTGCTTCTTGCAATTTGTGCTTTCTCAATTTGAGGTAAAGATTATATTATTTTGCATTCTGAAGTAACTTAATTCCTATTTGGTGTGTTGCTTATTGGCCCTAATGTTATTATTATTTTTAATTTAGCAACTGCTGTTCATTGGAAACTTTGAAGCTCCAATGTCCAAGGTTGACGAGCCTTTTTCTTCAGGTATGTTATCTGCCGCCTCAGGATTTTTTTCTTGGAATTTAGTATATAATATTGTATTTTCATGGAGCTTAGTTTCTAGAGTCAGCTTTAGTTAGATTGTCGTCGTCTTTGATGCACAATGTACAAGTTTTGTTTGTCAAGTTTGGTTAATTTCTCCAAGTTCCATGTACAACTTGCCAACATCAGTTTTAGCCTTTTTATATACTCTTCATTGGTGCCTTTAGTTGGTATTATAAGTCTATGTCCGTCTATATCTATAGAACTTGCTGTGTTCTTGCAAATTGAACTAAGAAATAAGCAGTATTTGTGTTCTCTTACCAACTTGTGTAATTACTGCTCTCTCTCCAGTCCTGCAACATAGATGAGGGAGCGGTTGAAGCCGCCATATCAACCTGTGGTGTGTTGGAAACACTCGACGTTCGTTTTTGCCCCAAGGTAGGACAATACTTCAGATTCTGATAGTTTTTTCATCTCAAAATATGCTAATCCCAACTGATGAAAATTGTTCTTTTACTCGTTGCAGATTTGCCCTATGAGCATGGGACGGTTGCGCGCCGCATGTTCTAGCTTAAAACGCATATTCAGCAGCGTCGTACCCTCATAAAGAGAGAGATCCAGCTTGTCCGAGTGCATCGCCCAATGTTATTTCATTGCGCATCGATATTGTATAGTAGTCCTCTTTGTTGTGATATTGTTGGGTTGCCAAGAAACTTGCGGTGTTACAATGTGATGTAAGAGATGCAATAAACTTTCTTATGCTGTTTGTAGCTTTCCATTTTTCTCGTCCGAAGAATCGTCACTCTTCTCAAAATAATGGCAATGGTCAACGAGCCAACAGTTATGTTTAGCGTGTATACAAGTTTTGATATAATAACATCCTTTCAAATAAACCAGTGTTTAGAACATGTGGCTACAAACTACGGTGTCGGGAGTTCGAATCCCTCCTCGCCCAAAAGAGAAGTACCTTTCCCTCCGGGGATTGAATGATGGGTACGGCAGACCAAAAGTTATGGTACTAGGGTGCTTTCAATGAAATGGAATCGCCGAGTGAGAAATGAGAAATTATACATTGTAACAGTAAAATGTTAGCGAAAGGTGAAGGCGAGTTCACAATATTGACTCCAGCTGCTTCAATTCTGGGTCGGGGATCTGAGGTGCTGTATCATCCTCTACAGGATCCCTGTAGGCATCGGCAATCGCTTTCCCCTTCTCGAGTACATCAGAAGGAACAGTTTTCAGAAGGCTGCAAGTATGCATCCTCATTAATTATGAAGTGTAGGAATGAAACAAAAAACAGAAGGTAAGAAATAAGAATCCTTCATTACAGTTCAGAATTAGCCCCTTGGATGGAAATTTGTAACCTTACCTGTCCAATGCACCAGTAGCCGTGCCAATCTTCGCCTTCATCGACTTAATCGAGGCCCCTGAATCATTTCTTGACGCGCTCAGCAGTAACGAGTCGAGTTCTTCCAAGGCTCTTCATTCCATAAACAAACAAATGCTAGTTAGATATATGAAACTGCTTAGTGTGTGCTCATGCCTCGGAATAGTGAAACTTTATCAGTGAGAAAAGGTCATTAATTTGAACTTCATTTTCCTTGAAAGCATAAATCGGACATGTTAAAGCATATACAGAGTCTGGCATCTTGTATACTATTACTTCACTGCCTGTTATTTTCATTCTTAGCATCAAAAGTAGAAAGAATTGAGATATCTCTCAAGAATCAGGCTCATCGAGGTTCTATTATGCTGGAAACCTCTTCAAAACAATCTACCGACTACTTCCGCGCCACAGTGCCAAAACTATCAGCTATTTATCTCAAAGAGAGCACCTAAGTAATAGCCATATTTCCCTCAGTACGTAGTACAGCACTACAGCTCATTCATGCAAACAAGAAGAAACTCTAGAGCAAATTTCTACTTGAGTCTGTGGAAAGCAGTACCTCAAACATTCATCAACATCGTTGAATGCAGAATTGTTATCACCACTCTCAGATGCATATTGTGCAACCTGAAATCAAAGAAGCTCAATCCATTCATGTGGAAGTCCATGGGAAAGGGAGTAGGACACTGCACAGGTAAGTTTTAACCCTCACCTTTCTTTTTCCAACATTTATTCTCCTGGTGGTTAGTTCCAGTATAGTTATTCTCACAAAACCCACCATTAGTTAGTCATCCTATTTTGGATGCACCAGCGGGCCAATAATCAAACGGTGCAAATGGACATCTAGAACGCCTTGTCAGTTTTAGAATTAAAAAGTTTCTAAGGGATCGGGTTGCCAACAAAAACCTTGACTTACAGCTCGAATATTAACACGAAGGGATGCTGCAGGGCCAGAACGTAATAAACTCCGACATTCTTTGTATTTAGGTTGTTCCACTTCCAAAAACTGACCTATATTTAGAGATGTAAATATTACAGCGGGGAAATATTGGAACATAAAAAAGAATCTAAAACTGATGAAGAAGAAAATGCAAGGGAGGAAAAGAAACACGCCAACAAGTAGAAATGCACACTTCTACGTGCTTGAATGCATGTAGTAAAATCTATCAACAAACTTTCATGAGTAAATGAAGGTGAATTTGTAGTTATGCATGCCCAAGTTGAGCTATATAGCATTTTCTTGCACATATTAAGAATTTGGTCAATCATACAAATCCTGATGCCATGCCCAAGTGTGCTGTATGCAACACACATGCACAAATCATGTTATGATTGCAATAGAATCAGTAGTAACACAACTGCAAAACACATGTTCCACATATGATTCATATCACGAAGTGCAACATTTTCATGTTAGCTATCAATCTAATGCAACCATTTTCCTCATTTCAGGTTTCAGACCGAAAACTCTAGCTCTGGATCAACCAGGCAGCATAATTGTGTTATAACTCCATTAAAACATAATCAACATTACAACCACAGGATGTCACCATTATTGATACCAGAAGGTAAGCGTTACCTAAGTCTTTAATCTGCAGCTCTGTCAATATAACAGCAGGGACATAAGCCTCTAGAGGGTCAAGCTTTTTCCTGGTAAACAAATTTAACAAAATGTACTAACCCATTTTCCGAAAAATTCAACAAAAGCAACAATTAATGAAAACAAAGCTTCCATTTGAACAAACATGAGCTCCACAAAATCAACCTCAAAAAGGTTAAAAATTTTACAAGAACAAACAGTAAATCAGTGAAAGCTCATCTCCTTTCTTCATTTGGACACTTCAATTTAGGAAATTTATTACATCAAAGGGGGCATGATTTGAGCCGAAAGTAAAATCAATATCCTTCCACAACTAATGAAAACAAAGCTTTCACTTCTTACTTTTTTAAGTACTTGTCGAAAACTCCACCCGCCATAGCATCTGCAACCCCAAAATGTCATCAATCAAAACATACTAAATTCAAACAAATGCCAACCCAAAAAAACCCATGAATTAAATGATATGCTTCTTAAGATTATGATTCAAAGACAGAATCTTTAGGCGTTACAAAATGGCGGTGCACCTTTTGGTAAAGAGAGACATTGAAGAAAGACAAGAGCAACGGAGATGACCCGCCTGCTCTCCCGCCTTTCCGGCGAGGAGAATGCGCAGCGGCAACCCACACTGAAACTACGGCGTGTTTGATGGAAGCTTGATGAGTCCATGGAAGTGAAGCGCCTCATACTAACGTGGGCATTGGCGTTTAACGTCGCCATTGTTGAATGAAAGAGCAGAGCAGAATATAGGAATGCAGCAACAACAACTTCCTCTTATCCAGTTATTCTCTCTCCTCTGTTTCTCTTTTATCCGTATATTTATCGGTTTATTAGAAATTAATTTTTAAAAATGTAGTTTAAATTTTAGGGGACAATTAGAGAGGGCAAATGTATAGTTTTGACGTTTTTATCAGTGTCTAACTTTGCTCCTAAGATTTATTTGAGTTCAAAATTATCATTGACGTTTTTTAAAGTTTATCAACTTTAACTCTTTCCCAAATATAAAATTGATCAAAAATTATCATTGACGTTCAACTTTAACTCTTTCCCAAATATAAAATTGATCACATTGATGAGTTGACATAGTGACATGAATAATAGATTATATGTGGCCATTTTATTACATGGCAATAAAAACTATCGGTTATTGCCACGTAATTAAACGGCACATAGTCTATTAATCCATGTAATTACGCTCATTCGTCGATTTAATCACACTTGTCTTCTATGTTACAATACTTTTTTAAAACGTTGATGGTCATTTTGGACTTAAATAAACGTTAAGGTCAAACTTAGACATTGGAAAAAAAAAATGTTAGTGACAAATTGCACAATTACACCAATTAGAAACCCCGTGGTTTAGTTATACTAAACAAACTTATGATTTTAAAAAAAATTACAAAATACTCCTCTTTTTTTTTTTGATATAAACCAAAATACTATTAGCTCCGAAATTTGTTTGTATAATTGTATTATTTTATAGTGTAGAAAAAATTATACGAGTAGTAAAGATATGTTTTGGTTTTGTTAGAAAAATCCAATAATATTAACTGCAGATAAACCTGTTCTTTTTGTTTCGTTTTGAAAACGGTTTTGGTTTCAACAGTAAATTTAATATATTTTAATCATATTTCATCATTTTCAATGCAACTTTTTACTATTCAGCATCTACTTTTTATATTTTCAATACACTTTTTACATTATAAAACTATTTTTCAAAACTTGTTTTCAAAATTATTTTCAAAACGCCCAAAAAGAACAGGTACGTTGCATCTTTAAAGTTAACTCTTATAATCGGATTAAAAAGGGGATGAGTTAGCTCCATCAGTTTGGCTTCTTGCATATCACCTGGAATATGCTGGCAATAATCATTTAAATTTACATTATCACCCTTTGCGATGGTAAGCTTTAAGCCTCTACCATCCTAGGGTAATACTGTCTTTCCACCAGGTAGTCGATGTCGGCGGTCAGATTGAAAGCGCCGTCTAACCCGACGACTCCACCGTGAAAGCGTGGTTCCAAAAGGTGATGATACAAAAGGCCAACCCAACACAGCAAATCTGGTTTGAAAGATTTTTGTTTCCTCTTCCTTCCACACTCCTCTGCTGTGAAGATGGCAATGCAAAAATGGATATTTCTGGGCTTCTGCATTTTCTTCGTTTCAGCTGGAGCTACTGTTCAGAGTAAGATTTTCTTGATTTCTTCGGGATTCTTTTTATTTGTTTTAATTTTTTTTTTTTATAAATTTTTGGGGGGGTTGATTTCTGCTGAGCTTCTTAGCAATGTGTTATTTACATTTGACTGAATGTAGAAATGTGGATTAATGTATTGAAGAAAATGTGTTTAAGCTTGCTTAGTTTGGTGGATCTGGGTAGATATAGGTCTGATCACCATTTTGTTCTCAGATTTGGATTGCCAGGCTATTCACTTATAAACTTGCAAAGTTCAATAGTTTTTTTCTGATTCAATTTGGTATGAGAAAAATGAAGTGGGTTTCAGTTATTAGCTTTTTTATTTATTTATTTATTTAATTTTGTTTTTGGGTGGATGGATCTCATTGAAATTATCTCTGAAGTTTCCCAAGTTAAGTGGACTGCTGGATTCATCTTTAGTATAGTATTAGTATAGTATTACAAAGTAGACTCTTTTTAATGATGTTCTGGCTTTCCTAAAGTTGAAAAAACTTAATAATAATAATAGAAATAAATGAACTACATTATGTGTTTGCATTACTGAAAATTTGAAAACTTTAGGGTAAGAAAGTGGCTTTTTATTTTTATTTTTTTTGGGGTTGTCAACTATATATTTCTGTTTCAGAATCCTTCAGATTCTGCATAGCACAGTTGAGATGAGACTTGTTTATGTTTGCTTGTTCTTGATTTCATTATTTCCATATAGATAAAAAGGTATGCCTACTCTGCAGTTACTTGTGTGTTTCTGAAATGATTCTGTGTGTTCATTGGAAATTTCATGCTTGAAGTTGCCGAAAAGTTCAGCATAAGATCTCGGTCATGAGGGACCGTCTAAAGTTAACTTGCACTCTGATTATTCACATACATTGTGCATTATTCTGATGAAACAAGAGATGAATTGAAATGCCTGACTAAGAGTTGCTGTTTCCTCAATGGAAATGCAGATAAAGTTACTGACAATCCTGCAGACCAGTTAGTCGCTGTGCTGAATGGCAACAGAACTGCACATGGATCGTCTTCTCTTGTCAGCAGCCAAGGTTTGGCATGTCTAGCTTTGCAGTACATAAAAGCATACCAAGGCGACTGTGGCGCGGTTGGGGGGCCAAATGCTAAAAAACCTGCAGATACTGAATTTGCTGAGACATTCGCACCAAACTGTGGGGTGGAGGTCAACACTCTCAGACCGATAACTGGCCGGCTACTGGGGTGCGAGACCAAGTATGTATCGCCTGCTGAGGCATTCTCCGGTATCCTAATACACGACAGCAAGAGCTTGGACTTACTCTACGGTAAGAATCACACAGAGGTTGGTGCTGCTGTGAGTGGTGCAGCTGGGGGTTCTCCTTACTTCTGGTGTGTGCTCTTCAGCAATGGTACTTCGAAGAACAGCTTTGTCGTGGAGGGAGGTGAGGCCAAGATAAGCCGGCCCGGGTGCTTTAGCGGTGCAAATGATGCTTGCAGTGATGCTAATGCCTTGTTCCAAATCCCTAATTTGCTATGGTCAGTTGCTGTTGGAGTTCTGGTTCTTGTGTTTTCTGTGTCCAGCTTGTGAATTTTCACCATTGCATAGAAATGTTTAGGCCACTTTTGTTGTTTTGATTTGTTTTTTCAAGTCTTTGACATTAGGCACACATGTACTACATTGGTGAGTTTATTCATTCAATTTTTTAGGTGTGTTCATATGGCTCTTTCCTTTCCACTACTACATTGTAATGTTGTATGGTAAAACATTATACCAAGAAATTATTTGCTCATTTTTCTACAGTTTACATTGATTATGGGCCTGTTCTTAACAGGGTTTGGCTTTTTTTTGGGTCTTAACTCAAAAATCTAACCCAACCCTATGTTCTTTACCCAATTCTCAAACCCAGTTCACAAACCCAATTCCCACTGTCGCCACCGCCCTCCCGCCGCCGCGCTCCTCCTCCCCCAGCCGCCGAAATCTGGCCTCCTCTTCTTCTTCTTGGTCTTCTCCTCCTTCTTCTTCTTCTTCTCCTTCTCGCGTCTTCTTCTTCTTCTCCTCCTCCTCCTCCTCCTTCTTCTTCTTCTTCCTCCTCCTTCTTCTTCTTCTTCTTCTTCCCGCTGCCCTCTCCTTCTTCTTCGCACTTCTTCCCTTCCTCCTCCTCCCTTCTTCTTATTCTTCTTCTTCTTCTTCTCTTCTTCCTCTTCTTCTCTCCCCTCCTTCGGTCTTCTTCTTCTTCGCGCCGCCGGCCCTTCCTCCCCTCTTCTTCTTCTTCTTCGCGCCGCCGGGCCCTTCCTCCTCCTCTTCTTCTTCTTCTTCTTCTTCCTCCTCCTCCTCTCTTCTTCTTCTTTCTTCTTCTTCGCACTTCTTCCTCTTCCTCCCCCCACATTAATCACAAACCCATTTGTGATAGTTTATTTTCAATTTGAATCCCCAAATCCCAAATTTGGGGAAAATTAAAACTTCAAGCTCAATGGGTTTGATTGAAACAGAAAGAAGAAGAAGAAGAAGAAGTTGATTTTGGGGATTTAGGTTTTGGGCCGCCGGCGGTGGCGGCGACGCGGCGGCAAGGCGGACCGGGTGGTGGTGGAATTTGTGTTGTGGACCCGGGTCTGAGAATGACGTTTCTTTGTTTTGGGTCTCAACCCATTCGGTCTCTACCTAAAAACTCAAACCCGGGTCTCAAACCGGCGTAAAGATTTCTGATACGATACAAAAACACAACACAAACCTGATACGATATAAATGGGTAAGGTTGAGCTTTGACTGGTTCACGGGTTATATAGGTTGACCCGAATAACTAAACGGGTAAGGTTAGGGTTGATAATATCGCTATGTGAACCTGTCAACCCGAACCTGATACGAGTAATTTGTACTACAACACAAAAACATAACACGAACTTTATATGTTCGCGGGTTAAATGGGTTGACATCAATAATTAAACGGGTAAGGTTAAATTGAGGGGATATTGACACGGGAACCTGCCAACCCAAACCTGATAACTTGGATACGACATGGATTGCCGCTAATTAGAGGGGTAAATTGGTTAATTGCAAATTATTGACTTAAATTGCAGTGACTTTCAAGTATGATTCATTCCATAGCACAAAGAAAGTTTCTTGATGCATTGCTTGGACTGCTAGTGGTATTAGTCTATGGCCAACTATTGGATATAGACTGTATTTTTGCCTAATTACATATGTTATTTGACAACATAAAAACTTGTATTCAACGTGTGTATAATAATGGAAGTGCGCATATCACATTTACCCTATAAAATATTGAGTTTAAATATTAAAATATCACAATTATATCAAAACAACAAATATTGAAAACACGTATATCGTGTTTAATTGTCTGAAATATTTTATATCATACTGAACATGAGACTTCCTGGTTTGACAAATGGTAGGTAATCCACCATGGCGAAATGTTGCATTGGTCAAGGATACCTCCTAATGTATACATGTATTGTAATTTGCAACATATATATATATATATATATACACACACAAAAACTAAGTTGGTGAAAAGAAAGAGAAAGGGAAATTAATTTATGGTTGTTGTCTTATAGTTTTCTTCTTGCTCTTCGTGTATTTAATGATATTCTATCCCTAAATGTCAAAAGAAAATAAAAATACATTAATGTGTATCCAAGGGCTTGGCCCAACGGTACATCCAAGTGATGTTCAAGCTTTTGGTTTCTATGAACATTGTTAATAATATACATTAGAATTAAACTTGAAATGAAAAGTTCGAATTATAATATTTTTTAAATGAAAATTTATTTTTCAAGACATAAAATTTATATCTTTGAAATCAAAATATTTACTTTATAATATAATACTTATACATTTTAATACTTCTTCTGTTCCGTTATAAATGTTAAGTTGGTGGATGCACGACCTTTTTTATGGGATGTAAAATACAACACAAAATAAGTAATTTGTCGCTATTTATTCCACTAATGTCTTTCATTTCAAAGGTAGATTAATTGTGACCTAATTATATCATAATTTTATTAGTAAGGGTATGGAACTTAAATAAATTAAAGCATGAGTCTTCTAATGGAATCATTTTTTAGAAAAAAAAAAATGACTCTTCTAACAGAACTGATGGAGTCTTTTTACATTTGAAAGGAAGAGTTATATGTTACTTTTGAAATCCAAGCTTCTACTTTTGAATTAAAAACTTATATTTTAAGTGTAAAATTTTTCTTTCTTTTTTTTTTTTTAAATTTAAGATGTTGGAATTCGTCCAGCTATTAATATGTCTCACACAATTGGGGGTGAGACTTCCGACATAACAAAAATTGGCTACAGCTAGTACCTACATAAAAATGATGTCACTGCACCTAGTCTCCCAAAGTCAAAGGCTTTAATATCCCTTTGATGTACTGTTGGACCAAGCCCTAATGAAATTGATGGAGTATTTTACATTTGAAAGGAAGAGTTATCCAAGCATATACTATTTGAAAAAGTGACAATGACACTTTTGACATGCAGACCTAAAAGTTATTCATTTTAAAAATAAGAGTTTTATTTTATAAGGTAATACTAATATTTTTAAAGAGAAGGGTTCTATTTCATAAAGTAATATTGGTACTTTTGAAATGTAAATTTACAGTGTTAAAATTAAAAATTATACTTTTTGAACGTGAAATTTACATTTCGAGACTTAAGTTTATATTTGTTAAAAGAATAGTTATACATTGGAAGGTGACGAATATATTGTATCTTTAACGCATATGTACCATATTTTATACATTTGTAACTCTTTATAGAGATAATTTCGAATGAGAAAAGAAGACAAAACCCAAAAACCAACCTGGCATAATTTGCAGACATTATTAATCAAGACGAACACTAAAAACACTCCATATAACAAACTATGTACAAGTGTCACGAAAAGAAAAATGTATGAGTTACAATAGTCAAATTAATCATACTTTTGAATTTAGACTTATATACTTTTGAAAAACAACGTTATAATTTAAAAAATAACGCAATCTGATTACTACATCAGCTAAGGTAACAATTTATTATGGCTTTGTTGGTTACTCGGATTTTTATTACGATATTTTATTTTTATAATCATTTATCATTGTTGTTAATAAATTTATTACATTCAAAAAAAAAAAATCTAAAACCATTTTTAAAAATCATCCCTCAACATGAGGTAACATTCATGGTATAATAGAAAAAATATATTCAACAAAATAACATCATTTATTATAAAATATATTAATTAGTGATAATACTTCTAGTATGTCCACTCAATAAAGAAACAATACTTTTTTTTTTAGTAGAGACCATATTTCTTTTCTTCTGAAACCGAACTTTTTATATGTGAATTATCACTACTCAATATTCACTCCAAATAAGCCAATTAAGTATACTCATTTCAACCCAAATTCATCGTACATTTCACTTGGACAACTATCCGATGAATGGTACGGATGTTGAATTAAATCAAGGAAAAAACACGGTTTTTTTCCCCAATATTTATATTGGGACAAAAAATGACCAAAATAGACAATTTTTTTTTTCATTCCCAAAATATAAAAAACGTTTCCTTCAAGAATAACAAAAAAAAAAAAAAAAGAATTCGTTTTCATCCATGAATTCGTTTCTTCCTTCTTCTTTTTTTATGAATTTCAAATTAATTTTTTCCTTTTGTTTTTTTATTAATTTCATTAATTCAAAAGAACCCCCGTAATTCGTTTTTGAGTTGTTATGAAAAAAAAGCAAAATATAATTATATAACTGAAATATTAATTTGTAATTTAATAAAATTTTAGAGGAAGTAATTTACGACATTTTTTGAAATGGTGGTCAATTACCTTTGTCTTCTTTATTCTCTTCATTTTCTATATTATCGTGCCTGCCTAATCCCACTAGTATTCCCTATGCAAGCTCATGTAAACTAAAAATAATTAAAAATGAAAACATCAATATCGGTCTAATGTTATTTCTTTTTTAGAGAAACGAATTTATGAGTTTTGTTTTTAACGGAATTAATTATTTTTAAAATATAAATACATGACTAAATTTTCAAAGATAAATAAATTCCCCAAATTCATTTATACGGAGATTTTATGTATTTCAAAAAATGCCGTAAATTACTTCCTCTAAAATTTTACTGAATTACAAATTAAAATTTCAGTTATATAATTATGTTTTGTCTTTTTTTAATTTTTATAACAACTCAAAAACGATTTACGGGGGTTCGTTTCGAAAACCCTAAAATTCGTTTTTCATTAAATAATATTTATTTTTTTAAAATGAATAAAAAGTTAGAAACATGTTGGTGAACCGTTTTCAATGAAAATAATTATTTAATTTTTTTAAAATTCATTTAAATATAATTATTTTTATTTATTTTAAAAATAATTTTAGTGAAATTCGTTTCTTAATGAAATTAATAAAAAACAAAAAAAGAAAAAATTAATTATGGAATTCGTACGAAATTACTAAAAAACAAAAAAGAAGGAAACGAATGTTTTGAAAACGAATTCCATGCATTCGTTTCCTTCAAGATTTTTTTAAAAATTTTTTTGATTAGTTTTGAAGACAACGAAATTGGGGTATTCGTTTTTAGAAGAAAATAGATTTCCCAACTTCATTTTTTATATTTTGTGAATTTTATTTTTTTAAATTATTTTCGTATTTATTTGTGGTCAAAATAAATATTTGGGGAAAAAAATCGAAAAAACACCATTATTGAATTGGGAGCTCTGGCTTCGAGTTCTCTCTCTCACCTTTAAAGAAAATCTTTGTTTTTCCTGTCACTGCAAAGCTATAAATAGCCCCCTTTTTTCTCGAAAGCGTCCCTATTGGAAGGAAGAAAGCTTGGGAGAAGCTTCCTACTCCACTGCCAAAAATATATATAAATTCATGCAATACTGTTTCTTCTTGCTTTGATAAGACCACCGCTTTTTTTTTTTTTTTTTTTTTTTTCACACATACACATTCAAAGGCATTGCGAAAGTCGACTTTCTTCGGTTAAGAAATCAGATTCTCCACGCTTCTCAACTCTCGCGACCCTTTTCAGCTGTGATCCCTCAAGAATTTTTATAAAGCGGTGGAGAAAAGGTTTTCATTGTGTATTGCTCATGCAAAGCAAAGCACTTGTAAATGATAAAAGGTACCAACTTTTTTTCCTCCTTCTTCAGTTTTAGTATTCAATTCTTGTCATGTTTCTTACATGACCTGACCCCTCATCGTCGTTTACTCGGTTTCATCTGTTCTTTTTTGTTGAATTTTATGGGAAAGTTCTGTTTTCTGTTCTTGTTGAAAACGAGAATCTCTCTATCTTTTTTTTTTTTTTTTTCTTTTCTGAACTGCCCATTGGAACCTGAATTTTCTTTCATTGTTGTAATCTCTGAAAGCCCTTAATTTATTTTTGGCTGTTGTTTGGGAATTGAGATTTTGGGTTTTAGTTTCTTGTAGAAAATCTTGAGGCTTTTGCTTTTGGGTTGGAATGGGGTCGCTGATTGAGGGTGAAGACACTGTGGATGCTGTGAATTTGAGTAAAAAAAGAAGGGCTGAGGTGGGAAATGAAGGAGGGGATTGTAGCGATAAGAAATTGAAGGTGTTGGGGAGGAATAATGAAGAATTTGGGGTTTTAGAAGAGAGTGGCAATGAAAATAAGGAAAGAATTGTAAAGGGGGAACTGCCTTTTGGGGATGAGATGAATTTGATTCCAAAGGAAGTTTCTTCCCGTGGTGGATTGTGTGCCTTTGAAGAAAAAGGAGCAGATTTTGATCTTAATGTGACTGTGATCCTGTCAGAGGATGATGAGCCTGCGCCTGTAATTGCTGATAGGAAAATCGAAATTATCGACATTCCATCAGATGAGAGTGAGGATGAAATGGGGATAGGAAATGTCGAAAAAGAAAGTGATCTATTTCGATTAGGGCTAATGGGGGGAGATTTTGTTGGAAATAGTGATGGGAAGAGATACTCCAGAGACAAGAAAGGGAAAGCTCAAGTTACTGATTCTTGGTTGTCACTGACTATGAATCCAGCCGAGCTTGAGTTCCAACAAGGAAGCCACAGTTTGATTAGCTTTAATCTACAACCGGGAGGCCAGGATTTGATGGATTCTGATCAACAACCAGAAGAGCTCAACACCATAGAAAGCCAGGAAAGATTGTTGGATTTACAGCAAGGGGTTCTGGATTCAATCCAGTTTGTCAAAGAATCGGAAAAACAAGCTCTTAGCATTGAAGTTGCAGAGCTTAGACAAGCTCATCTCCGTTTTGAAATGGAGAGAGAGATGAGAGATAGGCGTATTGAAATGGAGAGAGATAGGCACCTGGACTTGCGAAGAAGAGCTCGAAGGTTTGCTCGGTCAGAGGACTATGGTGAGGCTTCTTCTATCCAGGAAAAGGCACCAGTGGAAAATGATAGTCTGTTAGGAAAGCTTCCTGGTCCATTTGCAGACTCACTGAAGATGGTTAGAGACCGAAAGTCCCGGAAGAATGAACAACTTATTGCATGGAAACCATCGGGTAATGGCTGTAATCCATTTAGACCCCCCGTTCCTTCACTTATGGAGCTTTCCTTGAAAGCTTTGGCAGAAAATGCAGAAGCTATAGTTTCACTGGAACTTGTTCCTGATTTCCTGAGGAGAAGGCTTGCTGACACCTTATGCAACCGTAGAGGAATGAACAGTCACACTTTTGAACTGTTCGTTAAAGGATCTCCAACAGAGATATGGATCAAGGATTCTTCGTGGCTAACACAAGAACTGTTTTTTAAAACATTCAGAAACTTTGATACTAGCAATTTGATGGTGAGTACTCATTTCATTTACAATTCTTTTTTTTTTAACTCTTCTGTAATTTAGTATTTTATTTATCTAGTGTTGGTGTTTCCATATTTTTCTTTTTGTGGAGTGAACCTCTTACGTCTCTCTTTTGCAGGTGCTTCAACTAGAACTATGTGGGCAATGTGTACTTGATGATCATGTTATAAGTGAAACTTTAGCTTCCTGTTCAACTAATTTGCTTAATCTTCAAGAATTATCTCTAAAGGGTGCATGTCGTTTATCTGATAATGGGCTAAAGGCTATTGTGGCATCAGCACCTCTGTTGAAGTCTATTAATTTGAGTCAGTGCTCCCTTCTAACCAGTGATGGCATCCGTATTCTGGCCAACACTTTAGGGTCAATGTTGAGGAAACTCTACATTGATGACTGCCAGAAAATAGATCTGATAACCATCCTACCTGCATTGAAGAAGTTTGAGTTTTTGGAAGTGCTATCAGTTGCTGGAATACAGACTGTGACGGACCAATTTTTGACTTGCCTAATTAAAGATTGTGGGAAAAACATGAAGGAGCTTGATCTTGCTGGTTGTTTGTAAGTTGAGTTCCATTTGTTCTTCTTGCTAATCGGTGCTGGATTTGAAGTTGTTTCTGTAATATAACATTTAATTTGTTCTGTATATGCTTCATGCTGGATGCAGGGGTTTGACAAACTCTTCTCTGCGGCTCATCGGGGATAACTGCACTGGTTTACGTTCATTAAACATTTCAAACCTAGATAAACTAACAGATCTTGGATTACAATATCTTGCTGATGGTTGTAGATACATCGAAACACTCAAATTGTGCCGCAATAATTTCAGGTATTTGTGATCATTCTCAAGCATTTTAATCACTACATGGTGCAATTTTAGTGGATTTGAAAGCAAAATTTGGTTCTTGGGTCTTCAGAGACGATTGATATAACATGCTCCCCTAAGGATATATGCTATGCTGATAATTACTTGCATTTTCATTGTTTACTAAAGAATTCAGTGGTTATCAAACTTGTAATTGGTATTGATTAATGTAATTGCCTCACGGTGTTTTAACTAGGAGGATCAGTTTGCCTGTACTTATAGCCACTTAATAATGCGTGAACCAGATGTTTCTGGGAGGGATTTAAGTTAGGCTTCTTCAAGTTTGAATATGTAAATGTACTTCAGAGAGAGGGGGTTTTTTTTTTTGGGGGGGGGGGGGGGCGGTGGTGTTTAGTGGATATGCAAAGTTTGCAGCCAAATTTGTTGACCAAGGAAGATGTGTTCTTTCCGCTATAATGGAAAGACATTCATAAACATGCCTTTTGTGAGGAGTACTCAATACTGCCATTTTGCCAATACTAAGATATATAGTTACTGTGTCTTTAGATATGATTTTGATGTTATTTGCTTTGGTAGCTTCTCCATGCTTTTCTGTTCTTTTTTTCTTCTTCTTCTTCCCTTCTTCTTCCTCTCTTTTCATTTTCTGAATTGATGTCTTGATACAAAATTATTTCTTGCAATGTAGTGATGAAGCAATTGCTGCGTTCTTGGAAGCTTCTGGAAAGTCTTTGAAGGAACTTTGCCTCAATAATGTTACTTCGGTATGAATATACTATATCAGATCTATTCATATATGGTCTTGAAACATCTATACTTCATAAATGTGGTGATTTTCATTTAGTTGCATAAACACAGAAGCTTAGTTGTTGTTGCATAAACACAGAGGCAACCTTTGTATTCCCTAGAATGCTGGACAAAGTTTTCTTAGAAACACTGACATTTTTCCCCAGGTCATGTATTTTGAGATGGAATGTACTTTGCTTAATAATGTGATTCTTGGGCATCATGTTATCATGTGAACCAAATCATTGAAATTATCCCTGCATTTTTGCCTCCCTTACTTTAGATTATGTTAGATGGTTCCTACTCGTCTCCACAGTCTGCTCTTCATGCCTCCTTTACTTTAGATTATGTCCAAGACTTCCTTTTTACGTGCCTCTGTACAGCCTCCTTCATTCAACGGCGTTTCGTTGTGTTGCTTGTGTAATTTTGTAGTTACAAATTCTTGAATTATGCTTGGTAGGTTGGTCCCTGCACCGCCTTTTCGATGGCGAAATGTTGTACAAAGTTGGTAAAATTGGACCTGTCATGGTGTCGCAAAATAACCGATGAGGCTCTCGGATTGATTGTTGATAGCTGCTTGTCGTTGAAGCAGCTCAAACTGTTCGGATGCTCACAGGTATTCCACGCTGAGTTCTATTGAATGCTCTTCAATTCTGTGCTTTAGATGTTCATCAGCCCTTGTATTTCCACGGTAGCACAGTTTTAGTTGAATAACACGAAGTGATGTTTAGAATTTGATGGAACAATTGATGTAGTCTTTGAAAAGAGCCGTTCTTTTTAGTTGGGTGATGAAACAAGAGTTGAACTGCTGGTTTCAATTTTATAATAATTTTTTCATCACTCCACATTTCTCTACCGGTCATCAATTTCAACTACACAAAAACCTTTCGAAAACACTTCTCACGTTTCAAAAAATTCATTTCCTAAACAACGGTGTACCGTTTGCATACCACTCATCAAAACGACATCGTTTTTGTGTCATTTTGAAACAGAACTACGTCGTTTGTGTCATTTTGAAATAAAACGACGTCGTTCTACTTATCAAAACAACATCATTGTATTGATTTGGGCGTTACTAGTTCGATCAGGGTGACATATGTACATCAATTGATAGTTCGATTCATGTCTATCTTATTATATAGAACTTGCCGAATCCCTAGATGTGTCTTTGAACCATCAGTTCAACATTTATGCTAAGTTTCAAAGCTTTCGCTGTCGTGGGGATTCTGGGATGATTATTCACTTATTTTTACAGCCGAATTCTGCGTATTTCTTGTGCTTGTATATCTGTTTGAAAACCTCAAATATGTTCTGTTTGTGATCTTCATCGTTTTATCCGAATTCTGACACTGTTTATGCCAAGTTTCAAATGTTTTGCTGTCATGAGGCTTCTGGGATGATTAATCACTTATTCTTACAACAGAATTCTGGGCTTTTCTTTTGCTTTTATCTGTTTGAAAACCTTAAATGCTCTGTTGTGATCTTCATCGTTTTATCCGAATTCTGACATTGTTTATGCGACGGTTCTGCAGATCTCGAACGTGTTTTTGAATGGCCATTCAAACCCGCAGGTGGAGATTGTTGGGTTGCAATTGACACCAATTCTTGAAGTTGCAAGTGTGCTTTAACCTTTGAAAGTTAGTTATATAGAGCTAAATGACCCATACATTTCTTTCTCCTTATTGTTGCTGAGAAAAACAGTTATATTTAGCTTAAAGAAAGGATGAAGAATTAGCAAATAGGCAGATAGGACTAGGAAGAAGACCAGAAATGAAGGTTTTTAACTCCTCACAGAAGAAGAAAAAAGTGATGTTGATTCTTGACCTATATCTATATGGTTAATATATGAAAATCAGAGATTTAGAGTACATGTTCAGTTGCTGTTTCAAGCCATTTCTGAGCTTTTTGCAAAATGTGCCATCAATTTTCTCTCTCTTGAACTGTAGGCAAGATGATTCATTACACTGTCATGAGTTCTACCCTATGCGTGTTTTGGTTCTTTATGTTTGGTCGTGTGTCAGTTTTAGTCTTTGTTGTTTCGGCCTTAGCAGCTTTGATCCTGTATATTTGGTCAGATGGCACTTCTGGTCCTTTTTACTAGGAATAGGCAGTCAAACATGTGATTAAAATGGTAATAGGCAGTCGAATAGGTATCAAGAGGTAATTAGTTACATATTTGATCGCCTATTTCGAATAAAGATGACCAAAAGTACCAGATTACAGAACACAGGGTACCAAAACTGCTAACGCAAAAACAAAAATGACTAAAACTACCACATGCTGAACATTAGATCAAAACTACCCGTTTTTTTCTGAAGTATAATATCCTTAAGGAAATGATTATTATTTACTACTAGTAAAACAGGAGGGTCTAATCTTTTCTTCCAAGATATTCTTCTTCAAACTCAGGAGATAAAAAATGACTAAAACTACCACATGGCCGAACATTAGGAGATCAAAACTACCATTTTTTTTTTTTCCCTGAAGTATAATATCCTTGAGGAAATGATTATTCATTTACTACTAGTAAAAGAGGAGGGTCTAATCTTATCTTCCAAGATATACTTCTTCAAACTCAGAAGTTCAGACATCCTTACCACAATAATATTGTCAAGAATAAAACCACCTGAGAGAGCACTGTAAATTTGCTTGAAACTGCTCTAAGCATACTAAAAAGGTTTAAACTTCAAAACCAATGAGAGAATCAGAAGAAGAATGATGATCCCAGTGGAAGAACCAAAAACCCTATGAATCCAGTTTGGATCAAACCTGGAAAGGCTTCGGTCCAGGTAACGCGACACGGCGATGGAGAAGATCAGAATCAGTAGCAACAGAGGCAGATAGGAGGAGATGCTGACCGGTTCCTCCTCAAGCTCTGGCTCTATTACCTTTATCCTGTCAACATAGAGAGGTGATACTACCGCAACAAGTGCCAGGCCTATTGCTAAAACCCTCTGATCATAAGATGGAGACCTACTGCTACTCATGAACTTAACCCCCTGCTCCATCTGGAGGGACTTTTCTCAGGAGAAGAAACCGATGTTTTTGTTCTTGATTCTTGCTGGACATAAAGGACCATTACCAAGTCCTTCGGTCCATCGGTTTATATATTTATGCAGTTTATTGTTCTTTTTTCCGAAGTCATTTTCTTGCAGAATCTTGACTAACAAGCAGAGTATTATATTCTGTTTGGAGATAAGAAAACAAGAAACGTTTTTCTTAAGATTTCTAATCTAAAAGAGATAACACTGTCCACTAAAAGGAAGTACTAGTAATGAAAGGGCTAAAGGATCATGGCTGGGAATCTGATCCTGATAAATGCATGTCAATGTACTAAAGGCTCAATGAAGCAGGAATCTGATTCTTGCAGCATTAAAGGTGAATTTTTAAACATTAAAAGTATATTCGGAAAGTAAAAATGGTGAATTCAAAAAGTAAGGAAGTAATACGGTGAATGATGAAAAGTATTACGAAAATGCACAAAACCAAAAACAAAGACATAGCCAAGGCAAGAGGCAAAAAATGGAACTCTAAGATCACTTAAGAAACAAAGCACTTAATCTGAGGCAAGACTCCACAAACAAAATTTACACCTGAGCATGTGTATATATGAGGGTAGCCAGATGCTAGGTTTGAAACAAACATTCAGGCAACATACAACTCTCTCCAACTATGCAAAACCTATTATAACAAAACTAAAAGTCGGTAACGAATTCAGTTAATTATCAGCTCACGAATTTCTTGGCTTGCCAGCAGCAAGTCTTGTCATCCATTTCCTCTGTGATGAGGTAGTGTGTGACTCTGTTAGATGAGATGGGAGATTTTGAGAGTCTCCTGTCGGAGGAAGTTCAGCTGGAAGTGCAGAGGCTGCACTAGTAAACGCGTTGAGGACCAGGAATGCCAGTATAGGAGAAAGGTCCAGAGTTCCTCCAAGGGGTGGAATGATGCCACGAAATATGTTCAAGTATGGATCGCATAAAGTGCTGAAAAGAAGTAAATAATTGTCAAGACTACATCTCTAAAACTGTCCTCTGCAAGAATAACTGGTATTTTTTCAGATGACTGGTAGAATTGTAACAAGTTTGAAACAAGACACCATATGTTAGACTATAGCTACAACAGATCAAACATCATAACTTAATTGAATTTTTCTTTTCAGTTACTACTTGTTCTCACATCGTATGTCCATATGGGGCAAAAATGCTCCTAAACATCTAAGCGGAAGAGAGAACCTCTTGCGAAACTTTTCTTCTGTTTCTGGGTTAAATTAATAAATTCTACATAAATAACATTACTTTTTGGTACTTCCTAATGCCCAGACAAAAAGAAATCAACTTCTGTGGGTAAAATTAATAATCTCTAAAAGAATAGGGGCATGTTATTTATAGGTACCATTTTACTAAACACATGACACTTTTTAAAATTTTAAGTGGTGAAAAGACAAATATACCTTTGATAGTTTCTAACTTTATAAAAAAAAAAATTTACCCAACTTTTTTAACTCAGGGAAAATCGCCCAGACAGAGAAAATCGCCTGGTCTGGGCGATTTTCCCTAAAAAAATCGATTTTTCGAAAATTTAGTGGTCGTTCGCCGGAAAAACGATTTTCCGATGAATGATCGGGAAAACCTGGAAAAAAACGCCGTCCTTTTTTAGGGAAAATTGCCACAGGACACCGATTTTCTCTGGGAAAATCGCCCAGTCCAGGCGATTTTCCTGGAGTTAAAAAAGTTGAATAATTTTTTTATAAAGTTAGAAACTATAAAGGGCAAAAATGTAAATTCACGTATAAAAATTTTAAAAAGTGGCCTACGAATAGTAAAAAGTGGTCTGCTGATAACAATTCCGAAAGAATAACATTATTTTTTTAGCACTTCCTAAGGCCAGGACAAAATGAAATCAACTACTCTGAGCATACTGTGGTTGAGCCATCTTTATCATTGTATCAAGTTATACACTACAACAGCAGGGAAAACAACATATTTAGAGTTTAAAAATAGTATTGGTTGAATAATTCGTGTTTATTTGGTCATTCATGTTCAGTAGGTGTACTCTTGTTAAGTAAAATGCATCAAATAAGAAATAAGTTAAAAGTAAGGTATACCTCAGCGGGCTAACAATAGCTGGAGGAGCATTAGGAAACCAAGTCAAAACAAGCCTAACAACTAACAATGTATTGTAGATGTTCAAGAAGTTCAGGATCCCATTAGTAGCCACAATACCAGCAACGGAATCACCTGGTAAGATAGCTGCAAAATTATTATTGAGCAGGGTATCTGTAGTTCCAAATTTCCTGCAAGGAATCTGTAGTTGAAGTTCAATTAGTACAGAAGTTCTAGATTGCCTAATCCCCAACATCCTAGCTAGATTTTGGAGAAATTGTTTATCAAATTTTCCTTACCTAACAAAGATTTCTGAAAACAACTTTTTTTAAACCTTCTACTTTTGCATGTTTTCTAAAATATATTTTCCAAAACCTCCCTTAAAATGGGATAACGAACAGGGCCAAAGGCAATTGCTGAGGGTCCAGGACCCATATATATTCAGGTAGCTACATTATTCTTTGAAGCCAATGTAACGTAAAGAATGCACACAAATGGGAAATATCACTATTTCATGTCATGCTCACAATTCTAAAACAGGAACATGTTCAGCAATATTATAAATGGGACTGGAAATCAAGAAAGGCACATCACAAACTTCTCTACTGCTTTAAAACTTGCACGCATTACACAATGAATTTTCACAAGAAGCTGAGATAAACCACCAATAGAGCCAATTAATAGGGATAAAGAAAACAAGAACAAAACAAGTTCTGTAATCTTTGTTTACTCAAAAAAAAGACTAATTTAAAACACAAAGTGGACTAAACCCCATCCCTAGAATCCATAGTAATCGCTTTCTTCGGCCCTCCCATTCAGACCTCACCACAAATTCAAATTCCCCCTCCAGCAGCTAAAGTATTCCATTCCATCTGGGTTTCGCCCATAATTATTTTTATCCACATTCTTTCCCATCACCATAACTCATTTCTGAATAAAGTTGGAATCTTCGGATTTCAATAAACTCTACAAAAAAGAAAGAAAATACGAAACCATTTACCTTGCAGCTGAAACTTTGGAGATGAGAGGAGAAAGATAGGAGTCTGCTCAAAAAGGGATTCTTTGAAGCCAAAATCTGGAGCATGCTAAACAACTTATCCGCAGAGGACGCAATGGACTTGTGAAGTTGATGAACAGCATGGGATGCTGAAGTTGTGAGTAACTGAAAGTTAGGCTTCAAATTCAAATTCGAAGCTTGTTTGAAAAATGGTGCTTGAATCAATGGGGGCGGTGCGAACGGAAGCATTGTTAAACAATTTGGCGAAGAATTCTTGGGGGTGAATCTTTGTTCTTCGGTCGACATTGCAATAATCTTTGTTCTTCTTCTTGTTTGAAGAAGAAGAAGAATTTTCAGATCAAATTCTGGATTTGTCTACTTTCAGAGGATAAGGCTCGAACCGCCTTCAGTGATGGATGGATCCATTTTCCAAGAAGGCGTGGGGGGGTGCTTCGCGCTTTTAGATTGCATGGATTTATCCATTCTATCCACAAACTTTTATACATGACAATCTAACAAGTTTTTGTTTTTTATTTTTAATCCATTACTTTTTTTTTTTTTATTTTACATGTATTGTGTCTAATACGACATGAGTTAAGATTCTTGTTGATTTGAACTTGTACATGTTGGTGCACAATGCACATTTAGTGTGTAAACCTCAAAAATAACGGTGATGAATTTCGAACACATCAACTCACCCTAAAAATAACCTTAAATCTTCTTCAATAGTCAACTAATGAGTTGACATGAAAGTTGCTTGGGGCATGTTCGCTTTTATTATTTTTGTTTTTGATTTGATTTATACAGTAAATTTAATATATTATAATCATTTTTAATATATTTTAACTGTATATTTTTATATTTTAAATACATTTTTTATATTAAAAAACTATTTTCACAAATATGTTTGCATAATCATGTTTCTCTTTAATTTCAAGGGCCGTTAATCATGTTTTATATTTCCACTAAGGTTTGAAACCTTCATAATACTGAAGTGCTTATAGTTAGACCATCCCCAGCGAAAGCCATTTTGGATTCCGCTTGGGTCTAACGGCTGGAATGGCTTTTTGCCATGCTCCGGCGGAAGCTATTATCCGCAGCTAGTAGCGGATAAGCTTTCAGAGCCAAAAATGCTGGAGCCATTTATGGAAATTAATATTTTATATTATTTTTATTTGTAAAAATGGTTTTTTTTATTTCTTTTCTGTAATTATTTAATTAGATTAATTAATTTATGACATTTTCTATAAATATTGCAATGTTTTATTAAACATTTATTGAATTTAATTATTATTTACTTTCATTATTTTATTTTATATTTTTTGCATTTTATGACAATCGAAAATAAAATTATAATATGAAAATGTTTCCCTAAACAAAATTTATTTAATATTATTAACAATAAATATTTAAAAATATTTATATAATTACATAAATAGTTTTAAACTATTAAAATAATAATATTTATAAATAGCTTTTAAAAATGGCTCCATCTATTGATCTCTCATGGAGATGGAAGCCATTTTAGCTCCAAAATTTTTAGCTTTTGGAACAAAAATGGCTTCAACCCATTGGGGATGCTCTTCTAGAGGTATGGTTAGTAATTTATTCAAATTTCAAGGACCAAGATGTAACTTAATAAATTATTAGAGCCTAAAACATAAATAAAGGAGTTTCGTCTCCTTATGTGTAACGACCCCCGATGTAATAGTTCGACAACTAAACTTGATAAAAGTGTTTTTATCGATAAGATGAACTGAATAATAATCAATACATTGGAGGCTAAACACAATACTACATCGTAGGCTAAAGTCGCACGAAACATCACATACTAAACTTGATATGCAACAATTCAATAACTAATTCATAACTGCAATACTAATTCATAACTGCAATACAACGCAAGATAAACTCAGTATCTTATAATAAACCTAAAACCAACACGTTTTATTGTACTGACTGTCCTTTTTGGGCGTTTTGAAAACGATTTTGAAAACAATTTTTGGAAAATAGTTTAATAATGTAAAAAATATATTGAAAATATAAAAAGTAGATGCTGAATAGTAAAAAGTTGTATTAGAAATGATGAAATATGATTAAAATATATTAAATTTAGTGTTGAAACCAAAATCGTTTTCAAAACGAAACAAAAAGAACAGGCCCCAACATGTTTAATTTTGCTGCTTGTGGTGGTCCAATTACTCCTTCCTTATCTATGAACCTTCAATACAAAAGTCATTCATTCCACACCACTAGATGATGTTATGGTGTACCTTAATTTAGCTATGCCTATGTGACCATTCATTTTCCTCTCTTTTTTCTTCTTCATTTTTTTTTTTTTTTTTGTGAAAAATTCCTCCCTCTTTTTTTACCCATAATATTTCTTTTATTTTGATTATTGATAAGACAATTCACATTTATGCAAATAATTCCTTTGAACTAAACTTCTTATCGCTTATTGGAATTCATATAAAAACACAATAACCGTGACATCGCATCATATTTGTCATTTAACTAGTTCAGTATTCAATTTTGTCTTAATGTATTTGTCACGTGAGTTATCATGAAATTTCACTGTAAAATCAAAAGATGTTTATCATCGCTAAAAGAAGGTTAGTGCCGTGCATCATTACTTATTTATTAGAGCCAAACCCAAGAAAAATTTATGTACATTAATCCCACTTTAATCACATGTACATATACTTGTCAAAATCGAATTAAAATATAGGAGTATAAAATTTTAGAATTTTCTTTCTAAAATATAAAACTATTTACCGTTTTTTTAAAAATTTTTTATATAAAGAAAACTTCATCTCCTTTTCTCTGTCTGAATTTCAGACGAATGATGACGTCAGCAGCTGGCCTTCTCCACTTCTCCCTCTCACTTTCTCCTCATCGTCCTTCTTTCTCTTCAAAATTTTCCACCGCATTTCCTCTCCCCATAAAACGACGTCGCAATGCCGTGCTTCCTAATTTTCTCAATTCACGTCGTTCTGGTTTCACCTTGTTCGCCAAGGCAATCGAGTTTAAACCTCCGGCGACTCAGTCGCCGGAGCTCGCCGTCTCCGGAGGAGGAGACTCTACGGTCCTCCTCGACGTGACGGGGATGATGTGCGGCGGTTGCGTCTCACGGGTGAAGTCGATACTGTCAGCTGAAGACCGAGTGGACTCTGTCGTGGTCAACATGTTGACCGAGACGGCGGCCATCAAGCTCAAGAAGGATTCTTCGGAGCAGCCGGCGGCGGGGGAGGAGCTCGCGAGGAAGTTGACGGAGTGCGGGTTTCCGACGAAGGTGAGGGAGTCAGGGCTGGGAATTGAAGCGAAAGTGAAGAAGTGGAAAGAAACGGTGGCCAAGAAGGAAGCTTTGATGGTGGAATCGAGAAACCGGGTGGTGTTTGCTTGGACGTTGGTGGCGCTGTGCTGTGGGACCCACGCCTCTCATATTTTGCATTCCCTTGGTATCCATATCGCTCAATGTAATTGCAAACTGAAGAAATGCTTACTTATTATTATTATTTTTTTTTGGGAGTCGATTTTTGCATGGAGCATAATGAAAGTTGAGTTTTTTTATAAGTTTTTTACTTGGAACAAATGATGCAGGGTCCGTTTTTGAAGTGTTGCATAACTCTTACGTGAAAGGTGGTTTAGCATTGGGGTCTTTATTGGGACCTGGACGAGGTTAGTGCAATCATGGTTTTCCAAATTTTTAATTTCCCTTTTTCCATGCTAAAGTGGTTTTTTTTTTTAAACTTTTTTTGTTTGTACTAAGATTAGGACCTATCTGATTCATGGGATATGGGTTGTGATCATAAGTGTTCTAGTGGAGATTCAGTTACCAAGTTTCAGTTTTGGAGTCTGATTTTGGATTACCATTCTTCAGTATGCCTCCTTTGCTGTGCAGCAAATTGTGACTTTGTCTTTGTCATTTTCATTTGCATCTTTAGCTGCCAGCCATAAGTGAGCATGCTGCTAGCTAACGCGTTTCTTGTGTTAATCCTGATTCATGAATTGTATATAGAGATGGCATTCTTGCTTATGATTTCTTTAGGATTCGGAAACTCTCTTCCCAGAATTTTGATGAGACTTTGTGTTGTTGAGGGAGATAACATGAGGTTTTCGACAGTGTGGCTTAGATTAGTAGCTGGAACCTTAGTGTGATGATTCTAAACATAATTGTTTCTTTGTGTGGTTTTATCATAAAAGTTTAAATTTTTTGGGGTATGTCAGCTACTGAAAGTCTAACTTACTCACGTAACTACTGATGAAATCATGTTCCAGACTTACTTTTTGATGGTTTGAGGGCGTTCAAAAATGGATCACCCAATATGAATTCTCTTGTGGGCTTTGGATCTTTTGCTGCATTTGCCATCAGCATGGTGAGAATCTAATGGTTGCTGGTTTGAAGGTCTTGGACCAGTATATCACTTAGACCTTGGTCTGTAACTGCCAAAATGACTGACAAACTCTGCTACTCTACAGATTTCACTCCTTAACCCTGAACTACAATGGGATGCATCGTTTTTTGATGAACCGGTTTGTTCTGTTTTCACTTCTCCTTTATTTACTCTCTAGAGGCATATTCTTAGTGTGTTTTTTCTTTTTGTGCCTTTGGTTTAATACTGGTCATCTAAATTGGGAAAAGAAACAGATTGCAAATGCCAAGTTTAAAATACTACCTTCTGGGTACAGGACTGATACAATAATATAAAGACCAAAAGGAAAAAAATTTATTCAGTATTTGTGATGATAACAAAATTGAAAGGAAAGACTTGAAGACTCTTTATCCTACTAAATTAGCTTAATCAAGCAATACTGTCGCAACTTTCTTAACCTTTTGAAAGATTAACTTGAGGTTTAGTTTTTATGTCTTAATCACCTGCTTTTAGTTTTCTTTTGTTGTTTTCTTGAGCATTGACAGAGTAAACTGGGTGGTTGGTCAATTAGCCTTATTTCATAAAACTAAAAAATTTGTACTGAATAACCTCTGATTTTATAGCTTTTATCTCAATGTCACAATATGTAATTTAACTTTCCTTGAAAATATGTTGTGTTTAAGTTTCTCAGTGAGCATTGGTATTTTTTAGTAATCAGGTCATGCTTCTTGGCTTCGTACTACTGGGACGCTCTCTAGAAGAAAGAGCAAGGATCAGGGCATCCAGTGACATGAATGAGCTACTGGTAAGTCATGCAGTATAATGAGAAAGCATCGTTGGATTAGATATACAATAATGAATTCAATAGTATATAACTGCAATGTCAATTTTGAGGATGCACTTTAATTATATTGATTGCATTGTCATCTTTGAACAGAATCACAACCATTACAAACTTTGGATTTAACTTCTTGCAATAGGAATATATTCTTGTGAAACCTTATCATGATCCTTCAATATGATCTCTCTGCAGTCTCTTATATCTACTCAATCACGGCTTGTTGTTGCTCCCTATGGAAGTGACTTAACTGATGAAGATGATAGTATACTCTGCTTGGATGCTATGTGCATTGAAGTTCCCACTGATGACATTCGAGTTGGAGATTCAGTGCTTGTTTTGCCAGGAGAAACAATTCCAGTAGATGTAAGTGATTATTAATCTCCCTTTATTGGTCATCATTTTACTAGTATTCTCGACTGTACGTTGTATTCTTCAGCAGTATATTGTTAATTGTCAAGTAACCTACGACCTGTATGTTAAACTACCCAAATAATATGTGTAGTGGAATATATAAGATAAATATTCCTATTACAAAGCACCGATTCTTGCTGGTTTTCTAAACTTGAAGAATGGTTTTACACTTCCACTACTGGATTGAATGGATATGTACCCAGTTCCATATTTTATGTAATCTTGAAGGCTTATAAGGTTAAAGTTAACACTTTGCAGGACTACAGACCTCACTTAAATGAAAGCATAGTTTTGACCAGAAAATTTCTTGTTATGGACATGCATTTGCTAACTTGCATTTACTTCGAGTTCTTTCTTCATTGTCAAATGGATTCGTTAGGCATTGCTTACATACTGATTTGGAATTCGATATGTTACAACAGGGGAAAGTACTTGCAGGGCGGAGTGTTGTGGATGAATCAATGCTTACTGGTGAATCTCTTCCTGTATTCAAGGAGAAAGGTCTTCTAGTTTCAGCTGGAACTATAAATTGGGTAGGTTATAGTACAAAGATACGGGAGGAATGTCAGTCCTCTCACTTCAATAGACAAGAATGGACTTTTCCATCCACTTATGAGTTTATATATTTGTTCCCTTTGTTTATAAATAATTATAATAATCTTAATTTAAAAATGGAAGCTGTCTTATCAACTGAGTGTCTGAAGATTATTTCATTCAATCTGTAGCTTGAACTTTTTAAAAGACATGAAATGCAGACTCTTGAAAACATTACTTTTGTGAGTACACAATGTGTGCTGTGAGCCCAACGGAATACTAGGTAACTAAGCTATTTGCCGGGCAAGAAAGACTCTTCTGCCACTATGAAATTTAAGCTGTAAAATATGTTTCTCATATTACAACTAAAGCATTCAGTTGTTTCTCTGAATTGTGCAAAATCGTTTGAGTGGCTTAGAATTCTTGCATGCATTGATAACCACGTGAAATCAAATTTCTCAGGTCATTCTATATTTGATTGAGCATGCTGTGTTATTGTATTTCAGGATGGCCCATTAAGGATAGAGGCATCAACTACTGGTTCCAATTCAACAATATCCAAGATTGTTAACATGGTGAGTAGTTTGCCTTGTTCATTGTTTGCATGCTTAACTGCCTCACCTGGCTTCTAAAATAGTAAGTATCAATTCCCACTCTACCCCTGTAATGGAGGAATTTTTCTGAGAGAATGAAAATTTTCATAAGTATGGAAAAGTTTTGGCAAAAGCATATAATCTTATAACCTACTGAGAACAGCATCTTGGTCTTCGAGGCGGATGTTAGGGCTGCACTCTCTGATCTCTTCATGGAGAAAGTGGGCCCACTTTTTGTAATGAGTATCTAATGGTGGTTTGCATTAAAAAAATTATTATTATTCAAAATTAGGAGTTTGTGCCTTTGTAGTACCCCAGAAGGTTGTCCTTTTTTGAACTGATCTTCATATTATTGTTCTTTTAGGTTGAGGATGCACAAGGCCGTGAAGCACCTATTCAAAGACTTGCAGATTCAATTGCTGGACCGTTTGTGTACAGTGTAATGACTTTGTCAGCAGCAACATTTGCTTTTTGGTAAGGCACTACTTCTTTACCTTCTGGCAGTTTATCTGTTTATAAAACTGATGATTAGCATACTCTGAACAGAGAGGCGCTGAGATTGAAATTTCTTTTTTTGCTCCTCTCTTAATGTGTACTGCTTATCTGCTACAAGGTACTATGTTGGTACACATGCTTTCCCTGATGTGTTGCTGAATGATATTGCTGGGCCAGACGGAAATCCTTTGCTTCTGAGCTTGAAGCTTTCTGTTGATGTCTTGGTAAGTAATAAGTATGCTTAGCTTATATACCTTTCAAGAACAATGCATTTTACTGCTTAAGCACTTTGTTGTTTGGTCAGAAGTTAAATTTTTTCATGGTTATTTCTTTCCTGAATGGTAGTTAATTTGACCACTTATTGAGTGATGCACTTAGTTTAACAGAATCTTTCATGTTTCCAACTTTATTATTTAGGTTCGAGTAATGATGCTCATTTCAACAAATTCATCACAACTCATGTGGCATGCATTAATTGGTCAATAATGTGATACTATAAAGATGTAGCCAATGAATGCATGCTACATGAGTTGCTATGAAAAGTTGTGATGAATTTGTTGAGATGAGTATCATTACTCGATAGTTTCTTTGTTACTCTCAAACTGTATAAGCTAGCCTTTCTTTTTCCTTGCAATGACACAACTGTATTTTTCTCAAAAACTAAACATACATTATATGTTATTTCATCCCAGGTTGTCTCCTGCCCATGTGCTCTTGGTCTTGCCACTCCAACTGCAATCTTAGTTGGCACCTCTCTTGGTACCTATAGATGAAGTCTTATTTCCTTTATCCAACAGAGATATAAATTTTTATTCAGTGTGGCCATATCATGTGCTAAGTTGCATCTAATGCACCACCCAGTTAATCTGATTAAACTAACAAATTTTTACTTATGCAGAAGAAGTTTTGGATCTTCCATCATGCATTGGTCATCATACCTGGTATTAATACTGTTGTATCAAATATTGTATAGGTGCAAAACAAGGACTTCTTATTAGAGGAGGGGATGTATTGGAGCGCTTGGCTAGCATTGATCATGTGACATTGGACAAAGTACGTGAAACCTGTCTTTTGAAATGCGTCTTTATCTCTTACTGAGTATAATTTTTTTCATTTTCATAAAAAAGCAATAAAAGGAATCATCTATTTCCTATTTACTCTATAGAGTGGTTAGCTCCTTGACACAAATGCTTTTCTAATTCTCAGACAGGTACTCTGACAGAAGGCAAACCTGCCGTGTCGGCAGTTTCATCTCTGAGTTATGGAGAATCAGAAATTCTTAGGATTGCTGCTGCTGTGGAGAAAACAGCATCTCACCCTATTGCCAATGCCATTTTGGCCAAAGCAGAATCGCTGAATTTAGACATTCCACCAACACGTGGACAAATAACTGAACCTGGTTTTGGATGCTTAGCAGAAGTAGATGGGCTTCTAGTTGCAGTCGGAACTTTGACTTGGGTTCACGAACGTTTCCAGCAGGAAACAGACATGCTTGATGTTAAGAGTCTGGAGGAGTCGGTGATGCGCCACACTATTAACAGTTCGTCATCAATTCATTCAGTAACCACTGTTTATGTTGGACGGGAAGGAGAGGGTATTGTTGGTGCTTTAGCTTTATCCGACAATCTGCGTACTGATGCCAAATTCACAATAATGGGGTATTTTCTTGGATTGTTTGATAAAAATCTCTTGACTTGGACCTCTTTTAGAGCATTCACTTTCTTGAGATAGTCTAGCATGATAATTCTGCAAAATATGTGCTCGATTTAACTGACAAATAAGCACACCTTAGTCTTGAACTTAAAGTTTTTTGGGCATTGATTTTTTATGAAATTATGCTCCTTATTTGTTGTTGGATGTTCCTTATTCCTGCTATATTTTCTTTGGTGTCTCCTTTCACATGAGTTCCTTTTGCATGACTAAGAACTCAGTGCTTAAAAGTTTGATTTTTGTTCCGATTCCTCCACATTGTATCTGGATTTGTCTTCATGGAGTAATTTTTCTTTCCTATTCGTTGTCAGGACACTGTTCTTGTTACTCCGCATTGTTCCTTGATTGGCTTCTAATTATGCCTCTGTGGTTTGTCTGATCTGATTCTGTTATAAACTATTGCTTCCCGTGCCCTCATTCAACATCATTTGACTGACATTCTTACTTGGATCTGTCGCTGCTTATTTTTGGCATTCATAACTTGTTTGCAAAATTAACAGGCTTAAGCAGCGGGGAATTCGAACAGTCCTCCTATCAGGGGACAGGGAAGAGGCAGTTGCAACTGTAGCCAAGTCAGTTGGCGTAGAAAACGAATGTATCAATGCATCCTTGACTCCACAGCAGAAATCTGATGTCATTGCTAGTCTTCAAGCTTCTGGACATTCTGTAGCCATGGTAAGTCTTTTTGTTAAAAACTTGATATGAATAAATATTCTTTTAAAATATCTTGTCTTTGCTTTGTAAATTGTGAAGGTTGGCGATGGCATAAATGACGCACCATCTCTGGCTCTGGCTGATGTGGGGATTGCGTTGCAAATTGAGAAGCAAGAAAATGCTGCATCAAATGCAGCTTCCATTATACTTATCGGAAACAGACTTTCACAGGTATACGTTTGTTATGTTGAGATTTACTTATGGAGTCGTATCCCTTTTCGGAAAATGTATAATGCAGCTCCACATTTGTTCAACTAAGGATGACTGAACGTTACGTCGATATATTGATAAAAACTTCAAAATTGTCTGGGAAACAGACGAACTATAAAATGAGAAAAAGCCACATTCAGCACAAAATATTGGATGAGTTTCAGATATTTGCGCATCAATAAAATGAGCTCCATTTTGTTTACTGTGAAAATTGATAATTCTTTGTAGAACTCCTGTAGTTATTCATTTCTCAAATAGCAAGAACAAGATGTTGTTTGACTGCTTTAATTTCAATATGATCCAAGTTAAAAATCCAGACCTGGACTTAATTGCAGGTAACCGAAGCACTTGATCTTGCTCGAGCTACCATGTCAAAGGTTCGTCAAAATTTGTCATGGGCAGTCGCGTATAACATCGTTGCAATCCCCATTGCAGCTGGTTTATTACTTCCCGGTTTCGATTTTGCCATGACTCCCTCTCTTTCAGGTGAGAGCCAGTACCTTTTGCCATTTCCTTGCATTATTGCTGCATTGTGATTCTGGTCTTCTTCGTATTCAAGTTTGGATCTTTTTTTTTTGTGTGTGTTTCAGGTGGGCTAATGGCATTAAGCTCAATCTTTGTTGTCTCCAACTCATTGCTTCTGCAGTTTCACGGGCCTCGCCGGAATGCGAAAATCGAGACACCCTCAAACCAGTAATGTACCTTCTTATGATCTTTATCTTCCTGACAGAATTTATTAATCATTCCACCATGAAGTTTGTTTGTGATGTAATAAAGGTGGAAATGTATATGATGATTATACTTGTCTTGGCTGTATATAAATTGAAGAGCATTTTAGCCATACAGAGATCAGTAAATTTGTTCTTGAAGAAAGCAAGGAAATTGCGTGGAGTCGGCTATATAGATCGTGCATTGTCATCGTGTATCAAAAAAGGAAAAGAGAAACAAGTTTAACTACTAACATATTTCAAGTAGTTTTAGAAATTCCTTTTAACTGTATGATTCTCCAATATAGAAAATGGATACATGTGAAAGGAACAGAAAACAGGTGAATGAATATATTGAGACATAGAACATGGCTTTACTTCCTTGCTGATAAAAGACTTGGATTATGCCTTTCTGGAAGGAAAATGCAAGTTTGAAGTTAAAATCCCATTTTGACATTTTTTAATAAATTTTTTCCCCCTTAACAGCTGCTTAAATCTGTATCTAGGTTGTACACGATAATAAGATATGATCAATATTGTCGACACCACGTTACAAGACAATGACGAGATATGATCAATATAGCTGACACCACGTTACAAGACAATGACGAGATTAATTTATTTAGCCAAAAAATTGGAAATAAATCTCAGGAGATTTGTGTTGATGAATGATGATGATGTGATACAAAAATTAGATTTTTGGTTAATCTAAAACAAAATCCAACACACAATCAAATCAGGGGGAAAAAAAAAAACACAAATAAAAAGTATTAGTTGTTGTTAACGATGAATTGATAGATAGAAAGAAGGAAAAGGAAGAGGGCCTTAAATGGAGGGAACATTGAATAGACACGTGACGAGGAAAACGCATTGCATGTGATCACTGGGGTCCTTTTGGCCCAATCCCAGTCACTCTCATTTACCTATCAGAATCACACATTTATTACGCCAGATAATTTCTGGCACGACACGAACCCAACTCGCTATAAATTATTTAGATTGAACATTGGCAGATTCACAGGTTATATGGGTCGAGTGGAATAACGCGAATGATTAAATGTGTAAGGCTCAGGTTGAGAATATAGATACGTGAACCCATCAACCCGAACTCGACACAATTAAAAATTTTCGGACACGAGTAATTTATATTATAACATAAAAGCACGACATGAATCCGAAATGTTTGCAAGTTAAATGGGTCGACCCAAATAATTAAGCGGGTAATGCTAGGGTGTAGGGATATCGACACGGGAACTCGTCAATCCAAATTCGATAACCCAGACACGGAACAAAGTGTCCCTCATAACATTTATTATCAATAATACCCATTTCTTTCTTCTTCTTTTTTTCTACCTTAGTATTACATAATTTCTCATCGATTACATTGAAGACAAGAGCTGTAATGATGGAAATAACGAATTTAGAAAGTCGTTTACAGAGTTTTATCAGCCTGCACTTTAAATAAATAGAACTAAACAGAGGTAAGAATCGAATTTCTAACCTCGAAACAACCTTTTATGCATCACAATCGCTAAAACACTGACTTTTTCATCTCCCTACAAAATAGTAATGTTGCTGGTCCCCCCAAGTTTCCATGTTTTAGCAGGAATGCAAGTTATGAGTGGTGTCCTTAGTCCGCTAGGAATTTGCAGTTGAGATATAGACCTCAAGGAATGAGTATTATTGGCGTCAACATTTTGATCATCCATGTGCCGTTATTATTAGAGTTCGGGTTTGATTCTTACTGATGATAATGTATTTTTACGAATAACACCAGTTCATTGGACAAGTTTTTCCCTTTTCTTTCTTGGTTCTTACAAATTGGTTATCCTTGTTTGGCTTCATTAGACAATTGCAGTTGAGATATAGACCTCAAGGAATGAACATTATTGGGGTCAACATTTTGATCATCAATGTGTGGCCGTCATTATTAGAGTTCGGGGTTTGATTCTTACTGGTGATAATGTATTTTTACGAATAACACTAGTTCATTGGACAACTTTTTCCTTTTTCTTTCTTGGTTCTTATAAATTGGTTATCGGTGTTTGGCTTAATTAGACAATTGCTTTTTTTTTAACTAGTGAAGTTCAACATCTTGATTTTTAGATGAATGCATAATCAAACATCTAAACGTGACGGCTGCATTTTCATAACTAGTGAAATTCAAATTTTCGACTTTTAAATGAACGCATACGACATTACTGTTACTCGCATTATTATTGATAGTGAGCGTAGGTCACCAATTATATTGTGTTATTGTTTTTATTTGTTGTGACTCAAATGGGTATACTTTTAACTCATTTTTGGCTCTTTGCCAGAAATGTTGGCCTAATAACAACGTGTTTGAAAGAGACTCATGAAAATCAATCATAAATCCTAATGAATTTACATTTTGTTCTTTAATTGATTATCAAAAATTTACAAGTTCAAGGGTTGGCTACAGTTGTAGCTCCACTCCAACACAACAAATTACAGCGGTAAGATCATAGTTTGCAAAATCCCGATTCAAATAGTACGATCTTATTTACGATCCCAAAGTATTTGACTCTTTTAGTGGAACAGAAAGAGTAACGGAAACGGAAATGGAAGTTTAAGACACTGTTTGATATAATATTTGTTTGGGTTGAAGGAACATTCTTTAAACAAGGGAACATGCTAAGATTCAGCCTTCAAAACAAAACAACAATTCTGTGCCTGTCACACCTCACCACCATTTATTTATTTATTTCTATTTATTATCTATTTTCTACTTTTAGAAATAAAAAAAATACAGTTTAATATTTTTTGAGAATTTTGTTGTTCTTTCAAAAACGTAAAAGCATAATCATAAGGCTTAATTCTTTATGTCCATTAGTCTATTAAAAAAAAGGAATTAATAAGTGAATTATTTATATCCATTGCGATTTAGGATTGTTTGTCTTTTGTCTCGTATATTTTTTAAATATATATATATTCTTTTTAAATTATTAATATTTTTAAAAAATTGATACTTTCATTCACACTTTTGTTTATGGCAGAAGTATATTTTAAGAACAATTATTGTTTATTTGGGTGTGAAAATAAGGGCAAACTTTTTAATTATTGTGAAACATTGATAATTCAAGGGGCAAAAATTGCATTTTGAAAATATAATTAAAAAAAGTTCAAAGATTTGACTAAAATAATCTCACTCAATGTTTGGTTAAATTACAAATTAGTTATTGTATTTCTGGAAATTATAAGCGAACCGAACTTTGAACTGTTCAAACTATGTTGGCTTATTCATCGAGTTTAACATTCTATTTGTGTTTGTTTATTTTTCGAGTAAACGAGATTGAGCCAAAGTTTACCCGAATCGAGACAAACAAAAAATTGTGCTAGACTCAAAATTTTCAGTGAGTCGATATCGTATTTGTTCATAAAAGTCTATGTTCATTTTCAACCCAACTAACATGATTCGATTTGCAATTGTGACCAAAATATGAAAACATATTAAAAAAAATTTAAATCATATAGAGATTAATTTAGAATTTAACCAAAACTTCAGAGGAGGTAAATGCAATTTGTCCTTTTATATTTGCTCATACATTTGTAAAATACATAAATTGTCACTATGTTATAAAAACGAACACATTGGGCTACTTACGTCTATGGTGGGCCACTCAAAGTGAACCGTCGTGAACGTCAGAATGGAAGCGTAGTAATTTGTCATAACTCATTGACCCTTATTTTATTATTAAAAAAATAGCATTGTTATGTCCTTAAAATATATGTCGAGAAATTGTACCAAATTATTAGCAATTTAAGCATACGTCGTTTTAGAGAGCAGACCACCTGACCTTGGGGGAAGTGGAAGATGACGGCGACGTTAACGGCGTTAAAGATAAACGGTTCGTCAAAAAAGAAAGCGGACCCCAATAGACCCGCTTTTCATACAAGTAGATTGTCAGAAGGAAATGTGATGATGGGACCGTCAGTAGGAGTAGTACTACCACTGACGGACTGACCTCAGCAGATGACCTTCCCGAGGAGCTCAAAGTTGAACCAAACAAACCCTCTTTAATTCTCATTATATTCTTCTTCTTACTACTATCTTACCCCCCATGAGCACTCCGCAGGTTTCATGTTAGACGGTCAGACCGCGATACTTTAAAAAAATAAAAATAAAATGATATGTATGTTTTTATTATTGTACGATACGCTAAAGGATAAATTTAATACGTGATATATTAGAGATTGAATTCGAATGTTTAATATGTGTTTTTTTTCATAATATAACAGTAATTCAATCACGATGTGAGTTTTTATCAAAACTAAACTCGACATGCACGCTCTCATCAAATTTTAGTGAAACTGTCGTATCACTATTAAATTTTGTAAAATTATCATTACTTGATGATTAAAATTTTCAAAATAACATAAAGATTAATGAAATTTGTGTTATTTTTTTAATTGATAAAAAGTCTACAATAATTTGACCAAATCAATAAATTAATAATAAAGTAATGACAGAAATTTAAATAATTTTTCATAATATTTCTTAGCAATCATTTGCCAATAATATAATATTAATAATTATTTTATAAAAATATAACCAATTAATATATGTCACGTGAGTTATTATATATAAAAAAAAAATTTGTGACGAATTACTACTGTAAGGATAATTTCATCAAACGTAACGTTGAGGGGCTAAATGTAATTTAACGAATTTTTTTTTTCCTTGGGCTTGTTCTTTACCCAAAACTGAGTTTTTGTTTGAAACCATAACTGAAACCCAGGTAAAGAACATGGGTTTCAAACCCGTGGTCAATCCCGGATAATCCCTTCATCTATTTTGTCACCGACGACAAGGTAGCTTAGGATGCTCTCACGTTGACGTCAACCGATACGTCAAACCCGGGTCGACCCGAGGCCCGAATCCCAACCCAAGACCTGAACCCCGAAACGAGGCCCGAATCCCAACCCAAGACCTGAACCCCGAAACGAGGCCTGAATCCCAACCCGAGGACTGAACCCCAAAACGAGGCCCAAACCCTAACCCGAGGCCTGAACCCCAAATAAGACCTAAACCTCAACCCGAGGCACGAATCCCAAACACAATGCCCGAATCCCCACCCGAACCCCGAAACGAGCCTCAAATCCCGACCCAAAACCCAAACCTCGACCCAAGGCTCGAACCTCAAATCAATGCCTGAACCTCAAATCAATCTCGAAACAAGGCCTACACCTCGACCAAAGGCACGAATCCCGACCCGAGGCCTAAGGACAGAACCCTGACCCGAACCCTGAACTGAGGCCCGAACCCCGACTGAGGCCTGAACATCGACACAAAGGCACGAACCCTGACCCGAGGCCCGACCCAAACTCTAACCTTGCGCCAAATCGCTAGGTGGCAGTTGTTCTTAGAAGTTGAGGTCTTGGGTTTGTTTTTTGACTCAAACTTGGGTTGCAAGTGGGGTTGAGACTTGAGACTCAAGGCTAAAAACGATGGTTTGGGTTTGTTTTGGGTTTGAGGATTGAGTCATGAGTGAAAGAAGAAGTCCTATATCTTTTTAAATGGTTGTTTTTGCAAAGTTAACTTTCATTGAATGCGGTGGTTAAAAAAACAAAAAGAAAGAAATAACTCGATAAGTACAGTGGTCCCCTTCTTCTGATCTTGTGGGCCACTCTTCTTTTCTTTATCTTTTTCTCCCTATTATTTATTTTGGATTTGAATTAAACGTGTGCCTTGATTAATGAAAGCATCGCAATAAAATATTCTTCCATACATTATTTTTAATTTTTAATACAACTTTTTTTTTAAAATTTTAATGCAATTTTCTAACCTCATAAACAAACACACCCTTGTTTACTAATGATCTAATTAAGTATTTTCAACTATAAAACATCATCTGAAAAAACATACAAAAATTGCTTACAAAATATTTGTATTTTTTTCTTTTCCATGTATTTTATTCTTACTGGTTACAACTCACTTCGAATTCATGATTTTACAGCTACAATAATAAAAGTAAACACAAATTTGTTTCATTATTTATCTTATGATGTGGCATTTGTGACGTGTATGAGTTATTGAGTTCGGGTTGACGGGTTCCCTTGTCGACACTCATTAACCCTAAACTTATCCACTTAATTATTTATGTTATTCGTTTGGACCAATTTAACCCTCGAACATTTCTGATTTGTGTCAAATTTTTGTGTTATAATATAAATTACTCGTGTCAGGTTCGAATTTGTGGGCTCACTTGTCGATATTTTCAATCTAACTTTACCCGTTTAATTATTTGTGTTATTCGAATCGACCTATATAATTCGCAAACCCAACCAAAGTTTAATCCTAACTTGTTTAATTCGTATCGTGTTTACGTACATTTTGAGTAATTGTCTGCCTAGCTGACCTATCACAAGTGCAATATCACAAGTGCAAATTGTAATTCACCCTATGTATAGATCACATAAAGAACTTCTCATTAATTTTTTCTTCACTTTTTTAAATTTTTATTTTTACTAATCTGCCCCCATAGATTTATTTGCTATGATATTTCATTTTCCTTCTCACCCAAACTAGCAACTGTTGAAGTACATAGGGTTAAATTCTACACATTCCAAGTGAGTGACAAAGACAGAAGAGGACTGCAGTTTGCAAAGGCAAATTTGAGAGGCTGTTGAATGCATTCAATATGGTATCAAGTTGGTTCATACATTTGTCCAAGCTTAGTACACATTCTTGTTATTGATTAGTAGATTGGATTGATTCATCACGAAGAAGAAATTCTTTGCTCATTTTGATGATAGTTTGCACGATCGGAATTCATATGTAAGATCCTACGATCGCAAACTATCAAGTTAATCTTAGTTCTGATTATACTCATAATTTATTTATTTATTTTTACAAAGATGACACAAATAAAAGTATTTTTTATAATTTGTTTGTAATTTCACATATGTCCATTTTTGTATAATTTCATGATCATATTATTCGATTAGATCATGCAAACTATGGTTTTGATACTCAAATAAGATGAATAATGCAAGAGTTAATGGTGGAAGTTAAGTCATGACAACCTCCCCTAGTTATACTCCTACAACTACTACAAAGGCTACAATTGCATGCAATCCAATGAAATGTTGGTTTCAGTTTCATTTCACTTCTTCTGAGAGACAGTACAGTACTACATTGAAAAGGGTGGTTTGGAGACTTACTTTGACCTTCATTTGGACCATATACTAGTTCAATCAAGACATGATCTTTTTATTTTTGTTTTCGTTTTAGTTTCAAAAGTAAATTTAATATTATAATAATTTTTTATTATTCGTAACATAAATTTTTTTATTTAATTATAGCTTTTTATATTTTTAATACACTTTTTATATTATAAAATTAATTTTTAAAATATACTTTTAAAAATCATAAAGAACACCATTGTTTTAAAAGGGGAAATACAGTTTTCCCATCGTGATATGTTTTGGCAGATTTTATTCTTCAGACTGTCTATTTTGTAATTTTCATTAGTTAAAATGTTTTTTGCAATATGAACAATTAAAAAATGATACATATGTAATTATCAAAACAACATAATTTGATTTGTAATTATACCCAATTCTTGGAGATAAATGTAGCTCGTTCTTAAACCAAATCTAAATATGTGTTTTCACCGCCTACAATAACAAAAATGAATAATGAGATATGATCTATATAGTCAACTTTAGGGATTTTAATAAAAACGTCAACTATTTATAGGATGATACCTAAAATAATGTTATCTAGCATTTTAAAATTTTGATAATGTAAAAAATTTCTTATAAATCCATGCAATTATGGATGATGAATTGAAACAAGAATCCCTCAAAGAAAGAAGGGATGGAGAATATCTCAAGAATGAAGAAATGTACTGTGGAAATTATGAGTTATTATGACTATATACAAGTACTACTTGATATGCCTGTGGGATCAAAATGTACACTCTTCATCACATGCAAGAGAAGAAACCCCAAAAACACCAATAAATATTTGCATTGCATTACACCCTTTGGTTGGTGGATTGGGTTGAGTTGAGTGTTCTTCTTCTTCTGAATGATAATCTGATGAAGGGAATCGAAAAGAACTCGCTAAGATGACAAAGGGGTGAACCAAAAAATAAAAGAGAAAATCTTGAAGAAAGATCAAGGAAGAAGTCATCGTCAACTAAGGAAAAGAAAAGGCTACCCCCCCCCCCCCCCCCCCCCCCCCAAGCCCCTGTCCTCTGCCAAGAGAGCGACTTGTGATGGCTTCAGACACGACCCATTATTCATTAGTTATTACCCTCTTCATTCAATTAATAATAAAGCTTTTAATTTGTATGCAGAATCACAGATATCTATGGATGAATATAAACACAGCCTTCTTCAAGAATCAAGAATCAAGAAAATGTACTAATGATATGGCTTGCTGGCTAGCTGTGAGGTCTGTGACAGTGCTAGGTGGGCTAGTAGTAATTTGAAAAGCAAGAAATATACAGAAAGAAAGAGAAAGAGAGGGGCATAGCCCTCTCTGCATTGTTTCAGAGTCTTGGCAGAAGGTCTTTTAACTTTATCTTCTCAGCCCAACCCCAAATAATTCTCTCTTTCTCTCTTTCTCTCTCACTCATTTTTTTTTGTATAAGTATTGTTTTAAAAATCCCATCTTCTCTTTCACTCGCTCAATAAGTGTGTGAGTGAATGAGGCCACTGTGTACTGTACTATACTTCTAGGGAGTCCTCCGTCTGCCATGAAAAACAGAACGATGTGATTGAACAAAGCCTCATCTAAGACCTGAGCTGAGCTCCCTCCTCCAAAGTTCACATTTTTTCACAATCTTCAGTAATTATCACATTCTTTTTCTCTCTTCTTTTCTTATCATCGTCATCATCCATGTCGGTGAGCTCATTCCACTCCCTTCAATGTCTTCATTACTGCAACCACAGCTTCGACAAGGCCGTGTCTCCAAGTTCTTGACTCTGTATTAGAAGATAATCATTGAAATATTGGTGGGTTTTTCTCCTTTAGTAAAGGGATTATGGCATTTGAGTTGGGTTTTGAACGTGGCAGTAAGAAAAGATTGTTTCTTGAACTCGTTCTGCTCGTGGAAGTTTTCCTCTGCTTGAGTTTCAGTTGCGCGGACTCAGATGATGGTATGAGAATTTGTGCTAATGGAATGTACTAATGTTTATTGTTGTTTAATCAAAGACTTATTTTAATCCTTTGTTTATTGTCAAACGTTTTAAGGAAGTTAAAAGCTTTCTTTATTAATGATTCTTTTGACTTCTTTCGTTTTCACTGTTTTGTCTTGTTTATTCTGCTTTTAAGTGCTTTCATTTCATACCTTAAATTCCTGTTTTCTGGGCGTTCTTTGATGATTACGAAAGGGGCTACTTTGCTGGAGATAAAGAAGTCGTTTAGAGACGTGGATAATGTGTTGTATGACTGGACAGACGCTCCTTCTTCGGACTACTGTGTGTGGAGAGGTATAACTTGCGACAATGTCACCTTCAACGTAGCTGCACTGTGAGTCTTCTCTTCTCTTTTTGTTTTATATCCTTTTTTTTTTTACTCTGTTTTGTTGAAGAAAATTTAGTTTTTTCCTTTCTTTTCTGGTAGTAATCTGTCTGGCTTGAATCTTGATGGAGAACTTTCACCTGCACTAGGACAGCTCAAAGCTCTGCAATCAATGTACTGTGTTCAAATCCTCATGTTTTGCTGTTTTTCTGTTGTTTTATAAGCTTGTGAGGAAGTTGACATTTTTTGCGACAAAAAAAATGTTGCCAGTGACCTCAGGGGAAATCGCCTTTCTGGACAAATTCCTGATGAGATTGGAGATTGTTCTGCATTGAAAAGCTTGTAAGTGGTTGATTTTTTGTGACATTTTTCAAGGGCAGTTATTCTTGCGTTTGTGATTAATTATTTTAGCTAAAACTGAAGATGGTTTTCTTCTTTTTCCAGAGATTTTTCCTTCAACGGGCTGTTTGGAGATATTCCCTTCTCAATTTCAAAGCTGAAAGAACTAGAATTCCTGTAAGTCTGTTTGCAGTTGTACATAACCCTCCATTGTCTCTTCCTGTTTTCTTCTTGACTTCATTCTATGTTTGAATGAATATCAGGGTTTTAAAGAATAACCAGTTGATTGGCCCAATTCCTTCCACTCTATCTCAGATTCCTAACCTGAAAGTTCTGTGAGTTCTTGAGCTTTCTCGACTACCTGTAATTGAATAATTTTTACTTTTTTTTTTTTTTTAAAGAAAGTTTTTTTTTTCTGTGGTGTTTTCGCGTACGTTTGTGAACACAAAAATCTTTTTCTGCAGTGATCTTGCACAAAATAGTTTGAGCGGGGAGATTCCAAGGCTTATTTATTGGAATGAAGTACTCCAATACTTGTAAGTGTGTTCACCTGCACTTTCAATGGGGTTTTGCTTGTACAGTGAGGTTTCCTGAATTTCTGCTTCCATTTTCCAAGGGGTCTGCGTGGGAACAAACTGACTGGTACTCTATCACCAGACATGTGTCAGCTCACTGGGTTGTGGTATTTGTGAGTTGCACGCGACCTTACTGTGATGATCTTGATCGTTGCTGCCCTTTTATATGTTCTGTTTTTAACACTTTTTGGCTTGCCGATGCAGTGATGTTCGAAACAACAGCTTGACAGGTTCCATTCCTCAGAGTATCGGGAACTGCACCGCCTTCCAGGTTTTGTATGTATCTCAACAAATTATTGGAATTCAACTTTTTGATAGGTTTAGTAGTTGGCATTGCAACATCTAAATGCTTTTTGTATGATTGTAGAGATTTGTCATACAATGACTTGACTGGTGAAATTCCATTCAATATTGGGTTCTTGCAAGTGGCTACCTTGTGAGTGCTTGTTTATCTTTATAATGTATGGCTCACTCAATTTACATAACTTAATGTCTAGGGTTCCCCCCCCCCCCTTTCTGTTTATGCTAGATCTTTGCAAGGCAATCAACTTTCGGGGCAAATTCCATCGGTTATTGGCTTGATGCAGGCACTTGCAGTGTTGTAAGTACTTTTGCTTGAGTTATTCATTTAGCACAATAACTTTACTAAATTGGCTGTACGTTTGTAATTTAGTATTTTTTTACCTATGATAACTCAGTGGCTTTCTGTCAAATAATTAGGGATCTAAGCTGCAACAATTTGAGTGGATCTATACCTCCTATTCTGGGAAACTTAACTTATACAGAGAAACTGTAAGAATCTCAATCTTGTTCTTTCACTATTGTTAATTATATCTGATCGGTAATGAATCTGGTTCCAAGTAGCTTTTGTATGCTTTTGTGCAGAATGAAGTAATGTTTAATGTTGTATAACATAACCTTGAAGAACAATTTTTTACTTTCATGATTCTAAGGTTGTTGAATGTTGATCACCCTCTGTTGTTGTAGGTACTTGCATGGGAACAAACTCACTGGTTCCATCCCCCCAGAATTGGGAAATATGACAAAACTCCACTACCTGTGTGTACATTTTCTTTTCCGTTAATTTCTAAATTCAACATCTAATCTCTTTGTTAGGATCACCTTTTTCTTTTTATTTTTATCTGATGTTAAATTCAATGAAGCGCAAGAATTGAATCTAAACTACTTTTTTCAACTACAGAGAATTGAATGACAATCAACTCGGCGGACATATTCCACCAGAACTTGGACAGCTTACAGAGTTGTTTGACTTGTATGTCTTTTCTTTAAGCATTTCCTTGCGGTTTCATCCCCCCAGAGACATTTCGATCGGTATTACAAATTCTATGTCTTTGCAGAAATGTTGCCAATAATAACCTTGAAGGGCCCATACCTGAAAATCTCAGTTCTTGCACAAATCTTAATAGCCTGTAAGAATTGAAATTTTGTATCATTTTCCTTTAATGGATTCAGTTCTCAAGCAAGATGATTGAACTTCTATTTTGTGGCAGCAATGTTCATGGAAACAATTTGAATGGGACAATACCCCGTGCATTTCAGAGGCTGGAAAGTATGACGTATCTGTGAGTTTCACTTCGCCTTCTAATTTTAGTGGAAATTGCTCATGATTGTTGATCTGGCGGAATGCATTAGATTGTGGTATTTTTCCTCATTGTTCACGACAAAAGGGGTTGAACCTTCCATCAGTTTACCCTGAAGTTTGTCTTTTTTGTTGCATAAATGTTTCTTATTGTTTCATTTTGGTTTTTGAGATGTGAGAACTGTGCTTCGAGCAAGGAATTAATGCGCTTTTTGTTCTTTGCTGTAGGAATTTGTCCTCCAACAATCTTAGAGGACCTATTCCTATTGAGCTCACTCGCATTGGTAACTTGGATACCCTGTAAGTGTTGAATTATTTCGCTGTGTTTTATTCTGGTTGCGGAGTGGGAATTGGTATCAAGTCAGTAATATTGTCTTATGTGTCCTTTTTGGGTGGCATTTAGAGACCTGTCAAACAATCATATCAGTGGTTCTGTACCTTCTCCTCTTGGTGACTTGGAACATCTTTTGAGACTGTAAGTTGTATAATTTGGTGGTTACTTCTTATCAAAGTTTGATCTATGGTTATCTCAACTTTTTCGTTGTCTCCAGGAACTTGAGCAACAATGGTATTGCGGGGGTTATTCCTGCTGAATTTGGCAACTTAAGAAGCATAATGGAAATGTAAGACTATTGAATTGCGGTATCAGAGCAAGCTGACAACATATTTTCTTGGTTAATTTTGTACTAAAATTTTTGGTTTTTCCTTCCTTGCAGTGATCTTTCAAATAACCATCTTTCTGGCACAATACCTCAAGAAATTGGTCAGCTCCAAAATATTTTCCTGCTGTAAGTTATCATTTTCCTGCATTGCCATCAGTTTTTATTTTGAAGATGACATGGATGATTTCAGTTTGTGAAACTCAATTTTGTTCTCAAATTTAAATGCAGGAAATTAGTGAACAACAATTTATCAGGTGATGTGACGTCACTTGCCAATTGCTTAAGCCTAGGAGTTCTGTAAGTACACGTTGAAATGGAATGCATCTCCTGTGTTGTGTTTTGAACAAATGTGTGATGGAGTGTCTTTCTAAATCATGTCTGCAGAAACGTGTCCTATAATAATCTGGTTGGAAATATTCCCGCAGGCAACAATTTTTCAAGGTTTTCATCAGATAGGTTAGTTGATATGAACATGTTTTGTGTCGAAACAAGCTTTTCAATATACTGTTTTAGGATTCATTTTTTCTGATCTATTTCAACTGTATCATTTTTTGGTCAGTTTCATTGGAAATCCTGGTCTTTGTGGATACTGGCTCAGTTCTCCTTGCCACGCATCTCATCAAACAGAACGAGGTGATAATTCTCGACTTAGCTCCTGAGTGTATCTAGTTATACTTCAGTGGAGCCCAGATAAATATAGGATATGATTGTCTCCTGAGTTGCAATATGCTTCTGTTACTATGTCTCCTTTGACAAAATTGCCAGTAACTATTTAATATTGTCGCTCGTCTCAGAAAAGTATCTAAGATTCCTGTTTTCTTCTTTTTCTGAGTGCAGCATCAATCTCTAAGGCAGCTATACTAGGAATTGCTCTGGGGGCTTTGGTGATTCTTCTTATGATTTTGGTGGCCGCTTGTCGACCACACCACACTAAACCTTTTATGGAAGGATCACTGGACAAACCAGGTACTGAGCCATCATTTTCCTTGTATTTGCTGGCAGAAAACTATTTTACTAATGCTACGAAGAAATAATTTTTAGAGTTGGATATTCATGATTGTAGTTCTTTAGTCACTGATTTTCATCATTATGCCTTGGGACAGTAACTTACTCGATGCCAAAACTTGTCATCCTCCACATGAATATGGCACTCCATGTGTATGAAGACATAATGAGGATGACAGAGAACTTAAGTGAGAAATATATAATTGGATATGGAGCATCAAGCACTGTTTATAAATGTGTTCTGAAAAATTGCAAGCCTGTGGCCATCAAGAAGCTGTACTCTCACTACCCTCAGAGCCTGAAGGAGTTTGAGACTGAACTCGAGACAGTGGGGAGTATCAAGCATCGGAACCTTGTTAGCCTACAGGGATATTCACTTTCACCGTCAGGGAACCTCCTCTTTTATGACTACATGGAAAATGGCAGCCTCTGGGATCAACTTCATGGTGAGATTCTGAGCATATTGCTTTTTAGATAGGCTGGTTATGTTTGTCTTTGTGTTTCTGTTGATCATGCTGAATGTTTTTCAGGGCCTACTAAGAAGAAAAAGTTAGATTGGAATACTCGGCTGAGGATAGCGCTAGGTGCAGCTGAAGGACTTGCTTATCTTCATCATGATTGTAGCCCGCGGATCATACACAGGGACGTGAAGTCATCCAATATTTTACTGGACAATGATTTCGAGCCTCATCTCACTGATTTTGGGATTGCAAAGAGTTTGTGTACAACAAAAGCCTATACTTCCACCTACATAATGGGTACCATCGGCTACATTGATCCTGAGTATGCGCGTACTTCTCGCCTCACTGAGAAGTCTGATGTATACAGCTATGGGATTGTTCTCTTGGAGTTGCTGACAGGAAGGAAAGCTGTGGATAATGAATCCAACCTCCATTATATGGTCAGTTTTCGAATGTCTCTTATCATTTCTTTAGTAATTTCTTTGATCATTTCAAAAACCGAGTTCTGTTATTATCTGTAAGGATCTGTAACTTGTTTAGATTGAACGCAAGTCCTTTTATCTATCGGAATTTTTGACAAATGTTAATGTTCTTGTAGATTTTGACAAGGGCAGCAAACAATGCTGTGATGGAGACTGTTGACCCTGATATTACTTCCACTTGCAAGGATCTTGGAGATGTGAAGAAAGTGTTCCAGCTCGCTCTCCTGTGCACCAAGCGACAGCCATTCGAAAGGCCTACCATGCAGGAAGTGGCACGAGTCCTCGACAGCCTAATGCCATCCTACGCCCCGAAAACACTGACAACCACCACCCCCACCTCCTCAACTGCCAATCTGCTCCTCCCTTCAGCCAAAGTACCATCATGCTACATGGATGAATATGCCAATCTGAAGACACCCCACTTGGTGAACTGTTCCCACATGAGCACTTCAGATGCCCAACTCTTCCTCAAGTTTGGTGAAGTCATATCCCAAAACAGCAATGTAAGTTAAGTTATAGCCTTATCCTAGTATTTTGGTATGGCATCTGGGATGAATTGTTTGAGAAAAAAAGTCTTGAAGAAATTTTGTATAAAGAAGAAAAAGTTAAGAATCTAGCATTGTCACAAATTATTCAATCATTGTACTTGGAGAAAGATGTGTAGCTATCTAGGCAGGACTTTGTACTAGCAGTTCCCACTTTTATATGTATAGTAGTAACTCTTTTTCTCTTCTTGTGTTTTAAGGTGGTTAAAATCTCACAATTGTGGTTTGGTAAAAAATTGGAAATGCATGTGGTTCTATGGTTTTGGGCCCTCTTTGGACCACTTACTACTTAGTATTTCCTCTTTCGTTCCGCTAGAAGAGTTTATTTTGGAGTTGTACGTTGTGACTCGTAAACAGTTGTAGCACTGGACTCCTTGTGGGACACAATGGGGGAGTAGTCTGAAAAGCTTTTATTTTTTTAAACATTTTGGCTGGTTCTTAAAGGTGGTTTGTTTGGGGGTGGGGGACTGCATTTTTGTGTGTGCAGCAATAATGCATTTTGTGGACCAAAGTTTTCAGAGATGAATGCTTCTGGTTCTGTTTGGTGAGTTTTGAGTCAGAGTTATGAATTTGGACCATGAATATCAATGTTTATCTGCAGTTTCTGTGCTAAAATGTATAGTTTGGGGCACCACACCACACCACACCACACCTAGGTTTTGGCATTGAGATATTCAATTTTTCTGAACTTTATTCATGGTTTTTGTCCTAATAATAAGATAGTCAAATTGGTAGAAAATCCCTTCTTTTCTTAGAACACATTTTTAATATGTTATTGTATTTTTCACTTATACATAGTTTGGTTTGAGAGTTTAGGAGTGAGTTAGTGTCCATTGTTAAACTCATGCCCATTATCATTTGAGTAGTAGTGTCAAATCTTAAACGGAATTGTTATTTGCAGTGATAATTTTATTATTTGTAGTAATGTTTTTGGATAAAATGTCTAAATTGCCCTTTAGGCAAAAAAAAAAAATAGGGGTAACATGTTCTTTTCTTCTCTTTTGAAATTCTAACATTTTTAGCCTGGTATCAAAGACAACTTAATCCAATCATAGCATTTGCGGATCCAACTTAAAAATGTTCCTGCACATGGGGGGCGAGATCCCGGGAGTTTCTTCCAAAATACCGCCCACTTTGGGCGGTATTTTGACCCCAAAATACCGTCGTGCGGTATTTTGATCTAAAATACCGCTCACTTTGGGCGGTATTTTGGTAATGTTCCTGCAAATAGGGGGCGAGATTTTGGAATCTATTTGTCAATGATGAGATTTTTGGCAAAATATTTTTTATTTTTTGGGTTTTTTTTGGCACAATCTCGAGTCAGACATGGTTTTTTTTCCTGTTAACAAACAAATTTTACATAAAAAAATGTATAGATTGTTTACTTATCGTATAATATGAAAAGTAAAAGAGAGTTTTTTTTTTTTTTAGCTAAAAGGCAAAATAGATTTTTCACAGAAAAATATTACTGTAAATAGTAAAATTGTCACTGCAAATAGTACGCTCCATCTTAAAAGTATCACTCGTGTTATTTACGTGAGCAAACTTGAATTTACATGTGTGTTTTGTCTTTAAAATCAGTTGCATATATGAACCCGTTTCATATCAGAGATATTGGTGCTTACTTTTTCATTTTGTACTTTAAATGTGTAATAATGTTAAGATTTTTCAGTACTATAAATTTTGTTTTTAACCAAAATCAAAATAACAAGTTATTTAGCTACATAATGTAGATATTATTCAAACTTGAAAGGAAAAATAAAACCAAAGCACACTTACCAAAGCGGCAGTTTAAAGCCCAAATCAGATTCTCTGTTATTACTTCGTCCTGTCATGAATAGCCACGTATCCCGACTTTCATTTGTGGTATAAAATGAACCTGGCGCTTCACCTCGTAAGCTAGCTTTTGATAAGGGATAATTCCATAAGTTCATCACAAGTGGTATTAGAGATAATCTGCATTCTCTCCCAACTCTGTGGCGAAACGATTGGTTGATGATGCAAGTATTGCAGAGTTAGCCCGAGACTAGATCGGTAATGTCTGTATTGCAGTGTTTGCCCGAGACTAGGTAATGACGCCGGTATTCAAGTGTTGTAAGATACAACACTAAATATAAGTAACTTAACGGTAACTATTATATTTATATTATTAAGATTAACTATGAATAATGCATTATTATAGTAAATGCATGTAATAAATAAAAAATTTTATCGAGATAAAACTCTTTGAATGAAACGGAAAGAGTACATTTTTCTTGGACAATATTTCAAACTCATAATTCATCCAACCTCAAACATTGTTTTAATCAATAACTATACATATGTTATGTTTCAAACAATGTAGGAAAATATTATACGGTACAACGATCATTATTTGTGACTCGCATTTAAACCAATAATTGAAAAATATATAAATACATTTTTTGACTTTTCTAATAGTAGTTAAAATAACATTTCGATCCTTCTAAAGTGTAAATTTAACAAAATGATATATACAACAGCTGTTTTTATATTTTTAACACTATTAAGGATTTAGGTGTAATTTAATTAAATGTTTGAGACCAAAATATAGTTTGCTATTAAATATTTTACCAAACAAATGATGGCCTTTCAAGTCGAATATATTGTCCTAATATTAGGATACCTATCCAATTTCTCCATCACACATTTCACTTTGTATTTTTCGTTTATGGAGACTTCTTTTAACGTTTTTAATGTAGTCTTTTTACATTTAAAATATATTTCTCAAAGACATATTAAGGTTCTGTATTTATTGTGACTTGGAATGGAAATTTTTTTATTTAGGGAAGAAATTTGTTTTTGAGGAAATTTCTTATGGGGATTTCTGTAGGAAAGAGAAGAAAAAATGTAATAATTATGTTATTTTTTGAATTTATGTGAGTGAGGATTTAGAGAGAATTTTAAAATTTGAATTGTGAATTTAGTAAAAAATGAGGTTTCTTTGTGTAAAAATTTTTTTTAAAAAATGATGATTTTCCTGAAATGGGATGGAAAATAACAGAGCCTAAATGTCACATTCCTTGTTTTCTCCTCCAAAAAATTGTATCCATATTAATCATTTAGGGGGTGCTTGGTTGGGGGTTTTGGGAGAGGGGAATGGCAATGGAAATGAAATGGGGTGTTTGGTTTTGGGGTTTCATTCCTCGGACCCCACCCCCATATCCCACTTTTCTTCCATCATCCATTCCCCTCCATTTTGGGGGGAATGAGAATCATTCCTCAATGAAATTATTTTTTGTGTGTATTTTTTATTTTTTAAAAATTTTAAGTGTTAAAATTCATCATTATAATATATTTTAACACAAATAGTTTATAATATATCAAAATTTAAATGTAAAAAAAATTAAAATAAATTTTAATCCTAAAAGTTTATTTGTGAACCAAACACCATCTATGGTAATGATAGTCATTCCCTATCACAAACCAAACAACACCAATGCTATCATTCCCTCTACTATCATTTCCTACTATTATCATTCCCATTCCCATTCCCATTCCCCTCTACGAACCAAACGGCCCCTAATCTATATTTTTATTATTTTTACTTTTGTTTTACATGAACCTTCCATAGCAACAATTATGTTTCCTCAATCTTCCTAGTAAAAGCCCAAACTCATAGGGTCCTAAATGCATGGTATGATTATGAGAATTATTTTTCAGAAATTTAAATAATTCAAACAAAGCATAAATAAATAAACAATAGATTATATAAGAAGAGAAAATTTCTGGGGAGGAGGGTTTGGGGTGGTTGTAAGGGATGGGTCTTGTAACTCTGAGGTCATGGTACATATACGTCAGATCCTCCAATTGGTAAGTCTGGAATTACCGTATGCTAATACTAAATTAAAAACAGAATTTTAGTTTATTAACTAATATGCATGACAATGTCCTAGCGTAAATGCATAAGACACTCGATTATGTTATAATTCACAATGTGAATACACTCGAAACTACTATTGTCTGATGCTAATTTAGGATTTGAGGTATGACAGGAAAGTCACACCACAAGTGCAGATACCTCCTCAAGTAGCTTTTGACGACGATCCAACTTATGGGGTTTGATGAGAAACCGTGCTTCATCAATATCTATTTAATAGCAGAAAATGAGCAAATACTTAATATGCATAATCCCAACCCCTTTAGTTTAGTGGTGCTTTATGCATGTGCGGTACCTCAATCGTTAACATTGATTAATTAAATCATAAAAAGGAAATGAAACGACAGTCCAATTAACAATTGATCAAATACATAGTCATTAGAGATGGCTTATTAGAAAGTTAAAACTCTGGAAAGGCTTCGGCCAACTCGGGATACGAAACAGTTATTTTATTCGTTTTATTAGAAAAGTGAACTTTTAAAAAAATTATTTTTATTGTATTAGTATAATTATTTGTAATTATAATTAACACATACTTAAGAATTAAGAACACGAGTAAAATAAATATGGACAAATGAACTGTTTTAGGTGTGGTATCATGAAATTCGAATGTGAACGGAGTGAGATCTTCTAATGAAAATGTAAGGATGGATAATAAAATTATAAGCTAATAATTATCCACTGATTAGGACTATGATTATTACCGTTACCCCCAGACAAACGCCACCTTTGCAGTTGACGTGTCACCTACGTATTTTCTGATATTTAATTATTAATATTTAAATCAGCAAATAATTTAAAGCTGCGTTTTTTTTTTAATAAAAAAAGAGAATATTTATAATTATTATTTTTCCCCTCAATAACTCCATTTGGGGACTTCGGTTAGGGCGGGAAGCGTGAAGATTGTTCTCTCTCTAGGGCTTGTTTTGTTCTTTCAAAATTCAAAACCGAAGAACAGAAGCTGTTCAATTTCTCGGAAATTTCAGTTTTTGTTCTCTTCTTGTTCTTGGAATCATTGGTAGTTCGACGAGGATGCTGATGCTGCTGCTGCTCTAGCGACTGGAAAGGGAAAAGTGGATTCTGAAGGAGGGAAGTAGCATTCGTGAAGATGGCTCTACGCAAGGGTTCTAAGGTTTGGGTGGAGGATAAGGAGTTGGCTTGGGTGTCAGCTGAAGTGAGCGAATTTGTCGGTAAACATGTTCAAATTGTCACTCAGTATGGGAAAAAGGTGAAGTTTTGGATTACTTTTATTTTTCTGTGAATTGGTGTAGAGTTTGGTTGGAATTTGAGGAAAATTGGTTTGTTTCATCACTAATTCATGTAGGTTTTGGCATTGCCGGAGAAACTGCATCCTAGGGATGCAGAGGCGGACCATGGTGGGGTGGATGATATGACTAAATTGACGTACTTGAATGAGCCTGGCGTGCTTGATAATCTCCAGAGGCGTTATGCGCTTAATGAAATTTATGTGAGTTTTGATACTCTCATGTGTTGTCATCTGTAAATGTGGTATATAGCTGAACTCATTTGAACCAAAAAGCTCTGAACTTTGAAGTTGAAGGTAGTCAGAGTGACATTTTTGTTTTCTGGAGGAATGCTGATTGTAGTTGCTGAATTAGTCGTTATGCTCTTAAAATTTTGAGTAGAGCTCATTTTGGTTTTTCTGTATTGAATTTCTGCCCTGCACCTACTTTTGAAATAGGGAATTGACTATAGAAGAGTCAACAGCCGTGGTAACTGAAACAACAGGCCTTAAATGGATGGGGATTTCTGTTATAGTTTTCTCGAGGTGTGTGTTGTCGTCCCACGTGTCTGTAAAATTTACGGCCGAGTTAGTTTATGACTTATTTTTGTTAAGCTATTTAATGCAGACAATGATAGCTTATGTTTGGGCCCTTTGGTTAATTGGAATTTTCCGGTAAACTACAATGACGTAATGGATTTGCAATGTTATTGCCAAATATGTTCATTCTGTGCAAACATTTGCTCAGTGAATATTTTGCGTGTACTTGAGATGTTGGTGATATGTCAGCCCATGCATATTTATAGCCTCTGGCTATTGGATGGCTTATATTGACATTTATAGTTGATTCATTAGCATGTTCAGGAATCAATGAGTAAAAAGAAGAGTTTTTGATAAATCAACCTATAATGATTAGAAAAATGTAATAATACTTTTCCATTTGAAGGTATTAGGATGCAAATCACGAGTTAAGGGTTTATTGGAGTACAATGTCAGTAGACTTTTTAAGGAGAGAGCTTGGGGTTTATTTTACATTTATTTCACCCCTGGTGTTAATACTATTCCAATTGGATCACCAGTTGACCCCTGGAAAGTTCACTTCAACCAAGTTTCTCAGGTTGGAAAGCAAAAAGTTATTAACATGATCATAATGCCACCAACCTGTTTTAGAACTGCCACTTTGTATGACTGTATGTTACTCAAAGCTGTGTTTATTTCAGCTCACATTATAGAGGAAAGGACTAAGTTTTGCAAACTTAAAGTGTAGTTGGTGTTTGATTAGGGTTGTGAGCCCTTGGGCCAAACATCTACATCTACAAAATCAAAATGGAAATAAAATATTGGTGACTAGGCATCTTTGTTGTCCCTATGTGTGGTGGATGCTAATCGTTAAAGTTTCTTTTTGGGTTCTGAATGATGTCACTTCCTTTGTCTCAAAGAAAACAGAAAATTAAATGGACCAATCTTTTTGCATTTGAAAGCCTATAAGAAAGAGAAATAATCAACATTAAGTTCTCTTTGCCCTCGAAAGGCTATATCAGTATGGAAGATTGTGAAAAGGCCAGCCCGGTGCATAGAATCTTCCACGTGTGGGATCTGGGAAGGGCTTTTCTAGTAACCGCCGATGTACCCAGCCTTACCTTAAATTTCTATAAGAGGCTGTTTTTGCGGCTTGAACCCATGACATCAGGTCACATGGCAGCTGTTTTTGCGGCTTGAACCCTTTAGTATGAAAATAATAATGTGGCAATAAAGGAAGGTGGTGCGCTATGTCATGCGCAGGATCACTATACAACTGAAACAGTGTTTCAAATAACTAGAATGCATGCAGGCCATCAATGGGTGCTCCTCACGAAAGCTTAGACAATCTTTTTCTCTCATTATATCAACAAAAATGAAAACCCCAATTCATTCTCGATTGTTTTTGTGCATTTTCCCTTCAAAGTGTCTGTTTAAGCTTCCTTGTTTTGTTCTTTTCAAGTGTGGAACAGATTTATTTGTACATTGGAGTTTTGTTCCCTTGGTTGGAATGCACATGTTTTTGTTGTCCAGATTACAGTATCATTTCTAAAAGAAGTTTTATCTTGTAAGATTTTTGATAATTTTTTCCTAGAACATTTGTACTTTACATGTTTCCTCTGCAGCTGCCATTTTGTAACCTCCTAACTAATTTTTCCCTTGTCATGTTGCAAGGACATTTTCATAAACTTGTGATGTTGATATTTCTTAAATGCATTGTTAAACAATGCTTCTTGCTTGTGGGTAACTTTATGTTCTTTGCCTAGACATACACTGGAAGCATCCTCATTGCTGTCAATCCGTTTACAAAGCTTCCTCATCTTTATAACCTACACATGATGGAGCAGTATAAAGGGGCTACATTTGGTGAGCTAAGTCCTCATGTATTTGCTGTGGCTGACGCGTCTTACAGGTTGGTGAATTTTGACTGGGTATCTTGTGGTTGTTAGCATCAAGTATGCTTGCTATTGAGTTGACATGCTTCCTGTCTTTCTCTTTTTGGCCAGAGCAATGATGAGTGAGGGTAGAAGCCAGTCTATATTAGTCAGTGGTGAAAGTGGTGCTGGCAAAACTGAGACAACAAAACTAATCATGCAGTATCTTACTTATGTTGGTGGTCGTGCAGCTAGTGATGACAGAACAGTTGAACAGCAAGTTCTTGAGGCAAGTGTTGAAAATTTCTGCAGAGATGGAAGCAATTTTTTAATAATATTTTTAAATGAAAATTTGTTTTCCTTTAGTCTAAAGTCAAATTTCTAAGTAGAGAAGAGAATGATTAAAGGAAGAAGCCTAAAAAGGGATGTCCTGGTTCTTTTTGTTTCTGATGAAATCTTCTCTTATTTTCTGTTTGTGATGAAAACTTTGGATATGACTCTTCAGTAGCATCCTGCTTGAACTATTTTTTCTCTTATAGTTTCTTTCTGGTCATGCAGTCAAATCCTTTGTTGGAGGCATTTGGTAATGCCCGGACGGTCAGAAATGATAATTCAAGGTCTGTCAAGTTTCTTTCTTTTGTTGTGATTACTTCTATTTGTCCGGATGGCAGAGCATGGCTGATCTTTTCTGCCTACCAAATTTTTTACTCGCCTCTTGAGTTCTGACTTGAATATATGATTTATGTTGATGGCGGGATATAATCCATAGCCAATCCACATAGTGGGTTTAAAGACTTGGTTTGTTGTTATTGTTGTTGTATTCTCTTATTCAGAAATTGAATTTTAACTGACTGCTTCTTCGGAAAAATGCATGACCTGCTCAAATGTCTTTAGAGGCATTTATTTCTTGGATTGCAATTCTGCAATTTCTTTTACCTTGGTTGCATCATTTTTGTGTTCCAAGTGATAAATCTATCAACTAGATTTTCCTTCTTGTTTTTTCTTTATTCACTTAGTTGAGTGCATTGATTTCCATGTGAAATATTATCTAGTTATTTTTTCCATGCTCTATGTTATGTAGATTCTGCATAAGCAATATTATACTGAGAAGCTCTCTGCTAGTCTCATATGCCTTAGGATGTTTTTAATCATTTAGGAAATAGATATTGCCTTGTCGTTCTTACTTGTGCTATTGTGTTGAACCTCCTGCTCTTTCCTTTCTACCATCTGTGTCAGGGGAGTGATGCTCAGTACTTATTTTGCTTATTCACTGCAGTCGCTTTGGGAAGTTTGTTGAGATACAGTTTGATGCCAGTGGGAGAATATCTGGTGCTGCAATAAGAACTTACCTTTTGGAGCGATCTCGCGTTGTTCAAATAACAGATCCTGAAAGAAATTACCACTGCTTCTACCAGCTGTGCGCTTCTGGATTGGTACTCCGTTTATGCATCCATCTTTGTGTGCAAGCATACTCGATGAGCAGATTTCTTTTTCACTCTGTTGTAAAAATCACTCATTTGATATAGCTTATGATTTTCTTTTGAACAACTGATGCGCACTCTGTTAATTTCTGTTATTACAATGGTACAAATGTTGGTTTCCTGTACTGGCGATACAGGCATGTCATGCTTTTTTTTTTAGAAAATAGTGATGTCATAAGTGTGTCTTAGGCAATATGTTGGACTAGTCTTGCATAAATTTTGTGTTTAAAGAATAACATGGGGAAAAAATTTGGTGGTAAATGGTAGTTGGGAGTTGTTTGCTCAGACTTTTCTAGTTTGATGCCGAAAGCTTATAAAGTTTCTTTAGCATTGTCTTGGTACTGTGCTTACTTTCAAGATATATTTCTGGATAACTAAGTCCTTTTGATTTTCTCATTAATGCAATTATTTTATTACTTCTTTGAATGCTGGTGTAATTGCTTTATATGCAGTTGAAATGGAATCTTCATGTGATTTAGGTATAGTTGGATATCTTCTATGAAACTTATTTATGACTTCTTTCATGCTTATGATTGTAATTCTTATTCAGCTGCAGATTGCAACGTGAGTATCCCTTACATTATTGATATATAATTTCTGGAGAATGATGTAGATTTGGGGTTGTGCAGACGTTATGAATTCTTGTTGTCTATTTGGTTATCTTCTTGCGTTTTCTAGTTTTTATGGTAGTAGGCCTTCTGTATGTAGGGTGCTATTTGGTCTTTATGATACTATTTTTATTTGCAGGATGCAGAAAAGTACAAACTTGGCCATCCAAGTACCTTTCACTACCTGAACCAGAGTAAGGTTTACGAGTTAGATGGGGTAAGCAATGCTGAAGAATACTTGAAAACAAGAAGGGCTATGGACATTGTGGGCATTTGCTCTGAGGAACAGGTATCGTAGTTGACACTGGACTTGTTTGTATGGTTTTCACATATTTTATGCTATCACCGGAGTAATGCGTACTTCCCCCAGGAAGCAATATTTAGGACATTGGCAGCAATACTGCATCTGGGAAATGTAGATTTTTCTCCTGGAAAAGAGCACGATTCATCGGTCATAAAAGATCAAAAGTCGAACTTCCATTTAGAGATGGCTTCAGATCTTCTCATGTAAGGAACATTACTCTAATATAGTCTATTTGTTGCTACTTTTCCTTTTCTCTTTGCAAATTAAATTTTCTTGATTTCTTGTTGATCTTCTCTGCTCCGTATCATACAGACTTGAGATGACTATTGAACCACTCAAGAGAATCTGTTCTTTCGTGAATACCTAAACTAAACTTTTTAACCTTTATAGCTGGATAGTTAACTAGGATCTTTTTGATTGTTGAATAAAGAAATTTTCATTCAGTTTTCTCATGTAGCATCACTAATTTCTTTTATTGCTTTTGAGTTGGCTTGTATTGATGCACAGAATAGTGGAATGGGATAGTCAAATTTCAAAGCTATAGACACCAATGATGTTCTGGTATTTGATTTGTTTATAGGTTGCCTTGGTCTTGGTGTATTTCTAGAATGTTAGCATTTGCTACATTGTGTTTTCTGGAGCCACATCTTTAGTTACTTTTTATCCTTCCCTCTGGCCTGTAGGAAATTTACTTCTTTTTCCGCACCACTACTGAATTGAAATTTTTTGTACTGTACATGATCATCTATAGCAGATAGGTCTAAGTTTACTTTTGGCTGCTTATAATCTGGATTGCTATCTTTGTTCAGGTGTGATGTTAACCTTTTGGTAGCGACCCTTTGCACAAAATCAATCCAAACACTTGAAGGGGCCATTGTGATAGCTCTTGATTGCAATGCTGCTGTAGCGGGTCGGGATGCTTTGGCAAAGACTCTCTACGCACGGCTATTTGACTGGTCTGCTGACTTTTACTGCTTTGTCTTTCAAACAAATTATTGTTCTTCTGTTGATCTGCGTAATTTGGAATTGCATTCCTTAAGGTTCCTATTTTCCTTCTAGGCTTGTTGAGAAGATCAATCGATCTGTTGGGCAAGATCAGAATTCAAGGATAAAGATAGGAGTTCTGGACATATATGGTTTTGAGTGCTTTAAGCATAACAGGTTCAGATGTTTTGATCTCTCTGTTTCATCCTTATTTGAACATTTGAAGAAGACAGATGAGCAATACTTGACTCAACTAGCAAAACTGTTTCCTTTTTGTAGTAAGGAAAGCTTGTTAGTATAACATAGAAAGCATAGTTAGGTGCATAACATGGTATATCTGTGTTAATCTTCAAGCATGTCTAACTGTGTTTGGAAACGTTTCTTTTGGGGAATTTTGCAGGCAAATGTAATGATTTTGGTGGACATATTTGTACCAGAATATTGCTTTGGAGGGTGAACAAAAAAATATGTTAGGGAATTTCAAAATAATGCAGGGAGAAATTTGGTGGGAATTTAGTGTTTGAATTTGGTTTTAGATGGAGAAAATGTTGTCTGGTTGTTCGTTTGTTTTTTTACCCTTGTAAAAGCTCACATTCCTTGGGAGCCCATTGCGGTTAGTTGGTAGGGACAATGACCTGGATATTAGAGGTATTAGGTCAGCTCCCCAAAATGACTTTGGCAGTAGTTAGTCAAAATAGTACTGTTCATAGGCATTTAGTTGTCTTTTGCTGCTTCAATATTTTCACTATGCTTCGAGTGGGTATTCATTTTTTTTTCTAATCTGAGGTTCCCTTGGGTGCAATTGACGCTCTTCTGAATATTCATTATATAGTACAGTTTTCAGTTTCTTTTTCACAAGACATCTTAGGCTCCATTATTTTGGTGACTCATTTGGGATATTTTAGTTTTAGAGAAGGAATATTTGTATGGAAGGAATTTCTTTTGGGGATTTGTGTAGGAAAGAGAAGAAAAAGTGTAATGATTATGTTATTTTTTGAATTTATGTGAGTGGGGATTTAGAGGAAAATTTAAAATTTGAATTTTGAATTGAGTAAAAAATGAGGTTGTTTCTGTGTAAAATTTTGGAGAAAAGAGTTATGATTTTCCTGGAATGGAACGGAAAAGAACAGAGTCTCAGTTATAAGTTCTCTCCATTCATGTTATCTATTTGTTTAATCTGAATAAAAATTGAATATGTTACCTTGAAGTTGTATGATCATGACTGACGGTTTCATTTTGAACTTCATTTTGCAGTTTTGAGCAATTTTGCATCAACTTTGCAAATGAAAAGCTTCAGCAACATTTTAATGAGGTGTGAAATAAGTTCATACCAGAATAAATTTAAACTATTGATTATTTATTCTTTTTGTTTTGCCTTATGGTTTTTTCATCTTCTTATCACACGCATTGGATTTTCCAGCATGTGTTCAAGATGGAACAGGAGGAGTATCGCAGAGAAGAAATAAATTGGAGTTACATTGAATTTATTGACAACCAGGATGTCTTGGATTTGATTGAGAAGGTTTCTTTTAGTTCTGTGTAACTACATGATTAAGCTTAGATTGTTTACTGAAGAGATGGTGTGATGGAATTTTCTTGTTGAGTATGGCTTGGATCTCCTCAGTAATGGAGTTATTCTAAATTAATTCTTACTTGGAAGGATTTCTGGATATATTTTTACATTACTTGCATGGTACTATGCAACATTTTTCATTATATGGTTGATGATTTTAACCATGGGTGAGTAGCAGCTGTGCTATATTCTGTATGAACTTTAATCGAATTTTTGGTTCTTTCTTTGTTTTGCTTCATGTGAATTTTACATTATTAGCAGCATTAGCCACTGGATGCTGTTCTTTTTTAGTCCTGGTTTCTGAATCATCATTATGATGGAGCCATAATCTTATTTTACATTTTTTTTCTTCAACTGTTCACTCTTGTTCTTGTCTTGCTAAGATTTTTGTTTTATAAAAAGTTTAAAAAGAGTGAAAACTGAGAGGGGGAATGGGAGAACTGAGGGTGAAAAGAAGTTGTAATTGTATTCCTGTCAGTTCAACTATTTTTGACTTAAATATCTTTAATAGTCAGTAAGTACGGCTGTTAAACTGATTGTGTAGAAGTTTGTGATACGTTTCACTCTCTCTACCTTAACTTGATGTGCTTTCACCTCAGGATGGTGAATCATATTTACTTTTAAGGGACAATTTAGAAGATATGTCTTTAGAATAGAAGAGGTTGTTTTAGAAATTGTACTTTAGTTTTCGCTGGTGTTCTCGATACATTTCTTCTGCAATTAGTTATCCTTTTGATCATAGCGTTTTTATCTGGTTTGCAGAAACCCATTGGGATTATTGCACTTCTGGATGAAGCTTGGTATAATATATCTTCTTATCTGTCAATTGGAGCATTTTGGGAACTTATATCTGTTGTATATCCTCATCTTAATTTTCTTACCTTTGCAGCATGTTCCCCAAATCAACTCATGCTACATTTTCAAACAAATTATTCCAGAATTTCCGTAGCCATCCACGGTTGGGGAAGGCCAAATTTTCTGAAACAGATTTCACTATTTCACACTATGCTGGCAAGGCATGTTTAAGTCTTAGAGGGGTGCTTAAAGTTTATTGAGCTTTATTATATGTTGTAAATTGACATTGTTTTTTTAATGCATGTTCTTTCTATAGGTCACATATCAGACACAGACATTCTTAGATAAGAATCGTGATTATGTAGTGGTTGAGCACTGCAATCTCTTATCTTCCTCAAAATGCTCATTCATCTCTGGTCTCTTTCCTGCACTTCCAGAAGAGTTTTCCAGATCATCCTATAAATTTTCTTCAGTGGCTTTACGATTTAAGGTATGAATATTTCTCATTTGTGAAGACTGAAAACTGTGTTTTTAAGGTTACTATATCAATATGGCAAAGGTTGGGGCACACATGTAGTTGTTGGAACTAGATTTTGGGTCACACAAGATAGCTTCAGTTCAAGCCTTCACTAACGGAAATGGACTTTTAAGAAGGCTGCTGATTGAAAACTGGCATCTTTTCCTGTTCAACCTTTAAGAGCTCTATTCAAATGAGTTCTACTAAGACTACTACATTTTATGCGTCGTTCAGTAGTTACTGAGAAAGATTAGGATTGGCTGTGAAGGGTTTGTTGGGGGAACTTATTGTTTGGATTTGTTCAAAGGTCTCGTAAAATGTAATCAGATTACCACCGTTGCTTATTTTTTGGTTGAGCATTAACTACATGCATCATTCTGTAGTGTCCTGTATTTTCTTTTCTGTCTTTCATGATTTTCAGAAACAAACTGTTTTTGTCTTTGTTTAGAAGTGTAGCTCATATTCATTTTTGCTTGTAGCAACAACTTCAATCTCTTATGGAGACCCTCAGCTCAACAGAGCCTCATTATGTTCGCTGTGTGAAGCCAAATTCATTAAATCGGCCGCAGAAGTTTGAGAATCAAAGCATATTACACCAGTTACGCTGTGGGGTCAGTCTTAAAAGTTTTAGCTCTGTGAATTTGAAATTGCATACCAGTAACTGTCTGAACTATTTGATTTTCAAGGTTATTTAGCTGCTTCTGTGGATTGGGTTCTGAGGTTTATTGAACAATTTTTATTGTTCCATCATTCCTGGTTGGTGGTTATTAAGTCTGAAAACGAGAATTACCTTTGTTTGATATCCTGTTTTGTGGTTCCTTTCTGGCAATATCAGTTAGCAATTCCATCTGTATCAAATGCATTGCTTGTTGGATAACATGTAATGGAAAGTTGATGATATTTTACGCTGAGAGATGCATTACAAATCTGATAGAAAGCCATGGCCATTTGAGATAATACAAATGTTACACCAACTACACCCTACCATGTGCTTCACATGGTCTTTAACTAGGAGAGGCCATTTTCATACCACAAAATGGCCAAACTACATGTACGCTTACCTTTTTATGGTCGTGGTTTTCTATTTATCAACTAAATTATCAGTAACCAGTTTTTTATTGGTCGCAAGTGAAATTCCTGGATGTCGTATTTTTCTCAATGATAAAGTCAGTTTCTTTTTCTTTTTTCCTCATTTTTTTTGTTGTTGTTGGTGGGAATGGGGGGTTATACCTCGGCGCAGGAAGATTTACCAACTTGTCATAATAGAATATCGTTGGTTTTGGTGGTCTTAGATATGTGTATTGCTGTTGCAGGGTGTTTTGGAAGCTGTTCGCATAAGTTTGGCAGGTTATCCCACTCGGAAGACCTATCCTGAATTTGTAGATCGATTTGGCATTATTGCGATGGATATTATGGATGGACGGTGAGTTAGTAAAGTTTTCGGCATGTCCTAATAATCAATATTCTTCTCTTGTTATCTGTGATCTTATATGCATCTCATTCTACACTTTCATAGGCTTTTATGAGTTTCTTTTATAATTCTCTTTGGGTCGGTTGGACTTCCCACCTACTCAGAGTTGTCATTGTTTGGTCAATGTATGAAGCTTAATGCAATTCCATTCCCTTTTGTGTCGACTTCTTAAATGTTCTTGGATCATTATAAAAATCTTCAGTTAGTACTTTCCTCCTCCCCTCTCCACGCCCTCCCTTTCTCCTTTACTTTTCTCAATTGTATATGTACTGGTTATTTGGCCTCATGTTCCTTAAGTAATGAGATGTGTTACTCTGGTTTGGCTTCTTAATTCTAATGTCTTATTCTGATGTTTGGCAAGTTTTTGTTGGATTCATATTTTGCTTTTGGTATGTACTTACAGTTATGATGAAAAAATTATGACTGAGAAAATACTGCAGAGGCTAAATCTGGGGAACTTCCAGGTTTGCTTTGACTTACTCAATTGAGTTCTATTTGTACTTGTCGGTTGCCTGATTATTGGGAACTTAATGCTATAAATTTGGCTGGCATGTTTGATGAATTTTTAGGGTTGTGAATTGTTGTGTGCCTTATTGAGTATGTTAAATTTTTTTTGCAGTTGGGAAAAACAAAAGTTTTTCTTCGGGCTGGTCAGATTGGTGTCCTGGATTCACGTCGTGCAGAGGTTTTAGATTCTGCTGCCAAGCGTGTTCAGGATAGACTGCGGACATTTATTGCACGAAGGGATTTTGTCTCGTGCAAGGCTGTTGCAATTTCCTTACAAGCATGCTGTAGAGGTTATTTCTTCTTTTTATGAAAAAAAAAAAAAGCTAAAAGCTTCTATAAACTTCCTTTTTTTCCTTTTATTATCTTGTTGGAAAGATAATATCACTTAGATGCTGAAACAATCTTAGTTCTGTTGAATATTGTTGTATATTTTATCATTAAATTTCTTAACTAAGCCTAAAATAGATTTGTTATTCAAGCATAACCATATTTATCTTGCTTATGATAATAAATGGTGGATTGCACAGAGCAATTGAATGTGCACTGTTACTGGATGGAAATAAATGGGATTCATGTTTCTTGATGATAAAGGGGATTGCAAATAGTTGTTTAAAGATAAAGTTGGAAACATTGAAACAGTGTAGATCTATCAAATTAGTTATTAACCTTTTGGAGATTTTGAGGAACGCTATGGCAAGATAGAACATAATGGTGAGACATGATCTGTATATTTTAGCCCACATAGTAGAACAAAGGGTTAATTGCATTAACCTCCCTTGAGGGTTGAAAGAATTGCCAATACCCTCTTGAGGTTTGTGAATATTACCAATACCCCTTAGGTATTGATAATAATTAGAAACCGTGGGTGGTGGGGAGGGGAGGGGCATTGGTAATTTTCTGAAACCTCAGGGAGGTAAATGTAATTAACTCTAGAATATAAATGTTACTGCAGTAGTTCTTGTAACCTGTGAGAGATAATGAGGAACACTAGGGGCAAATATTTATCCCCTTTATGTACTCTAATATAGACAGATAATTGGTGCATTTGTCATCCAGATAATTGAAAAAGCCAATAAATATCCATTGAATTACAGGATTGTGGCTACTGAAAAGTTGAATATTTCTTTTGGAAGTGATTGTATAAAGTTAAATATGTATTAGTTCTAACAAGGGGAGCCTTGGCTTAGTGGTAAAAGCTGTTTCCATGTAACTTGAGGTCACGGGTTCGAGGCAAGGAAATAGATTTTTATAGAAACATCGGGTATGGTAGTAGTGCACATTACTGCCTTAATGGGCGGGCCTTTTTCTGGTCCACGCTCGTGTGGGACCTTCTATGCCCTTGGTTGCGCCTTTTTGGGTTATGTTCTAAAAAAGACCTATACTTCCTACGTTCATCACTGCCAGCATAATTTCCGATGCTTGTGCCAATAATCATCTCTTTGTTGCAAATATTAATGGCCCAATTTGTTATGTTCTTCTGATTAAATACTAGCCTGTATACAGTTTGGTAACAAATTTAAACTGACGTAGATGAAGGACATTGAAAATAGTATGTAAGGTAGGAAAGAAAGAACAGGGAATAGAAAATGAGGGAAGAGAACTTGTGGAAAAGTGACATTAGTGTGACTATTATATGGCTAATGTGGATGTTGGTTTTCTCAGTATGCATATATTCTCCATCTTCCGTTTTGTTGTTGCTTTTGATCCTAAGAAGCAGCAGTTCATATGGTTTTCATAATGTACAGGATACCTTGCTCGCAAGCTATATGCTTCAATAAGAGAGAAAACAGCTGCAATTCTTATTCAGAAATATGTTCGAAGATGGCAGTGTAGGCATGCCTATGTGCAACTTTACACGTCAATTGTACTTGTGCAATCTTGCATTCGTGGTTTCTCTGCACGGCAAAAGTTTTTGTACTGGAAGGAACACATAGCTGCCACTTTAATTCAGGTGAGCAGTTTGGATTGCATTTTGTTCTTTTATGGGCATTCTTTTTCATGTTACCCTCCCATTCCTAGTTAGATTGCGTTGCTGATAATTTTTTTATTCGTTTGCTAGATGCAGAACTATTCTAGAATTGCATTGTTTTGTCACTATCTCCCCTTATGCTTAACTTATCTTTGTCACATCATAGGCTTGTTGGCGAATGTATAAGATGCGGTATGCTTATCGTAATCGTCAATCTAAGGCTATTGCGATACAATGCCTTTGGAGGCAGAAACTGGCTAAGAGAGAATTCAGGAAGCTTAAACAGGTAAGCAATATGTGATAGATGCCTTTCTTTTTCTTTTATTTTTTGGAGAGAGAGACACACACATAGACCTGGGATTTCCAGTACTTTGCCAGTCCTATATGCTTTATCATCAGTTGCTTGACTTGGATTTTATTTAGGAATAAGTTTTCCATTTATCTGTTTCAGAGAATCACTATTTAATGATTTTTTTTTTTCTCTCACCGTGTACAGGAGGCTAATGAAGCTGGTGCCTTGCGTGTAGCAAAGAGTAAGCTGGAGAAACAGTTGGAAGATCTCACATGGCGGTTGCACTTGGAAAAGAAATTACGCGTAATACTTTTTTATTTATCTTGTTTAATTTTTTTCAAATTCCATTGCCTAGTGCCACCTTGGTTGGTGGAAAGTAGTTGTTTGAAAGAACCATTTCTCTGATTTACATACCTTGGGTAATTGTTGGCCTTGGAGCTGTAAATGGACCAAGTAGCTTGCGAGCTGCTCAGTCAAAACTTGACTCGAACAAATGACTGAGTTTGAGCCGAGCTCAAAGCCGGGGTGATTTAGTATCGAGGCGAGTTCAAGCCTCTTCAGTACTGGCTTGTCTAGCCAGGTTGCATAATATATATTTATTTATATTAAATATATTATGTATGTTTATATGTTTTATATCTTTCCAGTTTATTACGCATTAATTACTTTGACTTCCCTAAACGTTTAAAGTTCCAACTTTACTTTTGCAAAACCGCTTGTAGCCTTAATAATCGTCTCATTCGTCTCTTTCCTCCTCCATCTGTCTCCTTCGTCTCTCTTCTACTCCATCTTCACGTCTTCTCCATCTTCTACTCCATTATCCAATTCACCAATACTAAAACTCACTAATTCTTTTAGATTTCTAACCACAAGTTATTATGATTTAATCCTAAAGTCTCAGTGATGGTTTAGGGTTCTATAGAGCGGTTCTCTCCTTACTTCAATTGAAAACTCTGTGGAATATCCCCCTTTCTGCGGTGATTCATGTTATTGGCCTTTTAATGTGATGCACTTAGAGCAGGTATGCCTGCATTATTATGTAGGCGGCACTAATATTTATGCAAGGGGGTGGTTTTTCTTTCCCCCTCTTTATGAAGGTTATTTGTCGGCATTTTTTGCTCCTGAATATTTTGTCTACTTCTTCCCTTCTTATTTTCATGATATAAAAAAAAGTTCTGGGTAAGGAAAAGGTTACCCTTTAATCTGTGACTTAAATGAACTGGATAGTACTTTCTTGGTTCATTTGAAATTGCTATCTCATGGTTTCATTTGTTCAATAATATCATTATGTTTGAATGGAGACAGATTGGTTTGGAATTTTGGCTTAAAGAATGATGTGCAGTCTTTTTTATGCCTAACTTTCAAGCTTCAAACAAAAATTCTTCTGACCAATTTTCTACTTCAATGTTGGTCAAAGTTACCAACTTGTTTCTATGTTTAATCCAAATTTCTTATTCCAGGATGTAATACTCCTTGGCACTTCCATAGTTGAATTCTTTTTCTTTCTTGTTTGGCTTAGGAAGATTGAACTTTTATTTTAGAATTACAGATTTAATCGTAATAAAGTTGAGCATGAGCTAGGTGTAAATAGTAGAGCATTTCATGTTTTGTTCGAGCAGAACTCAAGCTCGGCTCGGTTCGTTTACAGACCTAGTGGGCCTTGCATATCACCTTTGTGGAGGCTAGTTTTGTTGAAAGGCTCATACATCAAAGGGAAAATTGCATATTCTGTGAAATTTTTTTAGTTTTGGTGCCCAGTTGGCTTCGATCTATTAATTTAAATTAGCCTTCCTTGCCCCACCTTAGAAAAGGTGCACACAGAAATTAAAAATCTCCTCTTGTCATTGTAAATCTGTTGCTTGATATATTTCTAGTTTGATATACGTCTTGTATATATTTTGGGAAAAAAAAAAAAGATTGTCTCAAGTTGCATTGTCCCTTTTCAGAAGTTTACTGCTTAAAATAATCTGCATTCTGTGTTCATTTTATATCATGAGGACATATCCAAAACTCTTATATTGACACAATTGAGGTTTGGATTTAATTATTTATCTGAGAGAAATTTAACCCTTTTGCCTACACATAAAGATGATCTCGCCAATTTCAGGTGTCCCACGAAGAGTCTAAGATGGTGGATGTTTCAAAACTTCATAAGACTGTTGAATCATTAAGCCTTGAGTTAGATGCTGCTAAACTCGCTAAACTCAATGAGTTTAACAAGAACGCAGTGCTTCAGAAGCAACTAGAATTGTCACTGAAGGAGAAATCGGCTTTAGAAAGAGAAGTTGCGGCTTTGTCTGAATTGAGGAATGAAAATACGTTTTTGAAGGTAAAGTTCAAATCATAATCTTATAGTATTGCATTAAATTGAGCAGATTGCCATGAACTGCTATGGTTGGTAGGTATACTATTTTACATCGTAAACTACCTGGAATTGGTGCATGGTGTCTTTTATGAGCTGTTTTCCCCATCTTCAATCAAAATTTTGGTTCGGATGATGCTTGTCTGGCATCAATTATTCTGAGTTCTGCCAATCTTGGATCTATTTTATATGAAGCGACTTAAAGCTGTCCTTTTTTGCTACAGACTCTGAAGTTGATCTTAAAAAGGTAGTTCAAGAAATTACTGATCTGCATTGATGGCCAGTTCTTCTGTTAAACTTTGACCACATTTGGGAAAAGAGGGGCTAGTTTGGAAACTTTTTGTTCTTCATGTGGGGTACTTGAGTATATTCACCTGTTTGGGTTTTGGTGCATCTATTTGCTCTAAATTTACTAGAGGTCTTCTTAAATACTAGCGAGCTTGTGCATGATTAAGACTAATAATGAATTTTTTCATTTCTTTATTGTAAGTTAGCAAAGTTGATGCATTCATGGTGTATATTTTATCTGCCAGAATTCTTTAACCTCTTTGGAGGAGAGGAACTCAGCCCTTGAACTTGAGCTTGCAAGTGCTAAACAAGAATCAATTGATACTGTTAAAAAGTTGAAGGAGGTTGAGCTCATGTGTTCAAAACTTCAGCAGAATCTAAAAAGGTACTTTTCTCGTTTTGAGAATTTCTATATTGAATTGCGGGTATAGAAATGATAGGATCGTAGTATACCTGCAATGAAAAAGTCAGAAAAAATTGATAAAGTGTAGTTAAATGCGTGAAACCTTTGGTTCAAGGTGATCTTTGAATGATCTCTAAGAGAGAATCTAAGGTATGCATATATCATGGTAGTTTTTTTTAATAAAGATTTGAAAATTTGAATGTGAATTGATATAAGGTGGTTGCTGAAATGTAATTAGTTTGAATCATTTGATTGTAAGATTTAGTTGCACTCAGTTGGGACTGAACTCAATTATGTTTTCATTTTTCAGATGTTAATTTTGTTTCTTTTTTGAGGTCTTAAATTGTTGCTTTCTCTTTTAATCTGGTTTTGGGATTAGTTTGGAAGAAAAGCTATCAAATTTGGAGGATGAGAACCATGTTCTTCGACAAAAAGCAATTAGTGCAACTCCCAGGAACATTCGTGCGGGTTTCACCAAGCCTTTAATAGATGTAAGAGCCACCTATTCTGTAGTTTATATGTTTTATGAGAGCATAATATTGTTTTAGATTTGTGTTTGTATACTTTTCTGCTCAGTAAACTGTTTGGAAAATAGGATGACTTCACCTTGGTCAGATGTCCGAATAACTGATTTTTGCAATTTTATTGATGTTTATGATTACCGTATTCTCTTCTTTTCAGAGGTTTACAGGAGCACTTGCTCTTTCCTCAGCAGATCGGAAGTCTGCATTCGTAAGATTTGATCTGTCTGTTCCTCTGCTGAACTGTATCATAAACGTTATTTTCTTCACATATCTTACACTTATATGTTGTTTAACTTAGGAATCACCAACTCCTTCAAAAATTATAGCTCCTCTTGTGCAAGGTTTATCTGATTCTCGTCCCCCGAAATTAACAGTTGAGAGGCAACAGGTTTTCTTCTTTCCTTCCTCGAGATTTGTTAATTTCACATGTATATGTTATTGAAGTTGCTTAGCCCCTGTATGGTGTTAGAGTTGTGGTTCAAACCTTGGTTTGGTTTGGTTTTAAAAATATTAGAAGTGTATTGGATATGTAAAATTGTGTGATGGTAATGATGAAAAATTATTATAGAATACAAATTGACCATACAGGGATTTAATATTACGTGTGCAAACATTCCTTGATCTTTGATGGTGTAAATGCCTTAGTTTTTTATCTCACTATTTGACACAAATTGCTTCTGCAGGAGAACTATGAAATACTCTCACGTTGCATCAAAGAAAATTTGGGTTTTAAAGACGGAAAACCTGTGGCTGCCTGTGTCATCTACAGATGCCTCCTCCATTGGCATGCCTTTGAGTCTGAGAGAACTTCCATTTTCGATTCTATCATTGAGGGAATTAATGATGTTTTGAAGGTTACTTTCGCATTGGAACTCTTCATATCTCATATTCCCTGTTCTCATACAGTCTTTGTGAACATGTTAATCAGTATTTAAGAATCAGTAAGTTAGAAGTTTATGGGTAAATGGGTGGCACTTTTTTGGTACTGTGATTAATAACAGTTGCCGAGCAACATAATGTAGCTTTCAAGCAGTTTTTTTGGCTCTTAGTTGTAGCATAAGTTCAAATCAGGTAATACATGTTTTTCTCATCGGTGCAGGTTGGTGATGAGGATACAACCCTACCTTACTGGCTTTCAAATACATCAGCTCTTCTCTGCCTTCTACAAAAGAATTTGCGCTCCAATGGATATTTGAGTGCAACTTCTCATCGCTCTCCTAGTTTTTCTGGGGTTAATGGGACTGTTGGGCATGTAAGTGATTATTTGAAGGTGGCTTACTCATTTGTGGCTTTCTTATTGAGTACCAATTTTTGGTAAAGTATGAATTTTCATGCTATTGATGGCTAAGCATGTGGTTAAACAATAGTTGGCCATTTATACTAGTATTATAAATAGTACTGTAAAAAGGTTTATCTGACCTCCTAAATTGTGTTTCTTATCATGCGCTCTGCATGAGCATTTATTCTGTTCAATCTCTGCAAAAGGTGTTATTGATTGCTTCATTTGTCATTGTCTGAATCTATGCCCTTGCCTTTTGTTTTTGGTCTATAGTGGTTCCTTGTACGTTTCAGGTTTGACTTATGAGCGTTACCAGTGATCAACCACTTGGTTTTCTTATGTTATCTTTCAAGTCATATGTAAAAGGTTGAATCTTTGTGATTTTGCATGCTAATTACTTGAACGTAAAACTTCTGAGTATCACTTTTTCAGGCTGTGAAATCACCATTCAAGTATATTGGATTGGATGATGGTATATCATATATTGAAGCAAAATATCCTTCCATTTTGTTCAAGCAACAATTAACGGCCTGCGTTGAGAAGATTTTTGGTCTGATACGTGATAATCTGAAGAAAGAAATATCCCCACTTTTGGGTCAGTGTATTCAGGTTGGCTCCCTCTTGCTCTCACTGGGAAAAAAAAATAATTTTTGCTTGATGTTGTAAATTACATATTACAGAACACAATGGCAGCATGTGATCCATATAGCTAACCAGTCAAGTGGGAAAAAGGCTTATGTTTTTTTCCTCTTGTTTACGCACTGATATTATGTTGGAATAAATATTACCACCAAAAATAAATTTAGTTGTAAGGACTTATTTAATCTTCCTACTAATTGTTCTTGCATTCCTTGTAGATTAACTTCACCTATAAGTAAATTGTGCCTGAATTGTTTTGTCTTCTGGTGTAATTTGATTAAAAGAACCTTCTCTGTTTGAAATTTATTATGGTTCTTGATATAAACTTGTCTAAACTGTATATCTTTTGCATCAAATGTTGTCATGTTTCTGAAATTTGCACCATCAAGCTTACTTTTATCTTTTATTTGTCTATCTGCATATGGGATTCCTGGTTTAATTTGTGGTTACTCGAACAGGCACCAAAAAATCGAGTACATGGAGGTAAATCATCTCGATCACCAGGAGTCTCTCAACAGTCTTCCAGTCAGTGGGATAGTATCATCAAGTTCTTGGATTCCCTTATGAGCCGTCTTCAAGGAAATCATGTATGTTGGATATTTTATTAGTTTTATTCTGCTCTACTTTGTAGCTTTCTTGCATTATGGAACTGGTTTATTACGTACTGTGTTTTCTTCTGTTAATAACTCATTCGTGTTCTGAATGGATGACAGACTTGTGTTTTAACGGTGTTGTATACTGTGTGGAAGAAATTAATAGGTTCTTCGTTTTTCTTTTTTTAGGTTCTTTTTATATATAATTTGGTTCTGTTGTAAAGTCTGAGTAGGTTTCTATATTCAATATTGGCTGTAGAGTTCGTTCCCCCTATTGGGTTTATGTATTGAATTCCCACTCATTCTATCTGCAGGTGCCTTCATTTTTCATCCGCAAACTCATTACTCAAGTTTTCTCTTTTATTAATATATCACTATTCAACAGGTATTGATTTAATGTAGTTCAACCCACCTCCCCCTCTTCCCAAACCCAAAAAAATTAAAAATTAAGCTTATCAAAATATTTTTTCAGTCTCTTGCTTCGACGAGAATGCTGTACTTTCTCAAATGGAGAATATGTTAAATCTGGTCTTGCCGAACTAGAAAAGTGGATAGTGACAGCGACAGAGGAGGTGCTAAACTCTTCCCATGTACCTTTTTTTTTTTTTTTTTTTTGTCCTTTTCTTTTAACAAAAATTAATCTCTTAACCATTACTTTGAAATATAGTTTGCAGGAACCTCTTGGCATGAGTTAAATTACATCAGACAAGCTGTTGGGTTTCTGGTATGAGGTGGCATTAATGCTGGATTTATGAATTGTCCCAAGCAAATATATACTTCTTTAACCTTTGACTTGTATTTTTAGGTGATACATCAGAAGAGAAAAAAGTCTCTGGAGGAGATAAGGCAGGATCTTTGCCCGGTAAGACCACCTATAATATTGCCATGACTACCCTACCCTGATCCTGGTTATGACTGCCCTCCCATCCTCATTCATGACCTTGGACTTGTGTTTTTTGGTCAGGCATTAACCGTCAGGCAAATCTACCGTATAAGTACTATGTACTGGGATGACAAGTATGGGACTCAGAGTGTGTCGAACGAGGTAAGCTTTGTTGCTTCATCTAACTAGGTATGTGAAATATGTGAGAGGTATGTGAAATATGGTTGTTTGCAGGTTGTTTCTCAAATGAGGGAGATTCTAAGTAAAGATTCACACAACTTGACTTCAAATTCATTCTTGTTGGATGATGATCTTAGGTCAGTTTTCTACCCTTCTGTTCCCTTTTATAGTTTGAAACTTTTGAATTAACGGAACTATGTGCTTTTGCTCTGTGGTATTCATGGCTTGAGTTACAGTCTACTGCGAACAACACATCAGTCACTTTTGCTTAATTTATTGGTTTAGCAATCAGATTTTCATCTTAACATAACTGCAGTGGTTGCATTCCTAGTGTTACTGAGCCTGACTTCCCCCAGGCTATGTTTTTATAGTTGATTTACTGCCAACGAAGAAAACTAGAAACTCGACATTTAGAGTAGCATTCTGAATCACTAACCATAGTTAATTTGCATTGGAAGTATTAAGTTCTTGGCCCTTGACGGTTCAAATCTACTGCTATAACTATTGTGACCTAAATTTATCATTATGTTCGCAACTTTCTTTCCATGTTAACAGTCTTTTTACTTTTGCAGCATTCCATTCTCGACGGATGATATCTACATGGCACTTCCATCAGTTGATCCTGCAGATGTGGATCTGCCGAAATTTTTGTCAGAGTACCCTTCCGCTCAGTTTCTGATCAAGAACAAAGTAAATGCCCTAGTTCACGGGGTATCCGGGGCGAGCTAATAATGCTTCCAACCTGAACACAAATAGCAGTTAGCCGGTGAAGTTCGTGATTCTGCTCTATTTATTTGCAGAAAAAGATGAATTTGTTTAGTTTTTTGGGATTAAAATGGTCAAATTTCCCCCCAGAATGCAAGATAGGTCATACTATAGTTGTTAGGAAGGAAGTAGGCGATTGTATATAAAATTAGCATCCTCTCAAATCGCTTTATTCTTTGTACATTGTACAGTGTTCATCTTTTGGGGTCTAGCTGGAGATGCAGTTTCTCTCTTTTAGGCATAGATTTGAGAGTTTCCAAGTAGAAAATGGATTTGTTATAGAATTGAAATATTTGAGCAAGCTGTAAGAATACAACACCAACTGCTACTTCTAAATTCTAGCTATACAATTACATGAGCTTGCATTCGTTTATTCATATCCTCCCTCCGTCTTAATGGAAGAGTCGTGACTCTTCCGTAGAGACAATGACAGAGGGAGTGTGTATATCAGTTAAAACTATGTATGACATCCATCCGTATCCGACTGGGTCGGAGTGGGAGCTGTACAAGCGGAGGCTGAAATTGATACGCAATGTTGTAGATCGGCGTAGGAGAGCGATCTCCACGCCGAAAGATTCTTTCTCGGTGACAAAGATGACGATGGTCCATTGGATTGAAAGTAGTCCCTGAATTGCGAGTGGATGCGCGCTCTGAGAACTGAAGATGGCGATCCTCCTGAAAGGGCGGTCAGGTAATGAGCCGGGGTGTTATCAGACTCGTTTTTACCTTTAACAGGGCTGCTGTTCATGGTGACTGCTAGAGCCAAGGTTGAACGGTTTGAGTTGTTAACCCGCTTGGAAACTCCGCCGCCATTGCTTCTGAGAAGGGAAGTTCTGCTCTTGTTGTCCAAAACAAGACTTGAAGAAGCAAGCAAGTTTCTTCTCCTTCTCATGTAAGCATTTTCTGGCTTTGCAATTCCTTTGATGGAGGAAGTTGAAGAAGAAGAAGAAGAAGCCTCTGCTAGACATGCAAATGACTTTGATTTGCCATTGTAAAAGCTTGAGATTCCCCTTCTGCACAATCCAAAGAAATGAACGATCCCATTAGAAAGAGACACGAGTTACAACTATTTATGAATTAGAAAGTACAACTTTAACGGACTAACGCCTTCTTCTCTTATCTTATGGGGCAAATGGTCATCAAAACTTCTTTCTTTCTACACTAGGGAATGGCATTTCCAAGATGATAATATCCAACTATGCACAACTATTAAAAGACCTTTTTCTTGCCTTAAACAGCTCAAAATAAACTAAATGCCCACTAGAGAGATAGCCTCAAGCCACATGACTTTATTCTTTTGCTTGTATTATCAAATATCCAATCCACTAAAAAAATCACCACAATTAAGTACTAAAAAATTCATATTCAAGATCAGATTTTTTTTTATTTTAAACTGCAATATCTGTGCTGGATCCAACTCACCAAAACGGCTACTACTACTGGTTTTCAGTGATGTTCTTCACGGATAATAAAACAACAAAATCAATTCTTGGTCTTCGTGGAGTACTAGGTTAATAATGCCCATGAGATTTCAAGATGTCGGTAGAAATCAAAGAAACCCAAATGAAAGAAAGAGGTAAAAACGAGATCCAAATACAAAATAACGAAACAAAACACATTGTAATTGGTATAAACAGAGACCCAGAAAAAAGAAAGGAAAAAAAAAAAAAACCTCATCGGCAGAACTTCCTCCAAAGCTTCCATGGCGTCCAAGGGACCTTTGTAAGGGCTTTGGACCTCATCAATGTCCCCACAATTCTCCTTTGACTTGCCCGAAACATCACTGTTCTTCCCTATAGAAGATGTGGCAGACGAAGAACTGCAAGTATTCCACCTCACAACCTTGGATTCTTCATTTTTCTTCACTAATTTCTCAACCAAAAATCTCTCATCTTTATCTTTATTATTATTATTCCCAATCTCTTCTGGATCGATCATGGATATGCATGACATCCCATGCACGTATCCACCCATGGATGTTCCTTTCGCAAGAACCATCAAGTTAAATTTCTCTAAATCTTCAAGAAAAAATCGGCAATAATGCAGCACCAATCGATCGATCCCACAAAAATTAACCCAGAAAGTAGTGAAAATAAAGGCACCCCACCAAGAAAAATTGGATCTTGCGGCTAAAAAAGTTGGGTTTTTACAGAGAAAATGGGAGGAAATGAGGTGGGCTGTTTAGATCTTTGACACACACAGAAGAGGAAGAAGGAGAAGCACCAAGAACAAGAGTAGACATGTTTTTATTGGGAAATGTTAAATTGTTAATCATTCATTAAGACAAAAGATTAAAGATAATAATGCTTGTTTTATCCTAAAACTAAAAAATAAATTTATTAATTGTAATAAAAAAGGAAAAGTGTCAGAAAATTGGATTGAATATGGATTGTTTATGAATGGAGAAAAAAGGTTTGAAATTAGTTAGGTCTTATCCTCACAATTCTCATTTCATTGGCTGTCCTTAACAATTGTCAGTACAAAAATTAACGTATGAACCATAATCAACAAAGTGGTTAAAGTCTTATCCTTAATTTACCTTGTTTTTGTTGGTCAACAAGCTTGATGAATTCATTCATGCTGTGCTTCACTAACAAACTTTCTCGATTGGCAACAAATCTTGATGGCAAATCTTACACATATTTGGGAAATTTTTGACAATGGAAGCTTCAACATTGATGTCTTAAAAGAGGCTAATTCATCTATAGATGTGTTGGCAAGGGAGGCGAGTACTCACCGGATTTCGATGATCTGCAGGCCAAGGAGGTATCGTTAGGCTAGATAAGCTATATATATAGTAAAAATGAAAGAGTGTCGTGAGTCAGTATATTAAAGTATTAATTGACATATGGATTTTACACATTCTGTTTACCGATGTAAGATTCATTATATCCCCTTCAACTTTTTCTTACCAATTTATTTTAATAGACGGTCACCATAGTTCTTCTATCCACTTAATCAGTTGTTTTATAAACCTAAACAAAGTTTTAATTTTAGAATGAAGTTAATATTACAATTAAGACTCTTTCATATTAAAATAAAAATGAGAATAATTACAGTAATATTCTTGGTGTGAAAATGAAAAGTAGTATCTTATCCATATGCAAATGATGCTGACTAGACGATTAGCTAAGTGATTAAAAGATAGTAGTTAAGATAAAATTAATGCTTAATTACGTAATTAACGTCAATAACAACCTATACGTGGAAATTAAGGTAAAAAACAACATAATCTATTCACTTATTTACAATTCCTTAATTAAATCGAAGCCAAATGTGACATGCCGACCAAACAAGCCCCCATAAGGAAGCAAACCAACAAAATGAAAACAACATAAACATTAATTTTTTTCAACAAGAAACACAGCAAAGCTCGTGTTGAAAATTATTTTGGGTTTTATTACTTAAATATTCTCAGCTTTAATTATGAGTCTTAATTACGTAACAAACACACATGTTTGACAAGTAATTTTCTTCTTCTGATTATTATTGGTTGCAAAAACTTGATTTGATGCTTCCGATGATCTAACGGTGTGTGTATCAAGTTAAACATCTAAAATAATGCAATTATGTATGATAACACGCGTATCGAGTTTAGATTCTTATTATGAGTTTAGCTGTTATTGTATTGCGTTTATAAGTTTAGTTAGTGAAATATAATGTATCAAGTATATTTGTTAATGTGTATTTTATCGAGTTTAATTTTTGATGTATCGTGTATCGAGTTTAACCGTTATCGCTTGTCTTTTTTGGTTTGTTTGGGAGGGGGTGGGGGTGGGGGTGGGGTTGGGGGTGTGTATGTTGGGGTGGGGGAAGAAAGATAAATGGTAAGGAAAGAGGCAGGAAAGATCAAAGGTGTATCAATTTGTCCATAACAATGATTAATGTGGGTTGGATTGCTCAGTGCTTATCCAACTATAATTAATTTAAATTTAATCACAAAATCAGTTGATTGAACCAATAATTACTTTTATTGTCAAATATTAGAGTAACATATCAATTATATTTATATGTTCATTTAAAGAGTTCGATTTAGAGAATATATATTTTTTCATGAGAGGGCAAAGTATAATATTTAAAATAAATAATTTGTTATTATTATTTTTCACTAATGTCTTTACTTTCAAAGGGGGATTAATTCACGTAAGTATAGTAGTAAGTATACAAAAAGTAAAGAAATCAAAAATGAAATAAAACAATGTTTTAAAATTTGACTCTTCTAATGAAAAACACGTTCTTCATATTCTTCAAAAAAAAAAAAACCTATTTTTTTTCCTATTATATTAAAAATTTTACAATGAGAGATTTGATGAAAATTGACAACGAATATAAAAGAATGGATCAATTACAAGATGTTTTATGATATTATATACCCATAATGTAAGATTATAATTTCGTTACAAAATCATTCATCTATTAATTAATAGTTTATGCAGTGTTATTCTCAATGCATCTAAAATTATTATCAAATAGAAATATTATTTTTTTTCACACACACACATATAATTGAATTGACAAAAGACAAAGATAATGTGAAATGAAATTATTGAAAATGATAATCATCCTAAGTTCCTAACCCTAATTATTATAAGTACTATTACCATTGCCCCATAAAGTAAAGTGTGGGGAAATGAGTATAGAAGCTTATCCAACACAATTTTAATCATCAAAAGTTAATCACTCTTTGGCCCCATTTGTCACTCTCACTCCCTCAAATCATGAGATATGGTAATTATAAAAATCTTTTTATACTTTTTCTTGTCCACAAATTATGTTTTTCATTTATTTTTCACGTTTTATATCCTTATTGATATGGTTGTCTGCGACGCACAATTTATTCACACACAAAAACTAAATGTACACGTTAAAAAACGAATGACAAATTACTTATCTTATGTTTTGTAGAAGTTTTAAATGCTTGTATCTTTTGAAAACATAACATCTTCCACTTGAAATAAATGTAGTATTATTTATTAGATGTAAGACTATAATCTGTTACGGAATCATCCAAACTCATTATCAAATAACTTAACTTTTTCTCTTATGTGACATATTTTATAACATGATACAATTGATTATTAACTAACTAACTATTGCAATTTGATTTAACTTTTTAAAATTAAATAATTATTAAAAGATACAAGTACATGTATAAATAGTAGACCATGCTCTCAAAGTCAAAGAAATTAGGATTTTTTTTTTAAACTTTTTCCCATAATAATACAATTATTTAAAAGAAATTAAAAATTGCCCTTTTCTTTTCTCTCTCTTTGTATTTTTTTTTTTCTTTTGGGGAAAATGGAAACATAATTGCACTTTGGACTTGTCCCCACCTTTCATCTATACACGTGGTTCCGAGTCACCATTGTACGGCCTCTCATCCTACTTCTTTTTCATTTATTAGAATTCGCCCCTACAATTAATATGCCTCACATAATGCAAAAATGAGACTCCGACAATACAACAATTGAATGAAAGAATGAAATGAGAAATTTTCACATCCCAATATTTCAATTTCCACTATTTGTTTTGCCAGTTAGGAAATTAGGACTTGGACCAGAAAACAAGCTTTTCTTCTGGGCCACAGTCAGCCCGTTTTTGTTGGATCTTTTTCAAAGCTTGTTGGGCTCTTGCTTGGGGGGGGGGGGGGGGGGGGGGTGTGTTGCAAATTATATATATATATAGAGAGAGATAGAGAGAGAGAGAGAGAGAGATAGAAATGATACACGTTTTACCCATTTTTTTCTTAAATGAAATGAAAGCAAAATAATTCATATTTTTTATAAACATAATTTGGGCTTTTTGCACGTATGCCTACTACATATACAATGGAGCACTTCACACTCCACTTCTTCTTTCTTCTAACCTTGTACAAATTACTACATTTCACAACGAACAAGTTCGAACTCCTGACATTCAGGATACGCAGGTATTCACAGTCTTAATGCTACTACGCCACTATATTCGACCTTAGACGTTGCCTATATGCCTCAACACGAGCCAAGCCACTACCTAAAAAAACCAGAGAAAATAAAAACAAAAATATAAAAAATAAGGGTGACGTCATTGTGATCTTTCTTTTGAATATGAGTTTTGGTGGTGGTTCCACCTCTAAATTTCTCTCCCTAGGTTTCGAGCTCGCAACTTCTGTAATGAATTCATTTGTAATTAACCACTGAACCAGTGCTCGATTCTCGATAGTAATAATGACCTTAGACCGTAGAATGTTGCATAGCCAGCTTTGCAAGGACAGCAACGGCCACGGAATTGGCATACGTCACGGGCTCGGTGTATTCGGAGGTGGCACGCGAATCCTTAAACTGGTCGTTTTTGTCGGGCCCACCGACGAAGGCCCCAGTCAACTCATACATATTGGGCACGTCCTTGTTGTACCAATTGACGAAGCTCATCCCGCAGTTGACTTCTTCCTTGAGATCGAACGGCACAGATGCACCCCTGTGGTGGGCTTGTTTTGGTGGGTTTTCACCAAACCCAACCATGTATGACCTTTTCAATGGGTTTTGGCCCAATAGATAGTCCATCTAAAAAATTGGATTCAAAAAAATAAATAAAAACACTTTTAGAAATTCATCTTTAGAAATTCTCTATATCGGGTGATGTAACGTGGTATCTCATATATGTGTGTGTGTGTGGGTAAAATAATAATTTCACTCATGAATGTGAGATGACACATTGTACCACCCGATACAGAAGATCTCACCTCTTAAAAAACCAACTGAGATCCTGTGTATTGGGTGATATAATGTGTCATCTCACATCTATGAAAATAAAAACGTAATTTGACTTATAGATGTAAGATGACATATTATACTACCTGATACAACAGATCTCACTTCTTAGAAAACATGCTTAAAAAGTACGTTAAAAAATGCCATTGAATTCTCTTACTTTACATTCATAGGGTAAAGCTATTAATGACTTTTATCGTATACTTCAAAATTTTCATTAAAGGGTACTTTCATCAAAATGACTCAATTAGTCTCGTTATTAGAATGCATTAATACAAGCGTTTATTGGTTTTAACCTACAATTTTAAACGACTCTTTCATTGAAACATATGGAGTATATAGTAGAAAAGTAGTAGTGCCTAATACAACACCTTTTCTTAAGTGCAAGAGAAATTTAGGCTAATTATATCCAATTAATTATGCTACATTAATCAATTGATTATGCATGCATCAATTGCCTAATTAATTGCAAGAACTAATAATCAAGATTTATAAAGTGGGGTTTTCTTCACATAGAGGCATATGTATTTACAAGTTGTATTCTAGGGTAAGACACATGACCCATCCACTTAATTGGTTGTTACCGTAAATTTAAAATAAATAAATAAAATAAAAGTGGGTTTTACAGTTTATATTACAAAGACAAAATATTACCTGTTGTTTTGCAAAGTCCATAACTTGGACAGCTGTGAAAACTTTGTCTCCACAGTGAACTTCTTGCTTGTTCTTAGCTAAGATATCACTATACACAGTGAAGAGCAAAGCAGTGCTAGTAACATATTGTGCATTTGCTCCATCTCTCAAGTGTATCACTCCCCCTGTTACCAAAAAAAATGTGTTTTTAAGATGCGCGTACGTTGAAAATATCAAAAGGTGTAACGAGGTTTGAGATGTGATATCATACATGGCGAGAAACGATACCTGGAGTAATGAAGACAGAGTGAAATGGACTATCAGGATATACTGAGCAGACGAAAGTATCTGCCTGCTGCTTGAATTTTTCCAGATCTTTTTCGCCTTCAAAAAATAGCTGTTTTTTTTTCCATGAAAGCTTGTGAATAAACTATGAGAAAGTGGGATTTATTGAAAATTTGAAAATTGAAAATTTTAAGCTTAAATTTACTTGAGAAAGAAGAACTTGGGCTCCTGCAAATTTGATGTCCCAACTGAACTCAGAAACAGCTGCACTAATGGCCTCTTCTTTAAGAAACTTCAAATAAATGGGTTTTTTGGTAGCAAGAAATAGCCATGATGCTGCCCATAATAACTCATCCTGCATTTTGGAAAATGTAAAAAAATTAATTAACAAATTCTTTTTTGCTTTAATTTGGTTATGCAAAAGATAGAGAAAAATTCAGATTGATTGATTACATTAAAGCCTGAGAAAGAGCAATAGAAAGGGCATTCTCCATCAAAAGTCCCTTTGTGGTTCTTGGCAAACTCAAATAGCTGCAAAATGCACAAAATGGTTACTAAATGAAGTCAAGAAACTATGAAAAAAGGGAAAATGGTAGTTTCGGTTTCTTTTGCTTGGTTCACGTGGCAGTTTTGGTCATTTTTATTAGGGATAGGCATTAAAACCAACATGTTACCAGTTTTATTAACTATCACAAGTAAAAATGATCAAAAGTGACAACCTTACAAACATGAACCCAAAAAAATGGCTAATTTTCGTAAGGAAGCACGCAAAAGTGCTATTTTTAGTACGGAAAAAAAGAAGAAGAAGCAAGATAAATTGGAGGAAAATAGACCATTTCGGCTCTCTCAAGGAGTAGACCAGAATAAGCAACATCAGAAGCTCTAAAGACAATTGCAGAAGAAGCCAATGCTGCAGAAGTCTCCCCTGCAATCTCTGTTCCAGGTTTACTTTCATCAATCACCAACACAGTTCTTGGAGTTGTCATGTTTTCTGGCCTCATCCAACATTCATGGTCCTTAACAGGATCTCCGACCTTAATCAAAACAAAAAACAAAACCGAAACGACTATAAGTAATGGTTTCTTAACGGGATTGTAGTTAACTTAATTTTCTTGAAGATTGAAAAACTTTTACCTGAACATATAACCGATTTGGTGTGGCACTAGCTTTTAGAAAGTAATCTGTGCCCCAACGAATTGCATCTTGAACATTCTTCAATTCCCCAGCTGATTGAAGCTCTTGTTGGTAGGAGATTGCAGCCCATGATAAGGTTGTTATGGTGAAAGCCATGGGGAACCCATATTTCACATTGTCCCCTGCATCATAGTATCCTCCAGCCAAGTCCACCTGAAACCACATTTGACATAACTAGAGTCACATTTGACAATTACTATGAAAAGGGTTTCATGCTCTAAGTTTTTTTTGTTTTAATAAAAGAGATGTTCGGTTTGAGAGTTTGGGAATGAGAGAATGGAATTATCGACAAAAAAGTAGGTGTTTGGTTTATTGGTTATGGAGTGGGAAACCGGGAATCAAATTCCACGTAATTGAAAATGAACCAAACCTGTCAAGGATGGTTGATTTCAATCAAAATCCCATTCTCATTTCTATTCCTTCCAATTTATTATCAAAACTCATAAGCATTCTTATTTTATTCCAGTGACTCAAACCGAACGCCTCATGTGTGTATGTGTGCGCGTGAAAGATATGTATGTTTAGGAGGAATATGATGTTTTTACATTGGCAAGTTTGCCATCATCAAGGGCAGAATCTCCTCTCCAAGGGACCCTGTTGGTGGGGGGAAGCTTCCCTGACCTCTGGGCTTCCAAGAAAATAAGTGACTTGGTAAGGGCCTCTTGGTAATTGAAATCACCGTTAACAGATAGAAAAAGACCATCCAAAAGAACAAAGCAAATTAAGAGGGAGGCTCCTCCCATTGCATGCCTTTTGGTTTCCATGAAGTTCAAAGTTACTTTGTTCATATATAGATAGATTCTTGTTTGAATTTCTTCTATATATGAAGAAGAAAGAAGAATCTTATGAGTTTTTTGATGAAAGAATTTGAAGTTGTGTTTATAGTAATTGAGATTTGAGAATAAAGCTAATGGGAGGCAGTTTGGGTTGGTGATTCTCATCCAATGAAAGGCAATTGTAATATGCCACCCAACTTCATTGGTTGCTAATACACATTAGAAATGTGAGGCAAGGAGAAATCATAGTTTTTGGTTTGTCAATCAATTTGATCAAAGCAATGGGGAAACAACCAATGTACAGTTGTAATTAATAATCAATAATAAGCGTTTTTCATGATGTCCTCTTTTTATCTCATGGTTGTTAATGATTCGAGAACTTCATAACATCGATCACTACTTTCTTTTTCTATTTTACCAATATCGTTAGGTTGATTAGCTTTTCAACAAAGATAATATTGGACCGATTTCAAACACCTTCGAAATATGGACAAGCATCAACAAGGAGGACCATATGATTTAACAAATGCCCTCTAGAAAGCTTTATATGAAATACTCAAAATACCCTTTATCGGAAGACTTTTAGTTCAAAACTTGAGGATATTTTCACTATTTCATTGATGCTTTTAAAGTGACATTATTAATTTTGATATTTAGACCCAAAAAAATGTAAAAGTTCACCCTTTCATATTCAATTATTCATTTAGTTTTCGCCGTTGTCAATCAATAAGAATAGATCCATGGTATATAAAATGCTCATATCACCAGAGTCTAGACTAAAAGTTCTGAGATATTGCCAAAATGTAACTGATATTTTCATTGTCTATGTTTAAATTTAGTAACATTAACACCGTGTACGATCAAGACACATTAGTTCAACATAAAAAGGGCAAGAATGAAAATGCTTTCAATCTGGACCAAAAACAATGGATCAGTTTGTAGTAACTGGTGATATATATATATATATATAGATTCAATGAAAATAACTAAATTGTACAAGAGCAGGATCAGCCATTTCCTCGCTGCTAATCCTCATGATACTAAAATCAACCTGGACTAAAACCATGAACTCATCCTATCATAAGTTTACAACCCTAGCTAACCCTAGCAACAATTTTAGGTGTATATCAACAAGCTGATGATGCCAATAACTCTGCCACATTCAAACGCTTCCAAGGTCCATGGCCGAATAAAGCACATCACAGAGTTGCTCGGCAATGTCACGGGTTCCCAAAATTTGACCCATCTGCTACACAACTAATTTCATCTTTGGAATCTGAAACGACAACCAAAATTCACCCAACTCAGCAACTCTTCATCAAACTCGCAACATTCTTTCCAATTTGTGCTTTTGTTTGCTCGCAAACAGGAATATCACCAATATACATGTCAAAGAAAGCCCCTGGAAAATATGCATATCAAAGCACAGGTGGTCAGATCGTTTCATTCTTCTTCTCTTCATCTGCAGCCTTGTCTCATTATTAGGTGATATTTTAACAAAACATGTCCACCAGTGCAAAGGAATTTGAAATGTTTTAATGAAGTGAAAAGAGAACAAGTGCCTCGACACTTACTACACAACTCCTTGCTTTGAACTGCTCCAAGTTTGTTGTTCCCGACTGCAAACATTAAAAAAATTAAACATTAGAATGACACTAAGAAAGAAAAATGACTAGATGAGTGCAGTAGCGCGTGGTAATTTGACAAGCAACACTGAGAATTCCTGGCTCTGGTTTGATTTTGAAAGATGATTATTGTTGTAAAAATCCATTATTTACTGATTACAGGTTGGGCCAGACAGTTAACAAGGACATGAATGTGTAATCACTCTGAATCGTTTGAATCAACCGTGTATCCAGCTATAGGCCAAAAGTGCTAACAAACAGTACTCACAGGTGCAGAAATTCATTCCTCACTTATACTTACTTTCAGTAATAAAGCATCCGTCAGCAGTGCGGCGGAAATTGATTGTAGTTCCCTGGAGATCTTCAGTTTTAGGTCAAGATAGTCTTGTTAAGCCTGAAATACACTAAAATTTTTGGGGAATCATAAATCTCTTACCACTTGCAAAGGAATGTCATCTGAAAAGATTGAACCAAATCTTTGAAGGCAGCTGTAGTCGGTGTCAGGGTTTGTCTAAAACAAAAAAAAATGGGTCAGCTGACTGGATTGACTCGTTGTCGACTGGAGACAGAACCTAGGTCACTCGTGACTTACCTTTTGTAAACGGGCTCGAAGAGATTTCTCAAAAGCACTGCAGAAAATACAATAAAGAAACTGAATTGGTCGTGTAAAACAAAAAAATAAAAATAAGATAAAGTAAAATAAACAGATTTAAATGTAGAAAGACCTGCACTCAACCACAAAGCAAGAACTGCAAACAATTTTGCACGTCATACCAAATTAAACCAAATGTGAAGTTCAGCAATTTTTCGGAGATGCACTGTAATTTAAGGCGTGTAAGGAACGTTTATCATTTCAACCTTTAATTATAAATGAAATGTGTAAAAAATGGAGAAAATCTTATACCCTTGACACCTAATGAGGGTTAAACAGTGCCTCAAGGGAAATCTATCTTTGCTGTCCGAAGAACTAATTGTGATGTGAATTATGAGAGAAAGCTGACTAGCACATTGTATCATTTGATGTCACGTGAGGTCAATGTGTGCAGTTAACTCTAACATTACGATTATTTTCTGGCATGTAGCCTAAAGAACAAGTTTATTGCGAGACAACAAGCACAGAACAAAAAGATGTAGATAACCTTGCTGAACTTACTTTTTAACGGTGTTAAATTTGATTCCGTTGCAACTAATAACCAGCCTGACGGTCATATTAATGTCTCCCCTGCAACATATATGCCAACATTAGAAAAAAAAGCCATTGAACTTATAGACATTTTACATCCAATTTATGCACAAAACATGACAACAAGAAACTTCAAGTTAATGACCAGTACTTGTAAATTTCTTTCAAGTTGAAATATTATGCAACATGAACGAACATAAGTGGAAAAATAAAATACATTACAATAGTACACAACATCAAGGGTGATAAAAGAATATAATAATTATTCACAGAAATTAGCATGAATATAAGCCTATGGCAACCTTTGTCACAGTACAGTTATTTCAAAACATAATTTCCTACAACCAAATAAGAAAAGGAAACAACAAAAAAACAGCAGTAAGTACAAGAGGAGAGGAGATCAAATCATGTAGATGAGATCAGTCATAATTGTTCAAGTACCTGAGAAGATCTTCATAAAAGTCACGGGATTTGTTCAATTCAGAGACTGGGAAAGAAGCGTACTTTGGACCAAGTTTCTCACAGACATCAGAAGGATGAATGTCTATACACAACATAAGCATGTTAAATCTTGTAAAGGAATTTAAGACACTAGATATCACAAATACAGACTTCAGTAAACGTGGAACTTACAAAAGCCAAATGCATAGACCTTAAGAGATTTTATTTTGATGATCTTCATTATTCTTGATCCAGTCCCAACAAGGACCTGATACAGATAAAGTTCATAATACATAAAGGGAAAAGAAAATAGCTCCAGTTTGACAGAAAATATATATATATATATATATATTTTTTTTATGCACTAGATTGGTTACAGAAGATTCAATATTATACCTCAAGAGACTAGCAGATGCCATGAAAAAATTTCTAAGAATATATACAAGTGGGTAGAGAGAGATTTGAAGTAAAAGAGCCACACTCAAGCCAACGTCTGAAAAGACTAAAAGCTTTATAACACTAACTGATTCGGATTCTCACTAAAGATAATCTTCATGTTGAAGAAACCCCCTCTGGCATACAAGGAGAAAGCAGACAAAAAGAAGAAAAAAAGTGTTTCTTCCCAAAAGTTGAAGAAAACAGCAGAGTTTCACTGACACCAAGTAGAGGAGTGCAAAAGGTTCTATAAAGAGTATAATGTATGGTGAATCTAATCCCAGAGTTCCTCTGAGGCTCAAAGAATGCAAATTAAGTCTCAGAAAAATCAAACTGACAAAATTTTAGGCTTAAAAATCTACCTCTGATAAGAACATAGAATTATGATTTTCTCCAGCTACTATGTTATCCAAGACGGTAGGGAACTCAATGCCAGTTCTTTCCTCCACAGCATGACCAGTCCAACTCAAATTATCAAGAGAGATATTACTGCACCGCTGATGTTCAATCTCACAAGGTCTTTGACTAAGGGAACTTTGAGTTTCAAGTTCTGCCATCTCCACTGGAACAGCCATTACAACCGGACATCTGATTATCAGGCAAAAGAATTAAAAACGGAAAATCTAAATCAGCAGTTATGCTGTTACAGGCACAGGATCATTAAAGAACCAGCAAAATTCTAACGCTAATCAAACCATGAGATCCATAATTAAAAACCAGCATCACAGTGCTGAGTCTTACACATTTTGGAAGGGAGGTACCAAGGCAGCTGCTAACACGAGTGGAGAAAAGGAAAAAAATTGTTGGGCTTCTATACACAATTGCTTCATAGAGAACCGTGAATTCTTGCCAAAAGGAATCCCAGACCTCCCATTCTCTCTATAATTGCTGAAAACTCCAATTGATTTCGGTCCACCAGAAGTAACACGCTTTAACTGGGTAACACTTCTCATGTTGTTAGAAGTCCAACCAGGATTTCTATGGCTGGTAGTATTCGAATTTGAACCTCTAGCAAACCAAATTAGCAAACCACCAGCAAACTTTGAAAAACAACTGAAAGCTTCATCAAGTGCAGAACTTCCAAAGACATAGAAGTGTCTGGAGCAGTCAATAAAAGAAACAACGTGGGACAAAACATGAGTTCCCACAGTATGTGGTACCAGTGGATCCATCGGAAATATGTTGGAGGAACCTCCATCAGGATCCATAATTGACAAAAACCAACTACTCCTCTCCGATATATTCAATTCTCAATATGCACTACAGGAGGCTCCCCACAAAGTATGATATTGCAGTACAGGGAAGCCACAATGCTGGTAGATAACCACCTCAGCTAAAGTTTCAATTTCACCATTTGGAAGTTTCAGTTGACCTAAACATAAAAGAAGGTCCCAAAATGACATCTCAATCAAAATTTAAGGTAAAAAACTGACATTTGTTAGTATCATTCACAAGAATCATAAATGTAACCATAAGGATCCTCAACCTACGGCAGAATGCGTTCGAGTTCAGTACTAGTATGACATTTCTGAAAATCACGAGTAAAGGCAGCTATTTCCTAGTTTTGTCCAAACAAAACAGAACTGTAGGCCTATAACCGGAAGGGCCCTTAGCTTTTACAACAATGTGTTAAATTATATTTCTAGTAAGGCAATTCCATAATCACGATTCAGAACTATGCACACCTCAATATAAAGCGAGAAACTTCAACTCTCAACCCAAATTGCAAACAAACAAAAAGAACAATTGCATCACCCAAATGATTTCTTGGATGAGAAACAACAAAAATAAAAAGATCCAAGCATTTTCCCAATACCATAAGAACCATGCATTGAATATCAGAGTTCAATCAACCAGTGCATGCAACAATATACACATAAGAGACGAAATTAAGTGCAGAAAGAGGAACAAACCAGAATGAAGAACAAAACCCAAAAAAGGGAACTCGGGTGCATCAAAGGGTAGATCAATGGACTCAGCAATAACCCATTATAAAGGTTTAAACTTTTATACGAAATACAAAAGGGGTTTTTTGAGTCTGGCCAGAAAAAGAAAGAGAGCACTTTCTTTGGAGGAAAAGAATATGCCTGTTGTGAATTTTAGAAAAAGTAAAAGCGTTCTCACAGAAAGGAAAGGAATATAAATATTGAAGGTTTAAAAAAAAAAAAAAAAAAAAAAGAGTTTACCCAAAACGTTGAACGTTGATTTGATTTGCAATTATATTCCAACAAGGATTCTTCAAGAAAGTGACCCTTTTTCCCAGCAAGAAGGTCGGTAAAGTTTCTCTTGTGGTTGCTGTCGCTGGTCCCCTTGCCTTGCGGGGAGACTCTGCTCTGATTTTTCAATCCTTTTGGATTCTTTCCTTCACTACCCCTTTTTGCGTACATGTACATTGGTTTTTTGTTTTTGGGACGAATTTGTTGATCATTTTCTGCGGTTGTTCGCTGTCTGTTTCCTGAGAGTCCAGATGAAAATGGGGGCTCAAGAGTATTTCAGTTCGGTTCGGTTCGGTGGCGCATGGAATTATCCCATGTGGGACGGTTCCAAATTCCAATAATTTTAGCTGATTTGTCTGAATTCTATACTTTTCTGCTGCCAAATGTACATTCTACACCCTTTGAATGAATTTGAGAATTGAGCATCCCCTTTCTTCATGAATATGCTATTATTTGTAATAAATAGTGGTTCAGTTTTAATTGAATTTTTATCTTTTATTTTCACGTGTAAGAATCACATATAAAAATTATTTTCAATTTTCACATATTTAACGTCAATTATTCTACCGTTTCATTCTCAATTTTCACTAAGGAGAAAGTGTTGCAATAATAATCTGGCTCAAGAACTAGAAGATAGCAATTTGGTCTAAAACATCTAGTCCAAGAAGCTGCCTTGAAATGTCAACGGATTGAATCTTCCAATTTTCAGTTTTGACACACAAGAAGAGCTGTTTTTGTATAATTAGATGTTTTTTTACTCATATTATGAACGCAAAACTTGTAACTCTTTTTAGTTTTCGCTACCATTTCAAATATAACTCTTTCATTGTGATGAAGAAGTATGAACTGAAACATCTTTGACAGTTATATTTATTGCCCTCTTAATTGTATAAGGTCGGTCAAAGGACTTGAGTGGACATGTGATTTTCAGTTAAGAATTTGAGGAATTAGGTAAGAAAATGAAGCAACTTGATTAAGGTTGGAAAGAAAGATCCCACATGACAAGATATTTCTTTGGAAAAACATTTTAGACACGTGTTTTGGTCCATAATCATTTTTTGTACCAACTTTCTTAATGAGCCAATTCCCACTGTGTATCTGTCAAACATCTTTCCATATTTGTGCAAGAAACATTCAAAGGGGTATGATATTTGTAGCGATATTTTCTTGTGAAAAATCTAAAATACCCCTAACACTTAAAAAAATAAAAAAATAAAAACCAAAGTGTCACCGGACTTTTGGCCAAAAGTGTCGCCGGTCTTGGCCCAGGCGACACTTTTGGCCAAAAGTGTCACTGGCGACCGGGGACAGTTCCGCACCCCCCCCCCCCCCCCCACCTTCTTATTTGCAGTAACCACAAGGCAGATCTTCCCCATTCCGGTAAAAAATTTCACAATTTTGACAAAACTACTAATAAATTCGGACATAATACAACTAAAATAATTAATAAAACTACATAAAACAATACCTCAAAACATTTAAACTTTAGCCACTAACCTTTTTTTCGATCCCAATCGTCTCGATTTTTATCTGATTTTGTAATTTCACCCGACTCTGCTTTGCAACAATTATGAATACAGATATTGAGGCTGATTTCCTTTGCTGCATTTTATAGACGAAACATTCGTCTTTTTTCTTCTTTTTTTTTTTTTTTGTTGGCTGCACTTTACATTTTTTTTTTTTTTTTAATATTCCAGCAGCGGGCTGCATAGGAAAATTTTTTTTTTTTTCCCAAGGGCATTTCAGTCTTTTCACAAAAAATGTCGCTGCAAATATCGAAACCGTCGCTGTAAATATCAATTCCGCATTCAAAACATCACGTGTTCAGCTCAAGAACACAAGAAAAGATCACTTGTGCTACATAACACAGGAAAAGATCACTTGTGCTACATAACACGAGTGTCAATCTCACATAAGATGAGAAATTGCAATTTTTAACCCCCTAAAGTTGTGATAGTGGCACTTGCGCTTTGTAGAACAGGTAATCTCACCGCCAAAGGAAAAAGATCGGATGTGTTACATACCACATGTATCATTCTCACCTTAGGCGGAAATTTACATTTTTACCCCCCTGGAGTTTGTGAGAGTAGCACATGTACTATGTAACACATGTGATCTAACCGCCAAGGGGAAATATCACTTGTGCTACATAACACTTCTTCAGGTGCTATGAACTTCTAGCTGTTTGGAAAGAACCTAGTTCCTAGACCAAGTATTACACATTATGCTGCTTTCTTGATATAGATGATGATATATATATATTCATGGAGTTAGAACATTTGTCATTGTCCAAATAGCATAATATAGCATCCCCTGTCCTATACTAATACGGTAAATCAGGGTGAGAAAACAAAAAAGTAGAGATCAACTTGACCTAATATAGACTGCTAAAAAGAATGGAATACAAAACTTTTTAACCTGTGGGATGAGATATGCCAGTTGCCTATCATATAAAAGTGTCAAAAACCTCATAATACATTTCTCTCTTCAGAATATTGACATTTTCCATCTGGGGAGAGGGGGTCACAACAAACCTGCCTCGAAAAGGTTTCGCCTTCTCAATGTTTCATCTACTAGTTTGAAAGTCTTCTTTACAAGCTTCTGATCAAGGGCAGTGGTTCGGTAAATCTTGAATACGCGGTCCACACGGTCGGGGGTGGTACACTGGAAATACAACTCCTCAAACTTCTTTTTCACAAACCTGTACATGCAACAAAGCCATTTGTGTTGGATGAATCACAAAAGTTACAAGTTCAGCAAAAATGATCAAGGATAATCCGGATCAATAGACAAAAAGACGAGTCTTGGCCACAAAAACATCAAACATATGAAGTTGCTAAGAGTGCCTACTTGGACAAGACAACTGCCATATATAGAAAGATAGCTTTAAAAGTGAAAACAGGAAGGGAGCTCTTCATAGACATTGCTTACTCATAAGCATGCTCGATTTCTTGCTTTCCGGTTGAAACTGGCTGGTAATCTTTAAACCACTCGCAAACATTAAGAGGAACCTGTACAAAAAATGCCTTTAGAATAAGAACTATATTGATAAAGGTATTCCAAAATATAAATATCTAGAAGTTATGTCTCCTTACTTTAAGAACCTTCTTCTCAAATATATCAAATTTGTTGAGAAACAGCATGAACGATGTTTTCTGCACAATTTGAAAATCAAAGGCACAAAGAAGTCAAGTCCACTTCCACTTGCATGCTAACAATAAAATAAACAGTTGCTTTTACAGATGGAATTTTCCGATTGAAAAATGTTTATTTAACTGCAGATGTGCTTTAAATTGTGAATGGTTGTAGTTCAAGCTCGGCAAAAAAGAAGGCAGAATCACTGCTTTTCGATATGGAATGAAACAAATAGGAAAAGATGGCCGATAGCAAAATTTAGCTGACCTCAAAACATGGTTGCTTTAGGACCCAATCAAAGAGCTCCCTAGTTTCAATCATTCTATTTTTGTTTTCATCCTCATGAAGGGTTTGATCATACCTGAAAATAAAATTAATAAGAGGAATGAACTTCAGGCTGGCAAGAAAATAATGCAAAATGAGACAGCACAGAGGCCTCAGTCCAATTTAGTGCTGTTTCTTTAGATTATCAGGATAAGCAGAGTGGAGACGTTCTGATCAAGAGCATGATATGGAAATAGTATGAATATGTAAAGCAGCAGCAAGCTCACTCGCTGAGAGCAGCACAAAAGATCACAGCAGAAACACCCTCAAATAAATGAATCCACTTTCTTCTCTCATTTCTCTGGCCTCCAACATCAAAAAGCCGATATACTTCACCACTTTTTTTGTTCTCTCCCACTGGGCTGCAAACACCTCAATGGTTAGCTGTGCAGCAAATAATTGAGGGAACTGGGGATATGAATTACAAAGCATTCTCATTTCACGTCATACCAGATTAAAGGGATTAAGTTTTTTCCCCGTCATTGTCCTACCTCGTGTTTTTCATTTTCTTACTTGCAATCAGTAGTGGGTGACTGTAGAGCAAGGAACCTATTATTTTACTTTTATATCTTGTTAGGAGGATGCAACTATTTAGATTGACCAACTCCTTCAATCATATTTACAGCCATAGCTGAATAAAGTAGATCATTAACGTAAACCATACGACTAAAATTTAAATTCATAACAGTATACGATGAGTGCTAGCTTAAGACAAGACAAATATCACATGCTAACAACATTTTCTAGATGATAATGCAACAGAATAACTATTTATGCATCTTTCTTTTTCTCCTTTTGTATGTGTTTTGACAAAACATGACAAGATATGCTTCATATATACCGAACCACACAGTGTGAGATAAAAGTTTAGTTTTGTTGTTCCTTCTGTCTGTTTTCATCATTGGGATCAGGTTGAAAGAAAGTAAAAATCACCTGAACTGAATTTCTACAATGCCACTAGTACGAACTCTTGCATAAAGAACATCCTCCTACAGAAATTAAGCAACCAGTATAAGAATAAAAAATGCTATCAATGAAAATGTCACCAACAAATTCACTAAAGCATGAAAAAAGATAGAAAAGTTTCTGTAATGAATGATCAACATAACAGCAATAATATCAAATCCAATGAACCCTCCTACATTGGCAGTATCAACAAAGTAAACAAAACACGGGCAATTTTCAAAATAAGAACTAATTCTCTATCAGAAGTGATTCAGACTAAAGATATTTATAACATGGATCTCAAAATTATGACAATTGAGATACAGCCACTCAATGAGTCATAGCATTCAATACACTTTTTACAATTTCATTTCCTTGCACAGTAGGAGAAGAATATACAAGCCATGTAAGGTCAACTTTAATGCACCTTTCTCTGCCGTATTGCCCCCACAGATGGTGATTTCATCATGTTACTTTGTGTTTCACCAAGAAACTTATAGACATCATCTATGGATCACAATTCTGATTTTCATTTCCTTCCCTCTTATTTTGCTTTCATAAAAGCATGAAGAATTAAAAGTAAAATCATGCAAAAATGCCGATAAAGTCTAGTAATTTCACTGCAGTAGTCCAATGCAAGTAAAATGAAAAGGAAAAGCAACGTAAATAAAAATTAAGCAGTAGGTTAATCCTTTTTTAAGCTCAACTTGCAGAAATTAATAGTAATAATTTTACAAAATTAATAGTAATAATTTTACAAAATTAATAGTAATAATTTTACACGGAATTTTTCACATGGCAAACAAATCAGCACAGTTTACCCTTTTTGTTTAAGCAATCCAGAATTGTTTGCTAGGATAATTTGACCAAAATGAAGACCAAAAAATATATAAAGACAACCAATTTAGTGCCTTTTGTACCTTTGTTGGAGTGTAGTTTACATCGGACACTCGGTGCAAATTTTCCATAAAATAATGGACACAATCTGGAACTTGAAATTCGTTACCACGTGCATACGTTTCCTGCAAGTCATTTAGGGATGCATACTGAGTTAATCAACAATTTAAGAAATATAACTAGATCATTCAGAGTTAATCACTAACTTTACACTAAATATTACTCCCTCAGTTCCATTAGAAGAGTCCACTTCGAAAAGCATTTTTCGTTCCAATAGAAGAGTCCACTATCAAATTTTTTACTCCTCCTACCCTTACTAATATAATCATGTGTAATCCACATTTAACCCATACTTAATAAGTAAGGATATAAATGAAATAAATTGTGTCAAATTAGCTATTTTAGGTGTTGCACATTGACACTCGTAATAAGTTGTATACTGATCAAAGTGAACTCTTCTAATGGAACGGGGGGAGTATAAAATATGTTTTCAAAAAAAAAAATATTAAAATAACCTTTTATGAAAGTACGAAAATACATTCCAGCGAAATAAAAACCAAATATTTTGCCCATCGAGGGTAACTAAAAATTACCTGTATTGCAGGATCATTCCAGAGAGCTTCGATCTCCTGTGCCAGTTCTTTATTAAGATGAGGATAATCTGACCCGCCTCCAATTGCAGAAAGCTTTTCCCCAGTTTCCTACACATTGAGATATTATTTAGTCTGAAAGCTCTTTGATTAAAATTAGTCAGAATAAACAACTGCGTAGGAACTTCAAGAAAACTTCAGAAGGTATTTCAGCATCAAATGGTAAATCTAAACATTCATGATGCTCAAACCAGACCATTTGAGTTTCCTTAATGAATTCTTAATGGAATAGCAAGAATGAGAAAAAAGTTCAAGGAAACAAAATATCAAAGAAAATGATAGTGACTCAAACCTTGGTTGCAGCAGATAAAACATACTTTGAAGATTCGGCTTCACTTTGAGCTAACTCCTTTGACCCATCATGTAATATCTGTGTGCAAGATAAATGCTACAGTTTACCACCTCAATATTTTCAGCTAGATACAACAACAAACTAAACCTTTATCCCACTATATTGTATTGGTTATATCAATCATGTCTTGCCACCATATAAGGTCAAGAAACATTGTTCCATCTATAATTAAATATAACATATCATTTTTTTATAGTTGATTTCCAATTCATTTTAGGCCTTTCCCTTCTCCTTTTAGTATTAGTTAATGCCTCTATGTTCTCTACCCGTTGTACAGAGGCATGTTCGGGTTTCTTGAGAATATGTCCAAACCATTTTAAGCGTGTTTCTATCTTCTTCTTTTTTAAATCTAATTGAGATACTCCTATTTTCTTTAATACATGAATTACTTATCACACGTCCATCTCAACATTCTCATTTCCACTACCCTTATTTTTTGTTCATGTTCATATCTAGTTATCCAACACTCCAAACCGTAAAGCATCATCGGTCTTATAATTGTCCTATAAAATTATCCTTTAAATTTTTGCGGTACTTTATTATCTCAAAGTATAGAAAACGCACTTCTCTATTGGTTCCACCAGTCTTGAAACCTATGTGTTATGTTTTTTATCAATTCCTCTATTTTTTTCAATTATAGATCCAAAATATTTGAAACTTTTAGATCCATTTAATTCATGTGGGCCAAATGTTGTTACTTTTATGATTATTAAAGTGGCATTGCTCAATTTTAATTTTACTAATAGCTAAACATTTTGATTCTAATGCTTCCCACCAAACTTCAAACTTAGAATTTACGTCAATTACTAAGCAAAGAGATATGGACTTAAAGTTGATCCTTAATGCAGACTTATATAATTTGGGAAGTCCATTTTCAATTAGATAAAACCTCAAAATAATTGAATAGGAATAACTTCCATATCTCTATCATGACATCACCCTGTTAATAATGCAAAAGAGAAATAACCAACACACCATTTCCAAGTATCCATACTTTTATTGTCTGATAAATATTGGCATGAATGACTGGTACATAGCTCTTCAGCTCATCATCATCAAATCCAGTCTGGAATAATAGTTTTATCTGCAAGGCAATCAAATGGATCGTATCATCATTATTCTGAGTACATAAATAAACTATTTCAGTTGTACTGTGATATTGTATGCTGAGATGCTTGCCTGCTTAAATATTGTGGACTTTCCAGATTCTCCAGTACCTGATCCACATAAGAAGCATAAAATGAGGCACATGAATTTATGACAACTATCATTTAACCTTACAGAAAAACACGAGATAAAGCAAGAGGGCAGCATCTATATAGAAATAGGGCTCAAGTATCTCCAACAATTACCAAACCTAACTCAAAGAAGATGTAGACATACTGCTTCACTAAAATCTCGTATGACTAACTAAATCATTTGACTGAAAGGGCGCTGCACATAAGCATTCTGGAATGCCTGTGAATAATTCACTATTCTTCCCGTAAATGGTTAAGCAGGGGAAAGGAGAAGAAACACCATTGGCAGGCATCCTTGGTTTAATCTTCCATTTACTGTTGTGGATGATTCCAGGATGAAGAACAGAGTGGACAATGCACAAGTATTTGTTACATTTTTTTTTAATTATTCTTATTATCATCACAAACATCCGTTGAGCGGCTAGTAGGCTTGGCTACCTTTTTATTAATAAACAATTAAGTAGCTTTTACATGTATTCCTCTAAAGGATAGAATATCAATTAGACCAACTTAATCAGGAATTGCCTGTTTTATCAAATAATTCAACTCACAAAGACTTACCAAAATTGAACTGTGGCCAAAATCATTCATAGAAGGGTTTTTGTACATCTGGATATTCTCCAAAATATTTCACTTTTGAGATTTTATTTTTAAAAAATTAAGTTTAGTACTTAATTGAGCTAAGATGCAAGAGTAGCCAACAATGCTGAACAACAAGAGGCAAATGAGGGCACTAGTCACTTACCAAGTAAAAGAAGTTTCTGAATATGCTTCTCTGCTTTTGTTTCTTGCTCTATTCTTCTTTCAATTTCTGCAGTCTGAAGAATTCATGCCTTAGTATGATGACAAGCGCATCAAAGAAAACAGCAATCTAATAACATTTATATGCTAAAGAGTATCAAATTGGTTCAACGTGAGTCGTGACAATAAAATTTAAAGCAGCAGAAAGCAACCTGTGCATTCTCTTCGGCATCCGCTTGATTGTAGTCTTGGTGTCTGCTGCAGAGCAAGCCCATATTTCCTATAAGGGTAGTAAGCATAGAAATTTTGCACTCATCAATTAACACCAGGCATCAGGAAAGTTCACTTCCCTCCCATTTGTATTTTGATGTCACATCTAGCGGTACCTAATAGTAAAGCCATTCACAGGGAACATGATTCAGATACAATGCAGCAAAAGTCAGCCAGGTTACATACTAGAATAGTGTCGGAACCGCATTGTCCTATACTCTTCTGAGAAACAAAATGTATCAAATCATTCCGAATTCTTATAACAGACCACTCCAAAAGGTTAGCCTTCTCATATGGCATTAGCAAAAGAGCAAAAGGGCCTAACCCCATTAAAAGGTAAACACAAAAGATGTTTACATTAAAGCGGTATCATAATTCTCAAGCAAATAATGCAATTCCTAATCATCAAAGAATATAAAGCGACCATTCCCACATCACATGAAGCTCAATTAACAAATTACCAACGAACCAATAATATTACTAAAAACATATACACAATTATCAAAACAAAGTACCAACAACAAAAATATAAATAAATAAATCTTGCAGAGCTAAAAATCAATTCCTTAACACAGATAATGTTCCCAAGAAACATTTTTTATTCCTAAGCATGAAACCCTTTAAACATCCCTCCCCCTCCTGTATGTGGAACTAAATACTAGTACTTCCGTAGCAAGAATTCAGCATTTTTCTTATTCTTCGGAACCAAACCAACATGATCAAAAAATAAATTACAAAAATTACAAAATTTGAAAAGGGCATAAAAGGAGAAAGATGGGGCTAACCGTGAGAGCAGAGAAACTTTGAAGGCGGATCTAAGTAACGAGGCAAAAAGCACTGATCTTTGCAAATGGGACTATGAGGAAAAGCCTAAAAAATCTTCTTCTATTTTTTCAACAAAAAAAAAAAGGGAGAAGAAATGGAGTGTGGACAGAGTACAGCAGAGGCCCCTGATGCCCTGGAGGTGTGGAAAACACAGAGCTGGAAAGTACACACACAGTCCCCACTTTTACTATGTGTGTCTTCTGCTGCTAACTTTACCACTTCTACTGGGCAACTACCCAGCAAGCAAAGCTACTACAACAGTGGTGGTATGAGTATGATGTGTGGCTCTTGTGTGACTGTGTGCAAAACTAACTAACCATGGTTAAGTCATAGGTGAGGATGAGTGAGATACTTCTATTTTTTTATTCCTTGGGTAACAAAAAACAATGTCTTTTGTCTTTTTATTACAAGGTTCATGGTTTGGGTCAACTTTTTCCCATTCAAAAAAGTACAACTGTAATTTGACTGGTATTTTCTCTTTTATTTTCTTTTGTCTGCTATAAAGAATTATCCGTCTCATAAAAGTAATTTTAGAGTTTTTCACATAAATTAATAAATTCATTTAAATAGTAAGAAAACTATGGGCATGTTCTTTTTGAACGTTTTGAAAACGGTTTTGAAAACAAATTTTGGAAAATAGTTTTATAATATAAAAAGTGTATTAAAAATATAAAAAGTAGATGCTGAATAGTAAAAAGTTGTATTGGAAATGATGAAATATGATTAAAATATATTAAATTTACTGTTGAAACCAAAACCGTTTTCAAAACGAAACAAAAAGAACAGGCCCTATGAACTATTATAGGGCCTGTTCTTTTTGAAAGTTTTGAAAACGGTTTTGAAAACAAGTTTTGAAAAATAGTTTTATAGTGTAAAAAGTGTATTAAAAATGTAAAAAGTAGATGCTGAATAGTAAAAAATTGTATTGGAAATGATGAAATATGATTAAAATATATTAAATTTACTGTTTAAACCAAAACCGTTTTTAAAACGAAACAAAAAGAACATGCCCATAATTTATTACTATGAAGAGATTTGGAATTATAATCTAATTAATACTCATTATATATAACAATTCTAATTAATATTCAGTTAGATCACTATTAGCCTATTAGGTATTCAAAATACTCACTAACTCTTAGCTATATAGGTTAAGAGAAAATAGCAAATTGAGAAAAAATTATATTCTTTTGCTAAAACGTCATTTATATTGAAGATTATTACTCCTTCTAAAATGAATGTACTAGATCGAAGAGAGTATGTTTCATACAAAAATGTCGTTCTAATAGAAAATTTAAGTTTCCATTTAATTACATTACATATTTTTACTAAAGTAATGTGTAATTCACGATTAGTCTTTACTTAAAATGCAAGTATATAAGTAAAAAAATATAGTTTAAAATTACTTATTTAATGTGTTATACCTTATAACTCATACTCCCTCTTATTCAGAATAAAATACAATTTATAATTTTTCAAACAAATAAAGAATATGTTTAAATGACCAGCAAACCTTAACTATTGTAATTTAATACTGTTAGAAGTTTTGGAGGTTTAGAGTTGTAATCCAGTTAGCATTGGTATGGTATTTAAAATAATCATTAACTCTTTAGTATATAAGTTAGACAATGGTAAGTTGAGAAATATTATTATTATTATTTGGCCAAAAATGTTATTTATTTTAAATTTTATGATTTTTATCTAAAACGTATTTTATTCTGGATTATATGAGTAATAAGGAATACATTTTCAAATAGAGTAAAGTCTCTATTTGGTCATTTACAAATTTGTTAATGATCTTTTTGGTTCTTTATATTTCAAAATAATCTTTTTGATTCCTTATATATTGATTAATAATTTTTTTGGTCATTTATATTTCAAAACGATCTTTTTGGTCCCTTACTTTTAATTTTCGAACTATTTGGTCCGTTAACAGTTCAATCTGACGAAAAAATATTAATATCACTCACGTGTAGTTCACACGACTCCGTCAGCGAAAGGAAAAACTTGTCGATTAACCCGACAGAAAACGTTAATATCACTCACGTGCCACTCACACGATTTCGTCAACAAATGACAAACTTGTCCCAATATCATTTTTAGCATCCCAGTAATTATGTTAGGACAAATTTGCCTTTCGCTAACAGAGTCGTGTGAACGATACGTGATTGATATTAATGTTTTCCGTGGGGTTGAACGGTCAATGGACCAAATAGTTCGAATAATAAAAGTAAATGACCAAAAAGATTGTTTTGAAATATAAATGATCAAAAAGATCGTAAAGGACTAAAAATATTATTAAGGCTCTGTTCTCTTGTGGCTTTGGTAGAGAATCATCACTTTTTTTTTTCCAAAACTTTACAAAAAAACAACTTTACTTTTTCAACAATTTAAAATTAAAATTTTAAAATTCCCTCTAAATACCTACTCACATAAATTAAAAAAAAACACAATCATTACACTTTTTTATCTCTCACTTATACAATTTCTCAAAAAAAACTTCCCTAAAAAAAAAAACTTCCCTCTAATAAAATTTCCTCTATCAAAGCCACAAGAGAACAGAGCCTAAGGAATATGTAAATGACCAAATAGGAACTTTACTCTTTCAAATAAGACAAAGAGCATTGATATTTGGGTTTTTGGGATTGGAATCTTTTCCAGTTTTTGCTAGTCATTTTCTCTGTCTTTGTGTTTGTCTGGTAAGAGACGTGTCAGTTGCTGTAAAGAAGAGGACTGCCACCGTCTTCTAACTTTTGACGTCTTTTATTTTACTTTTACTGTCTTTTTTTAAATTTATTTTTGTTTGTTTGTGTATTATAGTTTATAAAATCGTGATCTTACGTGAGATTAATTTTGGTTTAAGATTAATATTAATAGGATCGTAAAATTATACACGAAATATATAAGTGTAAATATTGATAAATTATAAAAATTACTCGTATTTGAGTTATTTTAACAAATTTTTATAAGATCATATAGAATCAAAAGTATAATCAATTTGGTATTTTGAAATTATGGTATCGTACTATCCTATGATAGGTATCGTGATACTGCAAACTATGATTTGTTTGTGACATAAAAAAGAATTAGATTAAAGATAATTCTAAATTATATTTATTTACATCATAATAAGATATTGATAGTTTCCCACAACTTCAAGATGGACAAAATTTTGTATGTAATTGTCTAAACGGTCCCGACACCGTGCGTATCATGTTTAGTTTTTTATATAGCAAGTGTAATTATTAATGTATCATAATTCAGAGTTTAATTGCTAATGTATTGTGAATTTTCTTTATGTGTCGTGTATCAAATTTAACTTATGATATTTTGTGCTTATGTCAAAAAAATAATACATGTGGCAAAAGAAATGCGCGTATCTTTAGTTGTTGATATATTGCGAGTTTAATGTCACGTACAGCAATATTCAAACTCAGCCCAAGCCCATCCATAGCTTAGTTAAAGTGAAACGAACCTTAAGTATGCAATTGTAACTGGGCCTAGCCTCCTCAATTTTCGGTTTTTTTTTTCTTTTTAACCTTTGTTAATCATTTTGATAATACTGTATAATTTTTTTTTTCTTTTCTTTTTGGCAATAAAAATTGTGTTAAAATATATTTACACATGTATGATATTATAATTGTGGTTGAAATTTTAGCATGCTTTATAATAAAAGTGTATAAAAATGTAAAAGAAACACTCCATCCAAACGTCCAGTTTCAAATCTCAGACTAGTTAGGATTTAAAAATTGTATTCATTCCGTTTTAAAAGAAGGAAGGTTATTATGTCCCCTCGTCTTTGTGTACCGTAGTTTTTACACATTAATAAATAGTCACTAAGTTACCCAACTACTTAATCGGTTGTTCCAAAAAAAAATAATTAAAAAACATCCCATTTCATTATTAAAAAAAATTATAATAAAAGAGTTTAATTTTAATTTGGTTACCTATCATACCCATACTAATATAATAAGAAGAATCATATTAAAGATGACTGGAATTCGTCCAGCAACGACTGAGAGACAAAGTCAGGAACAATGGCCCAGTTACATTCATCACTTGGGCAAGTCGCCCCAAACTTAGTTAAAAGGTGTGCAATCACATTCTAGGCCCTTTCCACCCAGTAAATATCATCCATAATAAGTTTCACCGAGTGTACAATCATATTGTGGCAAACTATTTATTTTAGATATTATACCTTATCATCCATAATAAGTTATATATTTTTAAACTCTGACCTTTTTTTAATGGGACGGAAGGAGTATATATTTAAAATAAGAACAAAATTTAAAATCATGGTCACATGATTGATAAAGTAATTTCACCCACTATGATCCATATTTACTCAGATAATTGAGAAGCTAATTTTGACTTTGTAATATTACCAAACATTCCATTAACATTAATAATTAGCACTTGAGCAAACCACAATTTAAAATTACACATTTCCAGACACAGTATGAAAAAGCAAGTGTGGCTATTAAATTAGTGTGAAATGGGAAAAATTAACTAAGCAGAAAGGTCTTGACAACTTTATTGAAGTGGCCTGATTGTTCAAGTTGGGGCAAATGAGATGCATTTTTCACAACTTCTAATCTTGCCTTCTCTCCCAACCACCTGCAAATTCATACAAAAATTTTAAAATAACCAGCTTATTATATATGGAAATGATTAGCAGAGTGAAAATGTATCGTGAAAAAAATCAGGTCATATGGTCGAAGTCACTTCACAGTTATAATTACTTTAAAGATATTATTCATGTGGTTATCATGTCACTCACGGTGAGAAATATCTCTAATTTTCGTTGTGTGTTTTATCACTTGCCCTTTTCTTATTACGACTAAGTTCTAAATTAACTACTCTCCCCGTTCTACTAAAATAGTCAACTTCAGAGTTGTATTAACAAACAGTTGTATTGTACTACTAAACTCTTGTAATTGAACGAAAAAAGTACCGGCACATACGAGTTGTATATTATGGATTTAATTTATCTAAAAACAAAAGAATAAAGTTAAGAGGTTGGAAAGAGAGAGAGAGAGAGTATTGCATACTCCTTGAGTTGTACTGCCTTCTCCAAAGGAAATATTTGGTCATGCTTTCCCCACACTATTAGAACTTCCTGCACCATTTTATAATTAACTTATAAGTCATGGTATCAATTGTGAATAAAATCATTAAAATATCAATAATCATATTTAAAATTGTAGTTTTTTGGGTTAATAAAACACAATACACACATTATTAGATTTCAAATTATTATTATTTTTTTATATTTACAAAAATCATAATCATCATCCATGTAATTAATTTGTACTCACATACCTGTTTAAGAGGATTTATATGTGCAATTTCCCCATTTTCAGGGCTCAACCCCTTCAATAACTCCAACTTCTCCTTCCTATTTTCTGAAAATAATTTCTGCAATTTCAGATAATTAATTAGCAACAAGTACATACCCCCACAAACTAACTTGAAATCTAAAATCAATAAATTTATATGTTTGGTTCGTATATGAATCTTAGGCCCTGTTATTTATGTTGGGTTTGAAACAATGTTTGAAACCTAACATAAAGAACAGTGAAAGATTTTTTTACTTTCAGATATAAGATGTCCCTCATTCTCATTCCCGCGCCATTAACATAAAGAACAGTGAAAGATTTTTCTACTTTCAGATATAAGAACAGTGAAAGATTTTTCTACTTTCAGATATAAGATGTCCCTCATTCTCATTCACACGCCACATCTACCATAGTCTTGCCAAACATGGAAAAATCCACAATCAATATTCATTTTCCTTGTTGGTGATGATAGTCAGCTAGAAGGCTGGAAAAAAACAGTACTACCATAGCTTACCCAACGAGAAGCTTTTTACCTAAATTTTCCGTCCATTCAATTCAAATTCCTCATAATTTCCTTGCCAACCCTATCTACCCAAAGAATAAAACCAAATAAATCCGCCACACACAAATTTCTTGCCTTCCTCATCTGGTGCCACCTTAAAATAAGTGATTTTGACCCACAAATGTTGCCTCCCCTCCAAGGCCATTGGTTTTGGTGCAACCAAATTAATGAGAAGAAAACACATGAACGTGATGATGACAAATTGAGAGTGACATATGTACTATTTAAGGACATCTCATCCACCTAATTCCGTATAAAAAATATAAGGGCTAATGGCCAAATTGTGTAAAGTCATTCATTAGGTGTTGTCTAGTGCACAAGCTGGTGGGCTACTTCCTTATATGTCTTTTATTATTAGTATTCATATAATATTATACTCTTTTCTCGTTTCATTAGAAAAGTCATATATCAAAACGTACAACTTATGAGGTACAACGCTTAAATAATTAATTTGTCATTATTTATTCTACTAATGTTCTTATATTATAAATGTGAGTTAATTATGGACCCCAGAGACTGCAAATTTTGGAATTTAACTCATCTAATGGAACAATTTTATTTATTTTTTTAAAGTTTAGTATGATAATTATTTATTAGCTAATTATGCTATACATGATTCCTTATTAATAACACATTCCCTATATACCCTTCAATGATAATTATTCAATATTGTTACAAATAATTGAACCCAGATCACAAAATTTTTTTTTTTATAACAAACAATTACAAAATTAAGTGAATGATTTGATATTTGTTTATAAATTGACTTTTATAAAATAGCATTACATTAATAATTAGTTACAATGTCATTTTAGTCAAGCATTGCATATAATTTTGATCACCTCTAAGGCTCTGTTCTTTTAGTATTATGGTTAGGAAATTTTTTAATTAGGGAAGAATTTTGTTTTGGAGGGAATTTCTTTTGGGGATTTGTGTAGGAAAGAGAAGAAAAAGTATAATGATTATGTTTTTTTTGAATTTATGTGAGTGAGAATTTAGAGGAAATTTTTAAATTTGAATTGTGAATTTTATAAAAATGATGTTGTTTCTTTGTGTAATATTTTTGATAAAAAAGTGATACTTTTCCTAATTATGTTCGGAAAAGAACAGGGTGATGTTATCCTCACAACAATCATTCATCATCTAAAATAAATTGTATGTATGTACGGGCGAATTTGTTTTGACAATAACATTAGTCATACTTATGTGATGATGAACGCCATTGAAAATATTTTATATGTGGACGAAAGTTGTACTAAAATTTTAATTCATTAATGGCTTTAATGGAAATGTATGGTCTCCATCCAAAATTACGTCATTTTAAATTCAAAATCTTATTTTAAAATAAGTACCGTTTTAATATTTTAAGAAGAATTTCGGAAAAACCTTTTAAAATCATATTTATTTATTATCTTTCAAAAGTACCAACATTACTTATAATTATAATATTTTAAAATTTTTGTACATTTATTATTTAGTCAAACCAATTCAAATTCATAATTGTAATTTTAAAACTCAATTTGGGACGGATGCAAGATTAACTTTTGGCATATATCATCCACTTGGATGACATTTTAGTCTATATTCACTTTTGGAGAGTTTTAAAAATAATTTTTAAATATAAAAAGTATACCAAAAATACGAAAAATGTAATTAAAAATTTAGTATAAAATTACAAATCTAGAAAGCATATTTTTTACATTCCCAATATTATTCTAAAAATCAAAACTGCTGCAATTATATTAAAATTTACAAAAAATTGTAAAAAATAAAAAAGTACCTTCAGGAAGTCATTGAGGACGAAATCCGGTACGTAGTACGGACTCCAGTAGTAAACTGACAAGCTCATCAGCGTCCGTAACTGACGCGCCGTCGCCGGCAGCATCAACTCCTCGATCCTCTCCACCTTCGCTCTCCTCATCAGCTCCTCCCTGTCCTTCCTCTCGAAATTCACCGCCGAACTAGCGATCACCACCTTCTCCACCCTCTCCGGCCACATCGCCGCCATGTTGTACGCCACGAACCCCCCGTAACTCGTCCCCGCCACCGAGTACCTCCCCACCCCGATCCTCTCCATCAATCTCCCCACGCATTCCGCCTGGAATACCTCCGACCTCGCCGCCGACTCCGTCGTCGAGTGCTCCCCGAAGAACACGAGGTCGGGGACGTAGAGGTTGAAGAGACCGGCGAAGAAGGTGATCTGAGGGCGCCACTGCCACACGCCGTGGGGACCGAATCCGTGAATTAGAACCAGCGAGGGTTTTGAGGAATTGGGGGTCTTCGGTCCCCAGAAATGTAGGGCGGTTTTTTTGCCGTCACCATCGAGGGTTATGGTTTGGGGGGATAAACCTGCGCCGGAAATGCACCGGCGAAGGAAGCTGCCGTAGAGGGAGGCTAAGCTTAACCAAGAAGCCACCATTTTTATGTGCTGTTTGTTAGTTTACGTGAGAAGTGTGTGTGTGTGTGTGGGTGTTTATATATGGGGCATGTTATTTGTAGGTACCATTTTACTAAACACATGACACTTTTTAAAATTTTAAGAGGTAAAAAGATAAATATACCTTTGATAGTTTCTAACTTTAAAAAAAAAATTTACCCAACTTTTTTAACTCAGGAAAAATCGCCCAGACCAGGCAATTTTCCCAGAGAAAATCGCCTAGCCTGGGCGAATTTATCTGGGAAAATCGCCCATGCCAGGCAATTTTCCCTGAGAAAATCACCTAGGCCAGGTGATTTTCTCTGGGAAAATCGCCCAGACCAAGCGATTTTCCTAGATAAAATCACCCATGCCAGGCGATTTTCCTTAAAAAAATTGATTTTTCGAAAATTTAGTGGTCGTTCGCCGGGAAAACTTGAAAAAAACGCAGTCTTGTGGCCTTTTTTTTAGGGAAAATCGCCACAGGACACAGATTTTTTCTGGGAAAATCGCCCAGTCCAGGCGATTTTCCTAGATTTAAAAAAGTTGGATAATTTTTTTATAAAGTTAGAAACTATAAAGGGCAAAAATATAAATTTACGTATAAAAATTTTAAAAAGTGACATACAAATAGTAAAAGATGGCTTGCTGATAACAATTCCGTATATATATATATATATATATATATATGCATACAATATTGCGAAGGAATGAAATAGGGAGAGATGCCATTGATTGACCTGGGAGTTTTTGGGAGAACTGTAATTTTGTCATTAATTAATCAAATCAAATCAAATCGTAAGTTGTGTTGATGACGATATATGTGTAATTTAATTGTAACAATTAAACTTTTTTAAATGAATTATCACAACCGGTCAAAATTATTATGCACTATGATCTGATCCTCTGATGGATCGTCTATCGGTTTGACGACGAACATATTAGTTTATGACGTATCTCTCTGTTGTATATATTTTATTTACTGATATATCACTATAACTTTTGGATTATTGCGTATCATCATGTATAGTCTCTTATATATTGTTTGTGAAGAAAACGTACGCATCAATCTTAAAGGTTAACGTATGGTTGGACCATTAGGGAGACGGATAAAAGACTGCATTGTATAGATAGATATTGAGAATGTAAATGATGGGTTGAAGAGGAAAACATGCAAAAGCAATGAGACATTCCTTCTCAACTCATATTTTTAATTTTTATATTTTACTTTAAATACATTACTAATATAATTACGTTTAATATACAATTAAGTCCAACTGAATAAGTCATTTTAAGTATTGTAGTGCATAAACATTTATATAATTCATTTTTTTTTTTCCATTAGAACAATCTGATTTGACAAATATACAACTTTCTATGGAATGCGAAGGTAGAAAATATCAAACAACTAATTTGACGTTATTAATTTGTTCTATTAATGTTCATACTTTTTAACTGCGAGTTAGTTGTAAACCACACTTAATTATATTAGTAATGATACGAAAGAGTATAATTTTTTGAAGTACTAGTGGACTTTTCTGTGGATACAAAAAAATATTTTTAAGATTGAAATTTTCTAATGAAATAAAGAATATTTTGTGAACAAGATTCTTTTACCAATCAAAAACATATTACAATTTCCTAGTCAAAAGATTATAATAAATAAAAATGAAATTTCCACAACCATTTATATCGACGTTAGGGGGTTGCAAAGGAAATTAAATATGTGACCAGTTCACGTGAATCTTTACAACTAATCCATGCGATGCATGCATGTTAAATACTCCCTCCGATCCAAAATAAGTGTCATTTTAGAGGTTTTCAAACAAATTAAGAATACATTACAAATTCATTTAAATGACAAATAACCCTCTAGTTTTGTAATATGATACTACAAGGAGTTTAGAAGTTGTAATATAATTGTACTAATATTTAGTATTTAAGATAATCACAAACTCTAAAAAGATAAGTTAAGACAAGAGTAAATTAGGAAAAATTTATGTTTTTTTTAAAACGTCACTTATTTTGGATAAGAAGGAGTATATATTACTCGTTCACACAAAGATTATTGTGCATCTTTAAAAAGGTAGATAAACGAGAATCAAGTGCGAATCAGATTGAAATTCATCACCTTGATGAATTTGAATGCTTTTTAATTATTCGGGGTTTCATTATTATATTTTCATTCTCAAATCCACTAATAAATGTCTTTTGTTTTCCCTTATTATTCTAGTCATTGATTCCCAATCCAAATAACGAACACCCCATAAAATCAACCTTCTTCGACTTTTACTTACTTTTTTTTTTTTTTTGGTATTGGAATTCGTCCAATCACGATTGAGATACCTCACATAAACCGGGGTGAGACTTCCGATTAAACAATAATTGGAGCCTACTTGGGAGGGGAAATACTGGGTTGGGATTTGGGAATGATCGCCTGCTTGCAGTTGCTGCTGATACATGTATGAAACTGGTGTCACTACACATGAGAGTTATCAGGATTCGATATTTAAAATCTACTTTAGTGACTTAATTATTATATTAAATTATTTTTAAATCAAACTAATTTTATTATATACAAAGGTGTATATATGGAGAGGGGGATACTTGAGGGCAGAGATTTTTAGCTTGCTTACAATTGGGTAGTTGTTACTCCTTCCGTCCCTTAAAGAGTATCACTGGAGCAAAAGATTTTTAGCTTGCTTACAATTGGGTAGTTGTTACTCATTCGTTAAGGGGAATGGGAATGAGAACTGTAGAGGGGATATTAGAAGTAATCTGTCAGGCTTAGGGCCTGAAGAATGAAGAAAAGAAAGATTTGGGGAAGAAATTAGAGAGATCGAGAAGAAGAGAAAGAACAGAAAGGGATAATTGATCTGATCAAAGAAAGGGAATTTTCAATTACAAATCAGATACCGTTTACTGAACTACACCTTTTCCTTTTATCCCTCACTACTTCCTAACAATATAACTATGTGCCCAATATTAACAAATATTACACTTTAAACCCAAGATCATGACATAATCATTGTAATTGTGTCGTTTGGCTTGTGATTGAAAATAACTATCATTACCATTGATAGTGATTTTTTGAATGAAAGATGCTTGATTTCGTCAAACCACGATTAATATGCCTCACACAACGTGGGGTGAGAGTTCCGACATAACAATAATTGGGAGACCACTGGGGAGGAAAAAGATTGATTTAGGGAGGACCGCCTGTATAAAAATGGTGTCGTTGCACCTGAGAGTTTGTTAGGATTAAGAAGAATCCTGAAGAATTTTAGAAGAGAAATAGAAGGGTTAGGAAAGAATTGAGATAGAATGAGGAAATTGGGGTTATTAGATTGAGAAATGAAGATAGAGTTTTTCAACTTGCAAATCGCTAAATCCCCAAATGACATATCCCATCTACTTATACCCCGTAAGCCATTAACTAATTCCACTAATTGCTTCTAAATCTGCTACAGCAACCAACTATTACACTTAGGTGCAGAATTACATCTAGGCCCCTTTGTTCATGACAGAGTTGTCAGTGACCGAACCTAGGTTCCCCAAAGCCAAAGGCTTTAAATCCCTTGGATGTACTGCTGGGCCAAACCCTTGGATACACCATTGATAATGATTGGTTCACAGATAATTTTGTTACGAATAAAATTAAGTTTAATTTTTTGTTTGCATTAAACTTTGAATATATTACTCCATCCGTCCTATTTAAAAAATTCACTTTCGAACAAAAGTTATGTCCCAGTAAAATAGTCCACTTTTGAATTTAGTTACATTACATACCCGTATTAATATTATAATGTGTTATTCAAAATTAACCATTACTTATCAAGTAAGAATGTGAGTGAAAAATATAATGTCAAATTACTTGTTTAAGGTGTCGTACCTCACAACCCATAATAAGTTATACATATTACAAAGTTGACATTTTGAGAGAGACGAAAGGAATATAAACTATTTATATTTAAATGTATTATAATTATAATTTTTCTGAATAAAACTTTTTTAAAATAAAAAGTATACTTAAACAATAATTTGACAATGGAATGATTCTCAATCTCATTCACATTAAAATAGAGGGGAATGAATCCCCCAACCAAACACCCACTTGTCATTCCCATTTTCATTCTCTACTTCCAAACCCCCCAACCAAACATTCGTAACTTCGACGATGATAAATTTGTTTATGGCTAACTATTGCTCGATCTCATAAAAAATTATTTTTTATGCCTAACTGTTGCTCGATTTTACAGAAAATTAATTTATTTATGCCTAACCATTACTCGATTTCACAGAAAATAAAAAATAAAAAACAAGATCGTCGCCTGAGAGATTCGAACTCTCGCGGGGAAACCCCATGTACTTAGCAGGCACACGCCTTAACCACTCGGCCAAAGCGACTTCTTGTTCTTTATTCTTTCAAAACAAAAATAGAAATTGATCCAAGAAATTGCTTCTTTAGCGAGTAAGATCCGATTGATTCGAAAATGTGGGAAATTAAAATTAGCAGTTTGATGAGACTTTAGAAAGTGGAATTGAAGAAATCTGAGCAAAAAGGAACTGGAATGGCTACTGTGCAAGCTGTGCTCGGGAATTTGACGCCCGGAGAACGGCAGATTCTGACAGCGGTTAACACCGGCGCCGCCAGTTTATCTCTGCTAGGTTCCGGATTCATTGTCCTCTGCTATTTGCTCTTCAAAGAACTCCGCAAGTTCTCCTTCAAACTCGTCTTCTTTCTCGCTCTCTCCGTGAGTATTATTATTACTACAGCTTTGATTACATTCAAGTTAGTATAATTCTCGTGTATTTTACCGCTTCGTTAATTTTTTATTTTTAAATTTTTTTGGAGAAATGTAGCTTTCGTGTTGGAATTTCTTACTTCCAATGATGTTTTGAGTGAATTTTTAGGGTAACCAGGGTGATGATACCATTTCCGAGCTCAGAATTTGTTTAATTTCAAGTCTTAAATTAATCAGCTGACTTGTGCATTTTAAACTGTTAAAAATACACTGTAGATTTAAATGCAAATGAAGATATGTGGTTTGATGGGGATCCATATAGCTCACTTGTTCGTTGTTCTTGTTGTAAGTTTCCTATTTTATATGATTTATTAAGCACATTTTCTGCTTTGCTGTATGGAGTGAAAGGATTTTATAGATTCAATCACGGAAGATACATTTTGTTCACAAGTTAATTCATGATGCACAAGTAATCCGATTCAATGTTGAGATTTTTAGATTTTTACCAGTTTTATTCAGATGGAAATCCGTTTTCATTTTACGTTTTCATGCTTATGAGTTAGAAAGTTGCCGAAATATATTATAAAAAAAAATGTTGTGATAATATCAAAAAGTTGTATTCGAAATGGAAAAATGCAGAATGAGATGAAAGGCCATGTGCATGTTCATCTTATCTGACTGTAGAGTTGCAGCTCTTATAAAAGTGTTGTGGGGTTATTATGATTGAATAAAGCAGATGATAATTTGGTTAGAGTGAGTGTGCTGTGATCACTTTCTTCAACAATTGGGAAGCATATGAGTGTGCTTACAAATGCTCTTCTACTCAGGAGAAGATCATGACCTAAACTTTGTCTTCTTTTCTAATGCAGGACATGTTGTGTAGTTTCTTCAGCATAATAGGGTATGACATTTGTAATATGGGATAAAGTGCAAATTACATTTATTTGTTTATTGGTTTACGTTTATGTTGATGGTTTTGCTCTGCTCATGCAGGGATCCATCGAAAGGATTTTTCTGTTACGCTCAGGGCTATACTACCCATTTCTTCTGTGTGGCATCTTTTTTGTGGACCACAACAATTGCTTTTACACTTCACCGAACAGTTGTTAGACACAAAACAGACGTGGAGGATTTGGAGCCCATGTTTCACTTGTATGTTTGGGGTATGATGTTGATTTTCATGAATGATTTGGTTGCTATCTATGCTATCGTGACACTAGCTTATTTTTTTGCCCTCTGAAATGCCAACAAAATTACCTGATTACAAGAATTATTGCACGTTTTTCTATTTGTTTGCTTACCGAGATGGTGGTTACAGGAGCTTCAGGAGTTGTGACAGTAATACGGTCTATTAGCAATGACCACGGGCATATAAGTCGAATTGGTGCTTGGTGTTGGGCTCAAACAGGACGTACGGGGAAGGCAAGTATTTGATATTCCAGTGCATGCTGTTTCAGAATTTCTGAGTAGCAGCCACACTTCTCTATTGTTTTCTTCCTTTTTTTGGGATTCTTTCTTGGATGTTCAGGTTTTCAGGGTGACCTATTGATAGTACTTTTATTTATAGGCTGTGTCATATTTTTAACTATGTTTCTGAACATGCAGGCAGTTCATTTTTTAACATTTTATGCACCTCTTTGGGGTGCTATTCTTTTCAACGGCATCACCTATTTCCAAGTAATACGCATGCTAAACAACGCAACACGTGTATGTAACCATTATCCTGATCTGTTCTTTTAGTTGATTAACCGTTGGTGTGAGAATGTGAGGTCTAAGAGTATTGTTTTATGTCAAGCTCATTCTGATGTGATGTTTGTTGTTCCAGATGGCAGCTGGCATGTCTGAAAGGGCTTTCCATTTTGATTCACGGCCAGACATAAAGGTAGTTGCATTCTTTCAGTTTCAGATCATTGCTTTGACGATTACAACTCTCTACACGTTCCCTATACTTACAAAAAACAGTAGGTCTTGTAGTCAATTAAACTGTGGTTATCAAAGGTCTTTTCTGTAGTGGTGCTCTATCTATCATTTTCTGAAGTGTTTCTTGGTTGAATTTCATATATTGCTGGGTTCTTTTGTTGTAACTTGTAAACTATTGAAACCGCAAGTAGCCTAAACATGTTAAAGAATGTCATTTTTCCTTATGTTATACTGACATTGTGTCTTGACTCTTTCTGCATGTTCCTCCTGCTTTGTTGTGCAGGTAATGAATCGGTGGGGCTACTACCCTCTCATTCTTATAGGATCTTGGTTTTTTGGCACAATCAACCGAATCCATGATTTTATCGAACCTCAGCACAAAATTTTTTGGCTTTCTGTTCTTGAAGTGGGGATGGCTGCCCTCATGGTAAATCTCTTCTGCCATTGAAAACCTCCATTTTTTGCCTTTTTTCAATGTTTTCTTACCAAAGTTTGTGATTTATAATTCAATGTGCTATACTGATTTTCTTGATATGCACTTCCTGAGGATGCATTTGTTACTAAGTATGATTTATTTACAGTTTTACCATGCATATGTATCTAACTCTCATGGTCTAACACGCTTATTTTCTGTGTTCAAATTTTCTTTAGGGCCTATTCAACTCAATTGCATACGGCCTGAACACTTCAGTTCGACGGGCTGTCTATGAAAGAATGGATCTGTAAGTTGAATTGCTTATCCTAGTCATTTTTTCAGATTCTTGTAACTGTCAATATGATAAATATTTTACCTTTTTCCTGCTTGCCCCATTGCATCCCATCAAACTGAGGAGAAAAGGAATGGGGTAATGCAAAGAATACGAGCCCGAGCAAGCACATTTTTTCCCTATTACATAGAGGTTTTGCTTCAACTAGTAATGTTTGTGCCTTGTGTATGGCTTTGTAAATTGATATCTAGTTATTTTTGTTGATCTATTTCAAGCGCTGCTTACAGGTTACCAGAAAGGTTTCGGAGATGGTTCCCAAAGAGTTGGAGGTCAAGAGGCCAACAGCAGGAAAGTGAGCTTGTCTCTTTAAAGATTCAAGACGGCGAACAGCGATGAGCAGCATTCGGAGGTTTAAAGTTAAATGCTAAAGCTGAATTGTTGGTTCATAGGGAAGAATGTGTCAAAAATGCAGATTATTTCATCCAAAGTCCAAGGCATTCTGGTTCACTGGAAGTTCATTTTAACTCCGTTCTGGTCTCTTTGCTGCATATTTCAATGAGGTAAAACTCAATTAAATTTGATTTGAGGGGGTGCCTTATTCTTAACCCATTTAACTGTAGTAGATCTTAGTTGTTGAATGTTGTAAAGTGGGATTTTTTTGGTTTGTTTTTCTTTTGAATCTTACAAATGTGGTTGAGAAGAAGATTATTTGCCGTTTCTGATGCAAAAACTAGCAACTGTAATAGAACCCTCTAATCTAATGATTCTATTGTGTTTCTTCTCTAGTTTGGTGATTCGACTATGGTGTTTCTTCTCTAGTTTGGTGTATGGTGTTTCTTCTCTAGTTTGGTGATGATACAGATATTTTGCTCGGTAAATAAGAAGAGCTCATTTTGTAATAGTATAAAAACAAAGTGAACGAACTCTTCCAATGTTACGAGGAATTGTCGGGTGATGAATTTGAACAGACACCAGCAAACGATCAAATCTTGAAATCATTGTATTCGTAAGAAATATACACAAGTATTCATATTACAGTCCAACAAACATAGAAAGATCCATATCTCTTTCTTCAGACAAAAAACAACATTTTAGGATTTTACAAATACTAAAACAAGCTTTCTTCTTCAGACAAATTCAAGATTTATTTGAATTTGATTTTGATTCAAGCACAGGCACAAGGGTTATCAACGACAACAACATCTTCATCGCCGGTCCTGAAGATCAAGTATCCGAACGCGAGCCCCAACACAACAGCGACGAACACCCCGCCGTTAAACGACATGATGGCCAGCATCAGCAGGTACCCGACCGCCGAGTTGACTCCGAACAGGATCGCCCCGGCGAATCTGGCCGGACTCAAGTTCCGGGCTTTCGCGTAGAGCAGCGGCGTGGTGGTGGTTGTTGAAGAAACCGGCGCCGATTGGGCGGAAGACGACAGCAGCTTGAACCGGAGGCGGCGATCTTCCATGTACTGGTAGAAGACGGAGAAGACGACGCAGGCCAGCAAGGTGACGGCGTAGCTGATCCATGAATCGGTCTTCCAGAAATCGAACAAAAGGGTCACCTTCTTCCCCCAGTAAAACGTCATGTGCATCATCTTGTTGATCGGAATTTTTCCAAGCCTGAGTTCTTCAGATGGATCGGAGGATTTTTTTTTTTTTCCCGATTCTGTTGTTGAAGAATTGGAGTTGTCCTTCTATTCCGGTCGGGTCAAGAAGCTTGGGCTGGCGATGGCGGACGGGTTCCTTTTTGATTGGTCTGGAATTTCTGGTGATGAAGTTGTCGTCGCTAAAGCGTGTGGATTAAGCGAATAGAGAAGACGAAGCTGTTTTTTCATTTTTGTACTACCTACCGTTCAAATGATTCTAGTTGTACATTTTGTACTACAGTTTTTGAGGCTTTTCATAGTGTACTACAGCTGTTTCATTGTTTTAGGACCGGCAATTTATGACCGGGTATTAAAATTCGACACGATATAAACGGGTTATAATTGAGTATTGATGGGTTCACGGGATAAATAATATAACACGAATAATTTAAGGAGTATAGTTATAGTTGAGAATATTGACACCTCCATCAAACCGCGCCTAACACGAATAATTTATAATTACAATGCGAAAACTCTACAAGGACACGAAATGTTAGCGAATTAATTGTGTCGGCACATATAATCAGAACAATTAAATAGTTAAAATTAAGGTTAAGAGGTGTCGACATAGAAACTCAACTACCCAAACCCGATAACTTAGATACAACACAAATTACTCATATTTTTTATTTATTTTATTTATGTTTTCTTGTTTCTATTTCTATCATATTGACATTCAGGCTCAATTCTTTTTCTAACCCAATTGAGAAAGAATAACTTTTTAGAGGGAAATACTTTTGGAGATTTGTATAAGAAAGAGAATAAAAACATAATGATTATATTATTTTTTGAATTTATGTGAGTAGAGATTTAGATGAAATTCTAAATTTTGAATTTGAAATTTGTATCAGTAATCTTTTTTATAAAAAGGATGTCGTTTCATTATGGTGGATTTGTGGAGAAAAAAATGACAATTTCCCAAAAATAGAATGGAAAAGAACAGAGCCTCTTGTTCTTTGTTTATCAAAGCTTCGTAGCATATACATGAGAGGTTACAATCGTAAATATTCGATGTAATATAGGAATAAGTCACTTTTCAAATAATAATGAAGTGTTGTTTTGAATTATCTAATCAGATCATAAATCGATGTTATAGACGGTCCAGATTTATTCAAAAATCGAATTTGGTCAAATCCATTTGAAATTGGTATTGGACTGGGTCGAATCACAATTTAAATCTTTTGTATTATTTTTAAAATACATTTTTCACAAGAAAATATTGATTAACTTTAATGTAACAGTACACATGGACTAAGCTACTATTAACAAGAAATTAAAGTAATCTCACATGAAATCATTGGTTTTATATCTCACTATATAGAATGCCTTTGAATGGTATAAGTTAACCAATAATACAATTACATAAACAAAAAAAAAACGTAGAGCAATCATAACATCAACAACTAATACTATGTTACTCTCTCCTTATCATATAAATTAAATAATTTTTCGAGTTATACTTTATAATTTATATACAGTTATTTCACTGAACTCTTTTAATGGGACGAGAACTCTTTTAATGGGACGAGAACTTGTTAGTATAAATGCTATTTACATCTGAAACTAAAGACAACTATCTATCTTGTTTTTACCTAACTGGACCAAATATTTTCATTTCTTTTTAGGTTGGACCTCCTCAGCCATGAACATTAGAGTATAATTTATTTATTTTATTACTATATTGCCTTTCAGTTTCACATAAAATGGTATATGAATGCACCTGGACTCTCTCTGTCTGCAATAATTCAAATTGGGGATGGTTTTTGGTGGGTATTAGGTTAGGTATCATCATCACTCATAAGCATTGACTCCTGTAATTATGGGATTTTTTTTTCCCTTTAAACAAATCTTTGGTTAGTTTTTAGGGTGAAAATCGGGTTAGAAATAGGTTGACAAATCACTATTATCGTGTCAGATTCGTAAAGTTATTGCTCAGAGAAGAAAATTTTGAATTATATACGAGTTGACATGTCACTTTAACGTGTTAATTGTGTGTCATATCAGACATTGTCAATCCTAATTTTCACTCACTTTTTGGCCAGGTGGAGTCTTGGAGTCCAATGACCAATATTTCAGTAATTGTAAGTTGTAGGACATCACCTCCACATTGGAGAAAAGGCTAAAATTTTTTGTAAAGATAAGCATTTTATGTGTAATTGAGCAGGTATAAGTAGGTTGGTCAAATTATCATTGAAACTTTTGCTTTCCTCTATCAACTCTCATAATCTCAAACCCCACCAAATTCAAAGTTACATACTTAACATTGAAATTGAAACAAAGTAACTCGAGAGTGACAAATAGGTTTACTTTATCGTTACTAGACATTATAAAACACGAAAAGTGAGACAAAGAGATCCAAACTGAGCAAAATACGCAAACAAAAACCATTGTCTCAAGTTCTAATTGGCAAATTGACAGGCTATGGTTAATCTCACATGTTGAAGTTAAACAGTTAAAAGTTAACTTCACATATCCTTGAAGGAGAAAACATGATGAAAATGTGTAATTTGCAGCCAATTAAAATGTACTAGCCCAACAAAAACAACAACAACAACTTGCTCTTGAATTGACTGGCAAATTAAAGCAACATGGGCACCAATTATCATTTTGCTTTCATGTGATAAATTCATAAAGATATTTTCATTGTCATTTTCAAGCCAACTTGCTTGACAACTAAGAGCAGAGGAGCAAGTATGGCTGCAGCTGCAACCTCTCTTTGAACTTCTGAACAACTACTCCTATCATCCAGTGCTGAACAACAACAGATCAATCAAAGGGTTGAGAAGCATATCAGCCCCTTACAAATCCACTGAAATCTGCTACTTTTTTTCCCTGTTGAATTCTCAGGACCATATATATCACAGATAGAAATCCAAATATATTCTTCTGTGGACCAGATGAGGCAGGCCATACAATATCATATATTCCCAAAGGAAGCCAACAGGAATTTTGCTACTTTCTATTCAGAAAAGTATCACTCATCAAAACCAACAGACACAAAAAAAAAAAACACACACACACACAACTTTGTCAGCATTTTTTAACAAGAGCATCCCATTTTCTGCAACAAAATATGCAAACAAATACACTCATGCCATTAGCAAAATCAATAATCCCACCACATTTGAATTTTGATACTTTCTATTCAGAAAAGTATCACTCATCAAAACCAACAAACACAAAAAAAAAAAAAAAAAAAAAAAAAAAAAAGAACACAACTTTGTCAGCACTTTTAACAAGAGCATCCCATTTTCTGCAACAAAATATGCAAACAAAATCAAACAATACATTCATGATTCATCCCATTGCCAAAATCAAGAATCCCACCACATTATTGAAAGGTTGATCTCAATGAAACAGTTCTACTGATATTAGTACTATATTAAACTAATACAAGAGTGCCTTAATCATCACTGAGGATGAGTTTTTATTCAAGCAAAATAAACTTAATAACAACAATTAATTAGTACTAATACTACTAAATAATATGATTATGTCTCAACGTTCCAGAGCTGAGAAACAACTCTTAGATCGAACCAATCTTTCCTTCCTCGGAGAATCCAAACTCCTCATCAGAAGCTGCTTCACTGCAGAGATTAGTTCGTCTGTAGGGTTCGGAGGAGGCCTTAAAGATCTGAACTTCTTGCAGAAACTCATGTGCAAATTCAGGGCTTCCTCCTTCCCAATCCTCTTCTCCGACCTCCCCAATTCATCCTTCACCGCCTCGGCGCAGAGCCCGCAAATCCAACGCCCCTGAAACCTCTCCCGAACCCTCTTGATGTACGCCTCCGTGCACTCCTCCGTCAGCCCGCAGCACTCGCATTTCGCGAATTCCACCTCCATTGTCGGCGCCGCCGCGGTGGTTCCTGGTGGCATCTTTGGAATAGCCAACTGTTTGGATGTCTGAGTTTCCATTGCAACCATTTTACTGTTAAAATGATGATAAAAGATCAATAATTTGAATTTCAAAAATATATCAATAAATTCTACCTCAAAATAGGAAAAAATATCAAATCTTACCGTATCCTTGAATCCAGGGAAGGGATACGTATATGAATCAATCAGATATTCTCTAAACGGTAGCAGAAAACAAAATTTCGAAAAAATAGTTGATGATAATTATAGAAAAAAGATTTTATCTTTCTTTCTCCCACTCTCCTTCTTCTTCAACAATCTCACCGCCAATGATCAACCTCTTGAAAATCATATACATTTAAGCTCTGTTTTTTTTTTTTTTTTTTCTGCTCAGAAACTGGGATTGGATTCTTGGATTGCCAAAAAACCCAGAAATGGAGGAATTCAAGAATCTGAGGACATCTCCAATGGAGGAACTGAAAATTTTGATTTTGGGTCTGAGCAGAGAGAAAGATGTGATTTTTAAGGATGAATTTTGTGGGTTTTTTTGTTCCTTCATGAGCTGGTCTAGCAGTATGCCACTCCAATCATTGGGGGGCATGGGTCCCACCTGCAATCCTGCCCACGTCAGCTTCCACTGGCTGCTACTGCTGATGGGGCCGTTATCCAGTGCGTCGCGATAAATCTTTTCACTGTAACGATCAATCAAGACCGTCCATCTCATCATGCGGGATGATTTTTTTTTATTTTTTATTAATGTTTAGATTAATTATTTACTTGTTGTATTGGAATTATTTGATAAAAATAAAGAATCAAATTAGCCAACGAAGTTGCACTTTGTATCTTATCTTTACTATGTTTTTATAAATTGTATAATCCTACATACAACGTAGTTTCTTTTGTTTCGTACTTTTGTTTTTTTTTTTTTTTATATTTATTTATATAAAGACATCCTCCTACCTACTATATCATTGATGATAAAATAAGGGTCATGATATTTACAGTAACCGTTTCGATATTTGCAGTAACATTTTTTATGAAAAGTCTAAAATACCCCTAACACTTAAAAAAAAAAAAAACCAAAATATCGCCTGTCGCCGGCGACATTTTTGGCCAAAAATCCGGCGACATTTTGTGACAAAAATTAACTTTAGCCACTAATCTTTTTCCGATCCGAGTCGTCTCGATTTTTATCCGATTTTGTGATTCTACCCGACTCTGCTTTGCAGGAATTATTAAACGGAACAGAGCCCGTGAGTTGCTTTTTCAATTTTTTTTTTTTCATCCTGCACGGGCTGCATAGTTGGTTTGTAATTTTTTTTTTGCCCAGGGATATTTTTGTCTTTTTACAGGAGAATGTTACTGCAAATATCGAAACCGTTACTGCGAATATCAATTCCGTAAAATAATATATGGGTTTTGCACACCGAAATATGAATGAGAGAATAAGTAAATTACTAACGAGATTTAAATTTTTATATTCGGTTCACTGCAGAACTAATCATTTAAACTACAGAGTATCCTATTTTTTGAAAATTAATTTGAAATATATTTAGTGAATTATTAATTCATTCTCAAAGGATCTCTATTCTTATTCTCATTCGTATTTTTTTAGGACAAATGCAGCCCATTATTATGTTTACCTTTTTTCGAATTTCAATAAAATTGAAAATACTTTATTGGATTTGCGGACAATTATATTATCATCGTTAATTTTGATGAAATTACGAATACCTCCCTATGACTTAGGAAAGTGAATTTGAATTTTGTTGACCGATATGTTTTCTAGTAAATTTATGAACAAATTATGAAGACATTTTTATAAATGTCAAAAATTTCATCAAAATTTCGGAAAATAAATGTGATTCGGCCTAAAATAATTTATTTCACTTGTAAATAAGTATCAATAATAGCATGGGAGTATAGTTATAAACTTTTCAAATAATTTTCTTAAAATATATAGATCCAAATCTATTATATATAAATTATAATTTTTTGTTTTTATTGTGATTTTTTTTTATCATAAATATATATTTTAATAAGGTTCATCTCATAAACCGTCCCAACAAAATGAAGGCAAACTTTAGTGGCGTTTCATTATCATTATCTATTTATGTGCTGTTTCCAGCTCTTGTCTTGAAAGAAATCAATTACTCCTTCGATTTCATTAGAAAAATTCGGTTCCGATAATGTACAATTTTTTATAAATTGCAAAGTACGATAGCTAAAATAAATAATTTGTCGCTATTTTTTTCACTAATATCCTTCCTTTTCAAAAGTGGATTAATTGTGAATCACACGTGATTTTATTAATAAGAGAATGTCAAGTAAAAAAAAAAATCAAAACTTACTCTTTTAATATAACAAATAAAACATTATATGATACGGACAAAATAAAAAATTAGTCAATATTGTCTTAATTTTCCCTTTATAACCATGAAGACTAATCTTGAAAGTTTGTACAAAATTGACTTCAAAGTTTGCTTGCATTTGGTAACCTTTTTTATTTTTCAATACCATCACCCAACTATCTATTATATTGAAAGCAAGTGCTGCGGAAATGGAAAGAACGAAATTGAGAAACCGCCTACACTCCAAATAGGCAGAATCGACAAAAGTACGAAACGAAGTTCCAACCTCTACATAACATTCTATGCATTACAACCGTTGCACCACTTGCTCGTTTCTAATTCGTTAACCTTATGCATGCAGACAATATTACCAAAATATCACATTTGTGGGTTGAAAAGTTTGAAATGATTCAGACATTAATTATTTAATTAATTAAATTAGGATGCCGTGCTAATTACTTTTCCAAAATTACATCACAAGTGTTCTACAATTAGAGTGAGATTGACAATTGACAATTGACATAATTTGGGCAGATGAGTCCAATACTATGAACTTGCCCAAACGGTAAGGTAGATATATAAGTACTTGTGACATTTTATGAATTTTAGCAAAATTTATACTAATTAATTTCGTATATTTGTTATTCCATATGTTTCAATGAAAATGTTATGTTTGTAAATAACGAGGGTTGACTGTAAAAAATTATCCTTAAACTTTCTATCGATTGTGAATATTCGCCCCATAAACCATGAATTTATTGCAACGTAAGAAAATGTTAATCTTATCTAAAATTTTATTTGTAAAATACCTAAATACTCATTTAATAACAATATTGATATACGAGTTTGTAACTTTGTTAAAAAATGAAGTAGGTAATTGTGTATTTGTCATCAAAAAGGTCTTAAATTAAGACCATCGATTCCTTACATTGCAACAAATTAATAATTTAAGGGGTAAACTGTAAAAAATTGAAAATTCTTAGGGCAATTTGCAATTGAAGAGAAGTTCGGGGTACTTTGTGCGATTAATTCTTCCATTTTAGGCATAGCTCTTTGCAATTTCGTATAATAATTGTGATAATGAAAAAGTCCGTATTTTTATTTTTGCAAAATGGAAGAAGACAAACGGATTTAGAAAACACCATACGGATAAGTACTTTTGATTATACACAAAATTTTGAAAACAAAAAAAAATAAAAATACAACTTTTCCATTTATAATAACAATACGACTTTTTTTTTTTTTTAATAACTAGTCATTTTCTCCTACGATAACATTTTATTTTACAATTCAAAAATTTAGATGATTTTATATATTTATATATCTATACGTATCTGCTCGTTTATTGGTTCGGCACAGCAATTGAAGAGGCTGTTAGAATCGGATAAGGGAGAAGTGTTTCTCTGGATCTTTCCAGACGAGGAGGTCAGGAGATGATTGTTCGGTCTCGTATTCTACAAACTACTGTAGATATCTCCGCTTATAATACCGATCGCCACACTATGTAAAGCTAACGTGGAATCGTTGTGGAGAAGAAGGCTTCAACAATATGTATAAATAAATGTTATACTATATATCATTTAAATATAAAAAATACGTAAGAAAATTATCACCTAATATGTGGTATTGAAATGGAGGCGGTGGGGGCCAATGGTTTTGTAAGGCTGAGAAGAGGAGAAAGGAGTTGCGTGGGGTTGCCGGCCAGCTGGCTCGCCGGCGGTGGCCCAGCCGATCCAAGTGCAGCCAAGATTATCGTGGATCCCGAAAACGTTATAGGCACAACAACATGCGAAGCAAATGGGAACCCCACGTGCATGTTACGACGCCTGGGTCACCCTCCACCACTCCGGCCGTACACACCGCAGGCGTAATAGCGTGGCGACGAACCATTTAGAGCACGGGAGCTTGATTTTTGTCTCTATCTATTTCGGTCGCATTTGCATATAGGTTAGTAAACGTTGGCGATAGAAGCTTTCTTACTTCTCTTTTAATAGATAAAACGTTAGAACAGATGATTATTCAGTAAACAAAAAATAAAAGTAATTACAAAACTGTTCAATCACAAAAAACAATATGCCAAAATTACGTGGAACCAATTTAAATAGGAATTTCGAGAGGTTAAAGTGTGTTCGTTAGTATGTTTTTAAAAATTTGTAGGTTATAGCTAGACGTGCGTGAAGCTGAAGACAAAAAGATAGGGAAAAAAAAAAAAAACAAAAGAGGGCAACGGGCGAATTGAAGGAGAGTTCTAGAGTGTTAGTTTAGAGAAGATTAATTATGAAGGAGAGGACCAATTTTATATAAATTATTGGTTCTAATTAGGATGAGAAAGAAGCAAAGGAAACCAAAATGACACGTGAAAAAGACAGGAATCGAGCCACGGTTAGTTACAAAAGAATTTATAGTAAATGTTTTAAGTTGAACTTTAACCTCGTTCAAAACAAAAGAAGAGGAATTTAAGTATAAACAATAATAATTTTAAAAACTAAAAGTGATGTACATTGTACAAATACTATGTTTTGCAAAAAAACTAAAGGGTAAATACACAATTACACCACTATGTTTTCAGAAACTTATACATCACCTCTTATGATTTAAAAAACTACTATGCACCCCCCTTAACTTTCGTGAATTATGTAAAATGAACAAAAATGATCAAAATACCCCCGCATCTAAACTGTAATTTACAACTAGAATAAGGGCATTTTGGGGATATTTTGGTCATTTTTGTCCACTTTACATAGTTCACGAAAGTTAAGTGGGGTGCATGGTAGTTTTTTAAATCATAAGGAGTGATGCATAAGTTTTCGAAACACAAGGGGGTAATTGTGTATTTACCCAAAACTAAATAAAAGATAAAAAGACGTTATTTATATGTAAATTTTTTTTTTTATGAATTTAGAAATACAATAATTTAAAGAAATTATTTGTTACAACTTTTAGTTTATCTCCTTAATTGTTTTTTAAATGCGAACTACAATAATTATATTACTATGAGTATTACAAAAATTATAATAAAACAACAAATTTATTTTATTTTCAAAATATGACTCCTTCTATAAACAAACAGATAAGCATCAAATCATAAAATAAAAAATAAAAATAAAAATAAAAAGAAATTGGTGGATGGGGAGTTTGAAGTGATGGTGATGATAACATTGAATTGAAAGAAGGAAAGATGGAGTGATGAGTGAGCATTCCGGCTTTGATAATAGTTTGTACTTATCAACTAATGTTCGTTCGTTCATTCAGGCTTTGCAGCTGCGTGTACGTGTCAATTTCTTCCCATGTGGATATGTCCCTTTTATCATTTCTGTAGAGCCACACCAAATAATCTACAAGTATATCTATTTTTGAATTACAATATATGATTCGAAACGTAACTTCTTGTTCTTGTATGAGAAGAATGGCGTACTATACTCCGTATAATATGAGCAATTTTTTGAATATAAAAGTATATGTTGAAGCTTTTTCTTTTCTTTTTTTTTTTTTGGCCGAGGCCTCTGGACTCGTCCGTTTGCAGCCGAGAACTAATTCTCTAGTGCAACTATGGTGCTAAATTACCCAAAAACAAGTAAAGGTATAACGGATCTATCCAACTGAATTCCAATGCCTTTTTCATATGGATGGAAAGAGTATTTATAGGCTCGTATTTCAGTGTGCTCTTCTCGTAGAATTGTTTGCTTACTCTCAATAATTCGGGCAAAGTTTAACACATTGATTTCTTTGTGTCCTTTAACTGATAAGGGATAATTATTCCTCCACAAACTGTCAGATAAGATCGCCAATGTTAAGTACAAGAAGGCCTTATGCGGACCCGGTAACAATCCCAAACTTGAAAGTTATCAATTGTGTTACATGTAAAAGTATTGCATTTTTTGGTTAATTATAAACACTTTCAAACTTGACAAATATCAAATATTACTATACACGAGACATTAACACGATATTAAATTTTTATACTCAAAATGATGATTTTTTTTTCCTTCTTCAAAACAACTCAAAATGACTCAAACTAAATACTATGTTAGACTTGAATCATTACCAATTTATATGAAAAAATTACACAGCACATTTGTTGTACTTAATAAAATGGGATAATTACATTTATCCCTCTTGATATTTGAGAATATTATTAATACATCTCTTGTAGTTTCATCAACAGTATCGATACTTATATTTAATAAAAGGAAAATGTTTATTGCACATATTATGTGCAGAAAAATATGCACATAAAGTAGTTTAAGTGAGCCAATCAGATGTTATTTTATAAAAATATCCTTATTGTATTATACTTATTTCTTTTCTCTTATCTTCTCTTTCCTCTCTCATCTCTGCTCTCTTCTGCAATTGTTTTTTCTCAAAATTTCCTCTACCATTATTTGTTCTAAAATTTAGTTTCCTTCCTAATTTAATTTTTTTTTTTTTCAGTTTTGACACTCTCTAATTTTTTTTTAGCTTTAGAAATTGCATATGAGAAACCCATTTTACTACAAAACGAATCATCTATTTTTTTCTCTTAATTTTGGATTCTAATTTATTAATGTTTTTTATAATAAATAATATTTATCTATTTTTTTCTCTTAATTTTGGATTCTAATTTATTAATGTTTTTTATAATAATAATAATAATTATTATAACTTTATTGTGAAAAAATGGGTTTGGCAAAAAGAATTAATGAATAAATTTTAACGGCGAAAAACACGAAATGTTAAGTTTGGCGAAAAAGAAAGTAAGAGAAAATTTATATTTATTATTTTTTTTAAAAATTAATAAATTAGAATGCTAAATATTAAGTTTAATGGGTTTTAAAATGCTTAATAGTGAAAATGATAGGATAAAAAAAAAGAGTTATCGAAAAAAAAATACCAAAATTAAATTAGTTAATAGAAAACACTTTAAGAAAAAGGAAAAAAAGAAAAAGAAAAAGAAAGAAGCAGACGTGGGGTAAAGAGAGGAGAGAGAGAAGAGAGGAGAAATGAAAGTGATATAGTAATACAATATCATATTTTTGTAAAATAATATTTGAGTAGCCCACACAAATCACTTTATGTGTGTCATAATATGTGCATTTAACAGTATCTTTAATAAAAAATAAATTAATCACATTTACCTCTATCGAGATTTCAAAATATTAATACTATCTCTAGGGTTTGATAATACGATCAATGCTCTCATTTAATTTAGTCAATGTTATCAATATTTTATACTCTCTCTGTCCTCTAAAGAGTGTCGCTAGGGGAAAAAACTCACAAATTAAGAAAACAGGTTAGTTTACATACTTGCCCTTATTAAATAGTAATAAACACAATTGACAGTTCAATGTCACCGTCTTCTTTTTCACTACCGATACACCATAACAGATCCACCCATTGTCTAAAAAACAAAACATCATTACTCAAATAAATGTGATTATTTTTAAACTGAAGTAAATTTAAAGTTTCAAATTTTCAAACAAAAATTAACAAAAGGAAGAATCGGTCTTCCTCAACAAAGTTTGACGAAAATATTCAGTCATCATCGTCGACTCCAACTTGGTTGAAAATTAGTTATTTCCTTCTAATCAACAAAATTTTTGAATGTAAACCATGAAGAAATAAAAAAAATTATGGGACCATATATTAATTCCCTTAAAAGAAAAAAAGAAAAAAAAAAGTAGACTTTGCAGGCTTTAATCATCAGAGCCGCTACCTTTTAATTTCCCTCGCTGATATTTGAGGGTAGATAAACAAATTTTTATATAGTATAAATAAGTAGAGAAAAATGATGGAAAGAGACGGCGGTGGAAAGAAGATGAAAAGGAAGGCAGTGCGGCTGTAATTTAGATAGGAGAAGAAAGAAAGAAAGAGAAGAAGAAAGAGGAGGAAGATAGGACAAGATTAGAAGAAAGAGGAGTAGAAGAGAAGAAGTACAGTTACCGGAAAGAAAGAGGAGAGAGGGAGAGAAAATAGGAAAATGTGTTTATTTTTACTGTCATTAATTATCATCTTTATTGTCATTAATTATCACTATTGAAAAAAATTATATGAAGGGTAAAACGAAACTTTATTTTTTTTTTGTATTGAAAATTGTGAGGTGACACTTTTTTAAGAAATTTTTTTAAAGCTCCAACGACACTCTTTGGAGGACAGAGGGAGTAAGTTTTATGGCATTTAACATACTAGCTATAATATAACGACGACAACAACTAATATTTTGTCACGCTACACGAGTCGGCTGACAGCGAATAACATTTATAAATATAAATCACAATTTATGGACCAAATTTGCTGAACATCACATTTAGTTAGTGGGCCTGCTTACAACACACCTTGGACATTAAAATATTGGGTCAAACTCCACTATATGCTCATTGGGTTATCCATTACTTCCATTTTACTGTTGACCTTAGTAGGTATTTAGAAAGAAAAAATTTATTTATAAAGATACTGAAATTTGTCACACCAAAATGAAAATAAAAATTTAAAAATAAACTTGTTTATCAACTTTCAGTTGATTATATGAAAAGAGAAAAAAAAACTTGTATGCTTAGACAATGAATTCATTCTATGGATAAATTTATTTTGTTTCATTAGAAAATTTTGATTTAAAAAATGTGCATAGACTGCAATATATAATACTTAAAATATGTAATTTGTCATCTATTAATGTCCTTATTTTTGAATGGTGGATGTACTGTAAATCACGCATAATTATATATAAGAAATAAAAGATTAAAAATTAAATGTTCTTTTCTTTTTTTTACGAAAAAAAAAAATTTGTTCTAATAAAATAATTATGTTTTTTGAAACTATACTCTTCCATGAAACATAGATAATATAGTTTTGTACATGACGTAGACATGGTTATATCACTACCATTGTTATATGCATAGATTAATAACTCCTTTGTTGTAATTTATGACACTCTAGTATCAAACTTATAATAAAATTTTATAGTCGTAACGTGATATGTATTTATTGGCTGAATTTACTAACCAGTGATTACATTTTATCTCACCAACTATGAAAAACAACTATTGTCCGGGGGTGTTTTGAGTCTTTTGTTAAACATGGCCATCGGTCTGATATGCAATACTTTGACTTGTAAAAATTAATATTGATATCCGCATTTTATTCATTGCATGAGAGACATTTTTTTTACATGCAAGAGTTATACGCGACAAACGATACACTTTAAATCATTTTTTGTTATTACATGTGTTATATATATATATATATATATATATTAAAAACATACTATATAATTGAGTTTATAATCAGTACACTATACATCAAAATCTACTTATGATACTGGATACTTCACACCACATGCAGGATATTTTTAAAGTTAAAATCGATACTTGGTCTTAACAAAAAGTATTACGTGTGTTATTGAATAAATAAAAAACGCATGTCAGACCGTCCGATCTATCGAATACAAGTTTTTGTACTGATTTCAAATTTAATAATTAGCATTTTTTAAACCTTTTATTGCTTGATATTACTCCATAACTTATTAGTTTAGGTAGGAATTCATTTATTGGTCACTATACTCTGGAAACATTCAACTTTTAGTCTATGTACTTTGAAAATCCTATACATTAGTCACCATATTTTTATTTTTATATTTTTTTGTCACTCTATCAAACTCCTTCGTTAAGTGACTACGAGAATGATTTTTCAAAGGGTATTTTCGTAAAAAAACCCTTAAAACTTCTCTTCCTAATTGTATTTTCGTTTTTTGTCTTCAACATACAAATATAAACGCTATGGACTAAAAGTAGGACAATAAATCACTAATAAGAAGAAGAAAATCTATTGAAAATCAGAAGATTTGAAAAAACAGAAAACAACAAATGAAAGACTGCTGATGACTGATGTAATGGATAAATATTGTGGCAAAAGGAACCCTTTTTTTTCATTATACATTTTTGTGGTCAAAAGTGGAATTGAAAAAAGAAATTGAAATTGATTAATTTGGGCAAAAGAAAAAAAGGAAAAAAAAAAAAAAAGAAAGAAAAAGAGAAAGGAAGAAATAGGCTGAGGAGGACTGAGAGATAGAGTTGAAGAAAATTCCCAACCCAACCCAAGCCAAGCCAAGCCTCGCCTCCGCCCTTTCTTGCCTTTCTTACCCTTTCAGGGCCTCAAAGCTTAGACCTCGAAGAGCAAAAGAGGAAGAAAAATCTCTTTTTGTGTGTAGATTATTGCACAGTATATACTGAGAACACTGTTTTTTAGGTATAGATTAAATCTTTCTTGAATCTTGGAAAGAAAAAATCTTATCTGTATCAGTGCTGCTGCTTATGGATCCATTTGATGTGGTGTCTTCAATCTCAGACCTTCGTAAAGGTAGATACTTGGAACCCATGTGTCAGATCTTCTGTTTTTCAATTTTTTGTATTTTTTTTTTTGTTGGCTTTCTGTTCTTGGAGATCTATTGAAGTGGGTTTTATGTGAGAGTTCAAGATTCGACCTTCGGCTCACTTGTTTTTACTGGGTTTTTTGTGTGTGTTTACTTGGAATTGATATCCGTCAACTGTTTGTAATTCCCTTTCTTTTTTTGTTTTATTTTCATTTTTTGGGGCTATTGTTTGCTTGGATGATGTGGGGTCTGGAGATTATGAGGAAATTTTTACTTGATAGTGTTAAATTGACTTGATGTTTAGATTGTTTTCTGATGAACTAATACTATATCTTTGTAATTGTGGGCATTGTCGAATTGCGAAGAATTTTTGTTCGCTTATCAGTAATTGCATGCCGGCCTCCATCAAATTAAAGATGTTTAAGGTTTTCTTTTATTGGAAGTGATAAATTAAGAAAAATCGGTTGACTATTGGCCTTTTTTTACTTGTTTTTGAATTGGTGTTTAATCAATGAAGAAGTAAAACTTCAGAAGTGCTATGATGGGATGGCTTTGAATTCAAAGTGTTCTGACTCTTTGTTTGTTTTCTTGCAGGTTTTGGGTGATGCTGGTGGTGATATTTTGAGCAGTCACTTTTGAATTTTTATTTGTGCACAGACACCCTTTTATATTTCATTATCTGAAGAAAAAATAGAGAATTAAAGAATGAACTTTTCGGGAAAAGGGGCTTTTACTAGTGAGAAAAAACTACCCACCACGAAGTTGACCGCTTTGAACCCAAATGCTGCAGAATTTGTTCCTTCTTCTTTTAGATCACCAACTGGAAGCACTACTGCAGAAGCAACATCCAAGTTTGCTACCACTGCAGCTGCAACATTAGGAAAAGCTGTCCTTGATAGGTCAGAGTCATCTGTCTCAAATGTTTCGAACAACTCTGATGATGAGGCCCACCAGTACTGGCGTCGTCAGCTTCCTGATGACATTACACCTGACTTCAAGTTGATGGGGGAGGATGATTTTCAAGGAATCAATGGCCTTTCGCTTTCAAATTTGTCACTAGCTGAAGTCAATGAAGTTTCAAGGTTCCCTGCTTCCACAGGAGCTGGATTCCTTTTTAAAGATCAGCATGAGTTATCTCCTCATCGAGCTAAAGGAAATAGCTTTACTGAAAAGATCAGATTTCCTGCGTCATCCTATGGTGAAGATCTAAACTCTGGGAATTTCAATAGTTTGTCCCCTAAACCTTGGGACAAACATTTCTTGAACAATGACCTGCTTCTATCCAATGCTAGAGAAGGATCACCTTATAATGGAAATTCCAGACATGGATTCCCATCTGGTATGATGAGTGAACAACAATATCTGGACAACGCAGATGTGAATCCCCTTGACTTTTTGGCTTCTCAGTTCCCTGGTTTTGCTGCTGAAAGTGTGGCTGAGGTTTACTTTGCAAATGGGGGTGACTTGAACTTGACAATTGAAATGCTCACACAGCTTGAGGTATGCTTTTGAGTTTCAAGCTTTGAACAAGATGAAATCTCCTGTTTCTCTCAATAATTTGTATCCAAATTGACAAAGGTATAAAAAAGGAGGTTAGCAGTTATTAGGCTGCATTGATTGCCAATACTGCAAAATGCCAGCTTGTCATTCTGTGTATTAGTCACTGTCTGGACTTTTAAGAAGTTATGATGATGGAATCCCTGTTAAGATTGTGTTAATTATAATTGCATCTCTAAGTTCATTCCTTACTGACGATGACACATGTTGGAAATTTTCAGACAAGCATTTGGTTCTTCATTGTGTAGATATTAATCCTTTTAGTAGCTTCCACATTAATGTTTCCATCATCTTGTCTATTTTTATTCTTTTCTAACTTGTCTTTGACACATTTCCCTCCGGCTCATTGCGAGTAGGTTGGTTCTTGGCATATATTCTTAGCATCCCTGGGAGTAAAGATCCCAATCTTGTCTTTTGAGCTTTTAGTTTTAGTGAAGGAAATATAGCTTGAAATTTACTGTCTAATAAGGTATTTTCTAATACTTCATTGATTTAAGTTGCAATGTAGAGGCTGGTTTTTTAAACATTTGAATGCAGGCTTCCTGCTAAGTTTGCAAGAAACACTTATTATAAACATCTGTTTCTAGAAATAAATTTAATGTGAAAAGTGTACTAGAAACGTAAGTGGTTAAAAAATAAAGTGTATTTGTAAGGATGAGAAATTATTATGAAATTTAAAATGTACCGTAGAAACCAAAACAGACTCAAATATGCAGGGCCTTAGTCATTTATCAGTTGAAATTGTGTGTAGGTGAATCAGATTAAGGTATAGAAGTAAAGATCCAGATGTTATGCTGACTTCCATTTGCTAGATGAGTGGATTAGGTATGGAGAACGAGATGAATAAAGTACCATTTGGTCGAATGCAGTTTCTCTACTATTTTAGCATTTAGCTAGTTTAATGATCTTATTTTATTGTCCACGTTAATATTTTTGGTATAGGAATTACTCATTTTAGAGTCTCTGGAATTTAATTGATCTAGAGAACTCTTGAGTTAGTTATTGTGGCATACTGCAGACATGTCCTTAGGCACATCTAACTAGGTACAGTGATGTACTTAGGAACGCAATTTTTCCTTTGGAAGTATGATAATTATATTGATGAACTGGCTTCTGCATGGTCTAATATACTGTGACAGTATCATGAAGGATCACGTGGGTGTGGTTTTGACAATATAGTTTACCTTTACTGTAGCTTCAAGTTGATGGTGGTTTGAATCAGAATATCAACTCGAAGGCTTTATCAGCTCCAAATCTTAGTGCAATGGATTTCCCTGCCCTCTCTGCAATAGATGGTCAAAATGGCATGGCAAAATTTGCTGGTGATGAGCTCCAACAGAATATTAGCCCTTATCGGCCTTCAGAGAAAGATAATCTACTGTTTTTCAAGCCTAGTTCTTCTTTTCCGTCCAGAGGAGCTGTAGATTTTGCCTCTGCAGTTAGAAAAATGCCACCCCAAGATTCTGGTGTATGGAAGTATGACAGAAACAATTCTCCCGATGCAAATGCTGGATCAAGTAGAAGTTCACAAATATTAGCTAGCTCATACAGCAGTGGTCAGGTAAGGGGAATTTACAGTGACAGAATACAGAGTCGGGGATCAGCTCGTGCAGTGCCGGCGTGGCTTGAAACCGGAGAAGCAGTTGGTAATATTTTTCTGGAAATACTTAATTTTCTTTATGTAGTACATTTGTGGCAAATGACCTTTTTGTAGCGATGTATGCTTTAACATTGTTGAGATGGCAGCAAATATGTACTCTGAAATGCGGGAGGAAGCTCGGGACCATGCGCGTATACGCAATGCATACTTTGAACAGGTATATGTTACTCTATTGAAGTTGAAGGCTTCTTCTCTTGTAAATGGAAAAGTGAATATAACTACTCTCGCCCTCTCTCTCTCTCTCCCCATTTGTTGACTGGTATCCACATACTACTTCCATTTCACTAGAGAAGTTTAATATCTAATTTTTTTTGTTTCATTAGAAGACTTCAGTTTTTTCTTTAATTTAATATTTAACTTCCCATACCGTTACTAATATAATTATGCGGGGTTCACAATTGACCTAACTTTGGAAAGTAAGGACATTAGTGGAGAAAATGTTGACAAATTACTTACTTTAGGGGTTGTACCTTGCAATCCATAAAAAGTTGTACATTTTCGAAACTAGACTCTTCTAATGGATCGGAGGGAGTATAATGAAAAAAACATTGTAAGCCACTTCGCTGACTTATTATGCTACATTGGCTTTTCAGAATGTGTTCTTTCTACTACAACAGTGTGATCACTCCTGCTGTATGGCTTCCTCTCTTCTCTTTATTTCTCCCGTTGCTTGCAGGATAAAGTACTAATTGATTGTTCGTTTGGAATAATATAAGTAACGCTTCTTCATTCTCTTTTTGTGTCTCGAAATTGTGAGAGTTGTGTATATATTTTCATACCCTCGGGTCTTCTGTCTAATGGGATTTTTAAAGTATTTTGAGTTTGTAAATTGGTCAGGAGCATGTTCTGTTGACTTTTTGTTCAATTTTTGTCCTGGGTTTGGTATGCATTGAAGTGTCTGGAGGACTCTTACCATTTGGGCAGCTGTGTGCATTGAATGCAGCTTAATTATTTTCATCAAAAGCACATTTTTAAACTTATAGCTTTCGCTAGAGGCATTTCAACTCTGAAACTTGTAATGTGTTCTCTTTATGTTAAATCTGTGTTATTACCAGTAACGTGAAAGAGCAGGAGCAAATCCCTTTTAGAAGGAATTGAAAACAATTAGTGTGTCCAAGTTGCTAGGTTGTGGTTGACTGACCATTTAAATGTACTGTTGAAGCTACTGGAATGGCTACAAGGTAAAAGGATGATGCTGTTTACAAATAGAAAGAAAACCTGAAATTGTAGTTGACATGCTTTATCATTCATTTATTCAGCTGAAAACTTTTTACAGCTTACTTTCACATTGTAACTTTCCATTTGAGGAAACATTTTTTCATCAGTCACCCTGGTAAATTTGGGTGGATAGTATCTTTGTCATTTATTATATCTAGTGCTGCCTCAATCAGTTCACCCTTTTTTATATGTCGTTTCTGATCACAGTAATTTAAAACTCATAATCTCATTTGATATCTGAATAGGCTCGGCAGGCATATCTCCTTGGCAACAAGGCTTTAGCTAAGGAGTTGAGCATAAAAGGGCAGCTTCACAACATTCAGATGAAGTCAGCTCATGGAAAAGCCCAAGATGCAATTTACCGACAGAGGTTTGTTATTTGATTCTTACAAGGTGTACGTTTAACAAGTAGAATATTAGTGTCTATTTCCCATGGGATAAATTGTTTTTAAGTTCCAATGTACTTCTCGTACCTTCCTCTGTTGGAAAGAACACAAGGTGGGATTTCACGGGGAACACATGAACCCCCTGAACGAACTAGTCTGCTAGCCAACAATCTTTACCTCTTATCTAACATTTTTAGTTTCCCCCCTTGTCTTTTCATGGGGTGTAAAGATGATTCTTTGTTCCGGAAATCTACCTGATTCTCTGTTATCTGATATTTCCTAGACATTATGATTGAACATTGGTTCTTTCTGGTCATGATGATATGGCTGTTTCTTTGCCAACGGAGCTGCTGTCTTTTCTGTTTTTTCTTTTATGCTGGTTGATGGTGATAAGAGTCTTGTTTCGCTTTGTTTTTATGTGCAGAAATACTGGTAGTTCCGAGGCTAATGGGAGGGGACAGGAGAGGATCATAGATCTCCACGGCCTCCACGTTAGTGAAGCTCTTCACGTCCTTAAACGCGAGCTGGCTGTGTTGAGGAATGCAGCCAGGTCTGCTGAGCAACGACTGCAGGTTTACATATGTGTCGGAACAGGCCACCACACGAGGGGTTCCCGGACTCCTGCTAGACTTCCAATCGCTGTTCAACGCTACCTGCTAGAGGAAGAGGGACTTGATTACTCTGAGCCACAGCCAGGGCTCCTAAGGGTTGTGATATACTGAATCAAGGTCAGGGAAGGTACAAATAGGAGTTTTTTTTGACACGTAGCGTAACCCGTTTCATCGATCATCGAAACCAACCAAAAAAAAAAGGGGAAAAAAAAAGAAAGAAAAAAAAAATTGTTGTACCTGTAAATGGGAAGGAATGGAAAAAAAGTAGATCAGTTTCAGCCCAGTAGAGAAAAAGGGGTAAAGGAAAAAGGTTAAAAAATCCATATCAGGAATATGTGTATCAGTAAAGCTAGCTTTGCCAAGGTTAGAAGTACATTTTTGTAGTTTGCCACAGGTGCTCTATGGGTTAGAAGTCCATCCACTTTTCTTGTAATTTTTGTAACTGTATTTTTTTGGATCTTCTGTTATACGCTCCTGTAACTGTAACTGATGACGGTGGCATTCATTTACATGATAGTTCAAATTCTCTAAAAATGTGGTTCATTGCCATTGCATGCATACAAGGAGAGCAATAATGATGCTATGCCACGGGAATGAGCTCACGGTCTCGTTAAAAGTGTCTCGTTAAGGGCTACAATGTACAGCAATTTTGTGAGTCTCGTTAAGGGCTACAGTGTACAGCAATTTTGTGAGTCTCGTTAAGGGCTACAGTGTACAGCAATTTTGTGAGTCACGAGTTATAAATTAAGATGGCGATCTTTGCAAAGATATCTCTCGTTGTTTCACACTATGTTGCTATATTTTGGCAAAACAAAACTAACAGGAATTATTTTTTCTCCAATCATGAAAACTTGCCCACACATTATTGTGGTCACTCTTATTTTGCAATTTTATGCATGAGATGTTGATAATAAGCTTTAAAATGTCATTGAAATATGACCATGTGTTTGTGTTTGTGTGTGTGTGTGTGTGTGTGTGTTTGATTTTTTTTTAATTTTTCTCCCAGGGCGGTGATGATGTTTACATTTTATACACAATGTTTTTCATAATGCGTATGTTCTGAATTTAAAGAAATAATGATTTGAAATTTGGTACTATACACCTACACTTCAACTTAACTTTCGCGTTCGCTATTACACACACAAGTTTTTTGTCTTGTTAATTTTTTAAAACAATGATAATATTTACATTGGATCTTCATATGTATAGTATTTTAAAACATAAAAACTTTAAATTCAGTATAACAGCCCCCCACCTACAATTTAAGTGCTGGGTATGTGTAGTGGTTAATATTGATAGAAAAAACTTCCGTATAATACACCCAAACTAACTACACTTAACTGCATTTTTTGGCTAAATCTCAAGGACAAGATCGTGGATCTTCCCAACACTGTCGAATCTTCCAAAAACGTATAGATCTGTCGTATGTGGTAGTCCAATCTTGACACTTGTGACTTTTCGACTTCTGGCCTATTACAGGAAAACGGCTTAGTATGGAAGAATGGGATTTCATCACCCCTTTTACCACACTGAGTTACACAATGATAGTTGAGTAGGGCAGGATGGGATTTCACCGCCCTATCGCCACACTACGTTCCACTATGACAACTTAGTATCGTAGGATGGGATTTCACCACCTTATCGCCTCACTGCGTTATCCACCCCTCAATAAATGTTGACCATAACGTATGCACTCCCAATGTTGAAATTTTTTTCCCACGCTGAACGGTGCACGAATAGTCCGCGTTTGCTAGGGCCACCTGACCACTACAGTTAGGAGGTAGGGGCTTGCGCGCTTCATTCATGTGTGTGGGCCCAGCGTGTGGGTTGTGTATGTATAGCATGGTTTGGTTGGATCCCTGCCTTGCGCAGCGACGTCTAAACTGTGTTGCTCGCTTCATTTATAGGCAATGTATATGGGATATAGATAGTTGAAAGTATCTCGTTAATTGCAAGGTTAAACAATTTATGAAGGGTTTTATAACTAGATATATAGAGCTGTATATGGGATTAAAGATGGAGAAAAGATTCCTCCAAGTCTTAACATGAAAGAAGTTATATATTGTTATCTCTAAAAATTGTGTAGTGAGGATAACGATAAAGTTATGACACATTATTTTTTTATTAGTGGATTCGAAAGTTAGTTGTGCTCTCACCCCCACTAATTATTGTCTCATAGTATACTATCTTGCGTGGTACAACTGTTACATTCAATAATCTCTCGAATAAAATAACTTGTTAAAGTTCTAATCGTGGAATAACATTTTTTTTGATGGGTACATTGTGAGTTAAAAAGGGTGAATTGCATTTATCCACCAAAATTTTGGTGAAAATACAAATCTCATCAATTTTTTGGACAATTACAAATGCCCCTTTAATTATAAATTTTTTTGACGAATAATAGTTTACTGACTTTAGCCTTGTATGAAAAGCTCACTACAACGAGCTTTATTCCATTTTCTTCTTTCATCCTAAGTGTTTTTGGGGCGCCCACGTCTTTCCAATTTCTGGTATTTTCATGGACTGAACTAAAATTCTCTCTCTGTGGCAGGGTAGAATTGTTTAATGAATGCACTTACCGTGTTTGACGAAAGGTCCAAACGAATTTTTTCAGGGATTAGTTGAGATTAGTTGTTTTTCAGATTTTGTGTCATGGGTTATAGGCGCTTAGGAAGCCTTGTTCAGAATTCGTTGAAGTATTTGAGAACTAATCAAAGTGGAAGACTGCATTTGAGGTTGCTGTCCCATCACTGGCTGGAGAATTTACCTTCCGAGTGGTATGGAGAAGCCTTCCTGAAGCTAAAGAAATCAGCCCAGTTGTTAAAAGATGTGGACTTGATTGATGGAAGGCTATTTAATGTAAGTGATAATTCAAGAGTCTTTGATGGTAAGCTTGAAGAAAAAATGCTTGCTTTCAAGTCACTTTTCAGGGAATTTATTGGTTTTCCAGCTGTTCAAGAGGCAATGAGGAAGAACGTAATGGCTTTTGATGCACAATGTACATTTCCCATCATGTGCTTTGGTAAGCCCTGTGAAAGGGGACCTCTCACTTTGAATTCACTCACAAAAGTTGCCAACATTTTGAATGTTTCTGCTCAGCAGAGGAAGTTGGTTAGGCTCAAAATATTACCACAGGTGACTCAGCATCAGATATGGACAGGCGCGTTGGATGAGATACTCAACGGATTGAGAGCCGAGATTGATTATCGAATTCAGGAGGAGCGGCCGAGCAAAGAAACTAAAATGGCGCAGCAAGTTGTCGCAGGCTGCCTGGAGTCTATCAACATTGCCATCTCTTATGACCTGGAGTCCACTTCATGGATGCGCCTTGCACCTCCAAAAGGCGAGAAAGGCAGTGGTTTCCATAAATGGGAAGATGTCCTTGAGATGTTTGTTGATCTCATTAACTGCTTGAGTGATCAGAAGGAATATGTTTCACATGTGACAAAGCTTGAGATCATGAAGGAAGGCCTTTATCAAATTAGGGATGTTCTGATGGATAAAAACATTGGCTACAAAGAGACTCGCCACCACGAAAATTTGGTCCAGAAGAAGCTAATCAAGACATTAGGTCACTCGTCTAAATGTCTGTTTACACTGCTGCTGTATTATCTCTATGGAGGCATTCGCGACATCGAGGTAGAAGTCAGTGGAGGGCTTTATCCTATGGAAGGTAAAGATTCATTCTGCATTTGCATGGGAAAATTCTTGACATCAGATCAGGAAAACATGATAATGAGTGGGGTGAAGCAGCTTGACAGGGCTCTTGGGCTGCTCAAGTTTGTTTGGGAAACTGCAGAAATGAAAGCAGATTTGAAGGTGCAAGGGCATTTATGGTGTATTGGGGGTGAGAATAGGTGCATAACTTATAAAGGAAATACATTTTTAGTGCATGGGATGTCTTTAGCTTCAACTGCCCTTTAGGAAGGAGAAAGTGTTCAGTCTGTATAACCTTTGCTGTAGTTGATTCACCTCATTCACTTTATACTTTTGACCATGTGTTTTCACTCTTCCAATCATTTCCCGTAGTTGAATAAGAGGCATTTGAAGCTGCAGTGAGAATTCATATATCCTATGTGTGGCGCCATATGGTTAGAGCCACTTGGCAGTTATAAATTCAAGTATCCAATAATATTATTCTATGTGATTGTTCCGTCAGTCACGGTGAGATGTGTATGATCACTCAGGTTTTTAACTTCAAGACTGGATTTTTTTTTTTTTTTTAAACATAATTTAAATGCATAAGATTTTATGTTGTTGGCCCTGTTGGGCTACCAATTGGGCCATCTTTTTTGTTCTTTTTTTTTTTTTTTTATCAACACAATTAATGTCTAGATTCTAAACGATGTCGTTTCGATATTGTTGGCTGTCCGAATGTTTTCAGTTTCAGCACAACAGAATAATTCGATTCTCGAATTCTCATAAGAATCTCAGAGCTTTCTGACGACAGCTTCAGTATTATCTCTCTGTCCCTGTGTTGCCTTCAGTTCCGGCTAATCACTCATCAAAGCTGCCATTCTTCAGTTTACCGAAGGCTGAGAGTGATCGCTTCTCCTTCACAGGACTGCCGAGTGCCAACCCAGAAAGCTTTAGGTTTGATTCCTGCGATGAATGTTGAAAATTTGAGGTTTTGTGGAATTAATCTTCTTTTTTTTATTGAGATGATATCTTTGGCCATGAATGTGTATTTCTCATTGCGAATTTCCAATTTTCAGCATCTTAGTTCGAAGGTTCAGTCCTTCATAGTATTATTGAGAAAATATGAGAATTTTATACTTCATAGATTCTTTCTAGTTGCCGCCCGAAAAGGGTCGTTCATAAAATTAGTATCGAGCACTTTTAGAGTTTTACTTGACATATATACACAGCTAAAGATGTTTATGGATTGAGCAATCTGTTTTTACCTGCTACAGTTATGCTCCAAATTTGGATATTTTAATGATATAGCATGTTATGCTAGCACTCTCATGTATTAGTCCGGAATCCTGACGATTCACCTTTTTCAATTGATTTGTCATGTGCTGTTTAAAAATACTTAGCAATGTGAATTTATGCATTGTTTTTTCCTGTTCCCTCCTCGATTCCTCTTTCTATCCACGCTGTCACCCCTTTCAAGGACTTTGAAACACTTTTTGAACTACGATTCAGCTCAGTAAGGCAATCAGGGAAAACCCCCAAGCAAGAAAGTTGGTTGGTTTGGAGGACTGAATGGCAGTGGAGTACAAATGTTGTGAAACAGGATTCTGGATACACATTTTGGTGGTATCTGGCTTAGTTTTATTTGCTGGGATGATGTCTGGGCTCACCTTGGGCCTTATGTCGCTCAGTCTTGTTGATCTTGAGGTCCTAGCCAAGTCCGGAACTCCAAAGGACAAAAAGCATGCCGGTAATATGGATTACTTTAAAAAAATAATGATTTATGGATTTTCACTATTCGTTGTTGTTTTCTTATGCTCTGCTTTCCGAAATTGCCTGATTTGAGTTTCTATTTTGAGGTGTTGGAGGGGTTGTAAATTTTATTTTTGCGTCTCGGCTTAATTGTGTCCTTTATGATTCATTTAAATGCAAATATTTTGTCTCCAAGGGAAGGGAGTTTTGCACAATGTTTTCGTATTTGTTATGTTTGGTTTAATTTTAGTTATGTTAGATGGTTGGCCCCGCTATTTACTTGGATTTTCTAAATGTTTTAGCCTCTTAAGTTCCAGCTACAGATATGGAAGAGATACTTAAAGGAGGCAACAGAATCATCTGAAATTGTTATACTTGGCTTTCCTATCATTCAGTCTCGATTTGTCCTTTTTTGCTTGTGTCAGCTTCTTTAATTTTATTGAATAAATTTTGATTTCTTGACATTAAATGCTGTATTGGATGTATTCCTTATTTTTCTTCTCAAGTTTTAAAATTGCAAACAGAAGTTGCCAATGTGAAAAGAACATCAGGATGGCTTTGGCCATGAGTCTGGTTTAGGGTTTAAACTTATGCTAGGGGGGTTTTCAACTGGAGATTTGAGGTTTTGTGCTAGGGGATAATTGCAATGGCGTATATTATTCTACCAATCTTGTGACCTTGGTTTGAGATATGTTTAGAATAGAAAGTTAATTTGGCCAATTCATTGACAAAAGATTGTCCAGTAAATTTTAATTATTTTGTATTATTATTTCTTTTATTGTTTGTTGTTTTCTGGAATTTGTTTTAGCATGATTGGTGACTCACGGTTCCTAACCTGTTCTATCTTAACAGAAAAGATATTGCCAGTTGTGAAAAATCATCACCTGTTGCTTGTCACCTTGCTCTTATGCAATGCTGCAGCCATGGAGGTAAACAGAATGACATTGGATTTTCTGTAAATGGTTTAGGGTTTAAGCACTTCCTAAATCCTAAACCCCTAAATGGTTTATTATTAGTTGAGTGATGATGATAGTAATACCTTCTCTCTGTTTCCCTCTTCTCGTTCAGACACTTCCTATTTTCCTTGATAACCTAATTACAGCTTATGGTGCTATCCTCATATCAGTGACATTGATTCTTCTGTTCGGTGAGGTAAGGACTTGACACAGTTCAACAGATGTTAGGTCTCATTTTTAGAAACACGTGAAATGGCACTTTGACATTCAACAACATACTTTAATATGCATGAACAGATTATTCCTCAATCAGTCTGCTCAAGATATGGATTGGTTATTGGTGCAACTGTTTCACCTTTTGTTCGTGTCCTTGTTTGGATCTGTTTTCCCATTGCTTACCCAATAAGCAAGGTCTGCTTGTTTTCCATTTCAAAATCACAAATATTTTGCTTGAAAAATTAAGTTCATTAGTTTTACTGAATTATATCTGAGCACACGTTTTCCATTGGTGTACAGCTTTTAGACCTTCTGTTAGGTCATGAGCATAGAGCTCTTTTCCGCCGATCTGAGTTGAAAACCCTTGTTGATATGCATGGTAATGAGGTATTACTTCATGGTGCTTTTTGCTTTTTTATATACATTGAAATGTTTGATATTCACCTGATGTACTTATTTCAGGCTGAATATATTCTTTCTTGCTATATAGTTGCTTAATGTATTTAACTGATGTTTTGAATATGTCTCTACGGTACACGATGACGATATATGATCCATATAGCCGACCTCACGTAATGGGACAAAGGCGTTGATGTTGTTACTGTATTTACTTGATGTTTTAAATGCTTCTATCAGGGTAGAGTACTTTCTTTCCTGATTTTTTGTTTGCTTAATAATTGACTGATTTTATGCAGGCTGGTAAAGGTGGAGAACTTACGCATGATGAGACAACAATTATTGCTGGAGCCCTAGCTCTTAGTGAGAAAACAGCTGCTGATTCTATGACCCCCATTTCAGATACTTTTGCTATTGACATTAACGGAAAGCTTGATCGGTGCTAAAAATTTGCATAATATTTGTCCATTTCTTTGGTAACTCATTCAGGTTATTTAATGTGTGCCACTCTCTGTTTTGAAGCAGATTTCTGATGAATTTGGTTTTGGAGAAAGGGCATAGCAGGATACCAGTTTACTATGAGCATCCGACAAACATCATTGGAGTTATTTTGGTATTCTTATTGATCCTTTGTTTACTCACTTCTGGCTGATCGTTTTGATTTCTGCTTACATTGTCTTCTATATGATCATAAATTATGAGGCATGGACAAGAAGGTTTTCATAGCTCTTAGCGTACATAGCACTGGGAATAACTATGTTATATGAATTTTTTTCCCCCTTTTCTGGGATGTCAACTGTTCGTGTTTTCTCTGTTCATTTTGTTGAATTCTATCTGGAAATTTAGGTGAAAAACTTGTTAACCATTCGTCCAGAAGATGAGGTCCCTGTGAAGAGCATGACCATTCGTAAAATACCAAGGTACCCACTGCATGTGTGTGTGGATATCTAGTATTGCTAATATCGCAGAATTGATTTCAAACCAAAGAAAAGAAAACTTCTCACTCTTTTGTTTGCCATTTTTTTTCATTGCTTTAGGCTTCAAAGAGTGATTTTTTTAGGTAATCCATTTTGGTGGACAGGTTATTAAGTGGGTTTTGGCTTAAGCTGAAGCAATTGTTGCTATCCTATTGATTTTTATCATTCTTACGTGTAGGGTTGCACCGACCCCACGTAGTGGGACAAGGCTTAGTTGTTGTTGTTGTTGTTGTTGTTACGTGTAGGGTTGCAGAAACGATGCCATTGTATGATATCTTGAATGAGTTCCAGAAAGGTCATAGTCACATGGCCGTAGTTGTGAGACGGAGCAACAAGGTCGATGAGCAGTCTACCAGCAAGAATGCTGGGGAAAGTAAGCTCTAACTGCTGGCCTATCTGTTATGGGAAGTATTTTCTTGCTAATTTTCTGTTTTCCTGTCTCCCTATAATTTCTGTTCAGACACGGTGAAGGAAATGCCGATAGATATTGATAGCCAAAAAACCCCTTCCGAAAAGGCACTGAAGACTAGGAGATTGCTGCAACAGAGGAAAAACTCTCCTAATGGCGAAAATAATTCTTACAAAGGCAGCAAGAGCAAAAGGTGGACGAAAGAGATGTACCCCGACATCTTAGAGATAGATGGAAAACCACTTCCAAAGCTCCCTGAAGAAGAAGAGGCAGTCGGACTGATTACCATGGAAGATGTGATTGAAGAACTATTGCAGGTACAGGCAAAATCATCCCTTGTTAACATGATGCGTGGCTGATGTTTAAACAACGTTGGATGCCATTCTAATGCAACTTATCTTTTTGTGCAGGAAGAGATTTTTGATGAGACAGATCACCATTTTGAACACTCATGACAGTGGTTTGGTTTGTTGTTTGTGCTTTTATTGAACACAGAAAGCGTCGAAACATACTTTTGGATACCAGAGTTTTGAGCTGTGATGAATTTGTTTTAGCAGTAATCTGTTGGAAAATTGTACCTATAGGTGGAGTTTGCAATCAGTAAATGGAACTGTAAATTGGATAACTTTAGCAACACAAACTCCAGATGGTCATATTCATACTCCAGTTCTGCAGATGAGTTCTCGAAAAAATGCTATGTTTTCGTGGCAAAAATGAACGAAAAGCGATATGAACGTAGATGACTACTGTATACTAATAGCTTTCATATTGTCATATTGTTATGGCTTGAACTCTTTGTAGCAAATAATATTTAAAACAGTATTACAAAGTGGACTTTCTAATGGAACGGAGGGAGTACTTCGTATATTGAGTCTTTTCAATCTTTAGAGATGTTAAAATCAAACCGAATGTGGTTCAGTTAAGTACATTCCAACAATTTCAGAGCAAAATCACATGGATTCAGGCAAATTTTCTGCCATTCATTTCTGGGAAAGAACATAATCAGGGGAAAAAAACAAGGGAAAGATAAGAAGCTGAAGAGTTCGGACCGCACCGTATCTTTCTTCCAAAAACCAGGAATAACCAGAGTGACAAATTAATAAATTCACAAAGCAGTTTGTAACTGAAAGTTAAATGGAATCACATCACAAAGCAGTCTGGAAATGACTAGTTCATCTTGGTTTCGATTCATCATGCGATGTGAAGCGCGCAACCCGAGTTAATTCACAGAAGCTGCTTACACAATCCTCCAAGAGCCGATTACACAAGTTGTCACCATAGAACAGGAACATGAAGAGCCTCACACTCAGAATGAGTTCTGGACAAAAAGGAGTTTAACAAAATCGTTTTCTTTAGATGCTACTAACTCATTTCAACTTGGATTTTTTTGAGCTCTGCAGAGGCTTCGCCACAGGTTGAGTTGGACCACTTCGCAAAACCTTCTTCACATCATACTTAACCGATAGGAGGGCACAAATTAGCGCTATCAACATGGTTGGGTAAACAAACACCACTCTTGGACTTGTAGGGTCGCCATTTACTGACTTTCCAAGGATCCCTTCTTTCACAAGGCCCCAAGTAATAAGAAGGGTTCCAAACATACTCATTCTCCCCGGCTTTATAAGGCCGATAAGCCCACCAGCCACAGTAAAGTAGCTCCCAGCAAGAACCTAGAATTAGAGAAAAAAAAAAAAAAAAAAAGGGGCAAAAAAGATTGGTAACAAGATCATAATAATCTAAAGTCTTCAGCTATAAAGGAACGAAATCCAAAACCATCATGTTTGTATTCTGCAGGAGTAAGAAACTTAGCACATACTTAAACATAGCACCAAAGATTCCTGTTCAACCTTAGAAATTTGGTAGTAATATGAGGACACTTCTATGGAAAAAAACCGCCGCAATTAATTGAAACTCAATAAATAGTGAATATAAAGGCCAACATATGCATGTTTCTTAACAAAGTTAAGTCAGATCAATCCAAAAATTCTTCAGATTCAACAATGCAAGAAATGGAAGAAGTTGAAGAGCCAAACCTCCAGTCGCTGCAAGTCAGTCACAGCAGAAGCCTCCTTCACTCCAGTCAAGTTATAAATGTTAAGAAGATCATCCCACTTTGGAATAGTCGAATTATTGACCAGGCCATCCAGAATAGCGCCAGGATACAGTAGGGCCTTCACCACAGGAAGAGGAAAGATATCACTTGAGATCAACTGGCATGAGGTGACCTGCAGTGGTGTTGTACACATACCAGATCTACATGGAACCCTATCCCAAGCAACAAGAGTAGAGAAAACAGATTCAACATTAAAATGAATATTAGCACTAGCCAAAACATCACGGTATAAATAAATTGACTAGTCTCAGAATGATCACAGGAACTGATTTTCCTCTAAATATTAGAACGCCTTTTAACCCTTTCAAAAACATAATCACATTTGCCAATGGACTCTAATCAGTGAAAAGACATACATGACAAAAACATTGTTCAGTGCCCGAATATAAAAGAAGCCTGTGGGTGAAACATCTTCATGGACTGATGCAACACAGGTAAGTAAAACAAAAGGGAATGGAACTTCAAGTCAGCTAATCAGCTTATAAGGAGGACATGAACCCCATCCCCACCCTAAAGTTGCACATCTCTAGTAATTCACCAGGAAATCAAAATCCTAAACTAGCTCTAGGTATCATCTATAGTTGAAAATTTTTCTTGACATTTCTTCCCTCGAATAACAGCTGATCACAGTCCTTACACTCAGATCAAAACATCCTAATCTCTCGTCCACTCCATCTTCATACCTTACAGCAAGGTGACTGACACCTTTGGCTCTCAGTATTCATAAATTCTTCAACTCTCTGTCTAATATATAATATGCATACATCAAACATTTCCAACAGCTAAGAAAATGAAATACCATTATGATCGGGAATCAATTATGAAGCAAATCCGGACCCTTCCAAAACTACAGATTACAATACATCAACGATATTAACAGTCCAAATAGTAAATCAAACCATAAAAACCGAACAATAAAACAGCATACAAAGAACTACAAATCTAAACAGAGATACTCAAACCCAGATCTCATGGACCCCTATTCAACAATCCAAGATGAAATTCAACCGCAGAAAAATTATTGACCCGAAACAAACATTTGATCCCATATATCAAAAGTCCGCGTCAAACTTAGATTAACCAACGAAACATGCACATTGAGCAAGAAAAAAACTTCAACCCGCGTGCCCAAAACTTTAAAAAGTTGACTTAAACCTCCAACCCACACTGATCCTCAAACTGGGCCATCAAGTTATGCTGTGTGCAAGCGTAGAAGCGAAAACCCAAACAAAAACAGTTTGACAAATACATAATTTTCTGGTACCTGAAAAGAGGAATCTGAAGAATTACGAGGAGGAAAAATACGCGAGCAGCGTTAGTTGAGATATTTCTCCACAGTCCCTTTGATGAAGACGAAGACGAAGACGAAGAAGCTGTGGATACTGGATTCGCCATCGACACTCCCACACAACACACTCAACTGTGCGTTTTTCTGAACTCCCGAAAAATGGCTTCCAACTGAGCCTGGGGAATGTTTTTTTGCTTATATTATATGGTTTGAAGATACATCACGGAACTATCTGGATCACGCTTTCAGAGTGCATACTGAAAAGGCGTGGACGTTCATTTCACGCTTTACTCGGGTAGAAATTATGTTGTTTTAAATTAGCTTTATTTTCTTAATCTACATTATTAAGGACATTGAAGACAACAAATTTATTAAGTTTTACAGAATATTTTTATTTTCATTCTTAATTTCAGAAACTGTTTGAAGAATTATCAACATAAATAAATCACTTTGGAAGATTATTCAACTAATTTGTTCTATATCTGAATAATCTAAACCTTTACGGGACTCTTGTTTGCCATATACCTCTTCATCAAACAATATTTTGGAGAAATTATTTTTCAAAATTTTCTTATTAAACATGATTTTGTAAAACTTTTCTTTCCCATATGTTCGTTTCCAATTTCTCACGTTTTGTATTTCCCTCCTTCAAGAGGCGAATGGATCAACCACTATTAGCTTTTGTTTTTGCCTCACTTTGATACGATTGCTTTCCAATTGAAGGAGGAGGAAAGAACAAAAGATGTGCTCCAAGTCCTTGGACTCTCGAACAAAATCCAACCATATATTACAATCAGAACAAATTTGCCAGCAGACCATTGTTATCCCATTTTTGAGTGAGTTGGAGCGCAGCCCTCTTATCCATTAAACTAGCTGGAAGCATGCTTTATTCGTAGAGTTACCTGTTGGGCTCGGTCTGGCAATGCTACCTAAGGCATCCACAGTGGTATAAAAAATTTCTTGAATTGGTTTGTCATTTCCCTAAATGATATAATTTACAGCTCGATGTTGTACTCTTCCCCATTCTCTTTTCTAACAAAATATTTATTAAAAAAAAAAAAAAGAAAAGGTATCACCTAAGAGATTAGTTTTAAACTAGAATCATGCAACATATTTTACAAGGAACATTGAGCAAGAAAGCGTGGTCTCTCAAATGAAAACAAAACTGCTTTATTTTCTTTCTTTTTTTTTTTTTTTGGAATTCTTTTCATCGATCTATTGATTTTGCTAAACGGTGAAAAAGAAAGATAATTTGCTTTGTTTCACCATCACTGAGAAGAAAGAATGGCTTCCACTGCTCCAACGACCCTTCACATTTCCACCGGCTTCCAACTTCATCGTCTTCAATTCAACCGGGTAACGATTACACCCAATCTTATCCTTCCAACCCATTGCTCCTCGGTTCTCACTTTTGCTCGCCGCCGGAGCCACAAGGCAATCGACCTTTCAATCAACACACAGAAGCCCAGCAAGAAAAAGGCGTGTTTCTTTCTCTTTTTTTTCCCTGTTATTGAATTGCTGGGCTTCTTTCAAAGTTACTCGGTTATGGCTTTTGTGGGATGTAATTTATGATTATTGTGTTGGGTTTACTGTGATAAAGTTCAATTGCTGTACTCATTTTTTTAGTGAATGTAATAGGAGGAACTTTGTGAATCAATTTTTCCATATACGTTTGTTTTAGGCACATTTTTGGTTTAAAATTTGCATTTTAGCACTGTGTTAATATGGCTCTTTCAATGTGTCTCGACTATTGAGATGTGATTCATATGGCCCATCCCACGTACTGGGAGAAATGCTTAGTTGTTGATGTTAATATGGCTCTGCCCTTCTCAACCCCTTCTATTTATCTAATACTATAGCAGCTGGACTGGAAATTGTTTTCTCAGTGGGGTGTGTTCTTCAGAATTTGCCATCAAGAGTTAGGAGTAGTGATCGAAGAGTTAAAAAGTTACATACCTGGTTTTGATGTTTCGCCTTTTTAACAGCAAAATTCATCCAAGAAACGTGCTCAAGGAGATGAAGATGATGAGGAGGAGGATGCGTTTGAGGCCCTCTTTCGACAACTGGAAGAAGACTTGAAGAATGATGGTTTATCTTTGGATGATGAGGATGACGATATATCTGAGGAGGACCTTGCAAAGCTTGAACGTGAACTGGAAGAGGCATTGAAGGATGATGAACTTTTTGGGGCTCTGGACTTGGTTGGGGATGCAAAAACAGAAGATGACTCTGAAGAAGAGGAGGATAAAATAGAAAATGGGCATACTGATTACACTGCGGACCATAATGAACAGACATTGAAGAAGGAGGAGTGCAAGATGAAGATGATGATGAAGAAGAAAGCCCAGTAGAGCTAAAAAATTGGCAGCGGAAGAGACTGGCTTATGCTTTGAAGAGTGGTCGGCGTAAAACTAGTGTAAGTTGTAAATTTAATTGTGTAATGGTGTTCTGTCATCATCAAATGAATAAGACTCTTTGGCCTGTGAAGTATGTGAGGCAATAGTGTTTCTTCATGCATTGTCTATTTCTGTAGCTGTAAGATTTTTTATATTCTTGTGTTGCAGATTAAGAATCTTGCTGCTGATTTATGTCTCGATAGAGCTGTTGTCATTCAACTACTCCGTGATCCTCCTCCAGATCTTCTGATGCTGAGTGCTACATTACCTGATAAGCCTGCTCCAACAATCGCAGAGCCAGTGAACAAACTAACAGAAACAGTTCCTTTGGAGATGACATCAGAAACAGTTGCGAAGCCCGAGCCTGTGGTGAAAGTGCCAGTTCATGTGATGCAAAGCAACTGGTCTGCCAATAAGAGGATTAAAAAAGCACAACTTGATACTCTTGAACTCGTGTATAGGCGATCAAAGCGACCCACGGTGAGTAAACTTGGGGTATCTATTGAAATGATATGGGGCAAATTATGGTTTTTACATGTTTGATGAGTTAGTATTTTTTTTTTTTTTTTTTTTTTGTTTTGTTAAATCAAAGGACTGAAAAATCATACTAGTTTGCCTATAAACGTATTTTATACTCTCTCAAGTGTTATGATGTGCAGGATTATCCTTAGAGGGATGCAGTTTAGTGTTTTCCTTCTGCAATTTATTTGGAAGAATAATATATTTCTGGTTTTCCTCTCAATAATGGCTTCAACCTGTGTAGTTTGGCAATTTGGATCAAGATCTTATGTGAAAATGCTTTCTGGTGGGGAACTAATTTTATTTGTTTGAAAATTTTGAGCAGAATGCCATGATCAGCAACGTCGTGCATCTGACAAACTTGCCACGCAAGAAGGTTTTGAAATGGTTTGAGGACAAACGAACTGAAGAGGGAGTCCCTGATCGCCGTGTTCCTTACCAACGATCTCCTTCTGTTTCCACATGAAAGATCGTTATTTTCTCAGTTTTTCCTGTAAGCATCTGTTAAAAACTCTCCACATCTCTCTGTCTTCTTTTTCCTTTTATTTACAAGTGCTACGAAGGGGCCAATTGGTATGTTACTTTCAAAGAGCCATGGCAGTAGGGAAAATGCTGGTATGTTACTTTGCCAAATATTTTGTGGATAAATCAGTAAAAGAGTGCCAAAATTTGTAAAAGTGTCATTTTTTCCCCTATGAAGATTTGTAAAATTTTTATAATTACACGTTGAACCTGTTATTGCAGGTAAGAGAGCCAAAAGTGTCACAAGTTACAAACATTGAGGGCAAATGTGTCATTCTTGAAACATAAAGTATTAAAAGTGTCACGAGGACGAACATTAGGGATCAAAAGTGTCATTTTTCAAAAAAATGTAAAGACTACTTCTTGGTTGTTAGCTCTTCACTGTTAGGAGTTTGAGCAAAACACATTGGCAGACATTAATGAAGAAAAACAGAGGAAATTGGAATGGGGACAGTTATATATGTAGTAGTGTTTGGTTATGGGCCTGTTCTTTACGTCGGTCTGAGAACCGGGTTTGAGTTTTTAGGTAGAGACTAAATAGGTTGAGACCCAGAACAAAGAAACGTCGTTCTCAGACCCGGGTCCAGAACACAAATTCCACCACCACCTGGTCCGCCCCGCCGCGGCGTCACCGCAGCCACCGCGTCGCCGCCGGCCCAAAACCTAAATCCCCAAAATCAAATTCTTTTTCTTCTTCTTCTTCTTTTTTCTGTTTCAATCAAATGGGTTTGAGCTTGAAGTCCATATTTTTCCCAAATTTGGGAATTGGGGATTCAAATTTACAATAAAAATTCGATTTTTGGGTTTGTGAGTAATTGGGTTTGTGAAGGGAGAGGAAGAAGTGCGCAGAAGAAGAAGAGGAAGAAGAGGAGGAGGAAGGGCCGGCGGCGCGAAGAAGAAGAAGACCGCCGGCGGGAAGAAGAGGAAGAAGAAGAAGAAGAAGAAGAAGAAGAGAAGAGGAGGAGGAGGAAGGGAAGAAGTGCGAAGAAGAAGAAGACAGCACCGGGAAGAAGAAGAAGAATAAGAAGAAGGAGGAGGAGGAGGAGGAGGAAGGGAAGAAGTGCGAAGAAGAAGAAGACAGCACCGGGAAGAAGAAGCTGGGAACCAAGAAGAAGAACTGGGTGGCAGTGGCGGCGGCGGGAGGAGGAGTGCGGCGGCGGAAGTGGGAATTGGGTTTGTGAACTGGGTTTGATTTTTGGGTAAAGAACATGGGGTTGGGTTCGATTTTGGGTTGAGACCCAAAAAATGGCCAAACTCGATTCTCAGAACCGGGTAAAGAACAGGCCCTATATGACCCTTTCTTGCTTGTACTTCTATTGCCTTAGTTTTTCATTCATGGTTGCTCTGGTGACATCTGGGATGGAAAGCATTTCCGACTTATCTTTTTTACATTTTCAATATACTTTATACAACATGTCGATGTAACTGTTCAAATCATTACAGCCAATATTCAGACCCTAATACTACGCTAATGCTTAGTAAAAGATGCTTCAAGTGATGACATCAAATGAGTTTGAATTGAAATTAGGAGGTTCAAAAGTTCGGGCTTGGCGGCTCTGATTGTGATTGAATCTGACTGCTTGATCTTGATCTATCACTTCCTAAGTTGAACATTTCCATAGGTGCTCCAAAATGACCAAGCCAAATTAAAATATTTAGTGTCTTTAATTAACCCGTAATATGGGTAGTCATGGTGATGGTAATGGGTGAACATGGAACTCCCAAGGTCACGAGCTCAAACTTTGTATGCAAAGGTTAAAAAGAAAAAGTTTGTTCTTTTCTTTTTTGGGTCGAGTAAAATTTTGGTAAACACATCAAAATCAGAGGTAAGAACTTCAAACACATAAACTCAAAGAATTACAAAAGTCTTAAATAGTGGCGTAACGATTGTATCTTATATTTTACTCACTCCAAAATGCAAAATAACTTGCCCTTTTTCATAGCGAGACGAGAATCAACAAATGCATAACGATAAAAGTATTGTAATAACTAAGGTCTTGTTTGGAAGAATTCTCAAAAGCTGTTTTTGGAAGGAATTGGGTGGGCCAAAACTACAAAAATTGTTTGGTACGCATCTCATATCATCTTAGAAGCAATTCTTGAGACATGTTTGGCATGAAGCCTTGGAGAATGGCCCAAAAATTGTTTCGTATAATCACCAATGATATTAGTAATTTAAAAGTATCTTTGATTTTTTTTTTAAAAAAAAATTAAAAATAAACATTAAAAAGAAAAATTTTATAAAAAAATTTTAAAAATAAAAATTTGTGAATAGTAATTATGTGGTACTATTTACAAGTATCGTAATTAATTATTTCAGGTTTAAAAATAAATAATTAACCTAGAAGAAAAAAATATCAAGTTCGTATAATCACCAATGATGTTAGTAATTTAAAAATATTTTTGATATTTAAAACAAAAATTTTTAAAAATTAAATTTTAAAAATAATAATAATATTTATGAACAGTAATTATGTGGTACTATTCACGAGTATTGGAAGTTGGAGGTAAATTTTGCAATGCCATACAATATCTTGAAACACATTTCAAAATACATTTGAAGATGTGCTTTCAACAATATCTCAAAACATCTTTCAAAACACATCTCAAAACATCTTTCAAAAACACCTTTCAAAACACATTCCAAACAGGGCTGTCAAAGAAGGTTTAAAAAATCATGACAAAAATGCAGTTCATCAACTGTACCATCAAAGAAGGTGACCTCAAAGAGTACAATTTGTGCCCAATTACAATAACGACAGCTAAGAATTTGTTGAATGATTCTTGTTACATATTCTAACATGTCAAGCCATTTTTAAATACTAAATTAAGGCCAAGTATTATTCCTTTGAATAGCCTCTTTTGCCTGTTTTTTTTTTTTAAAATAATTTTTCCCTTGTTGACTTGGCAATTCTTCTCACATGTATATAAACATAATCTTCCAGCTCCACTTGGCAAGAAAACTAAAGCAGCAAATTCTAGTAGAGAAGTCAAATTCATCAGTGAAAAAAAAAAAAAAAAAAAAAAAAAAAAAACCAAGAAAAATGGCAGCATTACAGAGGTCTGCAATGTCATATAGAAGAGAGGGTTCTTCAGGAGCTGTTTGGAGCCAAAAACTCCTCCCAGAATTGATTCTTGACAAAGAAAGGATTGACCCTAATGAGCTCAGGCATAGTTACAGTGTTGGAGGTCCTTCAATGCTGAAGAATGAACCCAAATCTTTGGCGGCGTCGGGGGAGTCGTCTGCTGCAGCAGTTGCATTAGAGGGGATGAGCAGCCCAGTTACCATTAGCCGCAGCAGCAGCTTATCAGTGTATGCTTTGAAACTGCTGAATCCTAAATCAGTTGGGCAGAAGTTCAAAGGGTTTGTTGGGAATAAACCGCCAAAATATGGGAAGCAATTTCAACTTGGGAGAGTATGATGATTAGAACAACGAAGGAGTAAAAAACATTTGAATTTGTTGTTTTTTGGGATAAATCCATGCATGCACTGGCTTGTCATAATTAGAGAAACTTTTGCTTCAGTTTCACTAACCTCTGTTCTACATGTTAATGTTAGTGTTATCTCCGTTTTACTAGGAAAATCCTCACTAACCTCTGTTCTACATGTTAATGTTAGTGTTATCTCCGTTTTACTAGGAAAATCCACGTTGTAATATCGTTTCATATATTACGAAGTCAACTCTTATGGAACTGATGGAGAGTAGGGCGTTTGAGGTTATTTTTTGATACTGGGATGCTAGGTAGATGATGCATTCCAATCAAATTTAGAAGTTACAGATGTTGTTTGTGATTTTTTAAAAAAAAAATTTTCCTTCGACAAAGAGATGCTTAAGTATATATATTGAATTTTTTACTCTGTTTATTCTATCTAGAAATATGGATAGTAATTAGTTACAAGTAATATATAGTAAAATTATAACTTTCTTGTTAAACGATTCAAAATAAATGACATTTTAGAGTTTTTGAACAGATTAAGAAATTCGTTTAAGTAATCTATAATTTGTATAGTTAAAACTGACAAATGTTCTCCATACTTTTTATTTTTATGCAGTTAAACTTTTACTCAAGCAACTCAAATAGGGAAAGGCATATTGCAACACGGACAAAAGATATTAATAAAGGGAAAATGACATTTTTGATACCAAAAGTTCGAGCAGTTTACAACTTTGGTACTAAAAGTTTACTCAATTCCAAACTTGTGTTTTATGTTTGTACTTTATTGCATTTTTAGTACCAATACTTGCTATAACAGGTTTTATGTAGTCAAAGGTAATTTGAGGGTATTTTACAAATTTTACAATTTTGTAGGGGTTGAAAAGATATTTTTCGAATGTTATTTCCAAAACATTTTCACGGTTTTTTTCTCCTCAATCGACGTACAAGTTTTCTTCCGACCGAGGAGAAAGAAAATTGCGAAAATATTTTGGAAATTATATTAGAAAAATTATATTTTCAACCCCACAAAATTATAGAATTGTAAAATACTCTCAAATTACCATTGACTTCGGTTTGACAACGTAAAACCTGCTATAGTAGGTACTGGTACTAAAAATGCAACAAAGTATAAACATAAAGCACAAGTTTGGAACTAAGTAAACTTTTAGTACAAAAGTTACAAACAATCCAAACTTTTAGTACTAAAAATGTCATTATTCTTATTAATAAATGCGTGACAAAAAATAGAAAACAACAACTTCAATCACATTTCATTGGTTGGCATGACAATGAATTTCTCTGTATGTGTTGTATACTAAATTAATGCTGAGGTGACCTGGCGGCTGACGTCATCTGTGGACGACATGGGGAGCTCACCCCCTCCGTGGACGACGTGGGGAGCTCACCCCCTCCGTGGATGACGTGGGGAGATCTCCCCATCCGTGGACGACGTGGGGAGCTCACCCCATCCATGGGAGACCCAGGGAGTCAGGGACCTCATCAACGGACGACCTGGGCTACAGTGTCTTATATTAAGCACCCCTTTATAGTGTGCAGATAACACGTGTTGGGGCTTGAGGATGACACCAGGATTATCTAACTTAGGTTGCTAGAGCCTTTTCTACTTTTGCTAAGTATAAATACTCGGGGGTTTCCTCAATAGAGAGGTAATTGAATTCCTACTTAGCATACGCATATTCTCTCAGATGCAATACTAACTTTGCCATCAGAGTTAAACAGGGGAGTTCATCCCAAACGCAAGGAGCAAAAGGTGGAGGCCGACGTGAAGCAAGCTCGGTGCTAAGTTGGGGTTCAACAATTGGCGCCCACCATGAGGCCTCTTCTACCTTTCTCTCTGTTTTCTGATTCCTCTCCGGCGGTTGTGAAGCACTGCTGTTTGAGTTTCTTCCAATCGGATTGCTTATGGGTTTTTATTCGAGATTTAATCCATTCCTGTTTTGGCATGGTCATGGGCGTTCAAGGATTTTGTTGTTAATGCGGCCGATTCAGCTTTTTTGGGGAAGTTTGTTTGATCTACCATGATTCTTACATATTTACTATTCTTTTTAACAAAGATTGGATAATATTTGCATGTCTCACTTTTCTTGATCTTTGATTTGTGTTGATCTCTGGTTCCATGGTGTTGGAGGGACTTTTTCTCCTCAAAATTAAATGCCATGTTTATGTTTTGGATGCTTGTGCATGCTTTGTCAAAAAGGTGATGGTGTTCCTGAGGAACAGAGGAACTATAAATGGGGAAAACAGGAAGGGATTGGACGCAAATCTGTGCGATCTATGACAAGGTTGGATGATTGGCACATGTCATTTTTTCTCTTAATCCCTGGCGTCTTCTTCTCCGGGCTCTCTGTTTTCTTCCTTCTCTACTTCGAGCCGATCTATTACCTCACCCAGCATTTTATCCCCATTATAGCCCAGAGCTTGGCCTGATTTTTAGCTTGCTTTTGGGCTCGGTCATGGCCCTCTCCGCCATCTGCCTCTTCTTCGCCGCCGCCAACTTCTTCTATTCCTCCGTTCCGCTCCACTGGGACAGGTCCCAGCGCATGGTCAATGTCACTCCCGACTGGTCAACGGTGAAGCACACCCTCGACCTCGCCTGCGGCTGGGGAATCCTCCTCAACTCGGCTGTGGAGCTTTCAGTGGATATCCTCGGATTTCCAACTCCTCCTGGCTCTCAGATATTTTGACTCCGATTTTCATATTCCATTTCTACTCCAACTTTGAAGGATTATTATTGAGGTCTGCTGCGTCCTCTCTATTATAGAACTCCTCGAGTGAAGAAGAGTCTCCTTCATGAAGGGAGATTTTCTTAACCCTCTAATAAAACATATGATTTTGCATGGAATAGAATATTTTGTTCAAAATTCTGATATTTTATAATTCTGCTTGCGTAGATTAACAGTGCATCGCATGGTTGTATGGATTTTTAATGCTACTATTTGATGTAGTGATTGGCGGCTATATGCTTTGTCTTGGAGGGTAGCTTCTTTTTTGAAATTGGGGTATGGTAAGCCTATTGGTTTTAATTTCTGGAAGGTTATTCGGCATTTGGAGCTAGGAGAAGGTGCATTTGGTTATGAAATTCTGGATAATTTGGAGTTCATTTTCTTTTTGAAATTAAAGGTTGTGCTGAAGTTTATGGTTGATGGAATTGCATGCTTCGAGTTATTTTTCTACTAGAATTTATTTCATCGTCTTGAATTTCTGCTGCAATTAGTTTTCTAGATTTAAGGAGTATTTAATGCTCTGTGGTATTCTGGAAACTGGATTGTGAATCAGGAGGAAACTCAGGTATCAGGATTTAGTTTTGTAGGAATCTCAACCTAAATTTCTTGCTCTGTAGCTGAAATAGAGCTGTATTAAAGCTATTTTGATTATGGTGAATGAAATAGGCTGTGTGCTAGAAATATTGCGGCAATGCATTATTCTTTGCTTTTACAGGCTTGCATTTTTGGTTATTAGTATATTTACATCATCTCTATGGTTTTGGTTGATTGGCTCACTGATTCGTGGACAAGAGGCTTCTTTGGCCATGGTTAATAATTCTTCTGTGCCTTAGGTCACAATATAAGCATCTGCTACAAGTTGTATATTATTCTCCCGTGGTTATGCAAACCCCTTGGTTCGATTTTTTCCCGAGGTCGGTGACGCCGATATCGTGTTAAAGTATTTCAAACCCCTTTGTCGATAATTTCCCCAAGGTCGGTGACACACTATCAAAAATATCAAAAAGTTAGCAAACTTTTTTCAAAATGGCTTTTGTGAAATCGATACAGTTGTAAGGAGAAATTCAATTAAAATGGTGTTAATTAAGTACATCAAAAAAATCAAGAGTTTGAAATTATGAAGCGGGCTGATCAGGGTTAGCGCCGTTGAGGTAAGCATCATCGCCAGGATCAGCAATGGATGTGGTAAGAGTGTTGGAAGTAGAAGCCGCAACAAGGTTGGCATTATCATTGTTAGGTGGGGGCACTAGGTCGGATGGAATCTCAACGAGCAGATCCGGATTGTCGTCAAGGTTTGGGACTTGAAGAGTACTTAAACACTCTTCATTGGTCGGAAATGGATCTGGACCCTCGACAGATAAGTCTTGTGGAGGCTCGGGTTCTGAACATGTCAGAGCACCGGATATTCTTAAGTTCGCCGACCTGGCCTTCTCTTTGAACAGATCCCATAGTTGTGCCGGAGTGCTTTCTCGATCCAACAGTCTGCGGCGAGCTGGCGGAAGATTGTTTGGCCCAATAGTTTCCCTAAATTTGGCTCGATCAGTTACACTGTCATTGTAGCTAGCTTTGACTGCTGATTGCAGTAGACTGTTGAAAAGTCTACCTATGCTGGAAGACCGATGATAGAAATCTCGGGTTTCGCGACGGTGCCCTTGAATCAGGCGCTGAAGCCAATCTCCGCTAAGCACAACTTCAGCTCCTCTTTTCAGGAAGGCGGGAGCGGCTTTCTTTAGGCAAGTCTTCCAGACCCTACGAAAAATAGCAGGGAGTTGACCTTGGACCCGTTGGAGCTCAGCCCGAAGTCTAGCATTCTCTTCTTGCGAGGAGCTTAGCTGGGAAGATAACTGAGTTATCTCATTCTGGAATGTTGCGTTTTCACCCTGAAGTGCCTCCTTTTCGGCTTGAAGTGCTGTTTTGGCTTTCTTTACGCGGTCATGAACATTTTGCAGTTTGGATAGGTCTGTCTAGAGTTTTTCTCGGGCTGTAATCGCACTGTTTTTGGCTTTTTCCATCTTCCCATGGTCTGTGCGAAGAGATGCATTGGTAACCTCGAGCTCCTCAAGTCGGAGCTTTTGCTTCGCGACCTCGGCGGTCAGTTGGTCGTGTGTAGATTGAAGTAAGCCCATAGATGGCCTTGTGGCATTCAGTTCTTCTCGCAGCTCACGTAATTCAGCTAACTCTGTTGAGCTCGAAGGCAAGGCTTGGAGACGTCAGATTTCAGCTTCGCACTCTTGGGCGTAATCTTCCAAAGCAATCATACGCTGTAATTGTGCTGACATCAGTTCTCCCTCCTGCGATATGTTTAAGTTTGAAAAATGAGACTATTTTAAAATATCATATTAGCAGGATGGTTTAAGTAAATAGATATTAATTTACCTGTTGAAGAAACCACTGAGTCTAGTTCAAATGCTTGTTAATAGCAGCTTCCAATTCAGCTCCTGTATAATCATCCCCGCGCTCTGGGATAGCATCTCAAATGCTGCGGACTTGAAGATTAACGGACTCCGCCCCTTTGAAATAACATCGTGAGTCACCCCAGAAGGTGAAAGACTGATTGGAAGAGTCTGGTTCATCCCGAATGTTGTAAGTAACAGGAATGGATGGACCTCGACGAATCCGTTTCAACGGTTGGTCTCGATCATCGAGGTCAGTTGATTCTTTAGTAGAATCGGGGTGGAGTTAGGAAGAACGTCTAGGTTCCCCGGTAGGGACTCATAACCGCCAAATCCTTCATCTCGAGTTCGTTTACGATTCGCATCTGAAGGATGGGATTCTAAGTCAAAAAATCAATATGTAATATATAGATATTTATTAAAAAGTAAAAAGAAATAAATAGTTAGGTATTTATATTCATACCAGTCGAAGGATGAGGTCGGTTTTCTGAAGTTGGATCTTTAATGACGATTCCGGGTAGCGGTCCGATTCTTGGACGAGGTGGGGGTAAATCCCTAGCTTTTGTTTTTGGCAAGGCCACTCCTTTGCCTTTGTCCAAAGGTTTCTCGGGCGAAGGAATACTGCTTGAAGTCGTTGCTGCAGTTATCTCAACTTCAGCGACCCGATGTGAGTCTGGCACTTCGGAGGAACCTTCGATAGTAGTTTCAGCTCTTGAAGTAGAATTGAGTGAGCTATCAACTGAAATGGGGATAGCTACTTGTTGCAGCGGAGCGACGTCAAGAATTGAAGTCGAGCTAACAGGATTAGTGGAATTAGCACTAACCTCAGGAAGGTCGATACCTTGATCAAATACGCATATGTCTTCTTCTTCATCAAGGTGTAAAAGGGGACAAGGAGGTGGACTTCGAGCCATGTTTCCTAGATCAATATGTTCTTGTGATTCGGGGTGAATGGTTTCAACTTCCGGGGTGGAAGTAGTTTCAGCCCCGACCTCCGGAGTGGGGGTGGGATTACCTCGATTGATCTCGCCAGTCCCCAGGTCGGATTCAACAACTGGGGTGGAGGTGATCGCATCCAAGGTGGTTTCAGTAGCCAAAGCCTCCGGAGGTAGTTGGGATGCGTCTTCAATTTGTTTAGCTCGTGAACTGGTCTCTGCGACCTCTGGAAAAGAGTAAGGTAAAAGCAACAACAGAGTCATAAAAAATAAACGCAAAGTACAGAAATGTGCTTTCAAGTTTATAAAAATAGAAAACAATAATACCTGAGTTCGGTGTCAAGGGAGGAAGAAGGCCTGCCACCCTTAGTATTTTATTACTTGGTTTGGTGCTGCCATCGATCTTTCTGCCCAGATTTTCGAGACGGTTTAAAATGGCTATGACGTTAGGCTCTTCAGGTCGCTCACCCGATGTCACTGAAACGTCGTGAGGAATGGGGTGGACTGGAAGGTTGGCAGCACCAGCGTCAACAAAGAAATAATTCTTTTTCCACCCGGCGATAGAGTCAATAGGGTTCACTATGAGAATTGGGGAGGCACTGCGCCTATTGAGGTAATACCAGTGAGAATTTTGCCCAGCTTTCTTGAACAGAAACATGCTTCTCAATAGCCTCTCAGTAGGTACTATTCTAATTTTGGCGCAAAGTTGATAAAACCCAATGAACATTCGGATGGCGTTGGGAGTTAGCTCACATATGCTCATCCTATAGTGGTTTAACCAACCTCTAATTCCTTCAGGGAGGGGAAATCTAAGGCCAAATTTCATTTTATAATCGTATACAGTGACGCGCCCCTCTGATGTCCTGTCTGCAATCCAGCCGCCAGGCCCCTCCGGTGAAGCGAAAATAGGAATCGAGTCAGGAATGGCATATTGACGACGGATTTGTGGAAGGTGTTCATCCCGAATCTCACTCCTAATAGCTTGGATAGTGCCTGGACGTGGTGGTAAAATCTCCGTGGCTGGAGATTCGGCTGTGTTGGCACCAGAGGTAGAAGGGCCTGCCTTTTGGGGAATCGGTTTTGTTCTGTCATCGGGACCGTTCCTGAAGTACCGGCAGTGCGAGAATTAGAAGGTGATGACTCGCCGGGATCAAAATTGACCTCCAAATTAATAACTTTATCTTCTCCAGCGTAGCTTCCATGGGTAATGTTATCGGAATCAGTTGATTGAGACATAGCGAAGAAGATTTAAGAAGCTTGTGAGCAATTTTCAGAATTCAAAGTTGAGAAAGAAGAAGGAGATTAGCAAATGGGGATGTTTCATGAGAAGAAAAGATTTATCAAATGGCAAATTTCGTAAAGATGAAAAGAAATGGAATGCAGGAAGTTTAAGTAGATTAAAAGTGTAATTAGGTTAGGAAGCGAAAGAAGCGGGAAGTGGATGAGGAAACGTGTTAAAGGAGTTGAGTTTTGAAATAACGGACGGAGTAATGGATGAACGTGGGGCGCGAGATAAACTGTCATAATTATTGACTGCTTAGTAAGTTGAACAGCTGGACAGTTGTTACTGACAGGAGCATCCATTGGGGGGCTACGCGCCTTTCAAAATAAAAGTAACTGACCTTGGCTGTCACTTCAGCTCGTTACCTGGGGGGGTGTGGTTGGATATCCGGATAAAGTCGAGGTGACCCCTTGGTTCGATTTTTTGTCATTTTTCAATTATGATACTTTCCACGTCTTGGGTTTCAAATCCAAGAATAGAAAAGCATTCTTCTGCCAGAAGTTAAGGTCACATGCTGACAAAATCAGTCCAGCAATTGATTTGGCGAGGTCAGAAGTTTTCGCTACAATAACGATGAAGGACAATATCAATTTGGACTTTGGACAGCAGGCTCTCCTACTCCAAAATTGCAATATCATCTTGCTCAGCAACACTTGTAAAAATGATAAATTATCACACTCCGTTGTGGGGATACACCGTTGAGAGTACGATCTTGGCAAGTCGCCACCTTCAACTAATAAATTCCATGGCAACGTCACCACGAATGACCCAGTGAAAACCTGCGCTAATTGGAGGCTGCGTACTCCTGAAAAGTAATGGACTTTCGTCTTTAACTTCAACTCCATTACTTTGGGGACTATTGTTGGATACTAAATTAATGCTGAGATGACTTGGCGACTAACGTCATCCGTGGACGACGTGGGGAGCTCACCCCCTTCATGGACGACGTGGGGACCTCATCCGCGGACGACCTGGGTTACAGTGTCTTATATTAAGCACCCATTTATAGTGTGCAGATAACACGTGTTGGGGCTTGAGGATGACACCAGGATTATCTAACTTAGGCTGCTGGAGCCTTTTCTACTTTTGCCAAGTGTAAATACTCGGGGGTTTCCTCAATAGAGAGGTAATTGAATTCCTACTTAGCATACGCATATTCTCTCAGATGCAATACTAACTTTGCCATCGGAGTTAAACAGGGGAGTTCATCCCAAACGCAGAGAGCAAAAAGTGGAGGCCAACGTGAAGCAAGCTCAGTGCTAAGTTGGGGTTCAACAGTATGCAATCGTGATCCCTTGTATTGAATGATACATGTATCATCTCACATGTATGAACAGTAAAAAATATGATTTAGTCTCTTAACAATGAAACAAATTGTTATCCCACATCTGTCTCTATATGTTAGAATGCTAGTTCTCCAAAAAAAAAAAAAAAGTTAAGAATGGAATTAGTATTAGTTGTACTATAAAGCAATTTCTTCTGTCTCATCAAAAATGTTTGGGTGAAATGCATGGATCATCACTTAACTATTGACTTTTGCAAAAAATGACACTTTTTTAAAAAATACTCTTTTTTCGACACTCAACTTTCAAAACGGGTAAAACATACCGTCCCGTTAGCCTCCACCGTTAAGTGACTAACAGAAGAATTTTTCAGGGGTAAAACAGTCATTTTTCACCGCCACTGTTTATCTTCTCCAAACTAAAAAAAATTCTTTTTCTTATCCGGCGCAAAATTCCCTTGTCCAGAACAGCGAATAGGTGCAGCGTCGATGCTTCAATCTCAGCGTTGCTCTGCAATGGAGGGTCACTTTGAGTTGCAGTTTGAGTTTGAGGAGAGTTCGTCAATGGCGGAAGGGAAATAATTGCGCGGCAAAGAGGGCAATTGAGTTGGATTTCAGCCAAGTATCAATGTAGATTGCATGAAAAGCATGGCTGCATTTGGGTAAAATCCTTAATCTAAACACTTTGATCGACTTGATTAAAGCCTTGTCCAAACCGTTTTCCGAGCTATTATTCCAAGGAAAATGGTTTGAAGAATGGTCTTGGCTCGAATCTGAATCTGAATTAATATATAGAATCTCTGTTTTTGCAGTACTTGGAGTTGATGGCGTAGTAGCTCACGAGGAGAACGTGGTGTTGGGATCTGTTCCACGGTGCCGCCGCCGCCACCATTTTTTCCGACCTTCTCTTCGAATCGTTTCCGTTGCTGCGGCGTCTTTTTCCCGCACCGGCGCAGCAAAAATTACGTCGGTCGAGTAGCCCAGATCTTGTACATCTGCCCAGATCTGGTGTGCCACTCCTGTCTTCTCCTCCGATCCGTCCGCCTAGTCAAGCAGCCGCACCTGTTCGCGATTCTGGCCAAGGGAAACTAAAGTCATCTGATGAGAAAAATTTTTACCTCACTGTGTGGCTTAGACTAAAACACATGCCTGAACACCCTAGATGGAATGTAGCTCAATCTTTATTGTTTCAAATCTATAGATATATACTTGATCTCCTACTACTTCGGTTGCCGGAACTGAAGTCATCTGAGGAAAGATTTTTTTTTTTTTTGAGAAGATGAACAGTGTCCGCGGGAAATGATTGTTTTGCCCCTGAAAAAATTTTCCGTTACCCGCTTAACGGTGAAGCCTAACGGAATAGTATGTTTTGCCCGTTTTGAAAGTTAAGTGTCGAAAAAAGAGCATTTTTTTAAAAAATATCATTTTTTGCATAGTTAATAATTAAGTGATGATACATACATTCTACCCAAAATGTTTAAAGAGATCCACTTATTTATAAATTATGAAATACAATTTTAAACTATATTTTTTCAACCGAACAAAATTAAGTGTAATGTTTTAAAAGGATAAGGTGTTCTTTTTCATTTTTGTGATATAAGTTAGTATTATATAATTTTATTACTCCCTCCGTCCCATTCAAATAGTTAACTTTAAAATGTGTATAACTATTATGAGGTATAACACTTAAAATAACTAATTTATCATTATATTTTTTATTTATATACGGGCATGTAATATAAATAAATTCAAAATAAACATTTTAAATAAAACAAAATTTTTAAAAAAATAAATAAACTTTTTGAGTGAAATAGAGAAAATACATAATTTCATTGCACCTTATTGTACCAAACCTACCAGACAATTGAAAGCTTTACCATAATAATTTGAAATTTCAAACTCAAGATATTTTCATTTTAGACCATCAAATCAGTAACACTTTTTCTTTCTTTCTTGACTAAATTACATTTACCTCCTCAAGGTTTGTAGAAATTACAAATAAGCTATGAAGTTTTGTGAAAATATTGTTATTCCTATTGACCAAATAATAATATAACAATTACCTACATCCGATTTTGTAATATTACAATTGTCCCTCTATGAGTCCAAAAACTGAACTGAAAACTTAAACATCTTTGTTAGGTGGCAAAAGATTTGAGAGAGAATCTCTTATCAAATACTCTAACGGTTTGACATGCAATATTTTTGCATTTAAAATATCAGATATACAATTTGTATGATAATATACACACAATAGTTTTGAAACTATATTTGACGTTAGCGTCTTTACAAAAGTAGTATGTTTTAAAAGGGAAAAAGTTGCAGATTGAATTGTCCAACAAGTTAGATGCAAACTTTTCGCAAAATCTGAATGTTCAGAAATATTAATGAAACCTTAAAGTTCATTGCGTAGTTTTTACAAATTTCGAGGGCTTCTTTCTTTTACTTATTTTTTAAAAAGAAATTGGGGGAATTTTCTCACTCAAACTATGAGCAGTAATTAAAGGGCAGCATATCCCATGACCATGCCTTGGTCCCAATTCAATGTACCAAAACTGCACACTTTAACATCCAACCGTCCATTACAATCCAGATCCGACGTTCTATTTTCCTCCACGTTCTTCACCCATCAGCCTTTGATTAATTCAACACGTTATGGCTCCTAACACTTCCACGCTAATCCATTTTTATCCGTCCGATGATAATCGATCCAACGGTCCACACATCACCACCTCTCCTTCTTCCTAATGCTCCTCTCCACTGTCCCCTGTCCTTACTGAGCAAGCATTCTACAACGTCCCGCTCTTTTTCTCGCTCTATCTCTCAAGCAAAATTTCTATCCGATTTTTCCGATTTTCAAATAATCCCATTTCCTGGAACCATTTTCAGTATTGAAATCTTCTTCAACCTCTGTTGATTTCTGTACCGTTTGATTTTTTATCTTTTTTTTTTTTGGAAGAAGAAAATTTGTTTTTTGAAAGGAAGAAATGCAAGAACAAGCTACGAGTTCGATTGCTGCGAGCTCAAGACCTTCCAGCAGCGAAAGATCTTCCAGCTCTGCGCTTCATGCTGAAGTTAAAGAAGGTTCTTTCTATCTTATTTTAAGATAAAGTTTACATCTTGATACCACAATGAGGATAGATATTTGAGTAGCAGAGTAAGCTGATCACAGTTTTTGGGGGGAAAATAAAATTTTCTGGGATCTTCATTTAGCTATCTCAATGTTTGAAGGTTGATAATGAACAATTGGGTAAGATGGGATTTCCGTGGATTTTGGTAATATCCCTTGGGGAATGTGAGTTTATTTATTATTATTTCTGGGTTTGCTCAGTTCATTGGGGATCAGTTAGAGAAAGGTTAAATTTGATTTTTTTTAGTAACTTTTTTTTTTTTTTTGAGTTGCCGTATGATTTGTTGAAGTTCTTCTCTTTCCCTTGCTGATTAAGGAATGGAAAGTGATGATGAGATTCGAAGAGTCCCCGAGATGGGCGGTGAATTAGCCGTAGCATCAGCTTCCGGCAGGGAAGGTGGTTCAGTTGCCGGTCCGGTTCAGCCATCAACGGCCGGTTCAAGAAAGAGAGGGAGAAGCCCAGCTGATAAAGAAAACAAGAGGTTGAAGAGGTTAGTCACACGCTTTGTGTTTGTATATTTTCAACTTTTAGAATTTTAGCTTTTGTGGGCCCGCTGGCCAAGTGGGAACTGGGTATGGGGTGCCAGCTGGCAATGTGGGATGCGTGGGGGAAATGGCTATGGCGTTGAGTGTCTGAATGGAACTTACATTGCTGCATTGCATGTATGTGGGACACTATTAATTAGCTAATTAATTAAGCATTTGCATGCATCTCGTTTTGTTTTGAGTATACTTTGCTACTCATAAATAGTTATACTGCTGGAGTCTTTTAGTGGACGGGACAGAGGGAGTGTGATTATGGCAGAGGGAGAGGAATCAAGTGTTACCAGTTTGGTTAATTTGTGGGTTTGGATTGTTGTGGAGTAGGTTGTTGAGGAATAGAGTATCAGCACAGCAGGCAAGGGAGAGGAAGAAGGCATACTTGATTGACTTGGAGGCTAGGGTTAAAGAGCTGGAAACAAAGAATGCTGAGCTTGAAGAAAGGCTCTCCACCTTGCAAAACGAAAACCAGATGCTTAGACATGTATGTTTATCTCTACTTATTCGTTTTTGTTTCGGTTTTGATGTTCAATTCTGTTTTGTTTTTGTTTGTTGAAAGCTTCAAGATTTAGCTTTTGATGTTCAAGAATTTGAGAATCTTTTGTGGAGCCTTTTAGGATAGCTGTAAAAAACTTGTTGCATTTGCCTTTATTGAATAAGCAGGTAAGTATCTAGTAAAAAACCTATATCATGCAAATGTGTAGGGGAAGCTCGTAATGAGGCATCATGGCCCTGTATGGTATCAAAGTTTGACTCAAATCTTGGTTTAGATTTTGATTTTGATTGGATTTTAATGATATGAAAAGTGTATCGGAAATACAGGTAATTGGAAATGCCAAAAGGGTATATTTGGAAATAATGAAAATTTATTATAAAATACAAATCGTAGTTCGAACTTTGCTGCCATACATATTATTGGTCATGTGGTTGATCAAGGAAGTTGAAGCCGGGAACCGACAGAAACTGAAAGAGGTGTGGTTGGTTTCAGAATTTATTATCTCCTTTAATCAAATGATCAAAATTAGTCTGCATTGGTTGTCTCCTTTTGAAGAAATTGCAATCAAGGTCTAATTCATTATCATTAGCTTGTCTTGTCCCAATTTTCTATTTTTGGTGTATGTTTCCCCAAGCATTTATTAACAGGCATCATAAGGTAAGAGTAGTTGCTATCATGCTTGCAGTGAATGGATGAACTTTTAACTTAAATTTTCCTGTGCCCTGAATTCCATGTTAGCTTTCTCTTGCTATCTTCTTTTTCCAGTAATTATCATAATTTTCCCATTGTTGAGAATGATCTAGCCTAGCGTAATTAGCGGAAATATCCACATGTTGAACAAAATAGTTGGTCACCCTGAGCTTAATAAAAAGGGGTAGGTGGGATTTCCCCTCATTAAAGGAAGAGTGTGTCCTCTCATGGAAAGTTGCATTCATCAGGCCTTAATGGCCCGGTCCTGCCATGGACCCCGCACAAGCGGGAGCCGGGCTGCCCTATAAAGTAAAGAGTGCCCTCTTGTACGTTTGATCAAACTGGTTTGATCAAAATGTTGATCAAAACTGAAGTTTTAACAATCTGTCTTGCCTGAATCCATTTTGGTTTTGCAGATATTGAAGAACACGACGGCCGGTGCGCAAGACGGGAGGAAGTAGTTAAGGTAGCTGGGGAGGAAAAGAGAAATGGAAACTAGGTCTCTGTCCTCCAACCCTAGTATATGATATTCTTGCTTATATTAGTATTAGATTATGAAGTTAGCCTTAGTTAGTTACCAATATTAAAGCTTTCACAGGGTTTTCACAGCTTATTTGCATAAGTCTTGTGTGCCCTTTGGAGGAGTTAGTATCTATATTTCTGGCTGAATTATGCCTTGTTCTTCAACCACTAATGCTGTTGATGGCAATGGTGAATGGCTTAGTGGAAAAATCATATCCATGTCTTAATACTATTGTATAATTATTAAATATAATTTTGTTAACTTGTCACATTATTTCGCGTTTATATTTTATATTTTCACTTTCTCGATCATTTTGTTTTATCATTGATGGTTATCTCCATGCATGTCATGTCATAACAAGTAGTCTTATTTCCTATCTTAAAAAATTTACAATGACACATTAATAAAATACATAATACACACATTATAATTAATAAATGTGTCACTATATAATTATATGTTCTAATAAAGGCGTTCATTTTGAAGTTGTATTTTGTGATTTAATTTTGAAGTTGTACCTTGTAATTTATGAATAGTTATACCACTTAATTTTTTTAGGGTCTGTTCATTATGGGTGTTCTAAGAACTGGTTCTGGCCATTTTTTGGTCTCAACCCAAAAACCGAATCCAACCCTATGTTCTTTAAGAAGAAATGAAACCCAGTTCTGAGAACCAATTCCCACTGCCGCCGCCGCCGCACTCCTCCTCCCGCCACCGCCACTGGCCTCTTCTTCTTCTCCCTTCTTCTTCTTCTTCTTCTTCTTCTCCCAGCTTCTTCTTCTTCTTCTTCTTCTTCTCGCAGCTTCTTCTTCTTCTTCTTCTCATTCCTCTTCCTCCTCCGCAATCACTCACAAACCCATTTGTAATTGGATTTTAAATTTGAATCTTCAGTTCACAATTTTGGGAATTTGGGAAAATATGGATTTTGGGGGGTTAGGTTTTGGGCCGCCGGTGGTGGCCGCGAAGTGGTAGCGGCAGTGAGGCGGCGGAGGGGCGGACCGGGTGGTGGTGGAATATGTGTTATGGTTTCGAGTTGAGAACGACGTTTCTTTGTTTTGGATTTCAACCCATTTGGTCTCTGCCTAAAATGCGGAACTCGTTCACGTAAAGAACATGCCCTTAATATAACAGAATGAGTCATATATATGAATTTTCAATTTTGAAATCTCTCTAGCATTTTTTTTCCTTTCAAAAATCAATCTTTTTAGAAGAGAACACTAATTGGTGCTTATAAAATTGAGTTCATGTCCCTTTTCCCTATGTCCAATCATGTCCCATTTTCAAAAAATTGTATACTTTTTATTTCATTTTCAGACATGAGGATGGGACATAAGATAACCTCGACGAAAAGTGTCAATCGACTAAGTCCAATATTAAAGGTCTGCTCTTTTGATTTTGGTTTCAAAAGTAAATTTAATATATTATAATTATTTTTCATTATTTTTAATACAATTTTTTATTATTCAGCTATATCATTTTTATATTTTCAATACACTTTTTACATTATAAAATTATTTTTTAAAAATATGTTTTCAAAACAATAAAAACCAACATGATACTTACAACAGACAATTGGGGAGAGTATGAGATGTAAGGATTCGTACAAGAATGATCTGACTCATAGTAGAAGACTCCCGTTGGGAAGAAGTTGGATTTACCCTTTACTTTTTTCCCTTTTTTTAAATCGGAATTGTTAAACGCAGTAATGATTTTACTAAACGCAGTAACATTCCCCTGTAAAAAGACTAAAATGCCCCTGGAGTCAAAAAAATTTTAAAAAAAAGTAAAAAGGTACTGTAGCACGGGGTTACTGTTCATGAACAGTACCCGCATTGCTACATTATCAACTTTCGCCTATAAGTAAGGGTGAAGGTCAGAAGTTTTCTAAAACGTTCAGAGTTAGCTGTTTTACATTTACATTAAACTGCAGAAAAAATTGTTTTCCATTTGATCACTGACACGTTCATTCAAATATGCCCGGTATACCGGAGTACGATCCATATTACACTGTAAGTAACACTGTATTTATTTTTTTAATTTATAGCAGTGTGCGTAATTTATGTATGTATTTTTTAAATTTATGTATGTAATGTTTCACGTTAATTTTCGGGAAAAAAATCCAGTATGGGGGATTTTTTTTCCCGAATCTGCGATAATTTAGACGTTTTTTTGCTGATTCTGAAACAGTTCGGACTGGGACAATGTCTCCCAGTCCGAAATAGCCGGAATACTGCCGATCGCCGGCGGTATTTTGGCTGGAAATACCGCCGGCGGTATTATCGCCGGAAATACCGCCGGCGGTTACTACGGGGAAAATACTGCCTCCCGTCGGCGGTATTTCCCCCGGAAATATCGCCGTCCGGCAGCGATATTTTGGCCGGAAGTTCCGCCGCCGGACGGCGATATTTCCGGCAGAAATTTTCCGCCGATTTGCGTTTTTTCTGCTACTTTTTGGGGACATGCCGCAATATCTGGACGAACCTATTCTAATCACAATTGTGTCGCAACTTGTGGATCTGGGCGATAATATGATTGCACAATGTATTAGCTGAATAGAAATTTTAGTGTGTAAGTTTGCTAACGAGGTTTTTTTATGTTGTTGAAAGGATTACCGTGTTGAGAGTGATGAGATTTATACTGACCACACCGAAGTATTTCGGACGGCCCAAGAGTTTGTCAGTAAAGAAGGTATGCTTGCATGGGTTAAAGCACGAGCAGCTGAAAATAATATGACGACAATAATTACATCTTCAGCGAAAATGTTGGGGTTGTTCCTAACAAGAGGGAGAAGCGGTAGAGTTGAGATTGGGTGCGATAAGGGAGGAAAAGTTAGGGATAAGGCACCCATACTGGAAGGGAGTAGTAGACGGGGCAATACAAACAGCAAGAAGACAAATTGTCCATTCCACCTGAAGGGGCGAGAAATTGGTGGGGGAAAGTGGAAGTTAGAGGTCAGAAACGGAATGCACAATCATGAATTAGAAGGAGCGAGAAATTGGCATTCGTCGCAGACACGTTTAAAAGAAGCGGAGAAGAAGAAGATTGCAGAAATGTCCGGTATCAACATCAGGCCGAAGCATATATTGGCCCAATTTCTCGCAGATGATCCGAAAAATGTGAGCCACATAAGGCAAGTTTACAACGAAGCAGCAAAAACTAAAAAGGACGCGAGGAGAGGTATGACTAACATGCAGTATTTTTTCAAACTTCTGCAAGATCACGAATACTTCTATGCGTACTCAGGCGACGACGAAAGCAATGCAGTTGGCCACATCTTCTTTGCGCACAAAAAGGCGCGTCGTCTACTTCCTCTGTTTCCGTACGTTCTATTCATGGATACAACGTATAAGACAAACAGGTATGACATGCCTCTGCTTCAAATTGTAGCTCATGTACCTACAGCTCAGTATGTTCATATCGCGTTCATTTTCATGATGGATGAGACAACTCCGAGTTATTACTGGGGATTGGCGCAGTTGAGCACTTTATTCGAGGAAAACAGATTCCCTCACGTAGTCATGACCGATCGAGAGACCGCATTACTGAATGCTGTGGCACTAGTATTCCCACATGCTACCCAGCTACTTTGTAGGAGACACATTGAAATGGATGTCAAGAAACATGTAGTGTCAGCTGGGAACGACAAAACTACGACTGATGTATTTCTATATCGTTGGGGACAAGTTGTGAAAGCCCTGACATATGAACAGTTCACGGCGGCTGTGGATTTTATTGATACAAAATATGGGAATAAATCCAGGTTCAGGCATATTATTCCCTACTTGAAGAATACATGGTTGGATCCTCACAAGGAGAAGTTCGTGTCTTACTGGACGAAAAACATAAAGCATTACGGCGGCCGCACAACGAACATGTAAGTTATTTATTGATTTCATTTATGATTCGTACGTTGTATACTTACGCGATGTTTTATATATGGGTTTATGTTATATGCATAATGTTAATGTGAAAAGTATTTTAGGGTTGAGAGTGCTCATGCCATGGTGAAGAGGGCTATTGGTACGGATAGAAAGGCGTTCCCAAGTATTTTCCACGACATTCATAAAATAATAGAGTTGCACCTTGGTGAAATTCGTACTAAAATGGAAGTTTCGCGCAGCAAAACATACCGAAAGAGCGACTACCTACTCTATAGTCGTTTGAACGGTAGAATGTCGTCCGATGGAATTACAATGGTTGAGGACGAATATACAAAAAGAGTTGGCCTTATCGAGGACGACGGTTCTCTTTGTGGTTGCGAACTCCGAACAAGTTACGGGCTGCCATGTGCATGTGAGATGCTACAGTTGGTGCGCGAGTACCAACCCATTGATCCTATCGACGTTGACGCCTTCTGGAAGACGCTGCACTTGGGAGATACAGAAATTCCCGAAACCCAGGAGGAGAGGCAGACCGCTGAAGGCCGATTGCATGAAATGTTTGTGGAAGTCATGTCGCGTCCGAGCGCTGAGATATACAGGGTCATGGGTGTTGTGCATTCGGCGCTTCATCCAGAAACTGTTGATGTAGCTGAGCCTGTTAGTAGGCCACACAGGGGACGTCCCAGACACAATTCGACCCAACGAGATTTATCAGGGTACGAGCACGCCGAAAGGAATGCGATACAACGAGGTACGAATATGTTTAGGCAACTTTTAATATGTCATTGTTGTCAAATACATATACATCTACAGACTTTAATATGCTTCACACTCGCAAGCCGACGATTCACAGGCGGGCAGAGAAGACGAAGGGTTGTGAGGCCGCACGCTTCTGAGTGACCTTACGACCTTCCAGTATTCCTGAAACAGTTCGTGTTCGAATACATTACCGGCCATTTTAATGTTGTGGCCGATGGACATTGTGGTTTCAGGGTAATTTCATATTTCGTACACGTAGAGACCTGCTGCAAGAACTCCGGGATGAGGCAAATTTTTGGCGTTTCGTTCTTGGGGCAGTCGATTACGATTTAGCATACAGGCTACTAGATTGGTTCCAGGTCACGGCAGACGAGGATTTCTGGTTTGATACTCATCTTCTGGGAATACTTGTTGCAACGAAGTACCAGAGGGTGGTTACAATATATGGCCAGCAGAGTAGTACTTTCCTTCCGCTCCTGTGACGGGGGGCCGGCGTCTCAACTGATCCTAGCAGTTACATCAACATGGGGTTAATAAGACAGAATCATTTCATTGCTTTGTTAACTACAGGAGATGTATTGTTGCCCCCAATCTATCCGACGTGGAGTAGCCGGGCCGGCCAACAACTGCAGCTTTGGAAATCGCACTTGGATGGAAAATTAGCTGCATACCGGAATAAAGCGACTGCTGAGTGTTAGTGTGTGATATTTTTTTCACGGCCTTATGTACGTCCACACGTTAAAAGCAATTTATTGTTTGTACATTTTTAGTCTAGAAAACAAAAGATCTGCAACTTCAGTATAAAAGGTGTAATACATTTTATCATTACAGAATTTGAATAAATTATATAAACTTCTATGCGATTGGCGATGTCTACATATACAGTGCAATTTTAGTCAATAGCACAACAAAAATTACATCACTTCGGACTCGGCCTAAGAGTACTACAGTGCCGGCATCAAATCCTCCAAATGACGGCACACCTCCTCTATAGCACTCTCCCTCTCTTCGGCTGTCACGGTATTCCGATTGCGAGGATGCGCATAATACATTTTACCGGCTATGTATTGCAAGCGCTGCGTATGGAATACATATGGACTGAATATTAAAAAGATTGGCGCAATTATATAATTAATCAACATAAGAAAAACATAAATGTGTAGTTCTTACCGCAACCGTAGATAGCCGTTTCGGATCAATTGGCTCAGCCGAAGGAATGTCGTCGGGACTCACACGAACGTGCGTCCGCAGAAGGAAGTACTCAAGGTACTCAGGACACGTCTGCTCAGGCCAATTAGCCCTCGCCATCCCCCTTAACACCTTATTCTTGGGGTACATTTGGGGGATCTTCAAATTCGTATCATGGACGCAGGAGTACCTTTTTATTTCGGGGCCTCTGTAACAACTCTTAGGCTGTAGAACTGGGTGAGGGATCGCCTGAATGAATCCAAATTGCCGCAGAAAACGATCTGGCATGTACGGCTCGGCGACCCCAGGACAATGAATAAGACCCCTATGCAAGGTTATTCCGTGCGCTCCTGCGGGATTCGGCCCAAAAGGAAGCCAATTGACCTAGTGCGTGTGAAACACAGTCAGTGGATACTCGAGAGTGAGGAAATTACAGTTTTAAACATACGAAAAAATTAAAATGACAGTAGAAGTATTACCTCTTCGGATTTCATTCTGTCAAGGGCATATCTGTACCTCAACAGATCCCAGTCTAGCTCACGCTTCCTTCCGGTTCCGACTTGCCACTTAGCCGATGCTGGCCAATCGGCAACCCAGGATCTATGCTGTGCCGGACTAAACGCGGGGAAGTATTCGTATATCCAGCTCTAATAACAGAATGTAAAAGCAAATTATTAAATTTTCCCCGCAAGTATAAGTAATGAATTCAGTTATAAACGATGCCTACAAACCTGCAACAAAGTCAGACACCCGCCTAACTGGGCACCGTCCGCTCTAGAGGCCCGACCGAGGTTGCGATACAGGCTTGCCAAACAGGCTGCCCCCCACGCAAGTCCGCCTAGGCTTTCTACATCTTGCAGGTAAGGCAAGAAGTGCCCAAGGACGTGGGTTTTTTTCTTATCCACGAACAAGGTGTTCCCAACTAACCAGAGCAGATAACCTGCGGCAGCATTGGCATCGTCCACCTGACCACTCATACATTGCTCGCGGAGGAGGGACATTTTCACAGAGGCAAAATCTCGATCCCCGAATGCTTCTTCATGAATCCCCAGCATCTCCAACAGCAATTGCTTCATCTCGGCCGGCTTAATTTTCCAACCAATTGGCTGCCCGCCAATCGGAATCCGCAGGATGTAGGCGACGTCGTGGAGACTGATACTCATCTCCCCGAATGTCATGTGGAATGTATTAGTTTCCGGCTGTTATCTCTCAACAAATGCACTTAGGAGTGCAGCGTCTAGCTCTGGATGCGTAGCCCAGGACAAATGTGCCAACCCAGACTGGTCAACCAGCGTTTTCATTTCCCCTTCTTCTAAACGCCACTTCTGCAGATTGTTGAAGCCATTATGGTACAACAATGCACCACGGTCCTATGCAATGAAATGAATAACATAACACATTTACTAATCCAACATAGTAATCATACATAAAAAATAAACAGTAATACATATGAAAAAAAATATGACACAATTCGTGAAAACGATACCTGTCGATTCCATACGTAATAGGCAACATGGCCTTTAAAACTCCGTAGCAACTCCGGATCTGACGGACCACCGTCAAGCGGCCCATCTAGAGGCCCGTAAGCCTTCCACCCACTATCTCCTCTGGACCCAGAACCGGACCCAGCCCCTGACACCGACCTACGCCCGGATCCTATTATTTCTTTGCCTTTTTCGCTCCTCCGTCGGTTGGAATCATTTTCTTCTTCATTTTCATCCCCCAACCGCCCCGAGTTCCCTTCCATGTACCCCTGCGACTGGGACATGTCCATCTCAAATCTTTCCGCGTTCTCCCTTGCTTCCTCCTCCTCCGCATTTTCAATGTATGGGGGAGCAAATGGAATGTCGCGATAATCGACGTTACTTTCCCTCGTCGCATTTGATAAGGGAGAAGATCCCTCCGCTCGACTTGCCACTTTCCTCTGCCGTTCGGATACAATCGGATGTCTCCGAATGCCTACTCCCTCCGACACGGAATGCCTCGCCCCAGTGCTGCTATCAACATTTAGCATATTGTCATCCGTGCTGCTGGTTTTGCTTCTGGTGAATTTCAATTTGAGCTTTTTCAATGTTTCTCCCATCTGCAATTACATAAACGCACATGTATATATAAACGAAAATAATTGCTAACATCACAGGAACCAGAAAAAGGTTATAGTTACAGAAATTCTAAAGTATCGTCGCAAATAAACGTACATGTATATATAAACGAAAATAAACTTCGGACCGGGGAGAAAGTGCTCGCCGGCCGCCGGCGAGGTGGCCAGAAAAATCGCCGGAATCCGGCGAAATACGGCCGGCGGTATTTTCCGGCGCGGCCGGCGGTATTTCCCGGCGAAATACCGCCGTCCGATTTCGGTACTTTTCTCGAATAGTACCGCCTGAATCCGGCGGTATTTTCCGGTAAAAATACCGCGATCGGTATTTTTACCGGAAAGTACCGCCTGAATCCGGCGGTACTTTCCGAGAAAAATACCGCCGGATTCCGGAGGTATTCCGCCTGCTGCTCGCAGTAACGGTTTCCCTTCCATTCCGGGGACAATTTCACAAATATACGACGATTCGGGAAAAAAACCAACATTTTCGGGTTCAATACTAACAAATTCAGATATATTATAACTTCTAACATAACTTCGGTATGCCTCTAACTAAATTAATGAAACACACAAATAATCTCGCAAATAAAACAATACCGAAAGAAATATTAATATTAAACGGGAAAAAAAAAAATTTCCGTGTTCTATACTAACAAATTCGGATATATTATACCTTCTAACAGAATTTCGGTAAGCCTCTAACTAAATTAATGAAACAAACAAATAATCTAGCAAATAAAACAATACCGAAAGAAATATTAAATTGAGGCACTAACCTTTAATCGATCGTACTCGCAGTAAATAGAAAATCAAATTCCGGGTAATTTAGAGTTTTCTGTTGCAGAAAACTCTAAATGGTTGCGCCTATTAGGCGCAACCCGTAGGATTTTGTTCCTTTTTTTTATTTTTTTTAATTTTTTTTTTTCAAAGTGCCAATGATTATGTTGGCTGCTGTACTGTTGCTACAGTACAGCAGCCAACATAATCATTGCACTGTAGCAACACGCGTTGCTACAGTAATGCGTGTTTGCTACAGTGCATTTTCTTTTTTTTAAATTTTTTTTTGTCTCCAGGGGCATTTTTGTCTTTTTACAAAGGAATGTTACTGCGTTTAGCAAAATGGTTACTGCATATAACATGCCTCTTTTAAATTTGTATTTTTACTTTTGTAATCAACACTATTTTCATTATGCTATCAACTATTACATTGAAGGCAGTGGTTATGGGGAGGGGAATATCGAAATTGGGGAGTCATGCTCTAAATAGACAGAACTAACAAAGGTAATAATTTTACCCCCGACCTTTGGGTGGCTCACTATATGTCACAATTGCTGGAGTACTGACTTATTCCTAAATTTATCCTTTACTGATTTAAGCATCGAAAGTGTTCTTGAGTACAACACCCCGCCATTTTGAGGTACTGCATACCATTAATTGAAACGTTATAATTATTAGTCATAACAATACTCATTAAAACAACATTATTTTAATGGGTAATGGTCAATTGACACATGCAAAGGAGAGATTGTGGGTGTATAAATTAAGGCTCTGTTCTCTTAGTAACATAATCAGAAAAAGTATCATTTTTTTTTCAAAAATATTACACAAAGAAACAACATAATTTTTACTAAATTCACAATTCAAATTTTAAAATTCCCTCTAAATACTCACTCACATAAATTCAAAAAAAACATAATCATTACGTTTTTTCTTCTCTTTCCTACACAAATCCCCAAAAGAAATTCCCTCCAAAATAAATTTCTTCCCTAACCAAAAAATTTCCTAACTAATCAGTGGCGAATTCAGAAACAAATTTTGGAGGGGCTAATATACATATAAACTTATTTTAATAGATAAATACATTATAAAAAAGATTTTTTTTTTAAAAACAATACACTAATAACAAAGGTGTAGGAGAGGGTTGGAGGGGTCCGGAGACCACCCCAGCTCCGCCCCTGAGAGTAATGATACACAACTCAACTAATCTTCTCAACTTTCTCATAGCAAGTGAGGTGTTATGTATTCATTATCTGCACTTTTGTAAAATAATTATTAATACTATATTATTGACCAATGAATGCATAACACTTCACTTGCTATGAGAAAATTGAGGAAATTAGTTGAGTTGTGTATCATTACTCGTAAATTAAATTTAGTTGAGTTGTAAGTTGTTTATTTAATGCATGCATGAGTGATGACTATGGCAAAAAAGTCTTAAATTTATTTTTAGAGTATGTGTGTGTGTGGACTGGTATTGAAGATAGTGATGTTCTACCTTCAATCTTCTAACTAATACTAATATATTTCATGGAGAAAAAATCTTTTGACAATGAGACAGACATCCTAACTAAACTTAAGACTGAAATTTCATCACTCCCTCTAACTACTCCATCATGGTTTTTCTCGGGTAAACTTTAGCTTCAGATTGACTTTTTGACAGATAATATGCGTGTTTTCGCCAATCGATAATATGTTAAATAAACTCAGTATATAAAAAGTAATATGGGTTTTTTATCTATACAAGATGAACCAAACACAAACTTAACACTCGAAAAATAATGTGTACTTTCATCAATACTCGATACATCAATATGCGTGTTTTTGTTTTCGTGGAGTAATCAAACATTGATATCTTGGAGTATGCCATGATGTGGTTATAATTAAAGGGAAGTAAAAAAAGAACCGGTGATATTAAAAAAAATGCACGACCGACGGCGTAAGAAAGCAAAGGAAAACGTAAAATTGAGTGCACCGACAGCCAGTGGGTTTGTTGAGGAAGGAGTAACCGGCAATAGCCGGTTGCAATCAAGTACAGCCTGTTCACAGCTTCAACACGTGTTCCAACTACACAACACATCCATAGACAGCTACTTTCTAGTTTCTACTCTTAAAATAAAATTTCCACTCCTTCTTTATTACTATAAATCAAAATATAAATAAATAAATCTAATATATTGGATAATAATTATATTTCACCAATTTATTTTTTCTTTTAAATATCAAATTGTAAAAAAAAATAAAAATTGTATTTTATAAAAATTTAAATTTTTTTTTATACTACTGTTTTTTTTGAAAATAACTTCATATTATGGTCAATTGAGCCTCCAAATTTTGCAAATATAAAATTGGGTTTGGTGAAAATGACTCCAACCATTATTGATTTTATGGTAATTTATTTGTACCTCAACTCGGCTTAGCGGCTCTTATATATTTTATTAACTAAATGGACTAGTGAAGTTTTGTTTTTAACTTCTTTTTATTTTTATTTTTTTTATCTTAATTAAAAATATTATTTATATGATGTTTACTTTCATAGTTTACTATTTAATAAATAGTAAAAACAGTTTAAAAGAAAATTAATTAACTAGTCATTTTAAATCTTGTATCTCAAAACTTATACCTCATTTGTTCCAGTAAAATAGTCATTTAAAATATATATATCTTCCAATAGAAGAGTTTATTTCAAAAGTTTCAATGTTTTTATCCCTTATTAATATAATTATGTATGGTTTACAATTAACTCACACAAAAAAGTATAAGATATAAATAGAATAAATGATATCCAATTAATTATTTTAAGTGTTGTAACTTGACATTCATTAAAGTGTGTATATTTGTCAAACTTGAATCTTCTAGTCGAACGAAAGGTGCATTACATTAGTCTATCTGATCTAGAATAAAAGACATTTCGGAGATTTTCAAGCATATTAAGAAATTCGTTTAAATGACATTTAGGAGTTTTGGAGTTGTAGTCTAATTAACCTAATTAACATGAGAAGTGATGATTACAAGAACAGTAAGAAAATTACTAATGTACCTAACATAATATACTTAGTTGGATAATTTAAGATAATAGTAATTTAGGAAAAATAATTATGCGTTTTCGCTAAAACGTCTTTTATTTTGGATAAGAGGAAGCGAAGTTTATAACACATAAATTACATGAATAAGTTCAAATAAAATCAACTTCTATTTATAAGTAGTACTATAAATATTATAATTTCAATAAAAGCTGAATTAAATTCATTAGTATTCACAAAACTCAGCTGGAGCTGAAACTTGGAGCCGAGCTGATATCAGGCTACCGATTCAACCAGTGAAACAAGTTCAAAGAATTTAATAAATAAACTAAATGGGTGTGGAACAAAATGATAAAAGCATTGATGAAGTGAAGGAGAAGTAGAGAAGCAGAGAGAATGCCTGCTCTTCTCCCTCAATTCTCTTCTTACTGATTTCCAAAACCCACCTTTTTGTTTTTGCTTTATTTTCCCCCAATTGTTGTCAATAGAATCATAGCTGGGGGTAAAGAATGGAGGCAAATTCTGGAATGGTTGCTGGATCACACAAGAGGAACGAGCTGGTTCGAATTCGCCATGACTCTGATAGTGGGGTATGATTTATTTTGCAAGTTGTTTACTTGCATTTTCAGTTCTGGGATTTACTGAAAAATGAATAAAGAATTGTGGGTTTGGAGTATTGTGCTTGGATCTGTGAGTAGTGTCGCTGATGGAGTGAACTTTTAGCTAAAGTTTAGATTTTTGTTATGCAATCAGGACATAGTTTGTTATTGCTTTTCATTTCTAGGTGTAAAGATCTTATTTTTTTAGAGAATTTTGTTTCCTATATCTTGGTCTGAGCTGTTTGACTACAACTAAAAGATTTATTTTGTCTTGAATCTTGATAATTCAGTCTTGTTTTGATAGCAACAGCTGATGAGAATTATTTTATTTTATTTTCTTTCTAACATTATTGTCTGGGTGGTATGCAATTTCTGAAGCTGCTTGTTAGGATCAGTTGATGATGCGCTTTCTGTTCTAAAGCTAAATTATGGGATTTGGAATTGGGGGAAGGGTATTTTTCCGGAGAATGTGTAAAGCTTCCAGTGAATTTTCTAGTGCCTGTATTTTTGAGGGTTGGCTCCAAAGAGTGGGCATTTTCAAGTTTTCAATTTGACTAGTTATGTTTCAAATTAGAGCCAAAATGGTTAATTTTGGTAATTATCGGTTTTAATGTGTGATGTGTAGGTGGATCTACTTTGTACGTATCTACTAAACTGGAATCGTATACCTTTTAGCTTTTACCTACTTGGATTCTTTTCATTTATTTGTGAATTGTTACTTAAAACACAGATCATGAACTTCCATTGAAGTTTTTAATGTCCATATTTCAGTTAAAGTGAAACGAGCAGGGTTTTGTTTTACCCTTCATTTGATTTATTTTACCTGTTTGGGTTTGATTTAAGTAACTTTCTGTGAGTACGAAGCTTTTAGCATGTTTTGTCTCTGTCTCATTTCTTTGCTTGGTTTTCAAAACATTATGGAATCCAATATTTCAAACTATTTTAGATAAAAAAAAAAAAAACTTTTTATCACATCAATGATAGCATGACTGAAGTTATGCATGCCATCAGAATGTTTGCTTAGATGGCTGTATTAAATTACTGGCATTGCTCGTGAACAATGCTTTTATTGTATATGTTTTCACTGGTGAGTTTTCTGGTGTTTAATGCAGCCAAAGCCAGAGAAGCATTTGAATGGCCAGATATGTCAGATTTGTGGAGATGGTGTTGGACTCACTGCTGATGGTGACGTATTTGTTGCCTGTAATGAATGTGGATTTCCAGTTTGCCGTGCTTGTTATGAGTATGAGCGAAAAGATGGAAACCAATCATGTCCCCAGTGCAAGACCAGATATAAGAGACACAAAGGTAGCATGAAGTTTCTCAAGAGTGAACATTGAAATTTTGATTCATATTTCAGTTTAGCCTGATAGTCATATGCTATTGAAGTTTATTTTTTATTTTTATCTTGACTAAAACAAACAAATGTGCATCTGTTAGGGAGTCCACGAGTTGATGGAGATGATGATGAGGAGGATGTTGATGATCTGGACAATGAGTTCAACTATGCCCAAGGGACTAGCAAGACTAGAAGCCAATGGGTGGGAGATGATGCGGAGTTCTCTTCATCCTCTAGGCATGAATCTCGGAGACCTATCCCTCTTCTCACAAATGGGCAACCAGTAAGTGATGTAAAACATAATAGGAGTCGTTTTCATCTACTTCCAGCTCTATTTTCCAAGAAATCTAAATTCGGATGATTAATCCTTAATAATTTGATTTTGTGCTTGCTCATGCTGTATATTTTGTGAACATTCTGGAAATTTCTTTTTGGGTTTAGAGTTATCTAGTTCCCGGGAAGATTCAAATCTCAATACTATTTGTGCTTTGGGAGCACTATTAATCCTGAAGCTTCTCAAGCCTTTTTTTATCTCCTTTCTTTTATATTTATGAATGCTGTTGGTTAAACCCACTTGATCATCAAATATCATCTAAGAAGAGAGAAAAAAATTAAGGAAGTAGCGAGTGTGTTTTCCTTCTTAGGGTTGCACACATGCTGTGAGATACCACTTGATGACTAATACTTGATTTTTATAATTTTACTGTTGGGACTGCATATTTGTTTCTCCTTGGCAGTTCTTCCAACTTTTCCTCATTTTCTGCTTTGCACTCTATTTTTGGTTGTCTTTGCCTGCCAGTCTTTCTCCTGTGAAGAAAATCTACCTTGATGTTCTCTCCAGTATTTGAATCTGTTTTATTTTTGTTATCCCTGTTAAGGTTTCTGGTGAAATTCCCAGTGCTGCTACTGAAACTCAGTCAATCAGAAGTACATCAGGACCTTTAGGCCCTGGAGAGAAGGCCCTTCCCTATCTAGATCCCAGGCAGCCAGGTTAGTTATATCTATTATGTAATTTTACTACTTCCTGGAAATTCATGCTTCTATGTCATAAACATTTTTTGTTTGGGAACTAATCTATGACAATTATTTATATTTTGACAGTTCCTGTGAGAATTGTGGATCCTTCAAAGGACTTGAATACGTATGGGCTTGGAAATGTCGACTGGAAGGAGAGGGTTGAAGGTTGGAAGCTTAAACAGGAAAAGAATATCGTGCAAATGACTAACAGATACCCAGATGGGAAAGGAGACATTGAAGGGACTGGATCAAATGGAGAAGAGTTACAAATGTAAGCACTTAGTTACAGTTCCAATCCAACTGATGTTAAGAATCTTTGCTCTTTAGAGTCTGAACATGTTCAGAGGTTCACTGTGATCATTAAATTGAAGTAGTACTTTGAGAGCACCCATTTAAGATTTATATGGGTCATTCACTTATTATTCTGGAAAATCACTCCACTCTAAAAGCCTTGATTCAGGAAAAATATGATTTGGATCTTTTGCATTTACTGACGGTCCCTCTATTTGACAGGGTTGATGACATTCGGCAACCAATGAGCCGAGTAATTCCTATCCCTTCATCTCAAGTGACCCCATATCGTGTGGTTATCATACTTCGGCTTATCATCTTGGGCTTTTTCTTGCAATACCGGTGTACTCATCCAGTGAAGGATGCTTATCCTTTGTGGTTGACTTCAGTCATCTGTGAGATTTGGTTTGCATTATCCTGGCTTCTAGATCAATTTCCAAAATGGTATCCTGTCAACCGTGAGACCTTTCTTGACAGGCTTGCGATGAGGTTTGTGAAATTTGTCATTGAAGAAGTATTTTTGTGACACGTGTATTATTTACTATGTGCTCCAATCTAGAAGGATTCATTTGGATCTTCTTTCTCAGATATGATAGGGAAGGGGAGCCTTCACAATTAGCTCCAGTGGATGTGTTTGTCAGTACTGTGGATCCCATGAAAGAGCCTCCTTTGATTACTGCCAACACTGTGCTGTCCATCCTTGCTGTGGATTATCCTGTCGATAAAATCTCTTGTTATGTTTCAGATGATGGTTCAGCAATGTTAACCTTCGAAGCTCTCTCTGAGACAGCTGAATTTGCAAGGAAGTGGGTGCCCTTTTGCAAGAAGCACAGTATTGAGCCTAGAGCTCCTGAATTCTACTTCGCTCAGAAGATAGATTACCTAAAGGACAAGATCCAGCCTTCCTTTGTCAAAGAACGGCGAGCAATGAAGGTTAGTGCTGAAGTAATGATATGTACATAGTAAAACATGATATTTTAAATCTCAAATTCATAGATGAATATTTAATGTGACATTTGCCCAGCATTGTTCTTGAACCGAAGTAGTTAAGTTTAAATTGGTTCAATGACCAAGAAACTGTTTGTTGTCTACATAAATGTTAGAAAAAGGTTTACCATTTGGAATGGATCTTCAGTACTGATACAAAGATTGTAACGAGTTATTTGGACTAGGCAGTGGAGTACCAGATTTGGGGGGCCTTCAGTTTTCCAAAAACTTTATGATGTGCATGAGTAGTGAGTGTGGCGAAAATATTTATGTTTGTTTGTTCCGTAGTAATAGTTGGAAAACTTTATTGTGCAGAGGGAGTATGAAGAATTCAAGGTGCGTATCAATGCACTTGTTGCGAAAGCACAAAAGATGCCTGAAGAAGGTTGGACTATGCAAGATGGAACACCTTGGCCTGGGAATAATCCTAGAGATCATCCAGGAATGATCCAGGTATCTTTGTTTTTCCTGATCTTCTTTTTTCTTATTTTAAATAATTGGGTGGTATATGCATCGTTTGTTAACTCAAATAACATTTCCCAGGTGTTTTTGGGGCACAGTGGAGGCCTTGATACTGATGGTAATGAGCTCCCTCGTCTGGTTTATGTTTCTCGTGAGAAGCGTCCAGGATTCCAGCACCACAAGAAAGCAGGAGCTATGAATGCTTTGGTCGGTGATAGGTTCTCCTCTTATTTGTGTTTAACCCTTCAATCCTGTTTGTCATTTATTAAAAATTATACTATCCTGCTAAATGATTTTGTTCCTCACTGATTTTTGTAGTGCTGATGTTAGAAAATGTTATCTGGGGATAGGATGATGATGATGATGATTACATTCTCTTCTATTATGCTTCTGATTTACCTTATTTTTCTCTTTTCTTTTCCTTCTATTCTCGTCTTATTCTTTCAATTCAAATAATGATTTTGTTTGGTTGGTTGTTTCTTTGGGTATATGCTGCAGATTCGGGTTTCTGCTGTCCTTACAAATGGAGCATTCCTTTTAAATGTTGATTGTGATCACTACTTCAACAATAGCAAAGCTGTCAAGGAAGCTATGTGTTTTCTGATGGATCCTGTCCTTGGAAAGAAAGTTTGCTATGTTCAGTTTCCACAGCGTTTTGATGGCATTGACTTGCACGATCGATATGCTAACCGAAACATTGTTTTCTTCGATGTAAGTGTTACTTAAGTACTTACTGTAGAAAACAGTTATTTAATTTTTGTATTTTATAGTTCTTGAATTTCTCTCATATTCTTTTTGTTTTCTCCTTTTGCAGATCAACTTGAAGGGGCTGGATGGTATTCAAGGTCCTGTCTATGTGGGAACTGGATGTTGCTTCAACAGGCAAGCTTTATATGGGTATGATCCAGTATTGACCGAGGAAGATTTGGAACCAAACATTATTGTCAAGAGCTGTTGTGGTTCAAGGAAGAAAGGAAAGAGTAGCAAGAAGAGTTACATTGATAAAAAGAGAGCAATGAAAAGGACCGAATCTACTGTTCCAATCTTCAACATGGAGGACGTAGAAGATGGTGTTGAAGGTGCGTCTTTTCCATCCATTTAGAGAGTTAAAATTCTTAAGTTCTTTGCTTTGCATGGATAGTAAATCAAATTTTGGTGCCAATTAGATGTATAATTAATTCAGTTTTGTAGGGCAAATGTTCAACATGGTATATCAACAAATTAGATGGGATCTTTATTCCTCACTTATAGTAGTACTTTTGGTTAACTTGTAACTGTCCCTATCGATCGTGCAATCAGTGGAAATCTCAAGTGACGATTTCCCGTGAAGCGATTGGGATGTGTCCTGAGAGGATTTTTCTTTGCTCTGAATGAATTCATGTCTGTTTTGCAGGGTATGATGAAGAGAGGTCTCTTCTTATGTCTCAGAAGAGCTTGGAGAAACGGTTTGGTCAATCTGCAGTTTTTATTTCTGCCACCTTTATGGAAATGGGAGGCATTCCACCGACGACTAATTCTGCCACACTTTTGAAAGAAGCTATTCACGTCATTAGTTGTGGCTATGAGGCCAAGACAGAATGGGGTAAAGAGGTAATGTATCATTGTATTATTTCTCGTTGAATAGTGCTTTGAATTTTTGCGATCTGTTAAGTTTTTTAAGACATTGATTGCGCTTCTTGATTGCGAGTAGATTGGATGGATCTATGGTTCTGTCACAGAAGATATTTTGACCGGTTTCAAGATGCATGCCCGTGGATGGATTTCAGTGTACTGTATGCCACCTCGCCCAGCATTCAAGGGTTCTGCTCCCATCAATCTTTCAGATCGTCTTAACCAAGTGCTTCGGTGGGCTTTAGGTTCCATTGAAATTTTCCTGAGCAGGCATTGTCCCATATGGTATGGCTACAGCGGAAGACTGAGGCTCTTGGAGAGACTGGCCTATATCAATACAATTGTTTATCCTCTAACATCTATTCCTTTGCTGGCTTATTGTGTTCTTCCGGCTATTTGTCTTCTGACCAATAAATTCATTATTCCCGAGGTAACAGTTTGGTTCACAGACTAGTTGGTTAAACCACCCTTTGAATAGTACATAGTTTACAGTCTCTAACTTTAGTTTCCACTCTCTTGCAGATAAGTAACTACGCGGGCATTTGGTTTATTCTTCTCTTTATGTCCATTTTCGCTACTGGAATCTTGGAACTGAGGTGGAGTGGTGTGACTATCGAGGACTGGTGGAGAAATGAGCAGTTTTGGGTCATTGGTGGTACATCAGCCCATCTCTTTGCTGTGTTCCAAGGTCTTTTGAAAGTACTTGCCGGGATCGACACCAATTTCACTGTCACTTCAAAGGCAAACGATGAAGATGGAGATTTCGCTGAACTCTATGTCTTCAAGTGGACATCCCTCCTCATTCCTCCAACCACTGTCCTCATTCTGAACTTAGTCGGTATAGTAGCTGGAGTTTCGTACGCCATAAACAGCGGTTATCAGTCATGGGGTCCATTATTCGGCAAGCTCTTTTTCTCCATCTGGGTGATCGTTCACTTGTACCCCTTCCTCAAAGGTTTGTTAGGCAGGACAAACCGCACTCCCACCATTGTCATCGTCTGGTCCATTCTCCTGGCATCTATATTCTCCCTTCTCTGGGTGCGTATCGACCCCTTCACATCAGCTACCACGAAAGCAGCCGCCAATGGTCAATGTGGCATCAACTGCTAAACAAAGCAGCATTTGAAAGGTTCTCCCTTTTCGATACACGCTCTCCACACTTTCAACCTTACGCCAGCCTTGCCTTCGTGTATATAGAATGTAGAGCCGAAAGGGGCGAAAATGGCACCACCAAGAACCCTTTTTAGCCCCTCCTCACCCCCATGGAACAAGAGTGATGAACAATGGCATCATTCTTCTGTATTTTTTGCCCCTTCATTTTGTGTCTGCCATTCTTTTGTAACACCTTTTGCCTAGGACCAAATGTGTTAAATTAGTCCTGAAAATGGCCTGGCTGTTTTGAAACAGACTGAAAAGGAAGATATAAATTGGTTGAATAGTTATTTTTGGTTGGGGTTGTGATAATGTTAGTGTATGAAGTATGAACTACTTATTTGTGTATTGTTACTATTCCTGAAGAAGAACAGGAGTTAAATTTTGAATGGAGTTTCATCAAGATCGTGTCAAAATTTCTAGAGTAGTGTGTGTTTCTTCAAATGTTGGACATTGAAAATGAAGTTCCAACCAAGATCAAATGTCACCAATTGGTTATAGAGGAGGGCAGATCTCTAGGGATGCGCTCGGCCCGCGGGAAAGAGAATGGGTATGAATCAGATGTCCATTCCCGCACGCCAAGCGCACTGGGGTAAAAGGGCGATTTTACCTTTTAACTTTCTACTCTGGAGTGGATATAGAGAGGGGTATAGATAATGATACAAGATATGTACTCGTTATAGAGGTTATAATAAAACTTAGTAAGAATATATCGAAAATTTTACAAAGATAGAATTAGGTATCTTCCTTCGTACAAAGAAGGGATATAGATCCCCGACACAAGATCTGTACTCGTTATAGAGGTTATAACAAAACTTAGTAAGAAAATATATCGAGAAATTTACAAAGATAGAATTAGGTATCTTCCTTCGGATCATAAGTTTCATATTATGCGTGCATTCATATCAGAAATTATGAGAGCAAAAATTTTACCAATTGGACTCTATGGCAATGCTAGAAATACTTATTGAAACGTTTTTAATTTTTAATAACGTAATTCTTTATCAGTTGGGTTCTACGGCATTGTCCGAAATATCTACCTATTGAAACTTTTTTTAAATACAAAAGTTCAATTAATTTTTTCGAATTGATAAATTAAGTGGTATTTCTTTATACAAAATAACACAAACTTCCTCCGTTTTATTAAAAAAGTTTATTTTATAATACTGTTTACTCTTCTAAATTCTAATGGAACGGAGTGGGTAACATAATAGTCCAATTAGTGTGTGACAGAGATTCTATTTTTGTTATTTTATGATTATTTATTTATCCTTTTTATTTTCAAGGTTTTGAAAGCATGCAAAACACAATAATAAAACGGAACTGTTATTTGCAGGCACATTTTTCTGTGAAAAATTTAAAATACTTTTGGATATTTAAAAATAACATTTCTTGCAATCTTGTCTCTCAAGCTACTCTCGTGTAGCTGTTTTGTTTGAAGAAAAAAAGAAGCAAAAAAATTGGCCAAAACAAATAAAAATTCATATAAATCAAAACCCCGCCCATAGTGGGAGGGATTTTGTCAAGGGCGGGATTTGATCAAAATCCCACCCAAATGCTGGGCGGGATTTGGTCAAAATCCCGCCAAAGCTGGGCGCCCATTAGGCGGGATATTGTCGTTTACATTGAGATGTGCCTACAAATAACAATTCTGTTTGATCAACATTGTTTATTCGTAAATGGTAAAATAGACTATTTACAGAAAAATGTGTCTGTAAATAATAAAAAGTGCCTGCAAATAGTATGCCCATAATAAAATGAGCTTATTTGAAAGAGAAAAAAAGAAACACAATAATATAAGATGACCGAGAGCTGGCACGACGTCGTTTCAGGAACACATCGCAATAGTAGGGCAAAAGGGTTTTAGCATTGCGCTCAGACAAGTTGGGAGGCAGATATCAATATAAATTCGAGGGTTTTGAAGGTGGTGGTTTGCTCTATTCATCCATAAGAAATTTCATCTTCTTCCGGAAGGGAAAAAATGGAAGCCATTACTGAGGGAGTGAAGAAGGTTAACATCAACAGTGATACCCAGAAAAGGAACCGTATTCAGGTATCCAACACCAAGAAATCCCTCTTCTTCTATGTCAACCTCGCCAAGGTACCCTTCTTCTTCTTCTTTTTTTTTTTTTCTTTCCCTCACTTAATCATGCCTTGGTTTGTTGGGGAAGGAAAACCCGGGTTTTATTTTTTACTTTTTTTGAATATTGATTGTGGGTTTTGCTCCGGATGCGTCTTTATGGATGTTTTTGAGAACCCAGGTGTTGTTTCGTATGAAGATGTCTTGTAAAGTGGGGTAAATGAAAATGAACAGCTTTGATATTTTCATGGCTTTCTGTTTTGAGTGGGTGCTTAACTGGGGTGATGGAAGTTTATAAAGACAGTATTTGGGGGAAGGTTGTGAAATTCTCCCCATTAAACAAAACTGTTTTATGAATTTTGTTTGGGGTGCTAGCGTTATAGTTGCTGTCGGATTGCTTCTGGAATGCATACATTAGGCAGCAAACTGAAGATTATCACTGAAGAATCTAAAGCTATGTTGAATAATAGAGCATGATGAAGATTCTGTTCTCTTAGTTGATCTCTTGATGCTAATTTAAAAAGTTCTTTGAAGTCACAAAAAATCTGTGTAGTTATATTATCCTAAAGTTCCAGGTGTGTTGTGGGTAACATTGTTGGTTTTTGTATGATATCAATACACTGGTAAGAAGAGTGGAGGATTTTGACGTAATCATCACGGGTTTCTATTGTTTAAGTAGGAAGGCATATGGTTGAAAATACTTGTTTGAAGGCCTGGGAAGGGCATGGACATATGCTTCAGGAAAATGAATATTGCATATTTTCAAACCATGTTAGCTAAATGGTTAGATTTTCTTCAAGTAAGCTCATGTATAAGGTTTTCAATTTTTGGCAGAGGTACATGCAACAATACAATGAGGTGGAACTTTCTGCTCTTGGGATGGGTAACATTCCTTTCTGTTGTCTTTATTCACATCATTACTTTTTCGTTTTCTCTCCTAACCACGCCCTTTCCCCACCCCCCCCCCAAAAAAAAAAAAGGAAAAAAAGAGAGCATGATTAACATATTCACCCAAGTTCAAGATTTTTCGGCTTCCCAGACTGAATCAAAATTATAGGTGTTGCATGTGTCAAAGCATTTCTTATGAGTTTAGCATGATATCTTCTGCATTGAATCAGTCCCTTGGTAGACATTAACTAGTTGTATACCCATTTGAAAAGTTGGTGTCACGTGATGTCCACACTTCCCCTCTTTAGAAGGGAGTAGTCCTCACTCAACTGTCAATGGCAACCTATTCGACTTAGTATCTGAAATATGTGTTTTTTTTGTGGTGCCTGCAGCAATTGCTACTGTGGTTACAGTTGCTGAAATTTTAAAGAACAACGGATTCGCCGTGGAAAAAAGTGAGACATGCTTATGAGCTTATCACGTCCCTTTTAACTTATTTATAAGCTGTATTGGGTTGTAACTTATCCTTTTTTATGTTGTTCATATTCAGAGATCAGGACTTTGACTATAGATATGAGGGATGAGCCAGGAGCACGACCAGTTCCCAAAGCAAAGGTGATTTTTTACAGATTTGTTTATTCAACTATTAAAGAAGACATGATAAATCTTTACTTAAATAAAAATGTGTTTTGATAGTACACGGGGCAAGATATGAGCCATATGGCTGACCTCACAGGTGGTATAAATGCTAGTTGTTGTATCGAATGAGTGTGCCAGTGTGTGTAATTATGGTAGTAATTTCATAGAAATACAGCTCTTTTTATTTGTACTTATTCTAACAAGCTAATTGGTCGTAAATTTGTTGCTTCTGAAGAAAATTATTTATTTGATCAGAATATAAGAACCTGCAACTTAGGTGATCTGCAGGAATTTTATTTTAGAAATCTTTTAACAGTCCAAAGAGCATATTTTTAATTGATACGTAAGGAGGCCGAAATTGTTTTCCCATTCCAGTGGACAAAGACACTATTCGTCATACTTCTGTTGGCTTAAAAGCAATAGGAGTTTCTCTGTGGCTGCTGTCTGTGTTTATCATCATTCGACCTGTGCATATTTTTCCAAATTTGAATTAGTTTTATCTCCCCGATTTCTTTATTTTTTGGGGTTTTTGGTAGCAAATGATTAGCTACTTGCTGAATATTTTGACCGAAGTTTCTTAGGCAACATTTTGTGAAGATGTGAATCTGGTGTTGCTTTTTCTCTCTATTATATTGTTTCCTATTGCAGGTGCAAGTTGCAAATGTTTTCGGTGATCCTGCGATTTTGATTGTTCACTAATACTTGTGCTTGTTCTTTACTGAGTTTCAGATTGAAATATTGTTGGGCAAAACGGATAACTTTGATGAACTGATGGCTGCCGAAGCAGAACTAAGAGAATATGGAGCAGCGGATAACGAGGAGCAGAACTGAAAAGAAGGAAGCAGAAAGTGAAAGAAGCTTGCTGTAGTTTTCTACGTGCTTTTATTCTCCTAAATGAAATATGGTGATCTCTGCAATTAACTTGAAAAGTAAATTTGGAAATGAAGTAGTCGACAGTGTTGGTATCTTTATTGGTATTTCATTGAGTATTCAAAATCTTTTGAGATTCATAGAATTCTCTGTTATAGGATCTTGTTTCCATCATCTGGGAATTTGTTGAAATCCTAGCTGTCCATTTTTTCTGTCTGAGATTCCTTTGATGAGTCCATTCTTGGATATGAGATGAGTCCATTCTCATTCCCGTGCCCCAAACGCACAGTATCTTTGTTCTTTAAGGTTTCCTTTCTGTTGCAGCAAGTGACATTGCTTTAAACTATAAAAGAATAAGGGTGAATGTCAAGTAAATTTGGAAATGAAGTAGTCGACAGTGTTGGTATCTTTATTGGTATTTCATTGAGTATTCAAAATCTTTTGAGATTCATAGAATTCTCTGTTATAGGATCTTGTGTCCATCATCTGGGAATTTGTTGAAATCCTAGCTGTCCATTTTTTCTGTCTGAGATTCCTTTGATGAGTCCATTCTTGGATATGAGATGAGTCCATTCTCATTCCCGTACCCCAAACGCACAGTATCTTTGTTCTTTAAGGTTTCCTTTCTGTTGCAGCAAGTGACATTGCTTTAAACTATAAAAGAATAAGGGTGAATGCGAAGTAACTTAAACCCTCTTTTCAAAAGAAAGTTAAAGAGAAGTAAAAGGAGAGAATGAATGCAAGTTTGCCCCTCCCTTCAAAAGAAAGTTTCGAGTAGAAAAAGTGAAGGAAGGTGAAATGGAATGAGTTTGCAAGTGTTAAATGCCTCCTTTTTATTGCTTTTATGAAAAATTTACGCCATCCGTCCCATATAAAAATTCATGTTTTGAAATATACCTTTTGATTCGGAAACAGTTGTACTGAAGTCAACATTTCCTAAGTAACAAAGAGAAAGCTTCATTGAATAGAAGGACATGACACCCCAGAATGTAGACTAGTGATTTTTGCAACTCTCACCTTCAAAACTTGATGATTCTTTAAACTGGGGAAAACAAGAATCAAAACACTTTAAAAATGGTTCTTCAGAACATCAGTTGTCTACCCTCCAAAACAAAATTCAGCTGGAACAAAAAGATGATAAAAAATAAGAAACCTTTTTCCTAGCTTTAAACAGTATACATTTTCCAGGCGTTTTGGCATCTGATAATCTAGTATCTTTTGTTTCATTAAATTGACATTCTTCTAGGCATCCCTTTCGTCCTCCACCAATATCCGCTTACACGCTTCGTAGCACATGAATGAAATCCCGGCCGCAGGCACCAACTTCATACAGCTAGGTCCGAGACCTTTATACAGACCTTGAATCCCTTCTTGTTCAAGTATGCAGGCAAGAGCATGAAGCACATTGTTGTAGGCTTGTCTTCCGCTAACAGCTCCCACCTGCATGTGCTTTCTGGCCACCTCAAGGGGGAAGGTGGCGCTACTTGAAATAGCACCAGCTGCAGATCCGATCAAAAGGGTCTCAATGTTCCCGATCCTCTCTTGTTTGAATATTTTTCTGTACAACTTCCGCAAGGTATCATATGCGAAGTAATTTGTTGCAGCATATGGAATCACTCCAATAATACTAGGTGTAAGACCTCTGTAGAGCTCTCCAGGTCCACCCTCTTGCAATATTTTAACAAATGCATCGAATAAACCATTATAAACTCCTCTCTGCAATTAGCACAACCAAACAAAAGAACCTAAATAGGATATCAACGGAAAAGCCGAACTGCAGTAAGAATAATGCCTTCATTTACCTGTATCGTTAGTCGAGTCTTAACTAACTCAAGAGGATAGGTCACCAAAGTGGAACTGACTCCAGCACAGGCTCCTGCAACTAAAGAAGCAGGTATGGGGATTTTGGACGGTTCCCCTTCTTTCGGTGACAGATTCTTATTGACAGTATCATATGCAAACAGCTGCAAAAGACAGGTAAACCTTCAGCAATAAACATGAAGAAGTGTGTGATGAATTGGACATCAAACACAGATAAGGAGCATAACATTGAAACTGCATTTAATACAAAAATCGAAGAATATTGAAAACACTTCTAAGCCTCAACCCTTTCCGTCGTAGAGCCATGTATTGTAAGTGATCCGAACCTGCTTGGAGTGAGCCCCCCATAGAGGCAAGTGAAGTTGGTGAGTTATACGTTTAATTTCCTCGTCTAACATAGATTACAAAGAATGGCAAACATATAACAACTCATTTATCCGTTAAGGGTCAAAATGCATATGGAAAAGCAGAAATCTCCAGTCATTAGAAAAAGGATGAACAATTCCATGGTAACATTCACTAACAAAACGACGAGTTCACCACCATGTTCCCAGTGAAAATACCAACATGTTATGACACCTCAAGATATCTAAATTTAGGTATACAATGCATAAACTAATAACACAACAAAAGGAATGGATTAAATTAAAGGACATGTAACTGATTGCAAAGACTGAAGAAGCTTAAGTAAACACTGGCAAAATAAGAAAAAAGAGACTAACCACGATTAGTATGATAACAAAGAAACAAACTGGCTTGAGTTTACCATGTGGAAACTGAACTTTGAAGGTAAACTAGTAAAGATAACTGGAAACTCAATACTCATCCAAGTAAAGATGAAAAAACTACAATCTCAGAAAACAAACAGATGATAAAAGAAGACAACTACATTCTCAAAATGTCAGGCACCTCATACAATTACAACAACAACAACAACATTTATGTCCCAAGTAGTGGGATTGGCTATATGATCATATAGCACCATCGTGTACTCATACAATTACAAACTGGCAAATGAACCAATGAAACATGGAATGTCAAAACTCAACAACTATTCTTTACCTCAATGGCTTTGCTCGGCGCAACCCGAATCACATTAACAAAATTGCCCCTAAATAATCCTTGCCATCCATCATGCTCCATAATATTATTGAACACCTCAGTGACAGAGTGCCCACTTGCCCCAACCATCAAATGTGTTCTTATAGTCTCCAATGGGGCTACAGCAGTCCTAGAAACAGCCCCTGCAATGGCTCCACTTATCAACCTCCTCAATGAGGGATTCGCAATCTTAATCTTCAGTTTAGTTCCAAATATATTTTTCTTAACTCCTTCCTCCTCAGGGATACTCATAATCTTAAACCCTTCAGGCGATGGTAAATATTTCACATACAAATCAGTGTAGGGCAACTTGAAACCCTCCTTTTCGCCGCCTCTGGAATTAGGCGAATTTGGGGAAACACCGAAACCCATGCTCCCCATTTGCCCCACGGAGGCAAAGAGTCCGCCAACAGGGTAAATGTTGTCGTCTGGGAGACTCCATTGAAACAACCCCAATTGAGAATTAGGCAAAAACCCATCTCTCTTGCACTCCAAAGATTGCATCTTTCTTCTCCCCATATCTCCACAAACCTCAAAAGATACCACCTTCTTTCTTTCCCTTTCTTGCAATTTATAAAGTTTAGAACCAAACCCACTAAAATCTCATGTTTCTAGCCAATTTGGGAATACTGAGGAAGTAAAAAAATATTCGAATTTGGCCAAGAGGGCAGTCAAAAAATCCATTCTTGACCACCACTGAGTGGAAATCAATTGATGGATTCGCTTTAAATATATTTTATCAATGACGAGAATCAACCAAAGCAGCTTTTGAAAGCATTTGCGAAATCAAATCAATGAAGATTGTTAGAGATATTACTATTGTTTTTGGGAGGAGGCAAGTGAAAGTTGATGGCTGTGTAGAGGAAAAGGAAAATGAGAAATTGGTTGGACAAATTGTTTTCTTGTTAATTTTTTAAATGGTGGAATAAAAATATTAAAAAGTTTTTTTTTTTTTTTATTTGAAATGATACACAAAAAAAATAAACAATTTAGAGAATTGGAAAATTCACAATTTTGGTCTTTCTGATTGGATTTATTGCACTTTTAATCCCTTATATTTTATTGGTGCGAAAATAGTCCTTTTTGACAGATTATAACAAATTTTGAAGAGTAAAAAATAAATCAACGGTTTCTGAGAGCTTTTTTGTAATTTAAAAGTATGCTAAAGCAGTCAAATTGGTTTTATCACACTCCAATTTTACTGATTAAAAACTAGCTATAGACTATATCAGTTACATTGACCAAAATTGTAATAATATGTAAACGTAAGAGACTATTTTTGTACTAATGAAACGTAAAATATTAAAAGTACAACAATCCAAATAAAAGAGGTAAAAAAAAAAAAATGCTGTTTTCACTTAGAGAATTATCACAAAAATGATGTGTCACTTTCGTAACAACATTTATTAGGATGGTTTAATTGTAATGATCCGATGGTATTTACATCACAACAACTATAAGACTGTTTCAGTTGTAATTAACATTTTCCACATTCTTTCATGACATAATTTTTTATTTTTCACTATGTGTATCATCACTTTCAAATGTAAAGCAATTTCTCGTTCTTAAAATATATTTTTAATTCTTTACAATAAATTTCAATGTTCTTTTTTTTAAAAAATATGTAATTTAATATAATTTTTATACATAATAAAATGAATGATAAAAGAATTCAGGGATACAAAATGGGAATATATAAACTACTGGGCTATAAGTTTGGGTTTTGTGTTCTCCTTGTTGAAGTTTGGGCTTCAATAATTTAATATAGTCTGGTTGTATAAACTTCAGTTAGTTGGGCTTTTACCCAAAACAATTGAGCCTTTGTCCACATTTTGAATTTATAAAAAAATTAAAATTGTTCACATCATTAATTAGGATTCCTTAAATTGCCAAGTCCAAATGTCCTAAGGATCTGTTTTTTTTTTTTTGAAAAGTAAAAACTTTATATAATACTGGAATGTCCAGCAACAATTTGAGATACAACCAAATTTCTATTCCCCACAAATTGGTCCCCAAACAAACTCTTGCACATTCTTCCCGGACCCGCATTCTCCAAACCAATTTCCTCACATTCTCCAAACCAAAACACCACCCACCCATGAAATAGCCGCAGAACAGCAGCCACCTTCCACCGGCAAAACAGCGCCACCCTCCATCGGCAGATAGCCGATTCCACTTTCTCTCCGCGTTGCCACCAACGTCACAGCCATATGCAACTCCAGTTTCACCTCTTTTTCTTCCCTTCCTCTCCCAAAAAACTCTCCAAAAGAGAGGCCAATAAACCTTACAAATAAGGGATAAACCCTTAGAAGAAGGAAACAAAACTTAACCTAAAGAAAACAAAACAGAAAATAAAACAAACAAATGAAGAAAACAAAAGAAAAACAAAATATTTCAAAGGTTCATTCCCCCCTTCTCCCGAAGAAGAGAAGGGGGGAAGAGAAAAGTGAGGCGGCGGCTAGGGTTTTTAGAGAGAAGGGGGAGAAGAGTATATGGAGAGAGAGAAATCTGGAGGGAGCAGTCTAATGTCCTAAGGATCTGTTTGTTTCCCATAGAATTGGGATGTGGAATTGGAATTGGGGCTCCAATTCCAATTATATTGTTTGTTAGGACCAAATTTTCAAATTTAGAATTGGAATTCCAATTCTATGATTTCAATTCTTTTGGATCACCTAAGAATTACAATTCCAATTCCTTTAGATTTCATAAACTCGCGGGTTTGAATTCGGGTAAAATAATTAATTCTGGGTTATAACACAAAACGGGTAATTTGCTGCCCTATTCTTCTTCCAGCCCCAACTCCATTCCTTCTCTTCTCCTTTGCGAACAGCTTTCTCCATCGCTCTTCCTCTCTTCTCAGCCATAGACCACACTCCCTTACTCTCCTCCATCTCTCTACCTGTCTCTTCTCCATCAGAAGGTGATAACCGTGGAAGGTGTCAACAACGGTGAATTTGGCACGACAGGTAATGAGTTATTTTTTATTTGTTCTTCTATTATTACGGTTGCAATGGGGTTTTAACTTTTGACTGATAAAACCTATCTATTGGTGCTTTTGGAATGAATCAATGTTCAGAAACTATATATTGCAAATGGGTGCTTTTTGGGTTTTGAAATTTTGTATGAAATTTGGATTAATACAAAATTTTCTAATGGGTCGAGACATGTGATTTTTTATGATTTGGGTGCCAGCAGTACTTATGTTGCGCTAGTCTATTTTTCTGCTTATAGTGCTAAGGATTAATTTAGGAAGACTGCCTATTAATCAGCTTTAGGGTATGTTTGATTTGCCTTTTGATTTGATTTTTGTGAAGTTTAAATTCTTTTCAAAAGCTCCAAAAGGAATATGAGGGCAGCCCTTTGTTTGCTTTGTCAGAAAATTATGATCGATATTTTCTGTTGAATGTATTACCTATGGAGGGCCATTAAGGGCGCCCTAAATTTTAGGATCCCTGTTTTTGTTCCATTTGTGCATAACTTCGGACCCGAGACATTCTCTCGTTTCTAGTATCCCCGTTTAGGAAACAGTCAATTGAATAATGTTTTTGTATAAGTTTCAATGAATTTTTTGGGTTTCAAATCACAAAAATTTTGTTTCATTTTTATGATTTAATCTGAAATATATGTTAGTGTTTTCTTGTTATCGTCCAAAAGTATCTACTGCCAGTGAGAGAAGATTACACAAGTTCCAAATGTTAGATGTGGGCATGTGAGTCGGCAATGGAAATACGCGGAGTGTATTTTTCACAGGCAAGACAAGATGATAAAAGCTCAAATTTCATCTGCTTTTGGAGAATATGTACAAATGACTATAGCTAGCTTGAAGATGAATGTGAAAAGTTTGCGAAAAAAGAAAAGAATATGATGAGATGTGGTCTTCATTTTGTTGTGTTTTGCAGGTACAATGAATCATGGATTGTGTGGACAATGAAAACCTAGTCTTTGATCAAATCCCAGTTTAGGAATAGGAATCCTTAGCTTTTTCTAAGTTTTGTTAGTCATGATTTTCTTTTCTTTTCTTAAAAATTTGGTGCTCTTGAGTCTTGATGATGGTTGGTGGATAATCCAGTTTTCAAGTTTCTTTTACCTTGGTAATTCTCAGTTCATTACATAATAGTTGGGATCTTTACTGTAGGGCATTCCTATATCACTCAAATGTGGAGCAACCAAAGCACAATTTGATAGCAGGTAAGCTTGTTTTCCCTCGGGCAATCCTCAATCGCTTTTGTAGCAGCTAGATTAGTTGTATTCATGTTGCATATGAACTCTGCAGATAAAACTGCCTCTAGCTTAATTCAAGACATTGCTTGAGTTAAATTTACTGGCATGTTCTGTTTTATCAATTGCAGCATTCATGTACCTCTTTCTTCTTTGTGATGCTATTGTTGTCCCCTCTCATAAAGAGATAGATTAGTTCATGTTCATTGAAACTGAGGTGGGTTTTCACTGTTTTATTTTCCAATTCTAGTATTTTGTCAAGGTTTGATCTCTGTTGATGTGATTGAATATGTTCTTGATTCTGAATTTTGGGTTTAATCCAATCTTATGTATTTGCAGTTCTTTCCCCAATTGTACTTTTCTGACAGTAAAAGATTTCCCAAATCTCAATTTTTTAAGGGGGATTTGCTGATTTTTTTCACTGTGTGTGCAATCATGATTAATGTGTCGAAGTTTATAGCTTTTAGTAGTGTTGTGATTGCATGCATAGAATAAATTGTGAAAACTGGACAATTTGGAAATTTTCATATGTGATTCTCTCTTAATTCGCAGATTTCTTGCTAAAGTGTTTGTTTATTAATAATGTTTGAGTGGTCTAATAATTCAATCTTGCTATAAAAATTCCATCTTTTTGAAATAATCAGTTGCATGGAAAGTGTTGTGTTTCATAATTGTGATCATCTTAATTTTTGAAAGATTCTCTGTGTAGTTTGGTATCCTTGTACAAACCATGAGGGCTTTGTTTCAGAATAAGGTTGATTTGATTTACTTCCTCCCCCTTCCCCAAACCAACTTCAGCTTAGTTTTCGCATTTGTGATGGTTCTGAAACTGAGAGATGTAATGCAGCAAAAATATTTGACTTGTTTTAACGTTTGACTCTGGAGAATGGAACTTTAATTGCTGCATTTGGCGTTTCCTGTGAACCTCAATTGTGGTAGAATTTTTGCACTTGTTAGCCTGCCAGAGTTTCTATGAACAATTTTTTATGAATTTGGTAGGTTCTACTGCATTTTGTTTAAGTGAAGCTATTTTTTTTTGTTGTATTGTACTCTAATGATCTAATTGAAGTCTTTCTTTGTGTTTTCTTTCTCTACTTGACATATTGATGGAAAGGGCACCAATATCTACTTTACAGGTAGATGGCATCCAAATCACAAATAGCGTCCCCTTTAAAGGGAAGGAAAAAGTAAACGTAAAATCATATCGAAGTTGGAGCCCAAAAATGGATAAGGTTCTAAGTTCTTGTCTTGTAGAACAAATGAATCAAGGAAACAAGTTGGATGGTGATTGTGCATGGAAGTCAACATCTTGGACAGCTGCTTTTAATTCTCTTTCTGAACAGTTACATGTTAAAGTTAGTAAGAGTAACATACTTTCTAGCTTGAAGACGTGGAAAAAGCATTATGAAGTGTTACATCCCTTGTTGGTTTCATGCAACTCTGACTCTCCAATTACATGGGACCATACAATGGGTAGGATTGAAGTCCACGATGAAAATGTTTGGAATGAACGAGTAGAGGTAAATCTCTTTCAATTTAGTTGGAAATATAATGTTGAGAATCTGCGAATGGACTATTCCTTCTCCATCCTTATTGTATCATTAATAAGTTCTATTTTCTCGTATTTGTTGAACTTTTACTAACATGCTTTTCTGTTCTGTAGGCAAATCCCAAACTTGCACCATATAGGAGAAAAATTGTAATTAAGAATTGGGATGATATTTCTATCATTTTCTCTCAAGATCGCGCTAGTGGACAAGGAGCCAAACTATTAAGAGACGGATGATGTAGAAACTGAATTTTCAAGTGAACAAGCCTCATTTGAGGGTGATGAGAGGACAATATAGGAGAATGAAATCACAAGTATGTTGTTGGCACGACAACAATGTTTAAAGGAAAAAGAGACTTCCTCCACTAGTTCTCAAGGCACAAAGAGGAAACTTCCTAGTTCACAAGCTTTATTTGATGTTTTAGGTTTAGGATGGCTGATTCTCTAGATAGGTTTCTTATGACAGACACGCGGAAAGCCACTACTGAAGAAGTTTTAAAGGAGTTAGAGAAAGTTGATTTGGATTCCACACAGAAGTTGAGGGCTTTAGACATGATGATGAACAATCAAAGGTTATTTGATACATTTTCTGGGATGCCAACTGATTTGAGGCAACAGTGGATTTTGATGCACATTCAGTAGGGATTTTGTGTTATCACTAGGAGTTATGAATGATGATTTTGTAGTCTTTTTAGTCAATTTATATTTCTTGTTTAACATGTTAAATTGACTTGTTAAGTTGAATATTTATATCTTTATTTTCAATTAAGTCACTACTTAATATTTAATATTGTTATTAAGTTTATTTTCCTAACTAATTATTATGAAATTTGGCAAATGTATGTATGTTTTATATTCATATATAATGGCCAAATAAAAATAAGGGGAAAAAAAGAGAAAAAGTTAAAAGGGTATGAATATTAGCAGGAGCAAACAAAAAAAAAAATTATTTAAAAGGAAAATAAAAAAATAATTCTATTAGTTTTAAAAATATTATGATATTTTAATATTTTATTATTCCAATTATATATGATTTTATATTTATTCCAATAATTGTATAATATAATTTTATGTATGGTGGGTGAATTTCATTTTTAATTTGATGCAAAAGTTATTTATAACGCAAAAAAATGGTTATTTTGCAATTACAAATGAATTCTAATTCTACATATAATTTCAAGCATTCAAACCAAAAAATTGGAATCACAATTCAATTTCTAGCAAATTCTATGTTTTTACCAAACAAAGGAATTCAAATGGATTTGCAATTCCAATTATACATTTCAATTCTATAGAATTCCAATTCAATTCTAATTCCGTTCAACCAAACGGACCCTAAATAGTTTGTTCAATGGAATTAACTATACTCCTTAATTTAGTCTTTTCCTCCTCAGCGGCTCCCCAATTGTTGTATTATAGAGACTCGAGAGTTTCACTCCGAATTATATGAGGCATGTTAATTGTGGTTGGACTAATTCCAATACATTTCCTTTAAAAAAAGAAGAAGTCATGAAGCTTGATGTCTCTATCAAGTACCAAATCAGAGCATAAAAAACTACTGACCTTTCCAATTGTGTTTGGCACATTATATATGAAAAATACATTTTATTTTTATATTTATGTTTACGACGGTTAAAATCGAATTCCCGATATTTAAAAAGGAGTACAAAAGTGTTTTTAAGTATATACGTACTATAAACATATATTCGTCTCTAGATCATAGAGTTTAGATCCACTAATGCTATGTGTACCAAGTACCGAGTGTGTATTATTCTCTCCATTTCCACTATTTAAAAAAAAAAACGATACATCAAACTATTTTTCAAACACAAAATACAATTCAAAATATAATTTTTTTTTATATAGTGTTACGTGTGCTTTATAGACACAATATTAAAACACGAATGTCTATTAAATTGTGATACACAATTACTAAATGTTAGTGGAATAGAACATCGTAACGCGACACCTACACCACACCAATTTAAAATCAAATACAATACGCCTCAATGTATCAATTCTTCAACCCCACTAATAATCAATGACCGATTGACTGAATTCTTTTTTCTTCTGTTATAACATCAGCCTTTATTAATATATCTCTAAGTGAAGTGGGAATATATGCGAATAGTATTAAGCAGCTGGTCAAACAATTTTGCTGAAAATAACTCCGAGTTTTAATTAGTGACGGTGGAGAATTATTGATTGCACCAAACTATTTTGACAATATTCTTGAATCCAAAAACTTATATCAAAACTTTGTGATTGTACTCGTATCGAGTTTAACTTTTAAAGCATTAATCACATGCAAATTATGCATTAAATTTAATTAATGAAATATCGCATACAATTTTTAAGTGTTTAACTATTGAATTTAACTTCTAAAGTATTGACTTTCGCTAAATCATTACAGTTATGTTAAAATAGTACGTAATGCCCCACCCCTGTCGATTTTTGTTATTAAAAGAAAACAAGTGTAGCCTGTCAGACCATGATTGATAGACCATTCTTTTCCCTTAATGATCTAAAATCGAGATTCTAGAATATTGATAGCTATGCAAATTTGATGTGTGTAAGTATTGAACACTCAATTTAGTACACGTAGTGGGTTGAGTATTGTACCACAATGGAACCACTACTTCCTCCACCATGATCGCTTCGTCAAAATTACAAATAATTATTTTTCTCAATTCATAAGTTTTTGGATAAATTTGTTGAAAAAAAAACATTTTTTTTGGAATTTGGATAAAAAATACTGACAACGTCCTCAAATAAGTGTTATTTTACGTCTTTTAAGACAAATTTTAAGAAAATTAATAAATTACGATATGCCCTTGTATTTGTGCTAACTAAATAATAAATACATAGAGTACTTCCAATAGATCTCATAATCACAACAACACTTATTTTGAGATGAAAGTAATGTAGATTGTTTGCTTTGAAAATTAGTATAAAAGGGGGATTTGCATTTTGGAAATGTTGTTTAGACCACAAATTGTAAAAGACATGTTTTTGTTTTACAACTTGCAATTCATTTATTATATTCAAAATGTAAAATGAAAATGTATTTTTGATGAGCTGCATTTGAAACAATAACCAGCAAGAATATGCTTCATTGATCATCTCTAAAAAAAAAAAAACACTTTATTTTTGTAGTAACATCGATTACACCTTAGCAGGGATGGCAACGGGTTGTATTCACGGGTTAGCGTGTTCAGGTTTGTGGGTTACCGTGTTGGGATACCTCAACCCTAACCTGAACCTGTTTATTTTCGGGTCGTGTCGTGCCTAACCCATTTATTTTCATGCCGTGTTATGTTAACCTTATTTTGACCTGAGTTGACCTGTTTATTTTAAAGTTCAACATTTGAACTCGAATTCGATCTAAATATAGCTCAAATGGCACACTTAACCTATAAAAATAATTATATTGACATTAAAAAATATACCACACATGGTAAATAATATTTTAAAATTAATTAATAATAATTTTTAAACGTCTATATTCATGAAATATACTCACAGGGGTTTACTAATTTATTAAATAGGTTATTCGGGTTGATCCGACCTAACCTGTTTAATTTTCTTGTTATTCGTGTTCGACCCAATCTTGACCCAATTCTTTCACGGGTCATGTCTAACCTGATAAATGCATATTAGGTTCGTGTCGAATTTTTGTACTGGATCACAAATTATCACCCCTACACCTTAGATTATCATATTTAACTTATTTTTTAAAATAGAGTTAAACTCGATCTCACTAGCCGCGAACTACACCTCGCATTTAAAGGAGAGTGCGATCTTGTTCTTCACATTTAAACTGATTTCTTGTTTCATTCAACTGATGACATGGTATCACTTTCTCTGGATCCCAATAACTAGTGGATTAAGTCATAGCCTTCAAATTTTCAACGTGTTCCCACTGCACACATGTTTACATGCGCAGTTGATTGAGTTGATGATGAGATGCACTTGCCAGCCCTAACCCTATTAATGGTCCACCGGAAAGGCCACTGTGGTAAATCGAGAAAACGGATCATCTTTCTAAATTACTTTTTCGTATTCTGACAAAATACTAAACTTATGTCTTTTTTTATTTAGGGTGAAATGTACCAAATATCACTTAACTATCAACTTGTACAAAAAACACAACTTTTCTTTAAAGACTACAATTACAAGCACTTTACTTTCAAAACGTGCGCTCAGTACCACTCTGTTAGTCAATTATGTTAAGTGACTAACAGTCAAAAAAGACAGGGGCAAAAGCGTCATTTCACACGTTGCGGCACGGTGTATCGTCTTCCCCAAAAAAAAAAAAAAAAAAGATTGGCCGATGAACAGTGCCGGCCAATGACCAGTGCCGCAACGTGTGAAATGACGATTTTGCCCCTATCTTTTTTTGACTGTTAGTCACTTAACGGAATTGACTAACAGAGTGGTACTGGGCGCACGTTTTGAAAGTAAAATGCTTGTAGTAGCAGTTTTTAAAAGAAAATGGTATTTTTTGCAAAAGCTGATAGTTAATTAGTATTTGGTGCATTTCACCCTTTTACTTGAGAAAAAAAAATTAAATAATGTCGTTTCACTAATTTAAACATAATTAGACATATTACATAGATAGAGGATTCATTCTAAAATCGGGATGAGATTCTAGCTTTTGACATTTGAAATGAACGCGTAAAGGTAAATGTATTTATCAGCCGCACTATTGCTAGACGCCATTTTGCATCACTTGCATGATTAATGATAAATTTAGGGGTATGTTAATTGCATGACCCATTTTATTAAATACAGTATATTTTTTAAAATTTTAAGTGGGAAAAAGACAAATATACTCTTGATAGTTTCTAACTTTATAAAAGAAAATTTATCCAACTTTTTTAACTCTGGAAAAATCCCCTAGAAAAGGCGATTTTTCTAGGGAAAATTGCCTAGACCAAGCGATTTTCCCTAGAAAAATCACCACAGGACGGCGTTTTTTTCAGGTTTTCCCGATCGTTCGTTGGAAAATCGTTTTTCCGGCGAACGACCACTGAATTTACCCTAAAATTATCACTACGTAGCCGAAAAATATGTCATAAACACTAATACATCCCTGAACACAGTTGAAAAGCGCGTCATAAACACTAATAAAGATGCGTCATAAATACTAATAATTCAATTTTACTGCATAAGGTAGAAGAGAATGGAGGGGCAAAAATGTAAATTCAGTCTAAAATTTTTTAAAAAGTGTCCTACGTTTAATAAACGATATCCTGCAAGTAACAATTCCGTAAATTTATTTTTGAATATTCTATATTACTAATTTAGACATAATGAAACACCATACAATTCATTCTAGCTAGAATCATGATGAAGTTTGAACTTTTGACATTTGACATTTTGATACTATTTTGCGTCACATGCATGATTATTATTGATACATTTAGTTTGAATATTCTAGAATGATGAGATAATGATATGATTCTCTCTAATCTATGCATTAATAATCCAGCTGCATGTGGACAAGTGTACAACACTACATTAGTATTCCATATTATGTTGATGATGAGTTCAAAGATCATAATGTGTACTCTTTCTTTTCTGTCACATTGTGTGGACCTTATTCTTTGTTAATTATATGATGTATCCATCATCATCATCCTCACTAATTATTACTTCCTCGTTTTTTCACTTTATAATATTATTTTCAGTATTACGATCATAACGAATGTATAAGTAATCAATTTCAACTACCCTTTTGTTTGTGGGGGTGATATGAAACTATAAATTGGAGGGTTGGCAAGTAGTTTTCCCCCACAAACAAATTCTAATATTCTAAGTTCTTTCTCTACTTAGTACATTCTATAGCAATTTACATTATGGCTTTCCTCTCATCTTTGAAAGAAGTGGCAACATTGGTTTTAATTATGAGCTTATTTTGCAATGAAGTGAGCCTAGTCCTTGGGGATCTTGGCACTGCAACAGCCTACAGTCCTCCATATTCTCGTAAGCAAATATATATACATTAATTTATTATGTTAAATCAGTTTGTTCGTTCTTTAACTTGTTATGGGTCGTTGTTTTACTTTGGTTCCTCAATTTTGAAAATAGAAATTTTGTTTATTAAATTGAAAAATAGTTTCTAAACTGTTGTAAACTCAAATTCAGAAAGCATTAATTCTACTTGTTTCACGCTAGCACGTGATCGAGCTAGGTTTCATATACAATAGTTAGCCGATCGAACATTTTATTCAACCTTTAACTCGGTTTGTCTTCTTAATTAATTTACTAGCCAAAACTAGCTCAAATGTTGCCAGAATTTGAGTTTTGATTTTTCTAAATTATGGACCAAGAATGAGATATTTTCAAATTGATCAGCCAAAGCAAGACATCAGTCAAAGTAGATTGATAGACATGCATTTAATTATCATTATTTATGCATGGCCTGTGGATCGTCTCAAAATCCCTCCAATCCTCTTATGACCGCATATATGTGTATATAATTTTAATATTTTACATTACGTACTTTCAATTTTCCAACCAAATAATTTTTACACGAGATTCGCTAATATTTTTGTCTGGTTACGCCACGGGGATGTATAGCAACAAGGTGCAATGGCAATAGGCAAGATCAGTTCCCAGCTGGGAATCTATTTGTGGCAGTGAGTGAAGGGCTGTGGGACAATGGCGCTGCCTGTGGGAGACGCTACAGATTGAGATGCCTTAGTGGGAACAACAAGCCTTGCAAGGACATGGAAACCACCATCGACGTTAGGGTTGTTGATTTCTGCCAGCGCCGGCCGTGCCCTTCCACTATGCTTCTCTCCACCGATGCCTTCGCTGCAATCTCTCACTCTCCTCGTTCCAAAATCAACATCGAATATATCCAGTTAAGTTTCCAAAGGCTATCGGCTTTTTGGTGTTACTTGTGATGGCGAAATAACTGTATCTCGTTTGTGTATTTTGATTTGTTGCTGTTGAAAATTAATCATAATGTGCGCTTGTGTGATTGCAGGATTTGATGAAACGAATCGTTGAGCTGGTTGGAGCTGTGACGGTTTTTTGTTTTGGTTCGGATCTGATTAATTCGTATGATCGGGCCATATTCTTCTCCGCCAATTTGAGTTTTTTCAAATAAATTCAAGAACATTTACGAAGAAATTCTGACCCCCAGTCAGAATGGTTTGTGGATCCCAAATAGTTATACCAGCCGAACCTAATAAGATAGCAATTTCAAATCCAATCATTTTAAAGCATAGTTTAAGTTTACAAATTTATATATAGGTTTTCCATATATATATATATATTGACACATTTATTAAGGCATACATACAATGCCTATAGCTAGCATTAGTCATGATCAATTGCATTGTACCCACCCATAATTGTACCTAATTTCTTGTTATATATATAAATTAATATATAATTTCAATTTTTCATTAATTTGTTATTTTAAGTTTGATTTCATGATTGTTCATGTTCTAAAAGCTTGTGCTAGACTTATCATATTTATTTGGTAATTTATTTCTACATCGTATTTTAACTAAATCATTAGAATTTAAAAGGAGTATATCTTTGTCACTGATCGTATTTTAACTTTGTATCGCAATAATACAAAACAAACGTTAATGTTATCTTATCATTGTAGCATAGATGAATTTACTAATTTAGTATAAAATAAGTGGTATACGTGATCTAGTATTTTGCTCTCATCCCATTATGGAGAAGGGCAATGGAAGTGGTTTGAAGTTTGAACATACAAGTAATTGGTGGGAAAACGTAGGACTATCCATCCATCGGCATCGCTCGGGCATGAACTTCAAACTTCAACCCTCAATTAATACTCACAAAATTTTAATTAATAAAATTGTCAACCCTGCAATATTATGCAATGCATCACTTCCTACGTACATGGTTGGCCGTTCTTACATAAATAAGGACACTGTTCAATATATAAATTTGGGCATTTTTATATTATCGTAAATGTAAAATAGAATTATGAGGTTAAGAATTATTCATGTAACGGTTTGAGTGTTCGACATGAGACTGTATTGTGTCCACACGCGCGCAAAACTACTTCATCATTTAAATTTTTAAAATAAAAAAAATAGACCATACCTTTTATTTTACAAGCAATGATTATAACATTAAAATTGAATATTATTATTAATATTATTTTAGAGATATGTATTACTTTTTATCTTACATACACTACTTATACTTTTAAAAATAAAAACTTCTTATTCTTACTATTATTATTATAAATTTTTAGAAATAGACACTACTTTTTAGATTACATGTATTATAATTTTAAAGAGACACTACTTCTAGCCTTAAATTTGGTACGTTTTACTTTACATGCACTATTTATACCTTTAAAGTAAATTTTTTTTTATTATTAATTTTTTTTTAGAAATAGGTACTACTTTTAATATTATACGTCCTACTTTGTTAAAAAGGCACTACTTCTACCCTTAAATTCGGTCCGTATTATTTTGCATGTCAAAATTTTTTTTTCTTATTATGTTTATAAATAGGTTCTACTTGTTATATTACATAAGCTACTTTTTTGAAGAGACAATATTTTTACGTGTCTATTTTAAAAATAGAATTATTGTCTATTTAAGAATATCATTTTTAAATATTATCTCTTTTAAAAATATCAATTTTTGAAATAACTAGGGCCCTATAAAATTGGGGGCCCTGAGCGCGTGCTCACCTCACACGTGGCTAGGGCCGGCCCTACCCTATAAAATACTCCTTCCGTCGCATTACAAGAGGTGAGAGGTACAATAATATTTTAATTACAAAGTATAACTCAAAATTAATATTCCATCCATTTTACTAGAAGAGTCTAGTTTAAAAAATGTACAATTTTTTTATGAGTTGTAAGTTACAATATCTAAAATTAGTAATTTGCTACTATTTTTTCCACTAATATCCTTACTTGTTAAATGTGCATAGATTAATTGTGAACTACACATGATTTTATTAGTAGGCGTATAAAAATAAAGAAATCAAAACTTGATTCTTTTAAGAGAATTATTTTTTTTCTCTTTAAAAATTAACTCTTCGAATAAAGCAGATGGAATATAATTTTTCATATGGAACCAATGAAGTATTATTATTATTCCTTTCGCCCTATTGAAAAAGTCCACTTTATAATGAGGAGGGATCCACTGTCGCGAGGGGACGACGTCACTCCTCACAACTTCAGCAGAGTCCACTTTTGGACCCAGTTGAAATGTAAGGAGGTCCATTGCCGCCTAGCAACAGTGAATTTGAAGGCCTTCATAATACGGTTTTTATTATAAAATGAACTATTTTAATTATTGGGACGGAATGAGTATTATTCTTTAGCTTTGACCCCCAAAAAGGTTTGACCATGTATAGATCTTGATCATCCACATGTAAATACAACGCAAAGATCATCAATCTTTTTCGACCTTAGTCAACACCACCGCCTATACCAATAAAACCCACTCACACACACGTACACATATAGTAATAAATTATATAAATTCTTCGTTTCAAAAAAAAAAAAAATTATATAAATTCTTAAAACTCAAAAAATTAATAATTCTAATTAATTTTTTAATTAATAGGGCTTATCTGAAAGTGTTATACTTAATAAAATGTGCATGCCTCGTATGAAGACTAGGATTATATCATGTGATATGTATTAATTAGTCAAAAGGCACTAGAAATTTTATATTCCCTCCATCACTTGTTTTATTTATATTTATTTTATAGTTTTGATTTTATTTATTTTGCGTGCTTCACAATTAATCATTATTCACACAGTAATAATATAAGTGAAAAATACGAGTTAAATTTATTAGTTTAGGCGTTGTATCTTACAACCCATAATAAATTGTATACTTTTTAAATTACATTATTTTAGTGGATCGGAAGAGTAATACATGCATATTAATATGTACTCCCTTCAGTCCAATCGTTTTAGTGGGAATAACAATTGTAATTTGAAAGATCGGGATCTCACGTTGGCTTTATTTGGGTGTAATTAGAGTTCATGCCTTCTAAGAGATAGAGCTCGGAAACACCTTTATATACTCTATTGTTTATAATGCGTTATCAAATAATAAATCGAAAAAAATTCAAGCGATAACACGTTTATAATCACAAGTTATAAGTCATAAGTTTTAAGTTATTACACTGATCACAAATTAAATTTTCACATTAAATCTCGAGATAAAATAGTGCCTAATTTGTTATAGATCGTTGGTGACCTATGGAGGACTTCCCAAACACTGACAAACTTTTCGTTATTCCCCTCCCCACAGCCAATTTGAGAATACGCTAATAGTGCCGATTTCGGGGACCCTATAATGGAGGCGGTTCACGCGTATCCAATCAATCAAGTACGGTAGGCTAAGCATTAACAGTAATGCTGTATATTACTAATTAAATATTTGGGTATGGCTAATCCGAACTAATTATGATTTAAGCATGGTTTTAGGATACGATAATCCATTATCTAATTAATTAAACTGCCCAGCCGTCCCACTATGATCTACTAGTACATCGAATTACCACTTCCAAAGTGCATAATAATTGTAATTAATGGGATTTGAAGTTGATCAATGGTCGTGACCATAGTTTGCAAAATCGAAATTGGATGTGGGATCGTAAGATTCTACGCAAAATATACATGTGTAAAATTATTGATAAACTATAATAATTACTCTTATTTGAGTTACTTCGACAAAAAAAAAAAAAAGAAAGAAAAAGGTTGAAATAGAATCAGAACTAGAATTGATTTGGTGTTTTAAAATTTTAAAATCGTGGAATCATACAATTTGGATCGAAATTTTGCAAATTATGGTCAGAACTCACAACTGATCAGAAGTCGTGTCACAACTAGAATTAACGGTCGTTTTTTATAATCGGTTTTGTCGTTTAGCTGTAATTAACACACGTGCTACACAAGTTTTATTTAAAACAAGAATATTTTTAGTGAATTAAGATTAAGCTTCTTGACAAAGATCCCACTCATCGGATTTATGCTCATCTCAATTCATCCACATTCAATAGTTTTAAGGATAAAAAACATTAATTAATACTTAAAATGGTAGAAGAAATAATAATTGGAAAACATATTATTGGGGGTATTTATGGGTCTTCTGCGTATATGTTCAAACATTTTAAGCGTGCTTCTTTCACTTTTTTTTTCAAATTTGTTGGAATTATTTATACTTTATTTGTAATACTTACAATACTAAGGCTCTGTTTGGACAAGTACTTCAAAAACATTTTTATAAAAGTATTTTTCAAAAACATTTTATAAAATATGTTTTTGAAGTTTTTTTTTTAATGAAATATGTGTTTGGACAACTATTTTACAAAAACGTTTTTTGAGTTAAAAAAAGTTTAAAAGATGTTTGGACAACTATTTGAAAATAAAAAATTAATTATATTTGATGCGGGAAATTATATAAAAATTATGTTTAGGGTATATAAACCATTTTTTTTTTCTATTGGGTGGGCAGGGATCAGGGTTCGGGACGGAGTCGTGCTGGGTCCAGGGACGGGGCTAGGCGAGGGCATGATCGGGTTGGGACCGGGTCGTGGTCGGGGCCTGGGTAGGGGTCGAGTCCAAGACTGTGGTCGGGGCTGGGGTCGGGGCATGATCGGGGTTGGGACCGGGTTGTGGTCGGGGCCAGGGTCAGGGTTAGGGTCGGGTCCGGGGTCGGGGCTGAGGAGTGGTTGGGTGGAGGCCCAGGGTCGGGGTCGGGTTCGGGTTCAGGATCTGGCTGGGGTCGGGGTTAGGGTATAGATCGGGGTTGGAGTTGGGTTGAGGTCAAATTCGTGGTAAGGGTCGAGGTCGGGTTCTGTGTCGGGTTTGTGGTAGGGGTCAGGGTCGGGTTTGGGTTCGGGGCTGGGTCCGGGGTCGGGGTCGGGTTCAGGATAGGGGCTGTGGTCGGGTCCGGGGTCGGGATGGGGTTCGGGTTCGGGTCCGGGGTCAAGGCGTGGTCGGGGTCAGGGTCGGGGTCGGGTTTGGGGTCAGGTTCGGGGTCGGGGCTGTGGTCGGGTCCGGGGTTGGGGTGTGGTCGGGTCGGGGCCGGGGTAGGGGCCGTGGTCGGGTCCGTGGTAGGGGTCGGGGTTTGGGCCGGGGCCGGGGTGAGGTCGAGGTGGGGCCAAGGTCGAAACGTGGGTGAGGCTGCCGGGCCCGGGCGAGGCCGAGGTTGAGGTAGGAACGGGGGTGAGGCCGATGTTGGGTCGGGACGGAGCCGAGGTCGCAGAGGGTGGGACCGGGGTCGAGGCGGAGCAAGGTAAAGGCGATGTTGGGGTGGGTCCGGTTTGGGGCGGATCGGGGGCAGGGCAGGCCGACCCGAAAGTTTAATTTAAAATGAGTTTAAATTTTTTTAAGTATTTTATAAAACATGTTTAAAGTGTATTTTAAAAAGTGTACTTTAAAAACATTTTACTTAAAATTATTTTTTAAAAACATTTTGCAATTTTTTGTCCAAACACTATTTTAAAGTTTTTTATACTCTTAAAACACTAAAAATATTTTTGAAGTACTTGTCCAAACGGAGCCTAAGTTAATCTAATCTATTATGTCTACACATTCATATCAATGGGCCTGTTCTTTTTGAACGTTTTGAAAACGGTTTTGAAAACAAGTTTTGGAAAATAGTTTTATAATGTAAAAAGTGTATTGAAAATGTAAAAAGTAGATGCTGAATAGTAAAAAGTTGTATTGGAAATGATGGAATATGATTAAAATATATTAAATTTACAGTTAAAACCAAAATCGTTTTCAAAACGAAACAAAAAGAACAGGCCCAATATTCTCATTTCTTCTACCCTCGTTTTTTGTACCATTATTACTACATTCACGAAAAAAAAAAAAAAGAATCACATTATGATTATGGGGTTGACCATGAATGAAGGGCGGCTAACGCATGATAACCTCCAAATGTAGGTTTTGGTTTCGAACCCAAAATCTACACCTCAAGGAAGGCCTTGCTCCCTTTCAGGGTTTCTAACTTGATCGGCTACCATATCACAACTATTTTATCGTTGAAAGTCTCATTCATATTGTGTGATTGATTATAAAAAATATCAAAAAAAAAAAAAAAATTGCGGCTAAATATTGAAGCTATCAAATCCCAAATATTAAACACACTCTCTATCCATAACTAATGCAAGAATGCAAAATTATTCAAATTCTATGACCAACACCCAATTTAAATAAAAAATAAATAAAAAGTGCTGACCGATGAGGTCAAGCCCACTCTTAATGATTTATGTATCATTGTTCATTCATGCACACATTGTCAACGTGGATCGCAACTTCTAGCAAAACATTGTTGAATATTTCTCTCAGTTCTCCGAGCCATTAAAAGAGTTCGATTTAAAAACATAAACGCTTCCACTCACCATTATATATATATATATAGAGAGAGAGAGAGAGCTTTGAACAATTGCTACAACTTCCATTCATTGAAGAATCAAAGGTAGCAGAAACAAGCAAATTGGTCAATTAATTTGCAGATGGCTTTCCTACAAGTTTTGGTTATCATATTATGCATCATGGCACCAAAAATGGAACTAGTCCTTGGGGATCTAGGCACTGCCACCTCTTAGTCTCCTCCATATTCTCGTACGTGTACAGTGAAAATTCATAGTGAATTCTTTCGACATATGCACACTCTTGTCTTTTATTACTTATACTATATGAACTAATACTCTTTTGCATGCTTGAATGTATACTGCAGCTACAAGATGTGGAGGAAATGGGGCAGAACAGTACCCGGCAGGAAACTTATTCGTGGCGGTGAGCGAAGGGCTGTGGGATAACGGCGTAGCCTGCGGCAGACGCTACAGACTGAGATGCCTCAGTGGGAATAACAAACCTTGCAGAGGCATTGACACCACTGTTGATGTCAGGGTGGTGGATTTCTGCTCCCAGCGCCCCTGCCCTTCCACCATCGTCATGTCCACCGATGCTTTCGCCGCCATTTCCCGCCGGGCCGACACCAAAATTAACATCGAGTACATTCAGTAAGTCCATAAGTAAAATTCCACAATTGCCAGTCTACCATGTTCACTCTTTCGCAATAAGATGTGTGACCCACATGTCACATTCCGGGCGACCCGCCTCCTTTCCTTATAGTGAGAGCCTGGACATGGTTTAGTAGACAGAAGATCTCAATTTATGATTTTTCTAAATTTCTCATTCCTATTGAATTGTAGTGATGGTTGATGTGACGTAAAAAGTCCGGCGTATGGATGCTCTGGCTGGCCCAATGAAGATCTTGAACGTTCAGGCCCAATATAGAGATTGACGGACAAAATGGATGAAGGCAAAGATGGAAACCGAGCTATGGAGGTCGGATTAGTGAGGACTTGGATCTGTATGAAGAATATTCCGGTGACAGAGACAAGCAATCAAAAAGAAGCGGGGCTATCCCCCCTGTGTAACTCCGACGGTCAAGTTAGCAACATGTAAGCAGAAAGAGGTATTGACCAAGAGTTTGAGAGAAATTGCATCAAGAATGGCCTACCTGAAATGAGTCTGGTGACTGAGTATTTATAGGCTCATCTTGATATATCCGTTGTGCTGTGATGAGCTGTATGATATGTCCGTTGTGCCATGATGACCTGCACTTCCAATTACTCTCCTGTTTATGATGACTGTAATGTTCTTGTAATAACGGCTATAATTTGGCTCATTTGTCATTATTGCTCCTGCATATATCAGATTCATGGCCCTACAATGATGTCTAGCTATCATGCCAATGTTACCGTTATCCCGACCTGACCTAAGCTTTACCGACCTAAGATTTGCTGACCTAAGCTCTGCCTGACTTAAGCTTTACTGATCTAAGCTTTACCGACCTAAGTTTACTGATCTAAGCTTTACCGACCTAAGATTTACCGACCTAAGCTCTGCCTGACTTAAGCCTTACTGATCTAAGCTCTGCCTGACTTAAGCCTTACTGATCTAAGCTCTGCCGACCTAAGCTTTACTGATCTAAGCTTTACCGACCTAAGATTTACCGACCTAAGCTCCTTGAGCTTTGATATCTTGTTTACCGACCTAAGCCTTCATGACTTAAGCTTTCCCGACCTAAGCTTTCCTTGTCTTGATTGGGCCAAGCCCAATAGCTTTAGCTATTTTTTATGCACATCAACAAGCCCCCCCGAGTATCATGTTTTACTTGACTTTTGCTAAAACATGATACTTAAACCCAGATAAACATGCATCCGACCTTAATAAGTTCTTGTCCGACCTTGACTGTGGTGGGGTATTGAAATCTAGACTATAATGACCGACCTAACATGAATTTTACCGACCTATTGCTATCTGAAATGCTGAACTAACAAAGAGCACTACCCCATGCCAGTCAGACCGACCTAGTAATGCTTCCAATGACAACAGAAAGAGTTGCTTAATTGCATACCTCCGCATCCCGACCTAAGGGTTTGACCCAATATCCTACGAGACTATGTTAAGGACTAGTCCCGGCCAAATGCCTAGCCCTGCCTATGTTTGACTCAGCTAACTGCTTAGCCCTTCTTATGTTTGTCCCAACTAATTGTTTAGCCATTCCTATGTATGTCACAGCTAACTGCTTATCCTTGCCCATGTTTATCCCAGCCAATGTATTGGCCCTGCTCATGTAACATTGCCTTGCCTGTTTAACATTATAACGAAGAGAAGCCATCCCATACATGATAGAAAATGTAAAAAGCATATGCATAACTGAAGCTATAGATTGAAAGTGGTTTAAAACCAGGCCATCTAAGGTACCCATGGTAAGGTGATCACATGATTTCTGTAAGTAGTAGCTGGCCAGCTATCATGGTTACTGGTATGCTCGACTATCCTGTGAGTATAACATGGTGGTTACCAAATTTAACATGGTGACTGGTATGTTTAGCTATCATGATGGTTGTCACAATAATTTGAAAGCGGTTCCAAACCGTGTCTTTCACTATGCTTACTGAATAATGAAAACAATACTGTGAAAGCGGTTCCCAACCGTGTCTTTCGCAATGCATACTGAATAATGAACATAGTAACTTAAACATCTAAGATATTTTATTGTCCTATAGACCGTACCTGATGGTCTCCAAAACCTACCAACGGTGTCTGACCTGACTTTATGACTTGAATGCGTGTCCCGAGGTCGTCCCCCAGATCATCAACTGATGGGGGGGCTGCCCTCCAGGTCGTCCACTGATGGGGTCTGCCCTTGGGGTCTGCCCTCTAGGTCGTCCACTGGTGGGGTCTGCCCTCTAGGTCATCCATTGCTCCAGGTCGTCCACTGGTGGGGTCTGCCTTTTAGGTCATCCACTGGGGTCTGCCTTTTAGGTCATCCACTACTCCAGGTCGTCCACTGGTGGGGTCTGCCCTCTAAGGTCGTCCACTGCTCCAGGTCGTCCACTGGTGGGGTCTGCCCTCTAGGTCGTCCACTGCTCCAGGTCGTCCACTGGTGGGGTCTGCCCTCTAGGTCGTCCACTGCTCCAGGTCGTCCACTGGTGGGGTCTGCCCTCTAAAGTCCTCCACTGATGGGTCGGCCTCCAAGGTCATCCACTGATGGGTCATCCTCCAATCCTTATTTATCACTCCGTAAATTAATATATTTGACCTGTATTCCACATGCAAAAATTTTGGGACCTAGAATGTCTTCCTGATTTGCCATTCCTCCATTTCTCGACATCCATGCACAACAAAGAACAAGAAATGCAACAAGAGTTAAAGTATACAACCAAGAAACAAGAGACACACGGTATGCAGTTTCAAGACATATTTTAATTGTTTCAAGAGCTGCCTTCTGAAGCGTGCTCCTTCTAGAATGTTAACAACCAGATAGATGCACATGGTATGCTGCTTGGAAGCGGTTCAAAAACCAGGCCTTCCCAGATGTACATGGTATGATGTCGATTCATTGATGCCAACCAAATTTATATTTCTATATGTCGGTTGATGAAATCAATTGTCCCAAAAATTGTACATAATTGGAGAATTATTTCCTTAGTGCAAACCGCTATTCTAGAAGAAGAAGCATCCATTCCCGAACGTCTTGCGTCATGACTTCAACAAATTTCTTTGATTGTGAAGAAAATTTGATGAAGAAAATCGATCAAATCGTCCCCACAGACGGCGCCAGTTGATGTGACGTAAAAAGTCCGGCGTATGGATGCTCCGGCTGGCCCAATGAAGATCTTGAACTTTCAGGCCCAATATAGAGATTGACGGACAAAATGGATGAAGGCAAAGATGGAAACCGAGCTATGGAGGTCGGATTAGTGAGGACTTAGATATGTATGAAGAATATTCCGGTGACAGAGACAAGCAATCAAAAAGAAGCGGGGCTATCCCCCCTGTGTAACTCCGACGGTCAAGTTAGCAACATGTAAGCAGAAAGAGGTATTGACCAAGAGCTTGAGAGAAATTGCATCAAGAATGGCCTACCTGAAATGAGTCTGGTGACTGAGTATTTATAGGCTCATCTTGATATATCCGTTGTGTTGTGATGAGCTGTATGATATATCCGTTGTGCCATGATGACCTGCACTTCCAATTACTCTCCTGTTTATGATGACTGTAATGTTCTTGTAATAACGGCTATAATTTGGCTCATTTGTCATTATTGCTCCTGCATATATCAGATTCATGGCCCTACAATGATGTCTAGCTATCATGCCAATGTTACCGTTATCCCGACCTGACCTAAGCTTTACCGACCTAAGATTTGCTGACCTAAGCTCTGCCTGACTTAAGCTTTACTGATCTAAGCTTTACCGACCTAAGTTTACTGATCTAAGCTTTACCGACCTAAGATTTACCGACCTAAGCTCTGCCTGACTTAAGCCTTACTGATCTAAGCTCTGCCTAACTTAAGCCTTACTGATCTAAGCTTTACCGACCTAAGATTTACCGACCTAAGCTCCTTGAGCTTTGATATCTTGTTTACCGACCTAAGCCTTCATGACTTAAGCTTTTCCGACCTAAGCTTTCCTTGTCTTGATTGGGCCAAGCCCAATGGCTTTAGCTATTTTTTATGCACATCATGTAGGATATGAGAAGTGAAGAAAAGATGCATTCAAGGCCTTGTTTTACTGCTGAATTTTATTGATAGCATTTAGAGTTAATACTTAAATAGTACAAAAGAGTCACACAAACAATACAAATATGTAACAAGAATTGAAAATCAATGTGATCTAATCTATATAAATGCAGCATTTGACTTCAAAGATGATGGCTCATGAACTCCAGTTGTTTTTGCACCAAAAGTATCTGAACCTTCATTCTGAATCTGGAAATAAGGATGAAGATTGCGAACGCCTTCCAGGTATAAAGGCGATTGCATCTCAATTAAGCGCGAAACCTACGTTTAATGCAGATGAGCATTTCCATCCACGAACCACAGTGAATCAACATGTAATTAATACAAAGGAAAAACAGGTTAACGAGCCAGAAAAGGCGATAAAAGTTATGGCGTAACAAGTATTGAAAGAAAGTAGCTTACAGCACGGCGAAATGCAAACATCTCCTCTTGACCAGATAGCATGGAAATAATCCCAGTAGGCGAGCCTCCTGAACTAATTGTACCCGCTGCAAGAACATCTTGCCGAAGTTTGGTATCTTCTGTTTCTGTTTCGAATTGGAAGCTGAAAAACCATAGAAGATATTCATCAAATGTTAGTATTTATAAACAAGGCCTATATATTTAAAATGAGTGCCGTGTTCTTGCATTTTACAGGAACTGCTTTCCATTTACGTATAATACTCAATGAACCAACAGCATAACTCTTATTTCATGCATGCCAAGAGAGACAAATAATATTAACTACCCTCCAGCGTATTGAAACCTTCAAAAAAAAGAAGAACAAGGCAAATTAATACTTGCCTTTCCAAGTCGAAAAGTGTCCCCTCTTCAGTTCCCTGAAATAGTTCATCTATAGAAGCAGCAGCAGAACAGTACACACAGCAATGATTGTTGTATAGTTCATCAATGAGAGTGATAAATCTCCGAGCCTGCAAGCCAAAATCAATGTGAACGAAATTCTGAGTAATCATCTCAATTTTCAAAATTATTTGTCTCCATTTCTTTGTCCTCCCATATGTCTCAGACTTTCAAGAAATCCAACGGAAAACTACAGTCTGCAAGCTAGAGGATACAAGCGTCACAGGCTGATCAATTCAGGCAAGATAAAATGATTTTAATCAGGAAGCTGTTATTTGTATCTTACTATCTGCTACTAAATAAAGATCAGTGTGCTAAAAAAGAAAAGGCACTAGAAAAGAATTTAACCCGAAGTACCTTATCACGAATACGCATGCTCATAATAGGAATGTCTGATATAAACACCGTATGGTAATTTCTAGCCACGGCAATATAGTCTGCAGCTCCAACCTGTAACTCTTAGACGTGAGACCAAACACGAAAACAGAAGGCAAAACTGTTGTGAATACGGAACAAAAAGGTCAAGCAGTAAGAAATCAATTAAACTGTAATCCTGCCCCCATTGAAGGGTGATAGTTGCAAATAGTTTGCTTGGTAAGGCTATCAGAGAAAGCAAAGTATGAACTCTCAGGGTAGCAGTGTAGCACCATATTATTTCAGAATTTTTTGAAATCACAAAATTTCGTACAATCCTCTCACTAATCCATGACATTTCAATGAACAGCAGCTTCTTCCACACTTCTGCAATATGGATGTGCTATTTTTATAACAAGCAAAGAATAGTAATATCATAGGCATAGACACTATTTGCATAGTAGCTGCATTTGAAAATGGTGTAAAAAATAGGAGGCAACAAATGATAGAATGGATTATTACTAATCATTTGAATAATAAAGAAATGTTTATATGCTCTAACAATGACTTGTGGAAGCATGAATTGATTCATACAAACACAAAATAGAAAATGTCAACCATGTGTTGGAGCTTTGAAACCTAAAGTTCCAAGCCTTTCAATTTGTGGCAGCCACATCTACATGACTTACAACCTTTGTATCTAGCACAAGTTTTGTTTTCTACTGAAACAGATATGGTTATATCTCAGACTAACGACAAAAATATTCAGAATCAAATGGTTGATGCTAAATAATTCTAGGGAAAGTTGAGGATTAATCATGACAAAGAAGTAATACACGAAGAGAATAATCGCTTAGAGGATAAAGATACAAGATAGCTTATAGATATAGAGCACATTACCGGTCGACCACATAAATACTGAAATGTGAAACGCGCCAACCCATTACAGCTCTGAGGAACTTCCAAAGTTCTGTTTCAAGAAGCATGTAAGTAAATCTAGATGAAATGTATCCCAGACTTAGAACCAATAAGATGAACAAATACCTCCCAAACATGACTTTGATTGTCCTAGAAGTAATTGTCCCACCAGATAGCTGAGTAAGCTTGTCCCACATACTCTCAAATTCCTTGATTTTGGCACTGTCCAGAGGACAAAAATAAAGAACCTCATCTTTAGAGCTTTCTGCTATCAGACGGCGATAATCAATTTCACTTCCAATCAGAATATTATCACACTGTTCATCCAATTTGCGTACAAGCTTTTGGAAGATCTCCTTCTGCATACCATCCTGAAAGGGGAAAGAAGTACCAGGTAGACCAGTTTTCAATAATATCACTAGGAGTAGAAAACTCAACGTTAGCACCATGGGTAAAAATGCAGAAAATTAATACGATTCTTATTAGCAGTAAAATAGAACACACCTGATTTAAGTCCCAAGGTGCACGATTGCTGGTTGCCACAAGAATTGTTCCAGTGCTTAACAATCTGCTTAAAATGCCAGATAGAGCCACAATTGCAAAAACATCAACTGTCTGCAAAAACCAAAATAATTTGCACGTTAGATTTTTACTGCAATAGATGGATTCAATGAAACAATGAGACGTTTAGAGAAGTAGACAGTGTAATTTAAGGCATCACTTGCTCAAAACAAGATGAGAAAGATATGAAATTCACTAGCAGAAAATTAGAGAAACTGCAACAGTATCAAATGTACAGTACTACCATTGACCAGAAGAATTTATGACCATTTATGAGATCGTGTTTTTATCCAATTGCTGTATATCCTTCTTGTGCTTATCAGTTTCACTACTATATATCAGCATCAGCTAAAGATTAAAACAAAGTAACAGGTCAAGCTAAATAATTAAGACTATGAGACCTGTATTTCATCAAAGCACAGAAGGCTAGCTCCTGCACGGGTTCCATTTGATTCAGTAAGAAACTTATCAGCTACAGCAGGAAGAATGTTTTTCATCTGCATCTCATGCTTAAAGCTTTCTTCTGCAGCTAACCATTCCTTGATCTTCGTATCAAAAGGAAGATTAACAATCCAACTAGAAATGCTTGACTGCAAACTTTTACTCTCAACTTGGCTCTTCCATATCTTATGCATGCGTTCATTTATTTCAAGCATAGCCTGTCAATGAGAGGCATTTTTAAAGAGCACTCAAGAATAAATATTGCATGAAATACCCAAGTAAGCTGAAATTGCTTGAAGGTTTGCTATAGATCAAGAATCCTCAAGAAAAAGCAGACAGAGGCTGCCTCTTTTATATGGCAAAACAATGGAAATGATTCCCTTAAGAGTACTTTCACAAGCCCCTTGTAACCAATAACTCATACATGCCAAGCGTAGCCAAATTAGGCAAAAGTGGGGATTTTATTTTTTCATGCCAATTCAACAGTGAGAGAAAGCTGCAGAAAGGAAACAAGAACCTGTGTTCCACATAGTTAACAACATAAAAAACTGAGATATAACCACCGAAGATAGTCAAAAGTAATAATATTTCGTCACTTCAGTGTTCCTTACTACAACTTTGTGGTAGCTTATTAGATAGATCATAGATCACACATGCATTAGATTAACGAAAATAAAAGAAGCACTCACCTCATGAAAGTGAAATCTTCTTCGATGCTTAACAATTCCTTCAGTTGCACTGTAAAACATATCCATAAGCATTGTCTTTCCTACATGAAAGATGAGCTTTCTTAGGATAAAATGAGACCGAAATAAGTATTTGCAAAGGGACAAACTGTTAGAGATCACAGACCATATTCTTTTCAGATTCCATGTTCTACGTAAAGCCAAGGAAAAGGCATGATATTTTGATATGCTAATATTCTAAGGCTCCCAACTCTTATTCTCTAACAAATATGAGAGAAAAAGATGCAGGGACGAACCACTTCCAACATTCCCATAAAGATACAATCCTTTTGGGGCTGCAGGAGCAGTAGGTCGTTGGCCAACCAGAGAATCTAATTTCCTCTCTCGATTAAGATAGGAAACCCATTTCCCAACTCCTGGTTCCATGTTTTCATGTTTCCTCCTCCTGAAATGAATATCACCATTAGATAAAGAAGAAAACTGACTGGTTACGGAAACAAAGTACAGGAATAAAAGCATTGGTCCACTGTAGAAAATTGGTGCCTGCTGAATTAATGACAGTGAAGAGCTCCTAGTCAAGTCACTTTACTCATCTCATTATAAGAAAATACACTAAGCAAGAAGATTTCTGTCACTTCAACAAAACTGAGGGAGAACTGGTGGTCTCACTGAGAAAACCATCTTTGGATCAGATTTTGCTGCTTGATTCTTGGTTCCACTCCCTGTTGTTTTGTCTCAGCTTCTGCCATCAAAAGCCTGCGCCTCTCGTTTTCTCTAGTTTCCTCCCACTTGCTGAGCTTTTCCTGGAATGAGGAGGATATATACAAAAGTGTAAGGAAAGAAATACAGGACCATTTTACAGCACCACAAAAACACAAGGCCTTACATGGTACTCCTCCATATCTATTTCATATTTCTCCAATTTCCCAAGTAGATTGTTCAGCTTAAAAGCAACCTCTTCCTGGTAGGCATCATGCTTCAACTTTCCTTGTTCCACAAGACTCTTGTAGTGTGAAAGCAGCCCTGAAGGAGAACTATTGAAACCATAAATTTGAAGATAAACTCAGGAAAGGAACATCAAGAAATCTAAAGAATTTGAACATTAAGTTTGAAGCCACAGATAAGACCTGATATAGCTTTCCCCAGAAAAGATCTTGTTCTAAAGTCACAAGCTTTTAATATACTATTACAAAAATGACAGAAGCCAAATTTCGTATAAAGAGTTATCCTTGCAATAAGTTTATCAAAACTATCTTAGACCTTACTTTCTCCTAACAAGTCACTACTTTTATGAATCAAATAGTACCTTCACTAATGTTTGCCAAAATTTTCCAATCTTACTATAGTAGTGATCAAACTCCAAAGAAAAACAAGGTTGAGACCTCACAAATTGCATTTAATCACTAAACACTATGCAGAGATCATTATTTAGTTCTTGAGAAGGAACTAAAGAAAAGAGAACAAAAACAAATACTTTTTATCCTTGGGCAGTGATCAATTTGTAGCCTTTAACATGTTTGACCACAAATTTGAGCCCATTATCAACAGAAGATAAAATCACACTCCTTAACATTTCAACTGATACAAAAATTATCTCATTTTACATAATCCCAATACAAAAATCATAACAGCCCATCTTTCATAGAGCCATTACACACATTAAACGCACATTATAGTAGACAAAACTAACCAGGACGTTTGGAGAGAGAGGAATGGGGAGAATCATTACTGCTACAGTAAATCCGAACAGCAACGTAACTGGGATTGAATTTCGAGGTCCGATAAGGAGCCAATCCCTGTAAGATCAAAGAAGATACCTTCTTCATTGGAGAAAGAAAGAAAGAAGATCCCTTTTCGTTTCTCTTTAAAGGGTCAAATTTTTTCAACCAAATTAATCTGTAATTAGAAGGGAGAATTGGGAGATTGATAAAGAAGAAAGAAGAATCTAAAGAGAGAAGAAGAAGAAGAAGAAGCGCCAACTCTGAGCGTAAAAGGAACTGTATTACGAAGGTCTTGACGTGGACGTAACTGGGGCCAGCCACTTGTCAGCACATGAGTCTCTTTGGAGTTTTTGGTTGGTTTGTTTGGCGAGTTTAATGGAATCATAAAGCATGCTGGGTTCGTAGCCAAATCGAACATCCATATTAGGGTGGTGGGACTCGTGGTAGTTTTGCAACTCTATCATGCCCACATCTGTGCCACATCATAAACAAAAACTTACAAACTTTTATAAATTTATCTCTAGCAACAATAAATTTAGAAAAATAATTTCATCACGGATTTTACTAATAAACAAATCTATACACATTTATTTATACTTTTTTAATTAGAATTTATCAACTATATTCAATTATATATTTTAATTTATTAAATTATTTAAATGCATAAAATTACATAATTTAATAAATTACATGAAAAAAATAATTATAATATTATATAAAGTACGTTTTACATTAAAAAAAATACATAATTAAAATATCGGACGAAAAATAAAAGTACATAATTCATAATTTCATAATTGAAACTTAAATAATTGAACAAAAAATAAATTTCAAAAATTGCATCTTTCTTACCGCATAAAATAAAATAAAAAGGCCAAATGCAAGAAGAAAAAAAATGATATAGGCTATGTTTGTTGCTTTTATTTTCTTCTTACAGGCCAAATGCAAGAAGAAGAAAAAAACTATAAAGTGCTGGTGGCAGACCTCCCATGCAGGCGTGGGAGGAACTCGCGAAGAGGCTGCACTCTCTTTGCATGTGAGACCCACGCAATTGCATAAACCCAACTTGAGTTTTTCAGAAGTTGGGTTTATGACGTAAAGAAGAGGAGTGGTTGGTTTGAGTTAAACCCAACAAAAACACACCACTCCCACCACCCTTACTTCAAGATTGCACTCATTTATAATTTTCTAGAAACTCTTGTCATTCATATGTAAAATTAAAATTTTAGAAAAATATTGAGACTTTTTGTACAAAATTAATACAAATTTGTGAGTAATGAAGTGGATATTTGAAGAATAATTTGGGTTCCTTTCAGGGATTCTGAATAGAAGTATTGATTATTGGGAGAATTACACAAAATTCTGTATTAAAAAAGAGAATGTTATTGTTATAAAAAGGAGGTATTAAAGGCCACTATTGAAGTCTAATTGGAACCAGTTTCTGGAAAATCTTGTTTTATCCAGCTGAAATCAAGTTGCTTGAAACTGGTGAAGTTTACCAAGAATAAATGCTGAAAGTTCCCTCCAAAAGCATATCTTGGAAGAGAGCTGCAGAGCAGAACTGCTTAGCTCTCTTGGAACTCTGCAACAGCTTCACAAAACTCTCCCAACTCCATAATCACATCCTCAAAATTGGACTCCAAACTAACCCATTTGTCCTCACAAGATTTGCCTCCATAGCCTCTGACCTCAATGCCATACAATATGCATCAGATTTCCTTTTTGGCCCTGATGCCAAAACCCATCTGTATGATACCTTCCTTTTCAATACTGTCATCAGGGCTTATGCTCAAACCAGCCACTCAAAGCAGAATGCTCTGTTTTACTACAAATTGATGGTTAAAGATTGCATTTTTCCGAATAAATTTACGTACCCTTTTGTTCTTAAGGCCTGTGCTGGCGTTGGAGACTTGGGTTTAGGCCAAAGTGTTCATGGGTCGGTGGTGAAATACGGGTTTGCTGATGACACGCACGTTTTGAACACCGTGGTTCATATGTACTGTTCTTGTGGTGGAGGGATTGAGATGGGTCGGAAGGTGTTTGATGAAATGCCGAAGTGCGATTCGGTGTCTTGGAGTGCGATGATTGGTGGATATGCGAAGTTAGGCATGTCGAGTGAGGCCGTCGGCTTGTTTAGAGAAATGCAGATTGCTGGAGTGAGGCCTGATGAGATTACCATGGTCTCGGCTTTGTCGGCGTGTACTGATTTAGGCGCAATCGAGCTCGGGAAGTGGATGTCATCTTATATTGAGAGGGAAAAGCTTCCCAAGAGCCTGGAGCTCTGCAATGCTTTGATTGACATGTTTGCCAAGTGTGGGGATGTTGATGAGGCTTTGAAGTTTTTCAGCAACATGGCTGTGAAGGACATTGTGTCCTGGACTTCTTTGATTGTTGGAATGGCGATGCACAGCCGTGGTTCTGATGCTGTCTTGTTGTTTGAGGAGATGGTGAGCTCTGGAGTTCAGCCTGATGAGGTAGCTTTCATAGGGGTGCTTACTGCTTGCAGCCATTCTGGCTTAGTTGAGCAAGGTAGAAAGTATTTTGATTCTATGTCAAGTTTTTTTGGAATCCAACCGAAGATAGAACACTACGGCTGTATGGTTGATCTGTTGAGCAGGGCTGGGCTTGTGAAAGATGCAATGGAGTTTGTTGAAAGAATGCCAATTGATCCAAATCCTATTATTTGGAGATCATTAATCGCGGCCTGCCGAGCTCACGGTGAACTGAAACTCAGTGAAAGTATCACAAAAAAGCTCATAAACCAGGAACCAATGCTAGAGTCTAATTATGTGTTGCTTTCCAACATATATGCCAAAATGTTGCAGTGGGAAAAGAAGACTACCATTAGGGAGGCCATGGGAAAAAAGGGAATCAGAAAGATTCCAGGGAGTACCATGATGGAATTGAATAACAAAATGTATGAATTCGTCGCTGGAGACAAAGATCATCCCGATCACAAGGAGATTTATGAAATGTTGGATGAGATGGGTAAGGATTTGAAGAGGGCGGGATTTGTTGCTACAACTGCAGAAGTGTTACTGGATATCGATGAGGAGGACAAGGAAGATGCTTTAAACAGGCATAGTGAGAAGCTGGCTATAGCTTTCGCCCTTCTGAAGACGCCTCCTGGAACACCGATCCGAATTGTGAAGAATTTGCGTGTTTGTGAAGATTGTCATGAGGCTACTAAGTTCATCTCCAAGATCTATGGAAGGGAAATAGTGGTGAGAGACAGAAACCGTTTTCACCACTTCAAAGATGGTTTATGCTCGTGCAGAGACTTCTGGTAAAACTGTGAGGTGGAATTGGTTCAATTTGTCATATGATTTCTGCTAAAATGGTTCGTTTAACCACAGTTTCAGCTAGGGGTGTAAATGACCCTAGCACAGAAGGGACGAAAAAGAACCTTTAGTTTGAGCACATAATTTGGCCGAATCTTTAATCTGTAGCATTTTACTATTATTTCTATGAGATAAGCATCAAGTTTCCAGCTCTTGATCTTTTCTCATTTAACAATTTTTATTAACGCTTCATGCATAATGACAAGCACCATAATCCAAGCCATTCTCTATATCTCTTTCAAAATGTACTGCACTTTTTGTCCAGATGCAGGTATGATACTCCTGTATATTCCTCTTTGTTGTTTATTCCAATACATGCAAAACAACTAATAACGACGATTAATTTTCTCGAAATTCCTTAGGATTGTGTCTTAAAAAAGGGCTTTAATCATGAGATGGCCGTATCTTAATGGCTTGGTTTTCATAGGGGACAACCAAGGCAAGGCAAAGTAGTTCTCATACTTTGATTTGTTTCTGAAATTTTGTTGAAGCATCCATACCTTAAATGCCTTTGAGTCTTCATTGAATTCTCCATCAATTTTCTCAAGTGACAAACTTATGACAATGCTGAGTTTTTGTCTGAGATTTCCATTGTGCAATATATCATCATCACTTTGGGGAAAAGCTCAAGGACCACTGCCATGTAACTGGAATTGACACAGCAGTCAGCACAGATAAGATAATCTCTACTTCTTTGGTCCAATTTGATCGGGCGCTTGTCTGGTCAATCCTCAAGATATGGTACAACTTTTAGACACTGAAAAATGTACATGCAAAACCACTTTACATTATTGAAATCTAGCTATACATCTTTTGACCTTTTCGCTATCTGAATCTTGGAAACAGGAGGGGAAAATGGAATGCTCTGGAGGCAATGCGATAGAATTGCAAGGCTGCACAGCTGACCAGCCTAAAACAGGTGGTTGGATGGCTGCAGCTCTCATTTTAGGTATGATGACAGTTGCCATTTCTTCACACCATAAACTGAACTCTTTCATAACATCTCCAGCCTGCCAGCAATAGGTTTCCATAAGATGAAGTTAGCCAATGCATAGAGTGATTTGCCTGCCTGACTCATTTTGTTAATGTTAGAATATGAACTTGCAAATTGAGTTGCATACAGAGCTAAATACATTACACCAGGAAGCAATAATCATCTCATGGAAGGACCATAATTTAAGAGATGATAAACGATGTATTACAGGGGAAAAAACACAAAGAAAAGAAACTACAAAATATGATTTAGACTAGTTTTTGTGATTGTGTGTGTATCTGTTCAGGGATTGAACTTTGTGAAAGGCTCTCAACAATGGGAATCGCAGTCAACCTGGTCACATATTTAAGTGGAACAATGCATCTTTCTAGCTCTGCTTCTGCGAACATTGTAACCAATTTCTTGGGCACCTCTTTTCTTCTATGTTTGCTTGGAGGATTCTTAGCTGACTCCTTCTTGGGAAGATACAGAACGGTCGCCATTTTTGCACCAATACAAGTATTTGTAAGTGTTCTAGCGCTTTATTCTGACCATATTTTCAAATCTCGACTCTGCTTCAGCCCATCTTTTGTGGAAATGTCACATGTTTTGGAGATCAAGAAATTCATTCTGATGAGTTATATGTCAGGGCACAGCAATGTTAGCAATCGCAACTCGGATTCCGCAGCTTCATCCCCCTCCCTGTGATGCTCAGTCTAACAACACATGTCAACAGGCAAGCAACATGCAAATGGCTGCACTGTATGGATCATTATATCTTATCGCACTTGGGACTGGTGGTGTAAAATCAAGTGTTTCTGGCTTTGGTACTGATCAGTTTGATGAAAATAACGAAAAGGAAAAGGCCCAAATGACACTTTTCTTTAGTAGGTTCTTTTTTCTCATTAGTTTGGGGACCCTTATGGCTGTTACTATCCTTGTATATGTTCAAGATCAAGTCGGTAGAAGCTGGGGCTATGGTATTTGCTCGTTCTCCATGTTTATCGCCATTTTGCTATTTCTCTACGGAACCAAAATGTACAGATATAAGGATTGCTGTGGAAGTCCCATAGTCCACATTCTACAAGTTATTGTTGCAGCCACAAAGAAAAGAAAGCTTCAACGTCCTGCAAATTGTGAGGAGCTGTATGAAGACACCCCAGATGCTTCAAGAATCTCTCATTCTGATCAATTTCGGTCAGTAGTTTTGCTGTTTTCAGAATTTTGTTAGCTTTTCAGTTTCTCATTTCAACATTTTGCTTTGAAAATGAACACGAAAAACTTCCATAAATTGCAGTTTCTTGGACAAGGCAGCTGTGTTATCAAAAGAAGATGAAACATGCAAATCCCCTGCTTCAAACCCTTGGAACATCTGTTCAATAACAAAAGTAGAAGAGGGGAAAATGATGATCAGATTACTACCTATTTGGGGGACAACAATCATGTTTTGGACTACATATGCTCAGATGATCACCTTCTCTGTGGAGCAAGCCTCTACAATGGAAAGGAAAATTGGGAATTTTGAAATCCCTCCTGCCGCTCTCACAGTCTTTTTTGTAGCAGCAATATTGATCACTTTGGCAGCTTATGACAGATTAATCATCCCCTTATGGAAAAGAAGGCTTGGAAAACCAGGTAATTCTTATTATGCCTTATTCTAGCATTCAATTGATTTGTTAGGGCAAACAACAGTACCTCCTGCATAATAGACTCAATGGCAATTACCTCCCTGTATAAAAGACTCATGTCACACGTTAAGGTTAATTTTTGCAATTTCACACATTTTAAGATAAATTATCATTATTTAGTCTTTTTTAGTAAAATGACAACTTAGTCCCTAAATACAAGAGAGGTAACTATCAGGCTATTATACAGGGAGATAACTCTCATTCACCCTATTGGTTATTAATGAATGATTTGTGGAAAGAGCCCTTGATTAATTATCAAGTGTTGAATAGGGTTGAGCAGTTTGCAAAGGATTGGATTAGGCCTCTTCCTTGGTTCATTAGGCATGGCTGCAGCAGCAGTTGCAGAGGTGAAAAGACTGTCAGTGGCAAGGGCAGCAGAAGCTCCGAAAACTTCCACTTTACCTCTAAGTGTGTTCGTTTTGATCCCACAATTCTTGCTGATTGGTTCTGGTGAGGCATTCATTTACAGTGGACAGCTAGATTTCTTCATAACACAATCACCCAAAGGGATGAAAACAATGAGCACTGGCCTGTTTTTAACTACACTTTCTATGGGATTCTTCTTTAGTAGCTTGCTGGTTTCAATTGTTCAAAAGGCTACCATTACAAGTGAAGGTGGTGGGAAAGGTTGGGTTGCTGAGAGGATCAATGAAGGAAGACTTGATTGTTTCTATGCCCTCTTGGCTTTACTGACTTTGATTGATTTTGGGGTTTATCTTGTTTGTGCTTCATGGTACAAACCACAAACAATTGATCAAAAGAATCAAGAAATGTGCAAAGTTCTTGCTGCTTCCACCATGGAGGAAGTGGTAGTGTAGGATTGTACATGCAAGCATTGGCGGGCCGCGCCTTTAATGTCTCATGGAGCGAGATATTCAAAAACTTTCTACTCGATTGATCTTTATCTTTATCTTTGTCTCTATTTTTTTCTTAATTTTGATGGGGGCAACGTTGGCTATTTTTTGTCCTTTTTACATACCACCAGGGGAAATTTTAAAAAGTGAGGTGGGGTAATTTCTCCATCAAGCTAAAGGGTAGCTTCGCCCATGCATGCAAGTGATATGCGATTAAGCCATGTTTGTTATCCTAGTTTTCTATTTTGTTCTGGTTTTGTTTATATATTTTTTTCCTTACATTCTATGTTTTATAATATTTTTAATCATTCACAATACACTTTTTACTACACTTTTTACTACTTCAACTACGCGTTTTTACAAAATCGGGTTTAAAAGAACATGAAGTTTCACCCCTGCCTCTTGCTTTGTTTATGTTCCCTCATTCTTACCTAAAAAATGCTGACATTCAAAGGCGTGATTAAATATGAAGTAAAGGCATATAGTACCATAGTACCAAGGGTTCCTGTTAAATCCTTTTCCCTTAAGAGATGAACATCACACGTTAGTGTCGGTGGTCAGTTCATGCCCCACCCCCAAAGGCGTGAAACTGTGAAAGTTACATACTAGCACCACACATTCAATACACAACAACAACAACTAAGCTATATCCTATTATGTGGGTCACTATATGGATCACATCTAGTTATTGTGTACGGTCATGATATGCATTCAATGCCAAAGAAAAATTGTACGAGGCTGCGCACGAAAATATGTATTGTGCATTCACTGGTACAAGTTTAGTTTAACGAGAATTTTATACCGTACTGTGTGAGGCACGACAGACACTTGTTTTACACAGGAGCGAAGAAATGCGAAAGGAAAACGAGGGAGTAATAGTAATTATTTACATATAGTTATTACAAGAAGTTACCCTAAAGTAGATGCGAATTCCAATAACATTAATAGTAGTAGAACCCAACATCAAACACTAATTAAAATGTGTACAAATTTCACGGCACGTTGTGGGGTGTGGAAAACAGACAACAGAAAACATGGAATTTACCACTATTGACAATTTCAATTTTTACCATTATACAGCCATAAATGAATGTCAACGGTCAACGTATTATTCCTCAATCTTACATACAAAGTTTTGTTTTGTATTTCATATATTGTAATTGAAAATACTTGTATTATTAAATTATTTAAGGGGAGTAGTAATACTATAATATTATTTACTCTTTGAATGAGGTGGAGGAAATAATATTTAGTGATAGCATTATATTGTCTCCAAAACAACTCACATTTTCGAGAGATTATTCCATGTAACGACTATATCACTACGTAAATTATGCAGTTTCAAATATCGTTGGGTAAAAGTGTAATTGAGGGTCATTATTTATGTTCTTGATTAATATTTGTCTGTTGTATGAAACAATGGTATAGCGAGTGTATTGAATAAATTTACAACTTTTCATTCTGGTGAGTCAAAGCAAGTAAGTGTATATTGATGCTTTTTTTTTTTCTTTTTTCTTTTTTCCAAATCATAATGATATGATAATTTAATAATTTTAACAAATTATTATTAAGCCTAATTGAGTCACGAAAAAGTACAAAATTAGTTAAATTTTAAGTTGACTTTTAGAGCCATTACACTGTCAGAGTCAAAATTGTCTGGCAAAAGTTGGGCCAAAGCAAAATTGAAATTCCATCCCAGTCTGGAATTTGGCAGCCCCTCCTTCGCCCATGGTCCAAGTAAACTACGCGTGTAGTAGGTTCTTTGACGTTAAAATATACAAAAATAAGACAATCTGTATTATTGTCAGAGCAATAATTCATGAGTAATATCAAAATTAAAATAAATTTCCATCATTTTTTATATACAAATTTACTTTTAACGATGAATTATCGCTGATAAGAAAGTTAGCATGGTCTCATTATTACTAGTGTAAAAATAGTTGAACATGTCATGGTTCATTTTTATCCTCCCAAATTTGTATCATCTTTTCATATACAAATTTACTTTTGACAGTAAATTATCGTTAACAAACAATTTAGTACGGTCTCATTCTTTACTAGCTAGTGTAAAAATAGCAAAGCATGTCATGGTCTATTTTTATCTGCTCAAATTTGTATCATTTTTATATATAAATTTGCTTTTGACGGTGAATTATCGTTGCCAAGCAAGTTAGCATGGTCTCATTCCTTACTAGCAACTGTGAAAATAGTAGAATATGTCATGGTACATTTTCATCCTCCTCCCCTCTGTTTCACCAAATCTAACATTCCATCAATCATTACATTATCTTTGGTCCTTTCTTGAGTGTGGACAAAAGAGGCATGGTAGTTCTTTTTTGTTTTTTACTTTGATTTTGGTTGGTAGAATTTGGTAGGAAGGAGGAGACACTCTTATTACATTTACGTTTTGGTGAAATTACAAATACCTCCATTCGAGACAAAAACGGTTGAAATTGAGTTTGGTGGACTTGATCAAAGAGGCATTAGTAATTGTTAAGAAACTCGAGGAGATATTTGTAATTCTGCAAAAACTCGAGGAGAGAGGCGTAAATGTAACTTGCCCTAAACCGTCTAAGAGGCATGGTAGTTTTTTTTTTTTTTTTTACTTTGATTTTGGTTGGTAGAATTTGGTGGGAAGAGGAGGCACTCTTATTACATTTGTGCTTTGGTGAAATTACAAATACCTTCATTCGAGACAAAAATGGTTGAAATTGAGTTTGGTGGACTTAATCAAAGAGGCATTTGTAATTGTTAAGAAACTCAAGGAGATATTTGTAATTCTGCCAAAACTCAAGGGGGGCGTAAATGTAACTTGCCCTCAAGAGTAAAAGAGTGTAAAATGTGTACTGTAACAACCAAGGAAGTGTGCCTAAAAGCTAATATCCAGGTAGTGAAATTCATGTGTGCCAATAAGGAAGAAACTCCAAAAGAACACACATTTTAAATGCAAATACTTGAGTGCGGAAAGTTTATCTCAACAAACGTGAAAAAACATTGCAAAATGCAAAGCATCATGCCAAGAAGCAACATTCTGCCGAGATTTATAACTTTTGCTAATGGAGAAAAGCCAACAAGGAAAACGGAAAGAAGATGACAGCAATGAAGACTTGCTGATGGAAAACACTGACTTTTACCAACCTCCATTGTTTTGCATTCCTTCCATTCTATACAACGACAACAACTAAACCATTGTTTTGCATTCCTTCCATTCTATACAACGACAACAACTAAACGTTTGTCCCACTACTGGAGTTGTCGCTATGTGCATCATATCTCTATGTTTGTCCCACTAATGGGGCCGGCGCTATATGCATCATATCTCTACGTTTGTCCCACTACTGGGGCCGGCGTTATATGCATCATATCTCTTAGTCCCACGCAGCCTTGGCTATATGAATCATACCTTATTCCTGATCAGTTTCTTACATTTGAGCTTTGATGTTTATTAAACTTTTATTCTACACAACCTTAAACCTCAATCCTCAAGTGGTGAGAAGATCATGTTCCCTAAAACAAAGGATTCACTTGTCCTTTGAAAGAAAGACACCAAGATGGAAAAAAACAGCATAACATGATGATACTATCCTTTCCTCAAGCACATTACAGTGAAACTTGTGAGTTCAAAATCAAAATAGGCTTATTAGTTTTGTGTTCAATGATTTGCCAACTTTCTTCTCAACAAGCTATAATCTGAACTAGTGAAAGATAACATGACAAGACTTATTCCAGAAGCAGCCAAACAACCCCTATCAACTTGATCAAAATGCAATCTTTAGTGGATATTGCACTGTATTCCATTCCATACCGTTTCAAAACTTACCAAATAAGTAAAAAAAAAAATAATGCAGATCTTCAAAGATCATCCACAAATAGAGAGCAATAAGAAATGCAAATGTATAAAAGGTAGAGATCGATCAAGGTAAAACTAGAATCTTTACTCTACTAGAATACATTAGAGACTCTGGCCGTATAACTGAGAATTTGACTGAAAGAAAACAAACCATAAAATTAAAGCATCATTATAACTAACAGATGATGATGATACAGTCAAATGTTTCCCCTAAAAAAGCTCAGATCCAAGAGACCCGGGAATTTCTTCATCTTCTTCTTCAATTCCATAACTTCTTATTAGTCCATTCCCGCATAATGCGAGTTGAAAAATTCAATCTTTTTCCACCATGGAAATCAAGATTGAGTATCCCCCTTCTTCCCAGCTCCATCACTCATCACAGCATTATTCCCTTCTCCCTCTCCCAGCAATTTCCCACTTTCTTCATCTGCCTGTTGAGACTTCTTCTGTGCCTCTTTAGCCTTCAATGCCTGCAATTTAGAGTGATTATAGTATCCCACTCCCAAAAACGCCAATCCATATCCGACCAAGTTGATCGGAGTCACAGTATCCTTAATCACCGACCAAGAAAACGCGATCAAGAGCCAATCCTTAACGACCCCTGCAACATTCATGGTCAAAGCCGAAGTCTTACCCACCAGCAAGAACACGGCCAAGTTGAGAGCAAACGCACAGATTGAATTAGTCCCAAACACCATGAAATCAAAATGGAAACTCGACGACTCCTTCAAAATGGGATACTCCACAAAAATCCAAGGAATGCACAAGAATACGAAGCAACTCGGGGCAACATAATACAGAGATGTGATTGGATTTAAATTAATACCCTTGGAAGTCAACAAGATCTGGATCAAAACCAACCTCGTAGCCTCAAAAGCCACCGCCCCCAATTGAAGCAAAACCCCCCATGAATCATACTTCGCTTCGCCGTAAGCAGCAATGGCGACCCCAACTGAAATCGCAACCATGTTAAACATGGTGTTATTCTTATACCCATCTTTCTTCAACAAAATCCCAATCGAGTAAACGGCCACCGGCATAAGGGCTTTCAGCATCTGAATGAAGGAGACAGAAAGGTAAATATAAGCGGAATTGGAAAGCCACAGAGAGAAAGCGTAGAGGAAACCGATCGGGACCACCGAAGTGAGGTAGAGGTGTCGGGATAAGGAGACGGGTTCGACTAATTTGAAGACCCGGACGAGGAGGAAGGCTAGGGTTGAGCAGAAGGCCATGTGGATCATGGTCAGAGAGATGGGGAACGGCCAATTGTAGAGCTTTTTGTCGAGAATGTACTTGTTGTAGACAATCACGGTGAAGGAGAGGAAGATCCAGATTGCCACGTACAAGTAGGAAAGAATGATCTTTTTCAGAACCCCATCTGACAAGGCTGAGCCTTTGCCCATCGTGGCGGTGCGGCGGAGGAGGCGATGGCAGGCGGCGGTGGAGCAAGATTTAGGGTGAGTTTGGAAGAGAGATGGACTAATGGGAAAGAGAAGGGAAAGGGTATTTTATATATGGAGAAGAGATGGGGAAGATCTATAAGGATGAGACGTGAGGGACCTTGGAGTACAGAAAGTTTCATTAATGGTGGTGATTTTTAAATTTTGAATTTTCTTTTTCTTGAGATTTTTTTTTGCCCTTTTTTATTTTTTATTTTTTTTGGATGAGATATGTATTTTTTTAGGAGTGTCAATTTGTGTCGTGTCTGAATTATCGGGTTCGGGTTGGCTGATTCCTATATCGCCACCCCTTTACCTACCTTTGCTATTTAATTATTTGTGCCGAACCATTTAACCCGCTAGCATTTTGAGTTCGTGTCGTATTTTCTTGTTGTAGTGCAAATTATTCGTGTCGTATTTTCTTGTTATTCGTGTCGGGCTGGCCGGTTGACGTGCGATATTCTCAACCCTAATTTAACTCGTTTACTTATTCATTGTATTTGGGTCAGCCCATATAATCCGAGAACTTGCCAAGGCTTAACCCTAACCCGTTTATTTCGTGTCGTGTCAAAAATATCAGCCCTAATTTTTTCCCCTTTTTGTTTTGGTTTAGTATTTTTTTTTTTACCTTTCATGCTTTTGGGGAAAATGGTGTTTGGTTTCGATGACACTGACTTTAAGATTAATCTTTTTTTTTCAAAATTATGAATTAGGATTAAGAGAAGATTGGCCTGATTAGTTAGCTATTTTCTTTCACTAGTCCACATCTTTTATTTCATAATTTGTATACTAGTTATGTTACATCTACAATCGATAAGATCATGTGTCTCGGGTGGCACGTTGCATCATCTCGCAACCATCTCTTGAATAATGTGAGTTGACAAAATATATCACCGAAAACACCTGATTTGAACTTGTTGTACCTATTAAAATAAACCGATCCAGAATTTGTGCATAAAAGTAATGTAATCTAGATATCATAAAAGTTAAAGCATAATTTTATCTTAAAAGTTGGGATGGATAAAATTGAATTCTCACCCCAAAAAAAAAAAAAAAACTAAAGTTTAAAATAAAAAGTTTAAAAATTCCAAGATGCTTAATCTAAAAATTGAACTCTATTTTTCTTTTCATCTTTGATAATATACACTCTCTTCTCTTGTTAATATATATATATATATTTCAATAAATTTTTCTTAAATTTCTAAAATAATTACAAAGTTAGTACCTAATATATTTGATATGGAATAAACTGGATTTTATTTTCATTGTAAAATAAATTGATATAGAGTAAATTTACATTTATGCGCCCTACCAAGTAACATGAATAAAAGAATTATATATATATATATAATATCTCATACCCCTCCTATTTTTTATATTATTACTTCTTTTTCTTTTTTTTTTTTCTAATTAGAGGTTTTATGATCAAACCTGAGAATGCAAACCACTGGCTGGTTTATTCCAAAAAAATAAAAAAATTCACTGGTTGGTTAAGACACAAGTCGCTTCATGACGATCCCAACATGACTTTTTTACTCTCAATCACTGCTCGACAATTTTCAACATTTGTAATGAAATTTTTTGTTTTCAAAAAAAAAAAAGAAGAAGGTTTTATGATCACTCCCCTTTACCATTCAATCCAAACTCCATTTCCAAGATCATATTATACTTAGGCTTAAATTAATCACAAGAGTGCAACAAATTTGTAATCCATAATTGATTAAGATTAGTGTAAGACAATTAAAAGAGATGCAACTACTTTATTAGGTGAGAGATGGCTTGCTCTTGTCATTTTTATTTTGCTCCTAATTAGTAATTTGCTTTCATTACAAGACAATTACCACCTTATTATTATTTTCTTGTTAAGCATTTTTGCTTTCCACTTTGGGCTTCTAGGGTTGGGTAGGCGTGTTCATGGTTTATCCAAATCGAAAAAATCGTTTGACTCAAATAATTTTTAGTTAAAATTATTTGATTAAAATGATTAATGGTTTGGTCTTTTAATCAAACAGTTTTTAAAAAGTAGTTAACGGTTTAGTTATTGATTTTACTTCGATTTTAAACAACATTTATTTTTAAAAAACACTTCTTCTTCTTTTTTTTCAAGGGCTTGTTTGATAATTATGTTATTGACCTGTAAATAATAAATATTTTTAGCATTGGGACGCACTAGAACTAAAGAATGAGGGAGGTGAAATTTGAAATTTAATTAATTCCCACCACCCCTAGATTTTGGCAGCATATCTTTAGCCACCAAAGTGGGGTGGCGCAACCTTGGCCGGAGTGACCACCTCTTTAGCCTATAATAATTTTCAATTGTATTCTTTTACTTTTGATCACTTTATTAAAAAAAAAAAATCTTAAATAACAGATCAAATGACTTCTCATAAGGTATTTACTATTTTGAAAAATAAAAGCGAGACAATTCGGTGCATAAAAGCTCTCGTATTTTACAAAATTCTAATAATGGTAAGATCATTAAGGTGTAATGTACATAGCCAAAAAGTAAAGAAAATATCGGTGAACAAGGTATCCGGTCTCTTACCTCATAACCTTAATTAGAGTACCCGAAGATCGATTTTTGGAAAAAAAGTCAAAACGATGCGACTTATAATACCGGATTCAGACAGAATGAGAACATGCACTTCTGGATGGCCGAAGCCACTGCGATAAGGAAAATATATCCCACGGTAGAACGCTCGAAAAATCCGTAGTCTGGTCTTAAGGCCTTACTTTATATCTCCTAATGAAATAATCCTAGTCTGAATAATGAGTAAACGATTTTATTTTTCTTCTTCTTCTTCTTTTTGACAAAACTAGTAAAAGTATTGAATTGAAAATATTGAAAACTAAAAACATTGGCCTCCTTAGTAGTTAAAATTGTCATTTTCCCACAAATAAGCATTAGCTTCAAAGTCTAATGGGGATAAATTAAAATATTAAATATATGGTCCCCGATTCCCCATATTTTGACACGGTAGAGTATGCGAATTTTGAAAATTTTGGTTCCTTTCAAATTTGAATCCCACCACTACTACTACTGTGGCCCAAATTAGGAGTTGGTGTTGGAAAAATTAAATCAAGCTTAATTAAGAAATTCTAATTTTGTTAGGATTTAATAATTACTTGTTTAGTTTATTTTTAATTTAAATTTATAGTTTTTTCTTTCCCATAACTTTTTGTGGGAATTACTCATCCATATATATAATTCATGAGTTATTTGAGGTGGAAAGAAAAAAAAAAAAACAGTTGACTAAATGGCATGCTCCTATTAGTTTTGTTTCTATATTCACACTCTTAACTCATTACCTTTTCATTGGAAACTCATAGAATTCTAATACATTTTTACGTTTAATTCCATTTTTACTAGTTAATTCCATTCTAACCACATGATTTGTTGGATAATTTAGAAAAATCTCGCTAGATTTCAATATATTTCTTACCCTGATTCCAATTGATTTCTTTTATCATTTCAAATGGAGGAAGAAGCAGAATAATAAAGGGAACATTTTAACTTAAAGCGGTTTGTATCCGTACCCTCTGGTGGGAAGAACCACCTGATTGCATAGTTGAAAGATGTTTACCTTTCTGAGTGGTATAACGACAAATCTATCCATATTGTTTTGACAAATACAAATAATTTCCTAAACTTACTAGATGACAAAGTCAAAATCGTAAAAGTTGTAAAAGACCAAAAAGTTAAAAGAATTCATGAAAGATATTTATATTAAAAAAAAATTTTAAAAATCAAAACAAAAGGGAGTTACTTGTATTTTATCGGTTTTGACTTTGTCATCTGGTGAGTTTAGGGAACTATTTGTATTTTTTAAAATAATAGAGATAAATTTATAGTTATACGGAAAGTTCGGGGAGATAAATATAATTCCCCAAAAGAATATATATATATGTATATATAACATACGTTAATTACAAAATGAACCGGCCGGTTGGCTGACCTCCATAATTCCAGTCTCCAAGTCCAAGAATAGAAGCAAAAAACAATTATTTATTCGTACTTCCCCCGAAATTAGTGAAATTCATTGAATACGACACAATCATTTAGTATAAATATACTTTTTATGTTCTATTAAAATAATTAATTTTAAAATTGTTCGTTACTCATAAATAATTATATCACGATACAAAAACGAAACATTAGTTTACGGCCTGTTTTTTTTGGACATTTTGAAAACGATTTTGAAAATAAGTTTTGAAAATTAGTTTTATAATGTAAAAAGTATATTGAAAATGTAAAAGTAGATGCTGAATAATAAAAAATTGTATTGAAAATGATGAAATATGATTAAAATATATTAAATTTAATGTTAAAATATATTAAATTTAATATTAAAACTAAAACCGTTTTCAAAACGAAACAAAAAGAACATGCCCTTAGTATTCCTCTTATTTTTCGGAGCAAAAGAAGCAAAGAAACAATAGTTGCAAGCATTGTGTTTTGTGTATTTGCAAAGTGAGTTCCATTCCCATGTGATGGATCCTGTCAACACGTATTAAACACTTTCAAAGCGAACCAGACAAAGAGTACCGCTCACTCACTAAACTTCCCACTTTTTATTCTTTATTTTGCCTTAACAAAAATATTTAAAAAATAATCCTTAGAATATCCGAATCTGGTCCGGACTTCGAATCCCTAGTCCCATTTTACATTGAACACAATGAAAAATAATACATACAGTGAAAAAATATCAAGAAACGATGTGGTATATTCGTGTCAATAATTACTAGGTAGTTTTAGTTGTAGTTATTTTATGATCTTCCTTCAAGTGATTGTCACGTCATTTTTTAAATGAATTTCTTGCGATTTTTCATTGCGTGTATCACTATTCAAAAATAATACATGGTACTCTTCCCGTTTCATTAGAAGAGTTTACTTTGAAATTGTACGTTGTGACTTATAAATAGTTGCTCCCTCCGTTCCACTAAAAGATTCCAGTTTCACTAGTGTACAATGAATATTAATGTATAGCATCTAAAAGAGCTCAATTGAGATCTTTTGTTTCATTTATGTCTTTACTATTTATATTATGAATAATGATACGCATCTCAACTAATTCATCACAATTTTTCGTAGTAATCTAATATGTCATGTATTTATTGACTATATTTTTATAAAGTAATATCACATTATTGACCAATGAATGCATGACAAATCACTTGCTACAAAAATTCGTGATGAATTAGTTGAGAGGGGTATCATTACTCTCATATTAGTAATGTATATGATGATTACAAAATTTAAAAATTGATCATTCTATTAGAACACAAAATATTTTTAAAAATGAACGCTTCTAAATGAATGAGTAGAGTATACCATTAGATTTTTCTAATGAAACAACGAGAATAGACGATACTTCCAACTTTGACTAGTGAAAATGAAAATGAACTTGTTGACTAGAGAACCAAGGCATCTGATTTTGTGGCCTTTCTGTTTCTGTTCTAAGGTTTTTCACAGATGACATTACATTAACCTTGACTTGTGAAAATAATCCAATTTGTTATATATTCCCTCCGTTTTATTAGAAAATTTCACTTTATTATATTATTTCGGAGAATAATTAAATGTATTATATTACGTACTATTCGTGTCACTAAACCGTGCATATATGAGTGGGCTGAAATGTCACACCACAGTAATATTGTGAATGGTTTTGTGCATCATTTTCTTTGTGCTGCTATTAGCAGGGGCAAATTAGGCACTCTACTTTTTATAATTATATATAACAGTCTAACTAATGAATTTACTATTTAAAATTGTTACTTTTAACTATTCAATGAATTTTGATAGATCGAAATGATAATTCAGGGGTGGAGTCATATGTTAATCTAGTGGGACAGGGGACAACTGTCTGACCTCACTTTTTTTTTTATATAAAATATCCCTAATGTTATGTAAAACATTACAAAAATAATTAATTTTGCCTCACTAAAAAGATTTTTTTTTTTAAAAAAAAAATGAGGACAAAGATAAAAATGAATTAAATTAGTATTTGATTAGACAATCTATAAATATCTTGCCCCATCAATTATTAGGGGCTATTAAATCACATCAAATTTCCACATATCTATTGGTTGAAATTAATGGAATAATCAAAGTTGACACAAAGGGAGTAAACCTATATGATTCATAAGCCCTGTTTTACTTGTGGTTTCACTACATTTTCATTGTTTTTAATATTATTGCGAGGGAGGGTTTGGATGATAATTAATCGAGAACTTTGTAACTTTTTTGGTCATCAGTTCGAAGTTCATAAGTTGCAAGATTAAGGGTATGTTCTTTTTGTTTCGTTTTGAAAACGGTTTTGGTTTCAACAGTAAATTTAATATATTTTAATCATATTCCATCATTTCCAATACAAATTTTTACTATTTAACATCTACTTTTTACATTTTCAATATACTTTTTACATTATAAAACTATTTTCCAAAATTTATTTTCAAACTTAGTTTGAAACAAAAGATAGAGAACAGAATAATTAAAAAACATATGTATATATACTTATACTATAATTGCATTTTGCCTAGATTTTGGAGACTATTAAGAGCATTACTAGCATCCACCAATATTATTCAACTCTAATTTTTCTTTCATCATGAGGTCCACCATAACTACTATAATGAATTTTTGAAAATTTTAAATTAATATATCCTAACCCTACTATTCAAGAAAATGCAAGAAGCACAAATGCATGATTCATATTCCTCCTCAAAATGATGACTTTCAAGTAGAAGAAGAAGTACTCCACTATTTCATAGCCCTTCTTCCTTCCACAATAAAAAGAGTTGAAATGTGACATCTTCCTAATCCCCTTTTTTTAGTTGTTAAAAATTATGCTAATATATAATATAATATAATTTAATTTAATTTATATTGGTCAACTGATCCCTTCACATGCATTGAACATTATGATTGGGTATTATTTTCCAAAAAAAAAAAAAAAAAAGATTGGGTATTTGGTAGTATTAATTAATTTATTAATCTAGTACCCAAAATTAATTTTCCCCATTTAATTTTGGTTTTTTTTTTAATGTTCTGGTGAAGCAGCCATTCATTTTTATATTTCATCTTGTAGTCATAGTTCTACCTGTCCAAATGATTAGTTTTCTGCATACATGAGTTCTTACTTCCTTAAATTTTTAATTTTTAAAAAATATCCGTATTTTATACAAAATACTCTCCCTGATCCAAAATAAATAATGTTTTTTTTTTTAAAAAGTAATTATTTGTAAAATAAATAACGGTTTTTGATCAGAACAACCTCCCCCCACTCACCCACCCCAAGAAGAAGAAGAAAAAGAAGAAGAGATTGTGCCAAATTACTATTATAATAATCCCAACAAAATAAAAAGGAAATTTTATTTGTGAGATGCTTCATTATCCCCTTAATTAAATTAATTAGATTATCTATTAAGTCCAGAAAATGAAAATTATGTTAACTACTTCCAAGCAATACCTGTCAATGGACCCAAAAATGTATATGTATCAGAACGTGTTTGGTGAGCCAAACACAATTCATTTATATTTAATTTAATTAGGAAGACATGGATACTTTTTCCAAGGTTTTGTCTGATCACAAATAAGTCTCTGTAGTTTTGAAAATTACAAATGCATTCTCGTGATTTGGTCATAATAACTACAAATTTGATCTATTTTAGTTATGGTTGAGAACGAACACCAATTTTGATCACTAAAATTCAGATTAATCTGGTAAAAACTCAGTTCGAACTTATTCGTTTATTCAATAAACAATTAAACATGAACACAATTTCAAATTCGATTATTCAATGTGAATATTTTAAATCTCGGCACGGTTCGTCCAATCCTCAGTCATGGTACTGTACTAACTACTTCCATACTTTTTAATATTTGTTGTCTACTTCTTCCTCGTCCTGTCCCCGTCTTCACATTACTTCACTTTTTCAAAATAAATATCATATAATAGAATCAATTATATAATATATATATTATTTTGTAATTATTAGCTATACATAATTATGTCCGTTCACGGAATCAATCAACTATTAAATAATGGTCTATGTAATTGTATAGTTATGTATTATATGTCAATGATTCCGTGAATGGTTTATAATTTGACCCTATAATTATATCAGTGATGATATTGTACTATAAAGGTTAAATACACAATTACCCCCCCCCCCCCCCCCCCCCCTTCCCTTGTGGTTTCGAAAACTTATGCATCACCCTCTTATGGTTTAAAAAGTTACATGCATTTTCCTTAACTTTTATGAACTATGTAAAGTGGACAAAAATAACCAAAATATCTCCAAAATGCCCTTATTCTAGCTGTGAATTACAGTTTAGATGCTGAGATATTTTGGTCATTTTTGTCCACTTTACATAGCTTACGAAAGTTAAGAGGGGGTGCATGGTAGTTTTTTAAACCATAAGGGAGTGATGCATAAGTTTTCGAAACCACATGGGATAATTGTGTATTTACCCTACTATAAACTTGTAATTATTAATATTTACTTTGTGACTATTTTGTGAAGGAAAAAAAAAAAAAACCAAATTTTACTTCCTAAAAATCTCAATCTAAACACCTTTATTATTATTTTTTTTTAAATTGAAATTTTAAAATTCCCTCTAAAATTTTTTTCACATTATTTCAAAAACCAACATCATCATTACCACCTTTTTTTTTTTTTTTTTCCCCTTCTTTCTAATACAAAGCTTCAAAATAAATTCCCTCAAAAAATTATTCCTCCCAAAAAAAAAAAAAAAATTTCTTACTTTTCGTTCACAAAGAAAACAAACCCTTGTATTGTGGGAAGCTATGATTGGAAATTCACAGTGATGATAACTTTTTGTTTTTTTTACTTAATTTATTTTATATTATATTGACTGCCTTTGTTTGCTCTTTCTTGGCACATGATGTAGTCCTTGTGTCCTGCTGGACTTTCCCTAATTAATCATTACTGTCATTGTATATATACAAAGGCGGCAAAACAAAAAAGCCATTGATGATGCAACATATGATATGATTCAATTTGAAGGTAGACATGTATATGTATATATAGATAATTAATAATTGACAATTACAAATAACAACTAGTTCAACTGGTAAAAATACTTGACGTACATGCGGGGTTTTGAATACACGATTTGATAAAATCTGTGAAGTGTTAAAGAAAATTTTTGTCAAGATTTTAGTTGTGGTGTGTTAATGTGTGATGTACATGCGTGTGTTGATTCTCGACGTGATATATGAGTCTCCAATAATGATGTTCTGTGTTTAGTCCCAAATGTAGTGCAAAAAGAAGTCTAATGTAGTGTCCGTAGTAAATAATAGTAGTGTTCCCAATATGGTGCCACAAGTGTGTGTGTGTGTATGTTTTATAGTTTATATCGTGTTTTAATGTGAATTGTATTTAAATGTCGGGATGTTAGTTAAATTAATGGCTTTGGTTGATTATACAACAACAACAACAATTGCCTAATTTGTTTGATTATTGTTATTTTTTGGTTTAGGGATCTCACATCAGATGTGTTTTTTTTTCTGGCATTTTGGAATATGCCTTTCTTCCTAGTCCAAAGATTTTTTTTAGAATTGTTCCTTTTAGAGTTGTGTTGAGATTTTTTTTTTTTTTGAATTACGTGTTGAGAATTATACTCTCAAACACAAGTATGTTTTTTTGACGTAACGAGCAACAGTCGAATCTACTATTTTGCGGATGTTAAATTGATTATGAATGTTAAAGTACAACATGACAATTAAGTTATTTATTACATTAAAATTTATAATTCTAACTAATTCTTACATTAGTATACACCACGATAAATGTTAATAATGACATTTATAATTGTCAGAAAACTCGAAACAAATGGACGGAAGAATTATTAAACAGAAGGAAAGGAGAAGGTCCATTCAGCTATTCTCTTTGGACTTGAATTGGGCCCATTCAACTCAATTTTTTATTTGGGCGCCTAATCCCTTATTAACTAGTATTACGGAGTGCTTTATTGAGAGGTTAGGGCCTTAGGGGAAGAAAGAAATGGGGAAATATATTATTATGAATTTTTCTAAAATGGACTTTTTAAACTTGACAAAATAATATTATTTATTATTTTCTTCGATCCAAGATATATAACGCTTTAGATGGAGTAAAACATTTCAAAATAAATGACAATTTAACAATCAAACTAACTTTTTCCTCAAATTACTCTTGTTTTAACCTATCAACTAAGAGTTAGTGATAAATTACAATAATTACGGGATCTTTTGTCATTTAAATAAATTTTTAATTTGTCTGAAGAAATTTATGTTGGATTGGCCAAGCAACACAATTATAAAGGGAAATGCATACATGTCAGTACTATTTTTTTGAAAAAGGAGATCGGTCACTTAATTATATCATCATATCTAAGTTAATAAAACGATACCATTTTAAAGTGAAAGAACATCATTTTAAAGTAAAACTATATTTTTTCAAGTCAAACTACATCGTTTTGAATGTTATTTGACAAATTTTCTCATTTTCATTCCCTTAGCGGTCCTAAAATTATACACAATCCAAAATAACTCAAATTTTCTGTCCACAAAACCAGAGAAGGAAAAAAAAAAAAAAAGTCACTCATGATTTACAGCTGTGTTTGATCAACACAAACACAAAATGATCTCACAATAAATCAAAGCAATGGAATGAAACGAACAAATCAAATGAAAAAAAAAAAACCAATACAAAATCTTCCTCAAATTAGTCATCAAATATGACAGTCATTTCATCAGGAAACAAGGACTCCATGGAGCCTCCAGTGCTACCTCGATGAATCCCCGAAGACATATTATTCCGATCGCTTGACCCGCAGGACTCCGACCGCGGCGAATGCAGCGTCAAACTCACTGCCGTCGGCCTCGATTCCGCCACCTTCATCAAGGGCTCGTCGGGATTCAAGAGAATCTGAACCACTTTCCTCATCTTCGGCCTCTGCAACCTGTCAGGGTGCAGACAGGCCAGCCCCACAAGAATAGTTTTCCTAACTTCATCCTCTTCGAATTTCCCCTCGAGATTTTGGTCCACGCATGTGAAGATTTCATTCTTCTCGTGCGAGGTCCAAACGTGATCCACAAGCGAATTCTCCTCCATCATCCCCCGCGACCGGCGGCCGCAGACCACTTCCAGAACCACCATTCCGTAGCTGTAAACATCGGATTCCGGGGTGGCTCTCCCCGTGTAGCTGACCTCCGGGGCCAGGTACCCCGGGGTCCCGGCAACCATCGTTGTAACGAATTTCTCGTCCTGGATTAGTAGTCTGGCTAAGCCGAAGTCGCCTAAGTGCGGGTTGAAGTCGGAATCCAGCATGACGTTGTTGGGCTTGACATCGCGGTGGACGACGGGGCTGCCGCACTCTTCGTGGAGGTAGAGGAGGGCGGAGGCTAAGCCGGAGAGGATTTTGAGCCTGGTTTTCCAATCCAGGAACGATTTTCCGATGAAGCGGTCGAGGCTGCCGTTTGGCATGTATTCGTAGACGAGGAAGAGGAGGTCTTTTTCATGGCACCAGCCATGGAGTTGTACTAGGTTCTTGTGCCTCATGCGTCCGATTGTGCATATTTCTGCCAAATACTCCCTTTCACCTGTAACCAATATATATATTAGATAGGAAAAAATTATTAGATACATTCGATATATGCATAAAAATAGTGCAGCGAGTCAATTATGGATCGATATTCACATTTTTTGCCCTCTATATGTACATCAGTGTTCCCCAAAATAGCACCTTAGGCTGTGTATCTACATGTACCATCTTACGTGATGTATCCAATGTACTGAATAATTTCTCATATATTAAACAAGAAATTTTGAACTGAAATCCACCACTACAAATGGAAAAAAAAAATGGCACTTTTGGAAACAAAAATGACAGAAGTGTTACGAAACCAAGCAAAATATACTAAAAGTACAATTTTTCGCAGTGATCAAAAAGAATCAAAACTTCCAACATATCCAAACATAAGGGATAAAAGTGTCAAACTCAACAAATAAAAACGACCAAAAGTATTACGAGACAAATGAAGAAGAGAAGAATTAAAAACCTTGTCCGGACGTTGCATGAATTTTCTTGACAGCAATGAGTGAAGGAGGATCCGATGCCAAAACCCCTTTATAAACACTCCCAAATCCCCCAGTCCCAAGTAAATTCTCCTTGTGAAAAGACCTAGTTGCCCTCGAAAGCTGCTTATAAGTAAACAACCTAGGAGCATTCGCAGCATTCCTCGTCAACGTTTCCATGTCACCTTTCTTCATCGTATTCCTTCTATTCCTCCTCTTCCTCCCGACGTAAACCATCACCAAAACACTCACCAACACAGTCGGAATCACCACGGAAAGTGCGATCCTCGCCCCGCTCCTCCGGCCCACGCCTTTCTTCAGAGACTTGGTGGGCAAGTTATATGAAGTGAAATCCCAGCTCAGGATTTGATGAGCTTCATTGAAGTAAGCGGTTGAAGCTGTGAAACCTACGTAAACGGATTGTGGAACTGTGTCTTCCATTATTACCCTTTGGGTTAGGGCTTTTGTTAAGGGGTTTCCGGGGTATGAGGTGGAAATTTGGAGGGTTTTTTCCCACCCGTCGTAGTCGATTTTGAATGTGATGATGTTGCCGCTACGCAAAGAAACGCCGGTTTTGTTGAGGCTGGCTATGGCTATGGGATATTCTATGCTTGTTGTGACGATGGCGACGTGGTTGTTGTCGGGTTCGTGCTCGTTTCTGTATGAATCCATTTCCACCGCAAGTTGGCGATAAACACCGCCTGCATTTAAAGTTAAGAGATGAAAATGAAACGTGAGATTAAATGAAGATAATAACTCAACTTAAGGGACCGATGAAGTAATTTAATCGAAATGAAACTATATAACATCAATAAAAGTTAATGTGATTTTGTATGTGGTATGGAAAGTAGATAATTAAGCAGAATGAACTGCAAGAAAAATGGTAAAAGAGGCTGCAAAAATGCATCATTTTTCAGGAAGTAAATTGTGATCTTGGAAGATAATTTTATTTATTTACTTTTTAAGGAGAAAAAAAAACCTAAATTAAGCTGCATGTATGTAAGGTCGTTTAGACATTATTATGAAATCACGTTTGAAAAAATAATTTTTTAGTTTACAAAATTGTATTGAAAAACGATGAAAACGAATGGGGTGGAATATGAATATGATGGTGATGTGAGTTTCACCTTCAGTGGATGGATCAAGAATTCCAATATAAGAACCAAAGCTCTGCGACGGGGAGGCCTTATCGTCCTGCGCGATAACAAACGCGATTCCGTCGCCGGAAATGGTGGAATTCGTGAGAAACCTCGCCGTAAAAGTGGTGGAAAAAGAAACAGGCCACGCAGTCTGAGGATAACGAAACAGCACTCTCGCAATCTTATTATCTTCCTTGGGTTTCCCTTCCCCGTCATCTGGGGTCAGAATCAGTGTTCCATTCTCGGCAGAAACCGAACCCCAGCAGATCAATCTGCTCTCGCTGCTGTTGCAAATCCCCGAATCGAACGACTCGAACGAGAAATTGAATGATTCCACAAAGGGAATGGGTTCTTGCGCGATCAGCTGCAGCAAGGCTGCGAGAATCGCAACCGTGAGTGAATGCATAGTGTTTTTTTTTTCAGGGTAACATAGGAAAAAAAGAAAAAACGTTTTAATAGTTGTCGAAAGATAGTTACAAAGTTTTAATCGTTTGGCTTTTGGTTTGAAGTGTTGGTCAAGAGACAAGATTTGATACAAATAATAAAGAAATTTGTATAAATTCTTGAATTTGTTTGCTCTGATGTTGGAGTATCGATCTATCCTACGTTTGACTTGGTAAAAAGAGGAATCTTGTTGGATTATGAATGATGCTTCATCTTGTCTTCTTGTTAGTTTGTCACGTCATTAGCCCTCGAAATCTTTTGTCTAGTTCAGTTTTGTTTTCATGTCTATTCTCTTACAATGGAAAAGCGAATGCCGGCCTATAATATAATATATGAGTCTCACTCTTTATTGTAATAGGGTGGAAAACGAAGATAAAACTAAAGTAAATAAAAAAATAATCTCATCACCATTGCAAGATAAGAAAACATGAATGAGAATTTAGAAAATCAAGAGGATGCCCTATAAAACCACAGGGCAGCTTGTATCAATTAACTGGCATGCATGGACTCATCCTTTATATTGTACTGAATCACAAATGGGAATGCTAGGAATTTGTATAAACAAAATGCCTAGATTAATTGCCATCTATTTTTCATTTATACACTTCATCCGTTACATTAGAAGACTCATTCGAAAAATATACAACTTGTAATGGATTTTTCTATTTTTTTTTTAAAAAAATACAATTTGGAAATGTACGTAGATTTCAAGGTACAACTATTAAAAATAATTAATTTAACACAATTTATTTCACTCAAGTCTTTACTTTCTAAATTTAACACCATTATATTAATAAAAATAACAAGAGAGAAAAAATTTTAAAATGAACCCTTTCTTATCTGGGATAAAGCTGGTTTTCGGCGACCAACCCCAAGGAAACTCCAATTATAACCCTTGGTAGTATGTACAGATAGACTTTTTGAGTGCTAAGATCCGATGTCGAGAGAGAAATAACCCAAATCGTACTCTGTCCCTAAGTAATCACTTTAGTGAAAAAGGAAGTGATCGAGCGACGACAACCAAGAGGCGGCCTTGGAAGCAACCATCCTCTAAAAAAAGCGTAATACTCATTAGTCTAAATCCATAGCACCGAAAATGTATTAGAGCTCAAGTAATTCACCGAAACGACGAGACAAAGTTGCTTTTTCAAGTGTAACGTGACGACGAAAAAATATATAAAAGAAAAATTTACGGCCGCCTAACATATGGTCCGAAGGTACGATAAACTGGGCACACACAAATTACACAACCATATCCTACCTGAACTGAACTAAGGCTCCGACTCCGAATGACTAGCAACTATCGAATTTAAAAAGAAGAGCAATCTTCGACCTTTCCTAACGTTGGAAATTAGGTAAATGAAACACTGAAGAGAGAGAATATGTGTTACTTTCAAAACGATTGTACCATTTGTCACTCCTCTCTTAATTTAAAAATGTGTTATCTTTCATTAGTTTCCTAACTATTTTTGGCCGTAGCAAGCGTCAAATCAAAATGAAAAAGCTTATCCTTAAACACCTCACGTGCTAGACGAAAATAAAAGATAAATCAATTAAAAATCATAAGAAACAACAATCTACAATCACTAAAAACAGAGAAAATATTAATGATTAATAACGAACAAACAAACACTACCTCCCTTCCTACCCGATCTGAGTGAGAACTTCCAGAGGGAAAGAACACCTACTAGTTTAGATTAAAATTTTAAGGAGCCTCAAATAAAAATTTAAAATCTTAGGCCGTTAGGTCTAACAAACATGTATTATATATAAAACTCCCCACCATCATATATCTAAAGCCTGCCTGACCAGAGAGACCAACAACAACAAGAAGTCAGGCCTAAATTAAAAATATAGCTGCTAACAACATATTCTCAAAAGGAGGCTATTTTTTGCGCTAAAATTGTAAATCTCAACCACAAATTGGACATCCAAATTTCCAATCAACTCTGGTCATAAGTCAAAACATTCATTCATTCATTCAAACACCAGAGAGATGCCCAACAACTTCTGCTACTAAAAAAACGACATCGTACCCCTCCTGCTGCTCCATGTCCTCTCCTCTTCATTAAGATGGCACTGCACAACACCACCACGCAAAGCAATCAGCACAGCAGTAATCTAGAAAACTCAACAAGCATGAAACGGGAATCAGCACGACAGTCGCATAGAACTTACTGTAAGTAGAGGTATCAATCTGCTCGGGCAGCTCCTTTATATCCACTTCAAACCTCTCTTGAACCTATATCCATTTCACCATCATATACACGGAATAAGATTTAGTTTTCACAACTAGACAACCAAACAAATCCAATCTAATTCAATGACAATCCACCTGATTTAGCACATCTGAATCAGAAGCAGATGATACAAATGTGATGGCGAGCCCTTTTGTGCCAAATCTACCAGCTCTACCTACCTGCTCATATTCATATTCAAAAGTACAAAAAGAATTAGCCAACTATTTATCCTTCCCATAAAGTAACTTTCAATAACCAAAAGCATATCGGAATATGGTCAACCCACCCTGTGCAAATAAGTATCGGCAGAGTCTGGCATGTCATAGTTGATTACAATGTTAACCCGCTCAATATCAATTCCTCTACCAACCAAATCTGTTGCTACCAGGATCCTCTTGTGCCCCTCCTTAAAACCTTTGTATCGTGTCAATCTACACAAATAATTTAATAATCCTCAAGAAAACTAAGCACCAATGATTTGAAAACCATTCAAGAATCCAGAACTGATAAGTCAAAAATACAATGGAACACCAACCTTTCCTCCTGAGACATGCCAGAATGAATGCAAATAGATGGAAAGTTACACTCCACAAGCAACTTGTTCAGCTCCGCAGCTCGGTTCACACTTTTGACAAATATTACAACTTGGTTGAAGTCCAGCGCATCTAGTAAGTCATTCAGCTTCCGATTTTTCTCGAGCTCGCTCAACTTGATGTAGTGCTGCCATAGAATAAAACGTCAGATCACTACAGATTATAAAGCAACAACAAAAAACAATGCCAACAAATATTTGGGACACTCACCTGTACAAGACCATGAAGAGTCAACTTGGCTTCATCGTCCACATAGATTTCCATGGGCTGAAAGGAACAAATGTCACAGTAAAGCATATTAGCACCCTTCTTGAAGCTAATGCAATCAGCTACGAAATGAATGACGGATGAATATCCCTTGGATTGATGTTGTGGTCCATCTGAATCAGCTCCTTGGAGACAATTTGCTAATCACATCAACTAACTCGACTGTTGCTTAACAGTTAACACACCTAACCTAACTACGCAACTAAAAACTCTCCAGAAAAGGGACAGCGACAAACCCAGCCAAAACTCTCTCTCACACACTTATGTTGGAAGAAAAAAAGGCGAAATATAACAACCCTTGAACTGTAGAAGACTACCCAGATATGACATTAGAACCAAAAATAAATAAAAAGTGAAAGATCGCATCGGACATCTACTGCAGTTTGACCTTAGAGAACCCTGGCATTCGCCGCCCACCCCTCAATTAGCAAGATACTTTTGCAGCAAAGTGATTGACAAACACTATACACACGGTAAGTATACGGTGCTTCAATTACTGCTTTCCCGGGCATGGAGAAAGGTGGAATAATGAAAAAGGGAGACGTCAAAATTCAAGTAGAACTGGCCACAGGACATTACATCTTGCATAAACTTCTTGCAAACAGGGCGGATCTCCTTGCTGAGTGTTGCTGAGAACATCATAACTTGTTTATCGTGGGGGGTCATCTTGAAAATTTCCTGCACATCTTTCCTCATGTCTGCAACCATTGAACAGTAGTATGTCAGAATGAGAAACAAACAATACACAAGGGAGGGAAAAAAAATCTTTACAAATCCAAAATGGAAAGAACATACCAAGAGACTCAAGCATCTTGTCACACTCATCCAGGATGAAATGCCTCACATTCTTTAACGAAAGGTCCTTTTCCCTCGCCAATGCAAGGATTCTTCCAGGTGTTCCAACAACAATATGAGGGCATTCATTCTTCAACAGATCCTTGTGTATCTTGATGTTGACACCACCATAGAAAACAGCAACCTTAATCTCAGGAAGATAAGTGCTGAATCGTTCGAATTCATGACAAATCTGCATGGACATTGAAAACCATATGGTAAATTCACTTGGTGCTATAAATAAGCTCAATTTCTAAATAAAAAATGTAACAGAAAATAACATGCTGCAATACAAACCTGATAAGCTAACTCTCTCGTATGGCACAAGACAAGTGCAGTAACTTGGCCGGCAACAGGCTCAATCTGTTGCAAGGAGGATAGAACAAACACTGCAGTTTTTCCCATTCCAGATTTGGCTTGACATATAACATCCATGCCCAAGATGGCTTGAGGGATACACTCGTGTTGAACTGGTGAAGAACCAAAGAAATTGGAGCCAAGGAAGCCTCAGTTTCAATTTAAAAAGTTTACCATTTTACTTCTCCAAAACAGGAGTGGAAGTGTGGTACTAGTGATTTACCTGCAAAACAAAGTGGAAAATAGTTGAGACACTTGCACAAAGGAAACAGCACAAAACCAACTTAGGAAAGTATATTCAACAAGGAAAAGAATATTCTGTGCATAGACATTGACAAATATAGCATATATCAGTCTATAATGTCATAAATATTTCCTAATTTCAATTAATTATCCAAACTAACAAGCAGAAAAAAACTGATTAGCACCATGTTACACATCCCCGTAATTATACATTCAAAGCAGGTAAGCATGTGTTGGAATTGACTAAAAGTTGGGTCTGCTATATTTCTATTGCTGCCTTCAAAGAAACAGCAAAACATGAGGATGATTTCTGCACACGTCCAATAGGCAGCTCAATAATCAAATTAAGCCAGATAAAGTTTCATACTTTCCATAGACTATGCAATAAGAATGGAAAGAGCAGGTCATAGTACACACACCATACTCAAATGTATGAAAATTAAAACCACTCCAATTACCAGATCAACTCCTTTGAGGGATACTGTCATAATTAAATTCTTCAACTCCTTGAGCACAAACAAACAGGGTTCATTTCAAATAATTGAGATATTATTCTCCCATCCTATGCTTAACAAACAAAATAAACCCCCATTTCCTTAAGGAAACACAACAACTATGCCTTTATCCACTACGTGGAAAGCTATACAGATCATAGAGCGCCATCATTTACAGCTAAGACACCAAATTTCTTTTATATTTAAATATAACAATAATTTTAGATAGTTGTTTTCCAATTCTTTCAGGTCTTCTACTCCTCTTTTAGTATTAGTTATGCCTACATTTTCTAGCTCTCCATTTTAAACATTAGTTATGGGGCATCTAAAACCTCCTGTGAACATGTCCAAACCATCTTATGTCTCTCTTCCATTTTGCATCTATTGTAACCACTACTACTACTCTCTTTTCAATACTTGCACAAGAAGACATATGCAAAACCGAAGTTCAAATTAAAAATATCAACAATAAACGTAATGAACCAACAGAGATGTTAGGAATCTTGCCTTCGGATGGATGCTCAAACCCAGAATCAACTATTGCTCTTAGAAGTTCTGGCTTCAATAGGAAGTCTCTGAATCCGGAACTGTGGATACCCACGTAGCCTCTGCGTTTCGAGAGAATTTTAAGTAAAATGCTCAGGAAAATGATATTGGCAAGCACAGGTAATGTCACGAGCTATGACAACATCCAAATTATTATCGGTATAAAAAAATACACAGATTGAAGAGGGAAGAATATCAAGTCATTTTCATAAGAATTTATGAGATCTAACTAGTTTAGCTTCAAAAGGTTGGGAAAAGAAATACGCACACATGTAATTAAGGAAATATTGGATACTAAATGAGCCATAAGCAACTTATACACTTCAACAATGTAACAAAATACAGAAAAGGTAAAATCAGCCAGTTACGGCAAAAACAAATCTCAAAAAAAGTAGGAACCTAAATAAAATATTTATGAGATTATATGAATACACAAATACAATGTTCAGGAACACACTTTACACCTCCAAAGATAGGTAAGAGGTAAATAAAAGAAAGGTGTAAAGTTCCAAAAAGTTCATGACCTCCAATAATTCAGTTTAAGCTTTGGCGAATTGAAGATCTTCAAAAAGGATTTACAATTGGGAATGATGTTAATCAATATATAAGGCTGCAACTCACGGTGTTTCTAGGTACAAGTTTGAAGCTACAACCAGCCCTTTATACACAACAACTCAAAGCACATAATATCGATATGTAGACTACTAAGAGACAACATAACATCGACACGAGACAGCAAATTAGCAAACATTAAAAGAGAGACACATATGACCATCAATCTGAAACTGTAACTTCACGAATACCTTTTTTTAAGGAACCAAAAAAAAAAAAAAAAAAAAAGGTCGACAGCAAACATAGGAGAAGCTCTAAAGAAGCCAGATTTGAGGTAAAAGAACTCACTTTTTGGCGGACTCGCCGTTGACTTTGGCGGAGACGGAGTCAGGGGCCTTCTCTTCCTCTTCCTCGTAGTCGAGAAGCTCTTCTTCGTAAGCATCGTTCTCCTTTGTCTCACCCATTTATTCTGGCGCTTTAAACGCTGGAAATTTGTGCAACAAAACACAGATCGCGTCAAAATTCGAGCTTTTCTAGTCCAAATCAGATTTTTCCGTTTCTTCTTTAATTTTTTAACGAACAAATCGCTTTCATATATACACAGTAAGCTTCCGAAACAATTCAAAAATCCAGAAAAAAATAGGCTAATGTTCGTGAAAGAAGAAAAGCTTCCATTGAGTAATTTACCTGTTGAATCTGCTTGAAGAATTGAGCTTTGCTTTAGCCTTCAATGGAGAAATTAGGGTTAGGGTTTACGAGCGTCTGCAGATAGAGATAGAGAGTAGAAAAAAATTGAAAAATGGAAAAACTTTGAAGTGAGAGAATTTAGAGAGAGATAAAGATAGGGTTTTCCAATAGGGGAGGACGCACTGTTTATATAGAAGAAAGGGGGATCTGAATAATTGGACAATTTTGTCCTCCGCGCTTGCTTATATTTACGATGTTGCCCTTAAAGAGACACTGATATTTTCTAGGCATGAGTGTGTCTGCTGAGTCGGTTGAGCCTTTTTTAATTCAAAATTTATGTTCTGAAAAATTATTATATGAATATGTTATACGCTTAAAAATAGTATAATAATTTAGTGATAGATCCTAATATCTTATGAATGTACATTATTTTCACCTATGATAGCATCATATCCTCTGAACGTATTCGAATGCATCACGTCACATGGTAAAACAAGTATACCGAATATTCTCTCTATATTTATGGTTTTTTTTATAAAATAGTATTTTTTTATTTTTATCAAATTAATGCTTAAATCATATTTGGAGGCTAAATTGATTTTTTTCAAATTTCTTTTAAATAATTTAGGTTAATAATGGCCAAATATATATATATATATATAAGGCAAACACATCAAAATTTTCCGTGATTTTTGAAAGTTACTCATCACCCCCATGTACAAAAAAAAACTATTCATCAACCCCGTGTTTTTTCGAAATCTGTAAAGTGACGGAAATGACTAAAACTAATGGCGAGCTGGTGAATTGACCAATTTACCCTCATATTAACTCTCAAATTACCTACAAATTTTTTTTTCTTCAAAAACCATTTACTTCTTCTTCTTCTTCTATTCGCCGCTCTGCAAGGAGTATTTATTATTCCTCAAAATTTGTTTGAGATGGTATTTATGGCCTTGAGTTTGTAGAAATATACTTGTAGATATTTGTAGATATATCTTGCCATGTCAGCAAGGTTAACTTAGCTAACCAGAGAAGTTAGTTAACCAGCTAAGATTAGTTTAGTCTTATTTATCTTACAAGTATATAAGTGTATATTTGCGTATTATGCGATTGATTGATTCAGTTTATCAAATCATATTCCCACAATATTTCTCTCTCTAGCGGTTACTTGATTTCCCCCAATTTGTGAAACTTCACATGGTATCAGAGCCTCTGTGCTCCAATTCTTCTCAATCGAAGGGTTAATTGAAACTCACGGTCTGCAATCATGAGTAATTCACATCAAATTGGAGGAAGTTCATCGCAGAGAACTGAAGGAAGATTTGATGGAGAATCTCTTAGATATGGAGTTGAAGATCCTCTTCACCTTCATAGCTCAGATCACTCAGGAGTTGTTCTTGTAACTGAGCTGTTAACAGAAAAGAATTACATCGCATGGAGTAGATCCATGATTATTGCGCTCGAATCACGAGACAAGCTTGGTCTGATCACTGGAGAAGTGGTAATGCCAGATCCAGACTCTGCAACCTTCAAGCAGTGGAAGAAAGTCAATTCCACGGTTGTCTCTTGGATTCTCAATTCACTGAGCAAAGAAATTGCTCACGGTTTCCTATTTGCGAAGTATGCAAGGGAGCTTTGGAAGGATTTAGGAGAAAGGTATGGATCATGCAATGGACCTCTCTTGTTTGAATTGAAACGAGATATGCGAACATTGACTCAGGGAAATGATTCTGTCGCTGCTTATTTCACAAAATTGAAACGATTTTGGGACGAATTGGCTTGTTTGAAGCCAGGCAGACAATGCAATTGTTGCAAGTGTGGATTCTACAAATTAACAGTGGAAGATGATGATGAGGACAAGTTGATGCAATTCCTCATGGGACTAAATGAGCAATATGAGCCTAACAGAAATCAGATTTTGCTTATGGAGCCTTTTCCTTCCGTCAGTAAGGCCTATTCTATGATAATTTCTGTTGAGAAGCAAAAATCTGTTCAGCACAATTATGCAGGAACTATGGAGAGCAGTGCCATGGCAGTTAGGTCAGGAGCAGGGAAAGGAAATGGGAAAAGAAAGCCTGTCAAACGTCCAGATCTGAAGTGTGATTATTGTAATGTGGAAGGACACACAAGAGAAATCTGTTTTAAGCTCAATGGATACCCTGAATGGTGGAAAGGTCCTAAAGATGTCAGCAACAAAGGAAAAACAAGAAATACTTTGGAAAAGAACTTTGCTAACACAACAGCTCATCATGTGATTGATATGGGAGATACTCCCCTTGACTATGCTGAAATGGAAGGAGGAAACATACAGGGAGGAAACTTGCAGGCAATGGTGGCAAACTTGATTCAAATGGAACTTGGAAAGGTGCTGAAAGGAAAGATGAAGGAAACACTGTCTGATAGCAACAAGGTGAACTATGCACACCTCACAGATTTCGCAGGTAGCACTCTTACCCAATTTACTAATTCTGCTGTTTTATTAGAGCATAATTCTTGGATTGTTGATAGCGGTGCATCAAGTCACATGTGCAGTAGTCTTAAATCTCTCCAAACCATCAAACCTATCAAACTCCCAACCCCTGTTTACCTCCCTGATGGCTCTATGAAACTAGTCAAATGTGTTGGAACTGTTAGCCTTTGTGAATCAATAACTTTACAAGATTGCTTGCATATCCCTTCGTTCAAGTTCAATCTTCTTTCTGTAAGCAAACTTGCTAAAACAGCTGGAGTTCATGTTGATTTCTTCTCTGAATTTTGCCTACTACAGGACCTAGTGACTAATAGAGTCTTGGGAGTAGCACAAGAAATCAAAGGATTGTATATCCTGAACTCAAGCTCATTCCAAGAAGATACCATACAGAAATTTTCTCATGTCACAAATAATAGTTCAATCTCACATTCTATTTTTCCCTGTAATGCAAATGTTGCGCAATCTTTTGACTCTAGTGTTTGGCATCTTAGACTTGGTCATCCTTCCATGAATGTAATGAAACATTTGCACTACCTACATGAATACATTCCTTGCTTATCATCTGAATCTTGTGATGTGTGTCCTCTAGCTAAACAAACTAGAATTCCATTTCCTTTGAGTGAAAACAACACAACTGCATGTTTTCAGTTACTGCATGCAGATCTGTGGGGGCCTTACAAGGTTCCAACAATGAATGGTAGCCAATACTTCCTCACCCTAGTTGATGATTATAGCAGATGTACTTGGACATTCTTGCTTAGTCATAAGTCTCAAACACACAAAACCTTGAAACAATTCCTCCTCATGATACAGAACCAATTTCAATCATCTATCAAGTGTTTGAGAACTGATAATGGTACTGAGTTTACTAACTCATCCTGTGCTGAAATCCTTTCTAGTCTTGGCATCACTCATCAGAAATCTTGTTCTTACACACCCCAACAGAATGGCCTTGTTGAAAGAAAACATAGGCACTTACTTGTAGTTGCAAGAGCTCTTATGCTCCAATCTGGATTACCAAAATTTTTTTGGGGGGACTCTATTCTTACTGCCACTTACCTCATAAACAGAATGCCCACTCAAATCCTTAACTGGAAAACTCCTTTTGAAATTCTCAATAACCAGCCACCCTCACTTGATCATTTAAGGGCATTTGGCTGCTTGTGTCACTTTACAAATACCTCCCCTCACAAGGATAAGTTTGAACCTAGAGCTTTTCCAGCTATTTTTTTGGGATATCCACCTCACCAAAAGGCATACAAAGTGTATGACCTTCAACATAAGAAAGTTGTGATCTCCCGAGATGTCATATTTCAGGAAGGAAAATTTCCTTACAGAAATCATAACCCTCACAATGCAAGTAATCTCACTCCTTTACCTTGTCCTGCACCAGATTTCCATCCTTCCTTTCAGGACACTCCCTCTACATTTCCTACAGAAACCATTAGCACTAGTACATCTTCTGATCCAATCCTCGGCTCTTCTCCTCAGTCCTCACATTCCCTGAATTCTCCAACAAATGCTGGACATGCTCCTACTCCACCTTCTCCAATTGCTCTCAGACATAGCCATCGAGAAAGTAGAAAGCCATCTTGGTTAAAAGATTTTGTCACCAATTCAGCTCACACTCAACCTCCATTCACCTCTTTCTCTACTGTATATTTGTCTTTTTTTGCAAATCTGTCAAAAATTCAAGAACCATACTCCTATAAGCATGCAAGAATGCAGGTTAATTGGGTAAAAGCTATGGAGGAAGAGCTGCAAGCATTGGAAAATAACCACACTTGGGATCTCACTGTACTGCCCGATGGAAAGATTCCAATTGGCTGCAAATGGGTGTACAAAGTTAAATGCAAACCTGATGGTAGTATTGACCGGTATAAAGCTCGCTTGGTTGCTAAGGGATATAATCAAATTGAAGGCATTGATTATTTTGAGAGTTTCTCACCAGTTGCAAAGAATGTCACCGTGAGACTCTTGTTGGCAATTACAGCAGCTAAGTCTTGGCATCTTCATCAATTGGACATTAACAATGCATTTTTACATGGCCATCTTAATGAAGAGGTCTATATGATTCCTCCTGAAGGATATACCAAAGCTCAACCTCATCAAGTTTGCAGATTGAAACGCTCTTTGTATGGCCTCAAGCAAGCCTCTCGAATGTGGAACCAGGAATTCACTCAGAAATTAACTGATTTTGGGTTTGTTCAATCCAAACATGACCATTGTCTCTTCCTGAAAGCTGATACAGACACTTGCCTTGCCTTGGTTGTTTATGTGGATGATGTCCTTATAGCTGGAAATTCTGAGCTTGCTATCTCTCAAGTTAAGTCCTTCTTACATAAGCAATTTACTATCAAGGACTTGGGACCTGCTAGATACTTCCTTGGCATTGAGATTGCCCGGACTGATTCTGGAATGTATCTTACTCAGCAGAAATATATTTCAGACATCATCAAAGATACTGGTCTCATTAAAGCTAAACCAGTTGCTACTCCATTATCTAGTAGTTGTAACCTTCTTGATAAAACATCACCTCTTCTCATTGATCCGGGCCCTTACAGAAGGTTGGTAGGTAGACTTCTCTATCTGGGATTCACACGACCAGATTTAACATTTGCAGTTCAACAGTTAAGTCAGTTTCTTCAACATCCCACAGAACTGCAATGGCATGCTGCTCTTCATGTTGTCCGATACCTGACAGGTTCTGTATCTAAGGGACTCTTCTATCCCGCTACTAGCACTTGCAAAATTGAGGCCTATGCGGATGCTGATTGGGCCACTTGTAAACAGACTCGACGTTCTGTTACTGGCTATTGTATCTTCTTTGGGAATGCCTTGGTTTCCTGGAAAACCAAAAAGCAAAATACTGTATCCAGGTCCTCTGCCGAAGCGGAATATCGCAGCCTCGCTTCCACAGTTTGTGAGCTCAAATGGATTTCATACTTACTCACTGATTTTGGTCTTTCTCTTTCACTTCCCATTCCTTTATGGTGTGATAATCAGGCGGCCATTCATATAACTGAGAATCCCATTTTTCATGAGAGAACTAAGGACCTAGAGATTGATTGTCATCTTGTGCGAGATCACTACCAAGATGGTTTCATTTCCCCTCAACATATTTCCACTACGCAGCAACTAGCTGATGCGCTCACCAAGCCTCTTCCTGCAGCCTCTCTTTCCTCTATTTTGTCCAAGATGGGATTCGGTTTTCTTCCTCAGCCTCATCTTGAGGGGGGGATGTAGAAATATACTTGTAGATATTTGTAGATATATCTTGCCATGTCAGCAAGGTTAACTTAGCTAACCAGAGAAGTTAGTTAACCAGCTAAGATTAGTTTAGTCTTATTTATCTTACAAGTATATAAGTGTATATTTGCGTATTATGCGATTGATTGATTCAGTTTATCAAATCATATTCCCACAATATTTCTCTCTCTAGCGGTTACTTGATTTCCCCCAATTTGTGAAACTTCACAGAGTTGGACTGAATTCTTTTATCTACCTATTCGTTGATCTACTCATATTTTGATAATCAGTTCCTCGAGCGTAATTTGTATTGGGGGGGAAAATGGCTGTTTCTTTGACCATAATTCCATTGTGGTGGTGGGGGGCCAAGGAGAAAGAGCTCGTTTCTAATGGGTCTTCAGTTAATTCACTATCTGATTGGGGTTTTGGGTTGAGAAAGCCAGACAATTTGAAGTTCAGATAAGTTACGGCTGCGAAAATGTCATCTTCTTCTAGTAGGAAAGTTAGGAGGAAATGGAAGAGTAGGGAGGAGAGGAGGAGAGTCGACAAGGAGTACGACGTCGTCTTGGTGCCGTCCGACGGTTTTTGCTTATCGGGTTCTGAATCCGATGACTCGGACTGGTCAATTGGGTGGCTGGAACCGCACGCGCCTGATTTCCAGAGTGATGATGAGGCAGACGATAGCTTTGTTGTTCTTGTTCCCTGCTATAGGCATGATTACCAAGGAATGGTGGATATGGAGCCTAAAATCAATTCTTTAGCGGTATTAAGAATCTCCCAAATCAGTACTCTGCTGTGGGCAAGAATCACATTGAGCAGTGGCTTTCTTCTCTCAAGGATTTTTGAAGTTGTTCCGCGGCTGGTGAATGGTTACTACAGTGATTGGTGTGATAAAAAAAACCATCTTGTTTCTCACTTTGTGATTGTGAAGCCGTAGAGCAAAACTTCAAGTGACTTTGTGGTGGAAAGGCATGATAGTAGTAGTCTATGTTCTCTAAGAATGTAGAAGTGCTACTGTTTTCTTCAGGTTAACCGGCTGCGGTTGGACCTTGGAGTCGCCGAACTCACCGTTAGGGCTGAGAACGAACACGAACGTTCACGAACAAGCTCGGGATCGACTCGTTAAAAGCTCGGTTCGAGATCGTTTATTTATTAATAAACGAACACGAACAAAATTTTAGTCTCGATTAATAAACGAACAATAAATGAACAAAAGGGAGCTCGGCTCGATTACGTTCGTAACAGCTCGATAAGAAAAAAACAATTTTTAAGAAGGATAAAATACATATATAATTTATCATTCATACATATAACATGAAAATAAATTTGGTGCAGTGGTTCGAATCTTCACATGAAGAAACAAGGGAACTAGGGTTCGAATCTTCACAAGGCCAAATTCACAATTTTGAGGTGAATTTCACCCAATCTCACATCGAAAATGAGAGAAGATTTGGGAGGAAAATTCCTTATAAATAGATGAGCATGACACTTATGGCTGAGAACGAACATGAACAAGCTCGGCTCGGCTCGATTAATAAATAAACGAACATGAACAAGCTCGGCTCGGTTCGGCTCGGCTCGTTATCACCCCTACTCACCGTGTTATGTCCTTCAGGCTAGCCGGGAAACTTGATAACTAATTCTCCTCCTGTTTGCTACTAAAAATAAATAAATAAATAAATAAGAAGAAGAAGATAGGGGCATTTTGGTCTCATGAAAGTCGAATCCTAACAGAAATCGACACACGCCATCAAGTTAAAAAATTTCCGTCACTTTACAGAGTCCGAAAAAGCACAGGGGGTGATGAGTAGCTTTTTTTTGTACAGGAAGTAATGAGTAACTTTCGAAAATCACAGGGGAGTTTTGAGGTGGTTGTCATATATATATATATATATATATGTGTATATAAAACTCTGTATAGTGCAATAATAATTATGACTCCTATTGATTATCGTTAAAAGTGCAAGGAATCATTGTTACACATTGTCAAGGTTCAAAAGATTCTTAGTATATACAATAAGATGAAAAATCAAGATTCAAAGAAGTCCAAGTAAAGAGCATCCATTTATTGCCTTCAATGTTTGAAAAATTTTATTTTTTTCTTTCTTAAAGTTCAATTTTTGAAACTTTAGGAGGCCAGAAACTGTACATGAATATATACAAAAATTTGTATACATTTAGTTATTAATATAATTATATATAATTTATAATTAATCCAAATTTGAAAAGTAAAGAAGTAAGTGGGACAAATAATAATTATTTATTTATTTTAAATATTATATTTTTAAACTCATAAAAATTTATAATTTTTCAATTCAAACACATGGAGGTGTGGTTGGTTTCATGTAAGAATTATTAACTCTTTGTTTTCTTTCAATAACATTTACTTACAATATAATCAATTCAACCATATCAAATAAAACAAACTAAAGTGATCATTTTCTAATAATTTATTGTGAATTTTATTGCTTATGTGAATTTGAGAGACACAAGAAGTACAAGAAAATAATACTGAGACCTACCATTTTTATTATGGGCCCTAGTGGATTCTACTCCTAAATTTCCCTCCCTTTGTTCGAGTTTTCGACTCGTGTGATAAGTTTATTTGTGACTAACCATTTAACCACAGCTCGATTCCTAAAAAGAAAAAAGAGGGGAAAAAAAAAAAAAAAAAAAAACCTTCTACTTGTAGTAAGATAGTGAAATTTTCAGAAATATCTAAAGTCCCTTGTCCAACTGGAGGTTCGCATTTTATCAATCAAACCTTATCCCCACCTAATACTATTACTACTCCATTTTCAGAATCAATCTCCAAATCAATTCTTATTGTATTAAATGGCAACAATCCCATATTTTCAAACAATCAACTGCCACTTGATTTCAACACAAAAGCTTGAAGGTTCTTGTTGCATCAGTTCAAGAAGTCATGAGAGCAATATTCAAAGGGGAGAGAAACTCAGCTTCTTCAAACTAAAGGTCTCAGTGAGTTTTTATCTTCATATTCTTTCATTTTTTGATGTAATTTACAGTTCTATATGTTGACATATTCTTGATTCTTTTCCATTGAGTAATCTGTATCTGTTGTTTCTTGTGTGATTCAGGCTTCAAAAAATGATCCCAGCAGCACAAAAAAGAGTGTTTTGTTATGTGGAGACTGTGATGGAAATGGTGAGATTCTGCTGTTTAGTAACATGTAGTACTGTTCTTCACGCCCAAGATTCATGTTCCGAGTTGTATGCTATGATTTAGAAACAGCCATACTAGTGGACTCTTTTAATGGGACGGATGGAGTTTTTTATTTGTTAAGGTTTTTGTTTGAGTTTTGTATAATTAAGGCCTGCAAGCTTAACCATTTCTTCTGAAGTAAATCCACATTGGAGCATGGCAGTTTTCTTTATGAAAAGTTATTTCCTTTCACAAATTTATCAGCAAAAGAGTGTGATTCTTGCCTGATGAATCAGTGATTTGTCGGGGTTTCAGGCGCGGTTCTGTGTTCACAATGCAAGGGCACTGGAGTGAATTCTGTTGATCATTTCAATGGCCAGTTCAAAGCAGGGGATTCATGCTGGCTCTGTGGGTAATAAATCATAAAACCTGGTGACTCAGAAGTTTTTTTTTTTTTTTTTTTTATTTTTTTATAAATTGCATGCCTTCTTATAATGCTTCTTTGTTCTTCCTTCTCTTTTACAATAGGGGAAAGAAGGATATGTTATGTGGAAATTGCCAAGGAGCTGGTTTCCTTGGAGGCTTTATGACCTCATCTGATACTTAAACATTGTTCAGTTCAAGTTTGCCTCAAAAAGAATGCAAATCCTTGTTGTTCTTGCACAGATTCTTAATTGGTAAAGGGATAAAAACTCGAAGTTTTATTGATCAATGTTTCTTTATCTTTGTGAGTTTTTTGAAAATTTCGAGCAATAAATGGTTTACGATCCCTGTATGAAATCACTGATATTCTTCTGAAGTAGACGGGTGGCATCAGAATAAGGATGGAAAATGTTATAGATATGAGACTCATCCTCAGCTTCAATCACCTTCACTTTCTCAACACCTTTCTTCTGCAAGAACTCTGCATACATGACTCCCCTTTCCTTCAAGAAATCCAAGCCTGCAACGAAAACCAGCACGCCTGGAAACTGGCGCCATTCGCTGGCAGAGAGCTGTGTTTTCTCGAAGTTGCATCCAAAGTAGTCGCGATCCTGTCCTTCGGGCAAGCTCAGTCTCCAGAACATGTCATTCGAATGAACCTCCCCTTCTGATCCCTCAGCCATTTCAAGATTAGTCCTTTTTTCACTCCCAAAGTAAGGATGTATTGGGATCAAGCCTTTGATCCCAAAAGGATTGATCTTGTCTCGAATAGCTCTGACCGCGACCTGGTACAGTGGCGAAGCTACATATTAACCTCGCGGGGGCAATTAGTATTATGTAAAAAAAGAAGCTAATTTTGTCCCACTAAAAATTAACAAAAATATGGGAAAGGAAACTTTTGAATATTTCGCCTCTCCAGACATCGGGGGTCTGGCTCCGCCACTGACCTGGTGGACTATGTTTCCTCCAGCGCTTTCGCCCGAGAGGAAAACCCGAGAAATGTCAGCCCTCTTAAGCCATGGATCAGAGCCTACATTGCTGCAAAGCCATTCCAGTGAGCCAAAACAATCATCATATGCTGCTGGGAGTTTATTCTCCGGTGCCAAACGATAGTCAATGGAAACAACAATGGATTTAGACAAAACTGATAAATCTCCAAGAAAAAAATGGTATCCCAGCCAAGTTGTGGAACCAATGCAGAAGCCACCACCATGAAAATAAACCAGAACTGGGAGGAGAAGGCCTTCTTCAGATTGAGGGACATCAGGAAGAAACATTCTTGCTGTTACAGGCTTTGATGAGTCAATCATCACATCCTTAGATTTGTATCCATCGGCGAATTCACCCGATGCATCGGCAGCTTCTGACGCGAGCCGCTTCACGGAACCATCAGAAAAGACTTGCATATAGTTACCTGGAGATTTAAAAACAACAGACATTTTTGGTCAGTTTCACAATTGAAATGCAGAGAGGTTCTTGGAGTTTAAATAGGCCTGGAAAGGATGGGATTAGTTGAGGCTTCAAACTTTTGTGAATGGCATTAGTTTTGTTGAGAAATGAAGATTGGAAGGTTGATCATGAAAGAAGAGAATTGCAAAATTTGTGGGAGACAAGTGATGAGGTGGTGAAAAATTTTGTAGGGGAAAAACTAATATTTTTCGCGCCAGGTAGGGGTCGAACGTACGACTTTCTTCTTAGGAAACAGACGCTCTATCCACTGAGCTACAGGCGCTCTTGTTTTATAATTTGACAATAATATAAAAGTCTTTTAGAAGCGTTTCTTGCTGCAATTAGATAAAAACTTTGCAGGAATTGAAACTTTCGGAATAGACACATGATGAGCACCTCCCACATAATATTGAAATCTTATGCAACAATGCTATGACAAAACTACAAGAGAAGACAGATCCGAATATCCCAAGTTTGTTGGTGTCGGGTTTGTTTTGGTCAAAATTTGGACGATGAACTACACATAAATGAAAATTCTAAATTTAGGGATTAAAGACTAATATTCTCAAATTCAGGAATGAAAATGCGAGATGAAGTAAAGTTTGGGAATTGAAGAGAAACAATTTCAAATTCAGGAACGAAAATACGATTTGAGTGACCAAATTAGTTATTATTATTTGACAACAAAGAGCTATCTTAAACTGAATGTTGATTCATTCTACAACAGTCAACAGAAAAGCTCTGCAGCATATAAACCTCATATACTATCTACAAGAAAGCAAAAATATACACAAAGCATTAGCATTTTCTGGGCACAAAAAAGAGGAAAACAAAACTAGAACACAAACATCAGTTTGATATAAGTTAAAGACTATCTATCTATCACTTGGCTGCTTGCTCCTCAACCACAGGAACTTTCTTCCAAGCTTTTTCTTTTTCCAATTCAGTAGTTTTTATAGGCGGCAAGGAAAACATGCTTACGGTAGAACTTCCACCGCGGATCTCCTTCAAGACCTGATACGCCGAGGAAGTTAGTTTGAAATACGTGCTTTCCATAAGCTCGATTTCTGCGAGATCTTCAGGAACTTTAAGCGTGGCTTCGGTGTTTCCACTTGAAGTTGAAGCGTTATTGGTATCGGCGCTTTTGTTTGCTTCAGTTGCCTCGGTTCGGGCTGATACTTCATTCTGGGAGAAAAGATTATCGAGCATCATTTCGCATTCCTTCACTAGCTTATTCAGGACATCAGTTCTGACAAAAGGTTCTTGCAGAACCTTTTGAATGAAAGCCAGGCGGGTAACAGCACCGCTTCGCTTGTCATGTTTCTTTAGAATCTTCACTAAGCCTGCAAACATCAAGAATAAGAGAAGCATTCAGCCATAGAAGCACCGATGAAACCTCAATCACCGCCAGACTAGTACAGAACTTCTCAGAATAATCTCTAAATATTGCCATTTGCAGAGCAAAACCATTCATGTTAAAGAGTATTTGACCTCCTAATTGACATTATTTATCCTATTGCAAGGAGACCTGTTACTACCACAAATACAAGCAACTCTTTCCAGTTCATACTCCAAATCCGAGATGCCTCATATGTCATACTTCTTAACAATTTAAAGCCAAAATTAGTTATCCTGAAGACTATCAGCAGCAGCAAAGTCCAAAAATTCAGCAACTCAGAAAAAACTCATAACAATCACAAATATTACTACAGAAAGAAAGTGCAACAAAGCCATGTTTTGGGATTTTAGCCAGTTAATCATTTCATTATCACCTAAAGCCTAAGAATGAAGCCAAAAGAATGAACCAAACATAAGAATTTAGCTCAAGCCTCTTGTTCGAGCCGAGAACAATACCACAAAACATTTAGCACCCGAGACAAGGCATTAACCAGAGTGAAATACCTATGTAGTTAAGAGCACTATAGTTCTCCAGCAGGACCACCTCTCCATGGAAATCAACTATTTGTCTGCCTACACGCAACAGATCAACATTCAAAGACCTGGCCTTCTCTACCCTTTCTTGCAATACCTGCGTTGAGAAATGATAAAATTAATATTGTTGTAAGCATAACTAGCCTACACATAAGAGGCTACAAACCTATAAACCTATTAGGAATATTTAACAGAATAGTAACTAGGAAATGTGCAACTAAATAAGGTAATCGTAATACAATTAAGCTAACAGAGAAGCCACTGAAACCATCATCTTCACTGCAACAAACAATGACATTTAAAAAGTTTCATCAAGACATTTGGCACAATTGAAATACAAATATACACATAAAGGCCTAAAGGGTTTACAAAATTGCAGAGATCATAAAAATCAGAGAATAAATAAAATTTTCAGAAACCCAAAAGTGAAATAAACATCCCTTACCTTTGATCTTATAACATAATACTCTTCTTTGTCCGTAAAGAAAGCATTAAACTTGCGAATCTCCTTCTCCAAAAGCTTAACAAAATCAATAACCTCCTTACTCTCCATCTCACCAGAATCCCCCAATTTCAACCTTTTGATGGGCCTTCCAGAATCATCAATGGATGAATCATCCTCCTTGGGATAGATCAATTTCAGCTGTTTCTTCAAATCCTTGTAAGACAAAAACTTGTCTCGCCAATCAGGCAACATCTGCTCTATCAACCCACTCAAAATCTTCCAGAACTTCATCGTCCCTGATGATTAATCGCCAATCCCTCTTGAAAAAACACAAGCTTTGTTTGATTAACTGGGAAGAGGAGTAAAAACTGAAGGCTATTATATATGTGATGACAAGCTGTGGGGGTGGAGTGGGCCAAGGAGAAAGAAGAATATTCGGGCTTCAATGAATGATTAGGGGAATATGGGAGAAGAATATGATAAGCATATTCAGAGGATTTTTTTTTTTTTTTTTTTCCTTAAAGTCAACAGAGGCATTGTTTATTCAACCAGTTACTTGGTGAATATTGGATATGCTTCTTGGTTCGACCGTACTATTTTAGTCGACGGCCGGCGCCGGCACCTGCTTATTCTGCTTCCAAACAAGAAGAGATGTTTGCATTGAGTAAACAAATGAACCTGAATCGAAAAAGAAGCTCATTTCCTTCGCCAAAATTGTTCTTTCCTCACTAAGAAAAAAAAACTGTTTCTACGAAAATTTCTTATTTGTCTTTTCTTTTTTGTCATCTGCAGCTAAACTCAAGGTAGGTGCAATACACTTTAGGCTTCACCTTGTGACCATATTGGAATTTTTGTTGGTTTGGTAAAAAAATTTTTTGAAATGAATTCTTTTTTTTTTGAGAAATTGGGTGAGAGAGAGGGAAAAAAAATGTAATAATTATGTTATTTTTAAAAAAAAATATGAGTAAAGATTTAGACGAAATTTTTAATTTTGTAAAAAATGAAGATGTTTATTTATGTAAATTTTTTAAGGAAAAAAGTGGTGATCTTTTCGGAGATGAATGAAAGAGAATAGAGAGTGGTTTGGACCCGTAAGAAAGGGAATGAGAATGTGAGCATCTCATATTCAGTAATGATAATATGGCATCTCTTATCCATGAATAAAACGAATGACTCATTCATTCAAATTATTTTAAAGATGATATGTGATATTTTTTACGCTAAAATTTATACTTATATTTTAAAAATTGAAAAAACACGCTTACATTTATCAATTACCAAAAGCCCAAACTTACACATATAAATTTAGTAAAGAAATATTACTACTTTGTGCTAGTCTCTTTGTGGGTATATAAAAATTCAAAACTCACTTGAAGTTTGTTAAAATTTACTATCCTCCTTAATTTTGGTGAAAAATGTAAAAATACCCCCAAAATTATTTTTTTATTAATAATAAAGCATTGAAATGTATTTTGCATTTTAATACAAGTTCCAAAGTATTGAAAATTTGACTAAATAAGTATTTCTACTTCTTTTTTTTTTGCCAAATCTTAAAATAGTATTAATAATTATACCAAACCTTGTAAGAGTATTTGTACTTTTCCTAAATCTCAAAAGGTTTGTTTTTTCACTTTTGCCCTTTTTATCAACTAGGGAATATGGGAAAGGAGGAATAACATTAGGGGAATATAGACTCTGTGTGAGTCTGCATGCATTGAACAAAAGGCAAGAGTGTTGTAAACAAAAATGTGTTTGGAATTTATTCTAAAAGGCAAGAGTGTGCATTGGAATGATTAAAAACGTGTGGCTATAAAAAAAAATTGAAAAAAAAAATTCAAATTAATTTATTTGAGAATGAAAATATAAGTAAAATCAAATAACAATTATAATTGTACAAAATTACATGGCAGTGACACGTGACACATAAAGAATAAAAGATAAAAACACCTTATTCTTTCACTATATATATGTTTGGTGGTTTAACAACGCACATATAGTTTAGGAAGTGTGCGGTTATGTTAAAACTTGGAAGAACAAATATAATTTGTTTTCACAAAATACGTATTGTTTTTTAAATGCTGAACTATTGAGTTTAACATACGAAATATGGCATGTATGTTAACACAACAACTATCGTATGTTTTCAAAATATGAATTTTCAAGTGAAATATTGAATTTAACATATAAAGTATCACATATATATATATATTTTAAAACATGTATATAAAACATGCGTATCAAAATTTTATTTTTTAAAGTATTTAAACACTAAGTATTGAGAAAATATATATATATGTATCGAATTTAATTATAGAATATCGCATGTCGGACCATCAATAATCATTGCATAGAACAGAAGACTCCCTCTGCTCTTTAACAGTATAACACAAATTAAAACATGAAAACAAACAGGGATAAGGGAGAGAGTAGTACAGATTTTAAGTGGGCCAGTGGGCTCTCGAGCTGGACTTTTCATTAAATTGGACTAGAAAAAGCCAAGTATGGGCCCAATAAATTAATAATAACTAAATGCATGACAGAATGTTCAATGATCGCTGGCCCACTGGATACTGGGCTTTATCATTCGTGGGCCCATATATCTTCTTAGATTTTGAATATTATTTTAACTTTTGATTTTGGTTTTGGTTTCAACAGTAATTTAATATATTATAATCAGTTTTCATCATTTTCAATATAATTTTTTACTATTCAGCTATACATTTTTAATACATTTTTTTTATTATAAAATTATTTTTTCCAAACCAAAACTCAACCTAACCAAAAAGAACAGACCTTAAAGAGAAAAGAGGTCTGATGGCTCGTTGGGGTATAAAATGGGGGCGAAACAATAAATGATTCGTCATTGAAATTGACATATGCAATTTCAAAAGGCTATTAAATGGTTACTTAACAGAACAATAATTTTTCTTGAAATATGAATAATGAGTACATTTTTATTTTGTTGAAAAAATGGAAAAGGTCAAAAAACAATGTTTGATGTTTCTTATATTGTTTTCCTTTGTTTCATTAAAATAGTATATTCATTACACTTCACATCGCATTACTGTTATACTATGATAATCGTATCTCATATTATATTCATGTGTTTATATCAATTACCGTAAGTATTTACTGTGTATTTTCACTGTATTATTACAATTCCATGATTTTGTAAAGATGTGGATATGTTTAGCAAAAGTCCAAATAATTAAAGTATCTAAAGATAATCTACTTTAAAAAAAAAATTTAGAATCTACTTAATATATGTTTCATTTTGTCTCCTACCATATAATTTACAAACCATAATGAGTAGGTAACCATTAGCTCTATCCCTTAATAAATTGCAAAATAACATAGGACAAGTCAACTTTAGTAGAACATAAATTTGATTGCTGCTATTATTTTATTTATGGTGAGACTATAGTCTCACTAAAGAAAAAATTGAATTTATTATATGCAATTATATTAATAATACATTTAATACTAAATTTAATGATTGAATGAAACCTTAACGGAACAGTAATTTTTTCCATGAATTTTCAATCCTCAATACCATAAATAATTATCATCCCATAAGTAGAAAAAGTGGAAAGTTGAAAATGTGTGTTTTGATGTTGGTGGATGTGTATAAGGAGGAAACAATTAATTGTTAGATTAGGCTTAGCTACCACACATTAGTTTCATTGTGCTTATTTCTTGTTAGTTGTTACTACGGGTGATATCGAGCCGAGCTGAGCCCGAACACACCTATGTTCGAGCTCGGCTCGGCTTCATTATCTCGGGCTCGAGCTCGAGCTCGAGTCGAGCCTGGAATACGAGCTCGAGCTCGAGCTCGTATAGGATTTATGAGCTCGAGCTCGAGCTCGAGCCCTTAGCCTTGTGGATCTCCACTTTGCTAAAATAAAATTAGCTTTGTGGAGGATTCGAACCCAGGTTCTCTAGGTTCCCCACTTAGTGTCTTACCACTACACCAAATGTAATTTCATGTTAATATGTATGAATGATAAATTATATATCTATTTTATCTTTTGTAAAAATTATTTTTTCTTATCGAGCTGTTCACGAACGTAATCGAGCCGAGCTTCCTTTTGTTCATTTATTGTTCGTTTATTAATCGAGCTTAAAATTTTGTTCATGTTCGTTTATTAATAAATAAACGATCTCGAACCGAGCTTTTAACGAGCCGATCCCGAGCTTGTTTGTGAACGTTCGTGTTCGTTCTCAGCCCTAGTTGTTACCTACCACCCAACAAACCTTAATTATTAAAAGAAGAAAAAAGAGAGAATATGGTGTATAAAATATTAGGGAGAATTACATTATGGTCCTCAACATTCTGTTTAATTACACGTGAAACCTTAAAGTTATAGCAAACTACATATCGACTCCTATAAAGATCGAAATGTTACATTTTAATTACGTCATGGTCCATAAAATTTACCTTAAAACAACACCCTTTCTCAACAATTTTCGTCAAAGTAACATTCGTCTTACCAGAGGATTGAGAGTTGTCGAAACTTCATAGACCGACATGTAATTTTGCAAGACGCCAGAGATCAAAATATAAATTGTCCAAACTATTAAGTTGAAAAATGCCCCAATGACACAAGAAAAGTCAAACTGAAACAGCTTAAATGTAGAACATTTTTTGGGATATGATTTCCACAATGATAGTCCAATACTTTTCTATTTATTTATTTTCTAAATATATGTAATCAAACAAATAATTATACTGTACCACTTTCCAATCATCATAAAGTGATAAAGAAGGAGAGAGAGAGAAAGAGAGAAAAAAAACCACAGAGAGCAGAAACAGAGCAAGGTTTGTCAGCTATGGCAGCTCCATCCACCCCAACCCCAACCCCAGCCCAGACCCCATCATCTTTTTCCCCAATAAACACGGAGGAAGTGGATCCTGTGATTCATTCAATTGGGTTTGAGATTGAAGAGCTTTCAGCCCACAAAATCAAAGGGAAGCTAAGAATAACCCAGAAATGTTGCCAGCCCTTCAAGGTGTTGCATGGAGGAGTCTCAGCTTTGATAGCAGAGTCCTTGGCATCCATGGGGGCCCACTTGGCATCAGGGTTCAAGAGGGTTGCTGGGATTCACCTCAGCATCAACCATGTCAAGAGTGCCCAGTTGGGGGACCTTGTTGAAGCAGAGGCTCACCCTGTGAGTGTTGGGAAAACCATTCAAGTTTGGGAAGTTTTGCTTTGGAAAGTGATTAATAACTCTAACTCTAACTCAAAGGCAAGATCTTTGGTTGCTTCTTCAAGAATTACTCTCATGTGTAATTTGCCTGTGCCAAGTGATGCTAAACATGCTGGGGACAGTCTCAAAAAGTATGCCAAATTATAAGCTTTTTTCTTCTTGTAAATCTTGTAGTTTTTAAACCAGAATAAGTTTGTATAAGTAATTGTAACTCCTTCTGATATCTGGTTGTAATTGAGGATTGTTTGGTGGAAGAAATGCAATTTGAAATGGAACCCTATTGTTTGTTGTTGCAAGATTGAACAATTGGGGGTCAGGAAATAGCATAGCATGTGATTTTGCCTAGTTACACTTGTAATTGCATAACATTTGGGGGTCGGCCCTTGTAATGGAAACGGAGCTCTATCCTCTATGCGCTTATTTCTTTTGTAAAAGCATTCATGCTTATGCCTGGAACTGGAAGGGAAAAGAGTTGCTTCTGGCATGTATTCTAGTATTGAATGATTCCTTCTTCTTTCAAAAATGATAGTCTGAAATAGAAGCTTTTTGGCAAAGCTAATAATTCATCTTTATCTGGCTTAGCTAGCTATGATTTAATTCACTGTTATAGGGTAATATTTCCATTTGGATTCATTCATCATGTTTGTTCCTAGCTATGCAAATCTTGCTCAACATTTGTATCTTTTAGACGTGGTCTTTATGGTCTAAATCTGAGGCTGCTACAGGTATTATCTTTGCTGTGGCATCTGCGATTTGTGGCAAGCTATTTAATTGACACTTGGTTGTTTTCACAAGTGTGAATTGAAATGCTTTATTTGTCTATGAATCATACTCAGTTCGACAACTGTTTATAAGTCACAAGGTACAACTTTTTTAATGAAACAGCGGGAGTGAGTTTATGTTTGTTCTTTGTCTGTCTTCTGTACATTTTTTTGAGCCATGTTACAAAGGGATTCAATTTTATGCTCTTGGCTGATTCAAATTAGAGAGTAACTTTGCATTTTTCAGGAATTTCATCCTGTTTTTGAAATGAAGGAACTGCTGCTTTGTTATTGTTTGCCTTCTTCCAAAATTTCTATAGACTCATATGTTATTGAACTGTGTTTTTAGCCTTTGAAGGAGGCAACTACTCAGTTGTTTTGAAATAAAACTGTATAAACTGGGAAAATTCTTTACCAATACAAAGAATGGGACTTTATCATTTCAAATTGGGCAAACAAATTGAACATGTCCAGAATAGAATGAATGAGGATTACTTGTCGTGACTAGTCTGCCCCCACCCGTTTAGTGAAATAACGTAATTTCACATAAAAAAAACAATAAAAGTCGCTTTAACAGGCTACTTTTCAGCTCAAAAAAATTATTTAAAAAAAAGTAACAAGGAAAGTTTTTTTGGGAAAATGGGGAATAGTCGAATACTGAGTTTTTTCCGTCAATATTCAAATTGGAGCCCAAAATTATCAAAATGCATAAAAGAAAATTTATATTCCCAAACTGTTAAAAAAACGAAGTTGACATATTCGTTTTTAGGGAAAACCGAATCTACCACATTCGTTTTTCAAAACAAATTTTATGAAAAAAAAAAATTTTAAATAAAATAAAATTCCAGTTAAAACGAATTTGGGAATTTCGAATTTTCGTTTTCCCTTGTACTAAACAAGGATGATGTCATTGTACATTAACCAGCTTCAAGAATCATCAGTTCTTGATGCATACAGGTTAGGTTTCTGTACAGCAACATTCAGAAGCTTTTTTCAGCTGTATGTTACAAAAGTGACAACAGCAAAATAAATAAATAAATATTTACTTTAATGTCAAGTCAAGCAACGATTCCACAATTACAAAACTCTTCTTCACATAATCAGAATGCTATAACCTGATTCACTTTGCTTCTTCAAGCAAATGATCTCTTATTACAGACCATTAATTCTTAGAGTTCTTTTCCTTCTGCAGAAAACTAATAGACAAGATGAGTAACTGTTATGTGTGACTTAACTGGGAAAAACCTTTCAAGGAAGACCTTAACTAACAAATTAATAACACCGAAAGTAATCAGATGTTACAATGCATATGCAAGCTGGGGAAGATGGAACCTGATGGACCTCAGTTTCATCTTGATTGTTAACAGAAAAAGAAAGATATTTTAGACTGGGAATTATAAGTAAAAAAGAACATAAGCAAGCTTTTATACCACATTTAAATGGCTCTCTCTTCTACATAATGGCAAAATTTCACTTAAGCTTATCAAATCAACTTCAAACCTAAAACCAAATTTCCTCATTCTTTGCACTTCTTTTTTGAAATGAAAATGGTTGAGCATTCTAGTTGGATGCCAAAGAGTATAACACCAGTTTGCTGAATCCAAGAAATCATGACAATGTCAAAATTGTTCAAAAATTCCAATTAACTTGACTACTCACGAGTTCTACTTGAAACATGATTGTAGAAAAAATTTACTCCCTCCGTCCCACTCAAAGAGTCCACTTTGAAATGTGTGCAACTTATTATGAGATGTGAGGTACAACACCTAAAATATGTAATTTACCACCATATTATATCTTTACTTTAGAAGTAAGGGTTAATTATGAACCACACATTGTTGTATTAGTAAGGATATGTAATGTAAATAAATTCAAAGTGAACTCTTTAAATGGTACCAGATTTTTTTTTTGAAAGTAGACTCTTTGAGTAGGACGGATGGAGTATAAGTTATTGAAAATATAAGTTAAAATATATGGATGAAATATATGGGTGATAAGTACCACTACAAGGAATTTTCCCATAGCTGAAATGGACTTATGGTAAAAATTTCTTATATTCTGTGTGTGCTATGTTTTGTTGTAATTGAGATTTATATTGTATACGTGTGTGATTGTATGTGTATGTATACTTATATTTGGAATATATATATATGAATATATATATATATATATATATAGAAATGTGTAAGTGTATATACAACAAGTGAAAATTCTCATCTACATTTGACAAATATAAATATATAAAAATAAAATTAAAACTAAAACTATTATTTACATATTAGTAACCTATACTTTACTTTTTTGTGATACTATAAACTAATTCCTCACATTTCATGCTCATTGAAAACGAAATTCCAAAAATCCTTTTAAAGGGAAAACGAATTTGGGAATTCCGTTTCCACTAAGAAACGAATTTGCCAAATTCGTTTTCACTGAAATTTTATTTAAAATTTTTTTTTCATAAATTTGTTTTGGAAAACGAAGGTGGCAGATTCATTTTTAGGGAAAACCGTTTTTAACAGTTTGGGAATAGAAATTTTTTTTATAGTATTTTGATGATTTTGGGCTCCAATTTAAATATTGAGGGAAAAAACTCGTCGAATACTTTATGCTATGATTTAAAAGAGAAAAAAAAAACCCCTCTTTGTAGAGGTCCATATGCGATGGCATAAGTAGGCCCAATAAAATAAAGTAGATTAGTCTTAAAAGTTTGGGCCATCTGAAATTGAGATGAAGTTGAAACGTGAGCCTCTCATTTAAGTTTGCCCATTGCCATCTTCCAATAAATTTGTCTTTTTTTTTATTTATTTTAAATTAAAAAATTTCATCATTGGAAATCGTCCAGATCTGAATCACAACAGTATACCTAATATACTTAAATTTGTCTTTGCCGGCACATTAAACATATTTTCCGAGTGCTATTTTTTTATACTTAATTTATGTCTCGAAATTTTATAAAATTATCTTGAAACTCAAAAAATTACTTGTACCCAATTGATTATGTATTAGCATAACAATTAATCTCCCCTAATTTGATTAAATTACTGTCATATAATATCAGTCGAAAAAATAAATGCAAAGTTTCGAGTTATTTATTTATTTGTTAATGATAGTTTTGCCATACCTAAAGGGAAGGAAGTAAATGTAATTTACCCTTTTTATTTTTTCTTCTTTAAATTTTGTATAGTTGTGGTGTTGCCTTTGTCACCATGATTTAAAACTGCATTTTTTATTTTTTACTGGTCTTCTTTTTCTGTATTCATGCATTTGTGCTATTTCTAAATTCCATTCACTTATCTACCCCTTATGCAAGCAGAGGCAAACGTTGGCATGATACAAATGTTCTTGTCTGTCTTGTTAGAAGAGTTCAGTTGTACAATTATTTTAGAGTTACAAAATACAACTTAAAACAAGAGTTTTTATATAGTACATATATAATATAGCCTTATATATATATATATATATATATTGAGCTGTTGTGATTTGGTGTGACTTAAGTATATAATAAAACTTGATTATCATAACTGGCAAATTTGCTTTTTCCCATTTTGAAGATTTGGACAATTCACAATGGCTTCCTACAAAGGGAATTTGGTTTGGAGTTAAAGGTTGTTAGATTCAGGTGCGGTGCTAAGAGATTCATATGGCAGAGTTGTTTTTGCGATCGCTGCTTCCCTTGGAATCCTCACGAGTTTCCAAGCTGAAGCATGAACACTACTAATTGGGCTCAGTATTTGTTATCGGATTGGCCTCTCGCAAGTCCAGGTGGAGACATACTCTATGGTGTTATTAAGGGCTGTTCAAAACGGATCTTTCCCGTGGCGATCAGCAGCGACATTGGCAAGAATCTCGGATCTAGCACATACGTATAACAATATCTCTCATATCTACCGTGAAGGAAATGCTGTTGCAGATGAGCTGGCCCAAACTGCGAGTTTGACTGCTCACATGGATTTTTTGCCCATGCCACCCTTCCTAGAAAAGTTAGAGGTTTGGTGTATTTAGAGGCTAGGGGTTACCCCTATTTCCGCATCTAGTATTGTATGGTTTGCTTTTGCTTTTCTGCTTTCGCCAATGATTAATAAAGCGTCCCCAAGCCCTACAGCCACTTAATAGGCTGTTACATAAAAATAAAAATAAAAATAAAAAGAAGATTCAGAAAGCAACTTCTTCTAATTGTCATTTGATCTTGAAAGCCTACATCAGGGCATTTATCTTTTGCAAATTTAGATATGGATCATATGATTTTGAAACCAAATTGCTCCACATAAGCACTATTATTTCTTTCGTGATCTCATTAGACGAGTCATATTTTAAAATTTGAAAATAGTATTAAAAACAGACTTTTTTATCTGGGCGAACATAATACTAGTTAAGTGAAAAACATTTCTTAACTAAAAAAGAAGAAAAGTATCACAACCTCACAAACAAATGTAGTTAGTAGTTAGAATTTCCACATCAGTTTCCAGCTGCTACTATTTTCTTTTTTTTCTTCAATAATAAATGGAAAGCATGTGCCATACACAAAAAAAAAAAGAAAAAAAAAAGAAAAAAAAAAGCACTATGTGTCAATCACATCCATCATAACCATTTCATCTACCCAACAAGAAAGATCAAAGATGTAGTAAGTAAGTAAGTGCCCACACCACAATTATTATAAATATCATTTTACAATTACATATGCTTTCGTTATTATATTTTAAAAGATGAGTTTAAAAATATACTTTTTGAGAAAGGGGTTTTTTAATGTAAAAAATATATAATAGAGCAGTAAAAAAGTGTATTAAAAATTAATAACAAATTATTATAATATATAAAAGTGACTAAGGAAAAACAGAATCAAAATCAATAAAAGCAAATATGCCTACAAATACTACAAAAGTGGTAATTCACCACAATATTAAGGCTCTGTTCTTTTAGTACTATGGATAGGAAATTTTTTAGTTAGAGAATAATTTTGTTTTGGAGGGAATTTTTTTTGGAGAGTTATGTAAGAAAGAGAAGAAAAAGTGTAATGATTATATTTTTTTTAAATTTATGTGAGTGAAGATTTAGAGAAAATTTTTAAATTTGAATTGTGAATTTTGTAAAAATAATGTTATTTTTTTGTGTAATATTTTTGAGAAAAAAATAATATTTTTCCTAATTATGTTCGGAAAAGAACAGAGCCTAAGCTAACTTTAGCATTAATGATCAGCCAACCACCAAAGGGCTCTATGCCTACATTACATTAAATTATGTCTTGAAGATGTTGATGGAAGTTTAATGAAAATCCAATGATTCTAAGCCACATGGAATGATGTCATCCATAGCTAGGAGTACTAGATTTATTGCTTGGGAAAGGTAACTGCTCCTGTTAAAAAAATTATTTTATGCATTCGTTGTATAAATTTATACAATACAGTCAAAAAATGTAACTTCTTTTGTCAAATTAAAGAAAAAAATAGGAGGCCATGTTTACTTACTTACATCCTGCTTAGTGTGCTATACTAAAAGGAAAAGTGCAACAAATATATAGAATAATTTTTTCTCTCACGAGTCTTATAAACAACCTTTTGTTTGTAATTGTGGGGTGATTTTCACTTTTTTTTTGGTTGGTTTTATTTTAATTAAGACATTATCATGGATGTCCTAATTAGGATCATAGTCACACACAATTATGAATGTGGTTATGGTTGGATGGCAATTCTATATGTGGTTTTATAGAATCATATATGTCAAATCATGAAATTTGATGTTTGACTAATTTAAATTTTTTCCAATTTAATAAAAAATTAACTAGAAATAGAATCCTTTTAAACAAAATGGGATATAAAAAAAAAAGAATATAATTATTTAAAGTTTGGATTACAAACCTAATAAAGAAGGTTCTTTCTTCCTTCGGTGTTTTGGCAAGTAGAGCTTCATCCCTCCCGCAGCAGACACGTGTCCCACGGGGTGCAATTAGTGACATATTTATGGGCAGCTAAACCGAAAGGTCCAATTTTTTGTGACGTAATAATTACTAATTTGTACGGATATCTATCCATTTAATTACGTTACTTGGGCATTAATGGTGGATTAAGATGGTTTTAGTCACCCACAATCACCTAATTGTTTGAAGTTTGACCGATTCTCCCTTCATTTTCTTGCAGCATAAATTGTCATCGATCAACCGACCAATTTATCCCGTCTCTTGTCATTATAAAAAGTTATACATTTTCAAATAATACGATGTATTTATAGTATTAAATTACTTTTACTTTTTGACTGTCTTTGATAAACCTTGTGTGATGTATTTTTTAAATTTTTTTTGTGTGTGTGTGTGTGTGGATATTATTACTTGACATTGTGAGGTCCAAAAGCTTCTAAGGCACTGTTTGGTATCACAACTCAAGCCATGTTTTGAGTTTTATTTTGATTTTATAATAATTTTTCATCATTCTCAATAAGTCTTTTTACATTTCTAACACACCTTTTTTATATTTCTAACACACTTTTTTACATTTTTAATGTAATTTTAATATTATAAAATTAAAATAAAACTCAAACTATGGTTTGAATTGTGATATCAAACATGGCCTAAAGACTTTCATAGCCAATTTTTTTAATTAAATTTTTTTTTTTTTACACTTATATATCATAGCTTCAACTCACGATTTTAGTGTTATAAGATCCTCTCAATATCTACCACCCTAGCCTCTTATTACTCATTAGTCCATTTTTCTTTATCACAAATGTAAAATATAATCATACTTTTATGTCAAATAATTTTGAAAAACACAAGAACCAAATTCAATAGAAAAGGAAATGGAGCTTTGATTGGGATGTAGACATATAGGCCATTGACAGCTAGAATCATATAAAAAGACACACAAAATAAATTTTCCTTTGTCTTATTGGAGGAATTTGTTTTTTTTACTCACATCACAATCAACTACGAGTGAATTTTAAAACGCTTACTAAAAATCGCTCATAAAATTTCTTCCCAATTATACTTTTTTTCTCAATAAAATGAGTACGAAAAATTCTTTTTTTCAATATTAAAAATAACATTAGGAACATGAATGGAAGGAATAGTAGAGAATATAAAACATGCATTATGGAAATTAAATTAAGATAATAAACTAATTAAGTCATCTCACATCATTATCATCAGCAATTAAACTATGAATATATGTACATATATGACATTAAATTGTCCAAAGACAAATTAATATCAATTACATCAAAAAGAAGAAACTTATAGCACTATATATACATATACATATATATGATGAAACATAGGTTTAAGGACTAAATGATGTTTTTGCAATGTGACATTTGTCTATAGTCCTTTTCAAGTTGCTACTTTAAGATCTATATTATACATATATACTTATGGAAAACAATTAATTTAGCCAGCAATCTCTATATATTTTCCTAAGGTTATAATTAAGCAAAAGCACTAAAAAAAATGGTATGAAGAAGAGAAATTTGTTTATGAAAATTAAGTTGTACTATAATTAACACTCCTGTTCCCAGATAAAGAGTCGGGATTTTAATTAATACCGAAAACGGCATTAGCTAAAAACCCGACGACTCTGTTAGTGGGACGGAAAGAGTAACTGATGGAGCTTGGCTGCAATTCCAGTTGAGTAATTCTTCAACCATTTGCATTGCCACTTTGTTCTCTTCATCCATTCCAAAATCAAATTCATGCTGCTGACCATTATTATGATGATGATGATGATCTGTAACACCAGCAGCAGAGGAAGAGGAAATTGCAGATGAAGACGATGATGAACAAGTTGAAGAAGATGCCAATGAGGTGGTTGTTTCTTCTTCCTTCTTCTTGTTATTGAGCTCCACTTTCATGACCCAACCGGAGCCGGAATGGCGGCCGGTGGTTCGCTTCTGCCACACTCCGATTTGAGAATTTTCCAGCCTCAGGCAAGTGAGCGACGGCGCTGGATCTTTGCAGCATTTCTTCAGCTTTGCACTCAGGATTTCCGCCAACGACGGCGACGCAGACGGCGGTTGGGAGAAATGAGAATTCAGAGCATCCTTACTATCCTTGGAGGGTTTTTCTTGTTGTTCATCACTGTGTTCCTTGGTGACAATAGGGAAATTAGTTTTGGCATTTTGGCCCATCATGAGAATGGCTGCTTCATCGTAGGCTCTTGCTGCTGCCTCTGCTGTCTCAAATGTCCCCAGCCATATCCTCTTCTTTCTGCAATTAATCAAAAAAGTTTAGGAAATTGAGAAAATTAATGAAATTCATAATGAACCCATCACATATTTTTGTTCAATTTTGCATGAGAAGTAAAATGGGAATGGCATAATTTAGCATACTACTTCTTTAGTTACATTTTATTAGAAAATTTCATTTTGTATCATTGAATTTTTGAAACAAAAATAATATATATATATATAAAGAGAGAGAGAGGAGGGGTGGGGGTAGTGGAGGAGGAGGAGGGAGGGAGGGAGGGAGAAGAAACGAACAATAAAGGATGGCGAATTTCTGACACCCAAGATCCCCACTGGCGTTGCCTGACACCTCTGAATTTCTTCGACTGTACCATGATCTGTATTGTCCTAAATGTTTAAGTATTAATGGTTAACGTTGTTGATGAGTGATGAAGATGGAGTGGAATGTATAAATCCAGATTTTTTTCCTTCTGAAGAGAGAGCTTAAGATCGAAGTTGCAGGGAGAGAGAGAGGAAGTGAAGATGGTGATGAGAGTTTAAGAAAAGTTAATGATAATGGAGTAACATAACATAATGTCCATTGTCGGTAAGGAAAGGGAACAATAGTACAATGCTGGAGAGAGGATGGCAACTCCTATCCATCCATGATGCTAGTCGCATTTAAGGTTTCACCTGCTCCCCTTAAGTTCGTCAACGCTCAAGTCAATGGTTCATAGCCTTTCCATGGTTACTAGCTTTCTTTCCGTTTATATTTCTGTTTGTTTTCCATTTTCGTTTCATAATGTAAGTCATTCGAGATAAGATTTTTGATATATTCAAAATAATCGTGTATTTTTTGTTTGTCCTCTTATAATAAGTGAGACTTATATGTTATATCGTTGGACCCACTAATCCATTGGGAGACAGTAAATATGGAAGACTCTAAAATATACATACTCCGTCTCATTCAAAGAGTCAACTTTTGAAAAATGTATAATTTGTTATGGATTGTGAGGTACAACACTTAAAATAAGTAATTTGACACTATATTTTTCACTTATATTCTTACTTTATAAGTAAGAGTTAATGTAAATAAATCCAAAATGAACTTTTTAATAGGACAAAATTTTTTTTTTTTAAATGTGAACTCTTTGAGTGTGACGGATGGAGTAAGTTACTTTAGCTATTTTCGACACTTTCTTTTCAAATTTGCCCCTAGTAGTAAAGTATTTAATTAACTACATTAATTATTGGCATCTCGCGTGATATGCTATTAATGAAGGATTTAGTAGTCATTTTGAAGCTTTTCTTAACATATGTGTAGAAATCTTGAATAACTTACATTGTGAGAAGTATTGCGTTTTACTCTTTTTTCGAAATACATATCGCAATACTTAGGGCTTGTTATTTTTTATTGTTTTGAAAACATAGTTTTTTAGTGTAAAAAGTGTATTGAAAATGTATAGTTAAATAGTAAAAAATTGTATTGAAAATAATAAAAAATAATTATAATACATTAAATTTACTGTTGAAACCAAAACTAAAACCAAAATCAAAACCAAAGCAAAAAGAACGGGTACTTATACTGTGATATGTACTTAACAGAGTAAAGCGTGCTTTCATTATCTATTGTTGTAAGTACATATCACAGTACTTCATCAACTAAACTTAATACTTCAAATGACAAATTCTACATACGTGTCGTTGAATCGTTAGATACATCTCATACAAAAGTTTCCATGCTCAAAAGGATTACTTACACTCCTACTATTTTTTTACACTTACAACTTACAAGGTTCGAACCAATCTTCCTCCAACCAACCGTGACCGCCCCACACAGTGGGTCGGGTTTGGTTGGGGTGATGAAGAATTTCAATGTCAAACCTTAAATTTGATGACGGCATATCCCTACCGATCTTCAGGAAGAGAAAGGGCCAAAAAAATGACCTTTCTTTTAAGATGCCATTAGCTAAGCCTTAGATGGGAAAAATAAGACAAAATAATGTGACTCTAATAAATTCTGGACAAGAAAAAGTAGATGGAGAGTAGATGAAATTGACATTTCAGAATTACTTTTTTTCTCTAGTACTTGTGTTTCTAGTCCACTATAATATTTAGTACACGGGTCGTGTTTTTAAAATGTATAATTTTTAATAAATATTTGTAAGAGTTATGTTTTCGAGTCCACTACACGTTTTTATTTCTTAATTGTGAATTAATTAAGAATCACACACATAATTATATAAGACTTATCATTTTATCCATATAAAAAGTTATTTTAAAAATAAATTTTTGTCCAAATAGGAGAATTTAATTTGTGTTTATTTACATTGCATACTTTTAATAATATAATAATGTGCAATTTATAATTAAAAATAAGAAAGTACATAATATAACTAAAGAATAGGATAAAATTACTTATTCCAAATGTTGTATATCAAAATTTCATAACACATTGTGCGTTTTCAAATTCAACTCTTTTAATGAAATATAGAAAACATAGTATTATAAGACACATACAGATAACGGAAATAAGAGATCCGAAGTGAGACAAATGATCCGAGATAACTAGAAATAGCTAGCTAGCTCCTATCCTCAACTGTACTAATTCAAAATGAAATATATAAGCTGGGAACAAAAGTGGGTCACAGCTATAATATGGTTCTAGGTTAAGATTTCCAACCCCAAACATTAATTTCGGGCATGTTCTTTCTGAACGTTTTGAAAACAAATTTTGAAAAATAATTTTATAATGTAAAAAGTGTATTAAAAATGATAAAATATGATTAAAATATATTGAATTTACTGTTGAAACCAAAATTGTTTTCAAAACGAAATAAAAAGAACAGGCCCAACTAATATTCTCATCTCAATATATATATATATATATATATATATATATATATAGTCAACAATTGCTGCTAGCAGCTAGCTATAGTACCAAGTATTGGTAATTAATTAATCTTTCACAAAACCTGATCAAGAAGCACTGTAAAAAAAATATATATATTAATTGTGAGTAATATTTTAGAATGGATTTTGAATTTGAAATTATGAAAAAATGAGAGTGTGGTATTATAAAACTGTGGTATTGAATTTAAGACAATTGATAGTTAATTAAACATCAAAACAATCGTTGAATCCACAAAAGATTGTCAACAATTTAGAAGAAAATATAAAACTGTGGTATTATTCAACGCAATACATCTCTACAATAGAAGACATGCCCTTTATATAAGGGCGTCCAAACAACCCAAAACAAAAGAAAAAAAGTAAATTTTTCAAAAACCTAGAAAATATAACAAAATTAAAGTAATAAATTAAGGAAACAAGACTAATAGAAACAAAACGACACATAAAAAATATATATATATTTCAATCAAAGATATATCTAAATTAAAATTTTCCTTAAACAATGAAATTGCCCCTATTGAAGCCCTAAATGAAGGAATTTGCCCGAAAAGTACTGGCCTTCACAGCACTATGAATTTTGCTCGCTAGCCCATTTCCTATCAGACTAGACCCACGAAACCCCAAATATCCACTGTTAGGCCCCGCCAACCGCAACTCTACTTCTACCCTGTTAAACATTTCAAAAAACGCACACGCCACGCCATCACACTCCCCGTCACAAAAGATATGAATGGGGATTTCCAAATAATCCCCACTTAATTACGTTACCTCTCCCTGTCGTCAAGTTTTCTTGAGGGTAAAGGATAAATATTGTAGAGAATGCATGCCTTCCTACGTTACCTATAGCTTTCCTTGCATGCATGCACCACTATAGCCTATCTATTTGGGCAAAGGCAAAGCATATTTCTTTCTTCAAACAGAGATCGATCAGCATCAGCTTATTTATATGACCAAATGAATTTGCGACACTTACATTTGTTGAATTAATACTTCAAGTTCGTAATTTCTAAGGTTAGTTTTTCTTGCATATACACTTGTATAAAAATCTTGGTACGTACGTACGTTGTTCTTGTGAAAATTAGAAAGGAAAAAAAAAAAAAGAAGCAATGTCTAATTTATTTTAATTATGTGGAATAATATTGATGTTATTTTTCAAGGTGTGAGTTTTAGCGACAATTTTACACATAATCAGCGACGTATATGGCTCCGGTCTTGCTCCATGGAATCATTCGGGCGACGATATTTGAGATCGATAGGCTACAAACTGGGTGGGGCTTTCTCTGCGGTGGAAAAGTACGTTTCCGATCTCTCTTGTTATTTAAGCGTGCTCGTTTTGAAATGGTTTTAAAAATATGTTTTTGAAAAAAGAAATTTTTTTAATGTCTACACGATGAATTGTCATTAAATATGTGTAATATGATGGTGGGATAGTTTGCAATTATTTTTTTTTCCCTTCTTTTTATTTAAATTCCTGAAGTTACATATGTATGGCGTTATATATAAACTCTCAGGGATGGCGTCCAGAGAGAATGACCAAAAAAATTTTGTCACAACTGAAGAGAGCAGTCTTGTGCAGGCCAGAGGTATTATTCTATTTAATTTGTAATTTTTTCCGGAGAATTAAATCGCGTTAAATAAGGGTATTCTTCTCTACGTGTGTTTTTCATTTTCGTAAAATATGTATTTACTTATTTTCCTTCAAAGATCTTGATATTGAGAGCTTTCTTTTTACAACACTCATGAATGTCAGAGGGCAAATCTTCTACATATAATTCTGGTCGGGCAATTGCTCAACCTCATTTTTCTTAAAACACCCATAAATATTACTCTCTCCGTTTTATCCCAAGAGCCCTGTTTGTAATACTTTTTTCAGTGTTAGAGCTTTTATCCCACTTAAAATGTTAGCTCCAGAGGGACTATCTCCGCTACTGACTAAGTTAAAAAAAAAAAAAAACCGCACAGATTGCTGGTTCAAGACTATATGCAACCATCGACTTGGAAAGAGCTCGAGTCGCACGAACAAGAATGGTGGAAAACCGGCCTTCCAATCCTCGTTGGGACGAAGGATTTCGAATCTACTGCGCCCACATGGTCTCCAACGTGATCTTCACCATCAAAGACGACAACCCAGTCGGAGCCACCCTGATCGGAAGAGCCTACCTCCCCGTCGAAGAAATCAAAAGCGGCTTCACCGCCGAACGGTGGCTCAGAATCCTAGACGACGAGGGCAACCCGATCCCCGGCGGCTCGAAGATTCACGTAAGAATCCAGTTTTACAGCGTCAATCGGGACAATAGATGGTCTCAGGGAATCGGGAGCAGCCTGGCTTTCAAAGGAGTTCCGTTCTGTTTCTTCAGGGAAAGACAGGGATGTAATGTGACGTTATATCAGGACGCCCACATGCCTGACGACGCATTCGCTGATTATCTTGAATCCAAAATGCATTATGAGCCTCAGAGATGTTGGGAAGATGTTTTCGATGCGATTTGTAACGCCGGAAACATCATTTACATCACGGGTTGGTCTGTGAACGCTCAGATTCATCTGATTCGGGACCCGAACAGGCCGAAACCCGGAGAAAACGCCTCCCTGAGCCTCGGAGAGCTTCTGAAAAAAAAGGCGAATGATGGCGTGAGAGTGCTTTTGCTTGTTTGGGACGATAGAACATCGGTGGAACCACTCAAGAAGGACGGTTTGATGGCGACGCATGATCAGGAAACCTGGGAGTTTTTCAGGAACACGAATGTTCATTGCGTGCTCTGCCCGAGAGATCCCGACGGCGGAAACAGCATTTTCCAGGGATTTCAGGTTTCCACGATGTTTACTCATCATCAGAAGACGATCATTGTGGACGCTGAAATTCCAGGAGGTCATGGAGAGCCAGGGAAGAGGAGAATCGTGAGCTTTCTCGGGGGAATCGATCTGTGCGATGGGAGATACGATTCGATCGAGCATCCCCTCTTTAGTACTTTGGATTCAATCCACAAAGATGATTTCCACCAGCCGAATTTTCCAGGCGCTGGAATCGCGAAAGGAGGCCCGAGGGAGCCCTGGCACGACATCCATTGCCGGATCGAAGGGCCTGCGGCTTGGGATGTCCTGTACAATTTTGAACAGAGATGGCAGAAACAGGTAAACAACCATCTTCTCTACACCATAGGGGAGCTCGACCGGTTCATCATCCGGCCATCGCCAGTTTCCTCCAGCGATCCAGAAACCTGGAATGTCCAAATATTCAGGTCCATAGACGGCGGCGCAGTTACTGGCTTCCCTGAAAGCCCTGAGGAAGCTGGGGACGTAGGCTTGGTTACTGGGAAAGATCACATCATAGACAGGAGCATTCAGGACGCTTACATCAACGCCATTCGCCGCGCAAAAAACTTCATCTACATCGAAAATCAGTACTTTTTGGGAAGCTCGTTTGGTTGGGAAGGGAACGATATCAACGCTCCGGACATCAACGCGTTGAATCTCATACCTAAAGAGCTTTCTCTGAAGATAGTGAGCAAGATTGAAGCCAAGGAAAGGTTCACGGTTTACGTCGTGATTCCAATGTGGCCTGAAGGCGTACCTGAGAGTGGTTCCGTTCAGGCCATTCTGGATTGGCAAAGAAGGACGATGGAAATGATGTACAAAGACATTGCTAGAGCTCTCAGGGCTAGGGGAGAAACAAATGTAGATCTCAGGGATTATTTAACCTTCTATTGCCTTGGAAACAGGGAACCCAAAGTCCCTGGTGAATACGTTCCTGCACAGGCTCCTGAACCTGACTCAGATTACGCCAGAGCTCAACAATCCAGGCGTTTCATGATTTATGTTCATGCCAAAACCATGATAGGTAAAGTTCAAACGTAAAACTAGTGTTTTTAAACTCGAATCAGACCGGGGCTGATCCCTGAGATGCCTAGTCTGAGTTTTAATTGTCTCCATTTCTCCAAATTCTGACATGCTTTTCTTCTCCGCAGTGGATGACGAGTACATAATTGTGGGATCCGCAAACATCAACGAAAGATCCATGAATGGAGCCAGGGACAGCGAAATCGCCATGGGGGGCTATCAACCAAGATATCTAGCTGATTCGGGTTCAGGACAACTGGACAGGGGCCAAGTGTTTCGGTTTCGGATGAGTCTGTGGTTAGAGCATATGGGAGAAAACCACAAATTCTTTGTTCATCCAGAAAGCCTGGACTGCGTGAGGGAGGTGAACTCTCTGGCAGATACGTTTTGGGAGCTTTACTCGAGTGATGCACATCCTGAGAGTTACTTACCAGGCCATCTTCTTAGGTATCCTGTGAATGTTTCAAGCGATGGAACCATCACTGCTCTGCCTGGATTTGAGTTCTTTCCTGACACTAAAGCTCGTGTTCTTGGCACCAAATCTGAAGTTCTTCCTCCAATCCTTACAACTTGATCAATTTGGTTCATTGTACATACGTAATATTGTGTAATTAATATTTTAAACATGAATGTGATAATGTTAATTGTAATTCATTGTAAATAATTCATAGGCATATGAAATTGAGTTCTCCCCTCTCCCGTTTCATATAAAGAGCCTTGCTATAAGTTATACGTAATTTGTGACTCACAAATAGTTATATAATTAAACTAAGAAATTACTGGATTGATTCCAGTTGAAGTCACGTCTAAGTCTAACTAAAGAGGTATCATCTTATGAAAACACAGATTAAAAATAATTTCTCAAATGTTAAAAGTATATTAAAAATATAAAACAATATGCATTTAGAAAGTAATAAAATGCATTAAAATTATTCAAAGTAACAAGATTATTTTATATTCATTCTCATTGGAAGAGTCAACTTTCAAAATTTATTTTAGTTGAGATAGAATTTATAAAAAGTCAACTTTCAATTTTTTTGAACTATTTCTATAATTACTAATAGAATAATATGTAGTCAGTCCATCATTAAGTCACGCCTCAAAAGTAAAGATATTAATGAAATAAATTACGGCAAATTAGGTATTAACAAAGTATATATTTTTGAATCTGCGACTCTTCTTTCTAATGGAGCAGAAAAAATAAAATTGGTCAAAATTCATCTTACCAATTCCAATTGGAGAAGGGGTAAATCAGTCATTCACTCAGCCAATCACAAGTGGCCAAAGCCCCATCCTTCCAATACCAATTGGCAATAGCAGCCAGAACAGAACAGCACAGCTGACCGACCTTACCTTACCTTCCCCGACCCACTTTCCCCCATTTTTGGCCTGTTTCCTCCTCTCTAACTTCTTCTTAATTCAATCCGGAAGAACCCTTCTTGGAGTTTTTTTTTCCTGGTGAAAGATCTATGGTTTGACTGATTATGGTTTTCTTTTGCGGGTCGGAAACATCTTCCATTTTTTATCTTTTCTTGCTCTGTTTCATCTGCTGAATGCCACTCTGTAGATTACTGCACTCCTGGATCTCCACCATCATTGCCTGCATGGGGTCAGTTTTTCTTTCCGCTCTTTTTCTTGCTTTCAATTTGAGTGTACAAATTTTTATCGCCAGTTTAGGGTACTAGAAAAACAGAGTATCTCAGACCTAGTCTTTAGTAATTCTTTTAATTTATTTTCTTGGTTGTTATTTCTTGATCATTGCCTGATTTTATGCCCTTTTGATTCTCGAAAATTTTCTGCCATGATGGAACTTTGATTTATTTCCCCCCACCCCCCCTTTTTGTAAAGAAAGAAAAGCGAATTTGGGTTTATAAAGGTATTGTTTTTAATTTGATTATTCTTGGCTTTGTTTTTGTGTAATGGATAACCCAATTCAGTTAAGATTGTAATTGCGTAGGTTCCACTTTACTTTGGTTGCGGGTTGGAATATTTTGTTTGCTTTTAGTCTAAGCAAGGATTGACAGTGAATGAACTTTGTGGGAAAAAAATTGGGATCTTTTTATTTTTCCAGTCTGTGTTACATGCTGTAGATGGTCAAAAGTTTATTTCTGTATCAGTATTTTATTGGATTCCTGTGCTTAATTGTTTGGTTTTAGCTTTAGGATCAAAGGTTGCTTTGTTTAAGGCAACTAGGGATGAACCCTAGATGTTGTCGATTGCTTCAACTTGAGGCTTGTCTCCAAAGGAAGCCTATTTGTTCGTTCTTGTTGTATTTTGGAGGCTATTTTCGAGCTCTTATTGGTTACTTGATGGAAAAGTTGAAGGGAAAATGGACAGCCCCTTTTAGTGTAAGGTTATATTGAATCTTTTTCCCATATGTTTGAATTATCTGCTTATATAATTCTAAGTTGATTTATACTTTAGAGTTTTCTTTGGCCAAATCATTTGAAAAACCTGAAGTCTATTAGGTTGTGAACTTGTTATTCTTGTTTGTTTTAGGTGAAAATGGAGGAAAGTAGCTGGCTTGGTAGCATTTTTTTTAATGTTTGATGATGAAAATCAAAAGTTCTTTTAACAAGCTTTCTGAAGTATTTCTAGTTTTTACAATTTTCTTAATGCTTGAAGATTAAATGGAACTCCTTTCTGGCAATTCTTTTTTTTTCTTTTTTCAATTTTTCTTAATGGCTTTATTTTTTGTATGGGGGAAGGAAGGTTTTTGGCCAGTGATTAGCCTGCGGCTCTGCCTATATAGTTTGATTAAGAAGCGAGTAACTTCTAGTTAGAACACTTGGGTTTGGAATGAATTTACCGGTTCTAAATTTCGGTTGACGTTTGATGGAGCAGCAAGGTTTACATTAGGTTACTTATACGATTTATACTGCAAACCTATTGGCACAGTTTTGTATTCATTTGAGAGCACTAAATTCAAGCAGAGGAAAAGATTCTTAGGAAAAGGGTCAGCACGGCCTATATTGTTATGTAGGCTCCTGTGCGTAGCATTTTACACTCATCTGTGACATGTAAAATTGTGCGCACCTATGACAACAATCAGTGTCTTCAGTCTTGAAGCTTAGATAGATTCTACATTGCTCCCTTGTCTTAGTGCACAAATTGATGCAGCTTCATTGTTTAAGTCTTGATTCTTATGTGAACTAAGAGCTTGCCCAAAATGTTGAATCATTCGAAAGATAGTTTAATTTGTTTGTAGTCAAAAGCTTTTGAAAGCGCTTGTCTATGTTTTACCAGTGTGTGTATAGTAATCAGCTTTTTGGTTGCATACCTGATTTGCTACAGAGCAGAGGTTGTCTTGGATGTTGTACAAAGCCCCCACTTATAATTTCCGTGGATGAGCCATCAAAGGGACTTAAAATCCAAGGTCAGCGAGCAAAGAAACACAGCGTGACAGAGGATTTCTGGAGCAGGAGCAGCAGCGCTGGTGAGATGGACAACAGTGCATTTCCATCTCAAAGGAGCATTTCATCGATTAGCACTTCCACTCAGACCCTTGATCCAAACGGTTCCAGTGGCAGCTCGTGCCCACCTTCTGAATTTGTCAATCACGGTAAGTCTTGTTCTGCATTCCCTTCTGCCAACTCCAGCTGTTTACCTCTTGGTTTTTTTTTTTTTTTTTTTGGGGGGGGGGGGGGGGGGGGGGGGGGGGGGGGGGTTCATTTAGTATCATATCCACAGCTTAAATATCCATTCTTTGGGGCAGGTCTTCTTCTTTGGAATCAAACAAGACAGCAGTGGATCAAAGACAAGGAATCCAAACAAACCAAGGAAGCTCGGGAACCCAAATTAAGGTTGGTATTCGGAAACCATCACAAAGAATTCGAACGATTAACAGTAATGCAGTCTAAAGGGATTCATATTTCAAGATTTAAACTGTCTTCGCCCGTCATTGTCTTTGCAGTTGGAATGCTACTTATGATAGTCTGCTTGGAACCAACAAACCTTTTCCCCAGCCCATCCCTCTTCCAGTAAGCGTTTTTTTTGGCCTTTAGATAGCTGTTTTAGATTCTCCGTAGCAAGTTGATGTCAGAGTTCCACCATTGTTAACAAATTGCTGATTGAATCATTCTTGTGATGACAGGAAATGGTAGATTTTCTTGTTAATATTTGGGAGCAGGATGGACTGTATGATTGAGCTGTCAGAAGAAATACATATTGAAAGTTCACATTTTTTTTTTTACCGCTGTAACTTGGAAGGAATTTTACCCAAGAGAACCAAATGTTTATATGAAAGCAAAGAGGATAGAAATGCAACTCTTCTCTTTGTGCTTTGTCCTCGCTCCTCAAGTTTTTTATCTTCTGTTTGGAAAATTATTGGTTTTGGATCCATCCAGTTAGATGATTATCTTTAGATTAAAAAGGCCCAGTGACAAGGCCCAGCCCAGAAGTGATGAGCCCACTTTTTAAAATTTAGAGCCCACATAAGTCACCTTTGGAATGGATTTTTGCATTTCTTTTTTTTCTTTTTTTTTCCATAATTGCGTTTAACAACTTTACTAATGATTAGTACAATACGCTATTTATAACCCATATATATATATATATATATATATATATATTTATGTATACAGATGAAATTCACCCATCACGGAATAATTCATTAACTGAATTGATGTTATAACATCATCGGTAATTATCAGTAAAAGAATGGTTCTGGTAAAGTGAAATACTATTATTTCTTTACGGACTATTCGCTCACTCAATAACACACTATATAACGACGTTAGTAATGTATCGATGTTGTTGTGAAGGAATGGAGATGGAGAAGGCTAAGACAGGAGAATTATTGCGTATTGACTAATACTATTGCGTATTGACTAATCTCTGTAATCCTTTTGATGAGTATTGACTAATATAAATAAAGTAGTAAAGAAAAAGACTACAATTTCCGCGTTTTTCACCATACATAATATATAAATAACAATACATTATCAATTTTCTTTTCTAATTGTCAAACTTTAATACTATAGCGTGTCTCCTTAGACGCCTTTAACTTTTGCTTCTAATTCTTTTATTTGTTTTCTTTTGCTTACTTTTTATTACTCATTCCATTATCCAATATACAACTTATTATGAATATTGAGGTATAATATTTAAATTACTTAATTTGACACCCTTTATTCCATTTATATCATTACTTATTAAGTATTGATTAATTGTGGACCACACATGATTATATAACTAGTAAGGGTAAAAATTAAAAGTGAACTATTCTATTGAAAAATATATATATATTTTTTAAAATAAAATCACTTACGTTCAGTGCTACTCAATACTATTTAATATCATTGTCAACGTTATTGCATAAATCATTATTCAATGAATGATTTTGTAGCTAAATTGTGATATCTTTCAATGTATGTTTGATAATTTTGTGGTTTGCCCTTTATGGGAAATTAAGAAGAATCCTAACATATTATGTGCATTCGATGCGTCAAAGGAAAGAATGGATACCGTATTAATATTACCGGCCGCCTCATGATTTCAACGTGTTCAATGTTGTTATACTTTAAATAGTAATTAATTAACCCATGTATTAATACATAGTACTATACACTTCCCTTTAACTACGTACGTACTTCAATTATGAGTATATTCTTACATAAGAATCTTTGGCCGGCAACCACACTTTTAATTCGCAAATCTTGTTACGATATATGATGTGCAAGTCTCAAAGAGTGGTTTTTGTTCTCCGTCATCGATGTGGTGTAGAGACGCATCCAATATCGTACATTTAGTAAGCAATAGTGATGTTCCAAGTACAGCTCACATTGGGACATTATATACAACGGGTAGGTTGTAATTCGGTGCTACTGAGTTCACTTGTGGATTATAAAAATAAATAAATACACCCCACTTTAATTAACTTGTATTATTTTATTGCTTTGATTAATCAAGTTAAATCCAATAATAATTATTGGCAAAGCAATATACGTGTGTCCAAGTCTTGATGACGCAAGCGTGTGTCATCCAGTCCCACTCATGCATGCACAGGTGAATTTCGTAGGAAATTTCGTTCCTTTGTTTTTGTATATATTCTTATTGATTAATTGATTGTGCCAAATGAATTTGTCCGTATTAATTTCCAAAAGTCTTTAGTTTACTTGGCATGTTCTTTTTCATCGTTTTGAAAGAAAATAAATTTTGAAAAATAGTTTTATAATGTAAAAAGTAGATATTGAATAGTAAAAAATTGTATTGGAAATGATGAAATATGATTAAAATATATTAAATTTACTGTTGAAACCAAAACCGTTTTCAAAACAGAACAAAAAGAACATGCCCTTAATTAGTTATGTTGATGAAAGGTAAAGTTAACATGAGTTGTTATTTCTCTTTTATTAAGTCTGTTAACTTGAAAATTTTTCATTATCGTATCTCGAGTTTTCAAACTTGAAAAATGGTTTTCAAATAGTTTATAACACAAATTCAACAACAATTACTCATCAAAAGGGAAAAATTAATGGAATTTGTCCAATAAACAGTAGAGGCAGTGATGATCATTTGACTAAATTATAGTAGGAAAAAGGAAGGCAAGGCATATGGGGTCGGAGTTGGATTGCAAGTTGCTTACCGATAAGCCTGGGTGGATGAGCCATGACCTGAAATTCGGACATCGAACGAACGACGAGTATATGTAAACACGTAGGAATCGAATCATCGACCTCGGAGTCAAAAATTAGATTTGGGGAACATCCTGGCCACAATCTCTTCCACTAAATGGATGGGAGGGAGCAAAGAAACGTGAAGAGTTCAGCTCAGCCCACAATGAGTTGGTTTGGATGTTAAAATTAAAATAAAGGAATATATAAAAGGAAGTTGCCCATCCATGCCAGAAGAATGTTATGGTTTGCATGCCTTGTAAGAGTTCGTTGGATAAGTCACTATTTAATAATTCTTTAATGAAATTATAGTATTATCTGGAAATTAATGGATCATTTATCTCTATGGTTTTAGATCACGAACAATTGATCTCAAAACTGATAGTTATCCTTTGTGATTTAAAATTAATGATTTATTATTTATCGTATATTTGAATATTACGGTTTTAGACTTTCACTTTGTACCAAATCGATCTACACACCGTTAATTTTAATATGTTTAGTCAGTTTGGCATTTTAGTTATAAACCAGAAGAGGATAACTTCCACTTTTCAAATCACCACGCAGGTTAATATTTAAAGATAGTAGAAAATAAATAATATATCTATATATGTGAACCATGGCAAAATTATTGAAGGTCATGTCTATGGCCCCTCAAGATATATGGAATTAATGAAGACCATATATTATAAATACATGTAATTGAAATGAAATTTAAATGAACCACAATATATATATAATATATGCCCCCCACTAGTGATGCCAATTGATAATTATTCTTCTTTTCCTTTTGGCCCTTTCAATCTGGTCCTTGTTGGACTTCAAACCATGCATTTACCAAACTCTCATTTATGCATTGAAAGGGAAAGAAAGTTAAATAAATTTTCAAAAAGTAGATGGGGCTACTTATTATTAATTAATACATAATATATATATATATAATTAATTAAATATTGAAAAGCCCAAAAGGGGAAAAAATGGGATTCAATTCAACAAGGATTTAATTTTTCAGGGAATCATTTTTAATTTGTTGAGGTGAAAGAAGAATATAGGAAATTACTCACCATCATTTTGGAGAGGAGGAAGAAATTAATTACCTCTAGATGGAATTTGAAGTCAATCAAGTACGATGGGTAGAAAACAGTTAAACATTCACTCATATTGACGGGGAAGATTGGAAGAGAAAGACCTAAAAAGAATGAATTAAAATACAATTATAAGCAATAACATATTATATTTAAATTCAAGTAAAACAACTTGTTCCAATCTTACACGATGATTATGTATGATTCATAGAACTAATTTCACGTGAATTTATAATAGCTTAGGCACTATACATTAGCCTATATTTTGATTTGGTTTTATTTTTTATTTTTTACAATACATTTTATATTTTTAAATATTTTCTCATTCTTTCCAATATTTTTCTATTATTTAATTATATATTTTTATATTTTCATTACAATATATATATATATATATATATTCAAAACGTCCCTTAAAATAAGATAACGTAAATGTCATCTTTTAGTATATACTATATATTGTTGTTGTCTATAGTCTAGTGGCTAGTGTTAGTCCCAATATTGCTAGGGATGCAAGTATATTTAATTAGGAGATTAATTTAGCCAGCTTCTTTGTGTATTAATTAATTCCTGCTTAGTTGCATTATAATAATCATGTTAATTATAACAAAGTGGAGGGATTCAATGGATAATGTTTCTTGCACATAATATGTGCAAGAAATTATGCACATAAAATAAAAATGTGGGCCCTTATATAGTAAATACCATTGTTACCCTTTTACTTGAATTTGTAAGTGGATTGCCACATAATTAACCATTATAAAAATACAAAATGAAATGAATATTGAAGGCTGACATGGCATGAGTTTAGTATGCCAGTAAGCAATATGAGTATGGACTGATATTTTTTTTATTTTTTCTTTTTTTTTTAATGTTTAAAACATTAAACTGTCTTCCCACCTAATCTTTCTCGCCCCAACAACAACCACCCAACTCTGAACTCCCACCGTCGTGAAGTTTTTGGGAGGCTGCCGGAGGCTTTCTTTTCGAATATTTATAAATGTCACCGTTGTACTTCCTCTTCTCTTGCAGTGATAGCGATTACCCACCGTCGGAGCCTATTCATCGGCGTGAGTGGCAAGCCAGAAATCGGACAATTTCTCCTTTTGCGCGTTCCCGAGCAAGCCTTTTCCTTTTGTGTGAAAGCTCCATTCTTTTTTTCTTTCGTTTGGGTTTTGTGTATAACAAAACAACCCCCTAATTTTCCATACAACTCTTTCTTTTCCGTTAAATTCTTTATATTTCTTACTCTTTCTTTTCCGTTAAATTCTTTATATTTCTTAGGGCTTTTTTATTTTTTGTTTGCGGTGGGATCTATAGCGTACAACAAAGGAGCCTAGCCAAGGAAATCATCAATGAATACGGTGTTGAGGGTAGGGGGTGTATGGATTTGGAGGGGGAAGCACAGTCCGTTCTGTTGGCGTCGTTCGATTCTGCCGTGACCACCGGTAACAATGCACAATTGTTTGTGTTGGTTTCCTTTCATTCGACCTTGAAAATGACACACAAGATGAGGATGAAGTATTGGCTGCAATTTGGTAGATATTTTGACCGAGGACCAGTAGAAATAGAAAGGGAAAAGAATGTCTATATATGAACCGATGAGTACAGTGTTGCAGTCAATGTTTGAGGATGAAATTTGACTATTGGTTGTGGATGTACATATTTTAGGAAGGAAAACATTTTTAGTCCATAATCTTTATTTAAGTGGTAATTGTGGTCACATTCTTTGAAAAAATTGTAATTAGTCCTTGCAATTTAAGTCATTTAACAAAAAAAATAGAAAAAATAACTGTCAATGCTTTTTACTGTTAGTCAATGTGGACTAAATTTTGGGGGGGGGGGGGGGGGGGGGGGGGGGGGGGAAGAGGAAAGAGGGAGGAGAGAGGAATATTTGTTTATGTGTATTCCAATTGGATCTTCTACTATCGAGGGTAATAGTAGTATATAAATTATAAGGGCCCACTAAATGAAGTTCATGTGCATAATTTCTTGCACATGTTATGTACAAAAAACAGTATCCGTATTCAATTAACCACAAAGACTAATTGCCATCCATTGAATAAGAGATTAATTAAGGGTCAAGCTAGTTAGCTAAGCTAGCAAGGTAATTGCAATTAATTATTTTAATTAATGTAAGTTGCAATTCATCGTCTCCTTGTACCTAGCTTTAGCCAAAATCTTCTCATTCATTCATGAATTGGTGGGACGATGATTAATTAGTATTACCTTTTCGTTCCATAGAATAGTCTAGTTCTTAAAAACGTACAACACATAAAATAAGTAATTTAACACAATTTTTTTTCACTTATATTTTTACGTTTTATAGATGGACTAATGATGAACTACATATAATTAAATTGGTAAGAGCACGCATGAGAAATCTTTTTTAAAAAATCAAAACAATAATACTCTTCTAATGAAACATAAATAATAGTACACAATATATCAAGACTTACTTTCATTCATTCATACTTTTGTGATGCAGGTATGTGTTGTCATTTGAATTAATGAAAACCAAAGTGCAAGTTGAGAAAAAGCTCTTCAACAATTATAAACAAAATCCCCATGTGGTTTGCGAAAGTACAGGATGACCCCCTACACTTTAAAAACCTATACAAAACCCCCCCTGTGGTTTCAAAACTCTTGTAAAGTAGACGAAATTTTTACTTTATGACCAAATTGCCCTTATTCAATCAAAGGGTCATCAACTCCACATAAAAGTATTAAAAAAATCTCCCAAAAATTTTACAATATAGTTATCGGTAGTAACAGTGGAAATAATATGTTTTATACTTTTGAAAAAATTTTTGAGATTTTTTTATACTTTTGTGAGATTTTTTTATACTTTTATATGGAGTTGATGACCCTTTGATTGAATAAGGGCAATATGGTTATAAATTAAGAATTACAGGGGTTTTGAAACCACATGGAGGTTTTGCGTAGCTTTTTAAAGCATAGGGGGGTCATCCTGTACTTTCGCAAACCAGATGAGGGTTTTGCGTAATTAACCCTTATAAACAAATGCAAGTGTGTGTGTGATAGTATATTTAATATTCAAATATAGCTTTGGAATAATAAGTATGTAATTAATGCAATAATCTAGTGCAGTATGCATATCTTAATTAGGAGTTAGGAAGAATTAGGTATAAATCTGGGGTTGGGTGGTAGATAACGAGAAAGTCTTGTACCTTCAAGTATGAGTTCAAACCTTAGAGATGCAAATGTTAAGGGGGAAAAAAGTATAAGCCTCCAAAACCTAGGGAAATCAACTAAAGTGAATATAATCAAAACAAGAAAATAATAAAATTATGTGTAGAGCACATAATAGCAAAAATGTATGTAAAGATTTAACAATGAAATTCATAGAGACAATGAAATAATTTGAGATTATCATTTTGTTTTTGTGGACAAAAGCTAATGAACTTGTTTGTAATTGTCATTTGCCCTAGAAAAAAAATTGGTAACTATTTCGTGTTCCTATTTAAAATTTAACTAATAAATCAAAATATTACCATATAGTAACTTGTAAAAGGTAACACCCTAATCTTAAAATACGTGATATAATTCAAAAATACAAAGAATTTTTTTAAAAATTCACTAAAATATTCAAATTATAAACAAAGAATAACATTATTATTGCATTACATACACACTCGATCATATAACTCAATGTAATGGCCCATAATGCATGTTAATTCAAGTGTTCACAAATTATAAGTATATTGTTAGGTAGATAATAAGTGATTAAAACTAGCCATGTCTAACGTATACATGTGTGTAACAGAAATCAATCTTACAATAAACGATACTATAATATTAATGTCGGGCAAAGGTGCATTTTTTCCACTAACGTTTTTCTCAGGGTCTAATTTTGCCACTAATGTTTTTTTAGGTCCAAAAATGCCATTGACGTTTTTAAAACAGTCCGACTTTGCCCCTGCCCCAAATCAAAATTATTTTGGGGCAATTGTATAATAAAATAATAATAAATTGGCACTTTTGCAATTTAAAAAAATTGGACTCTTCCTCTATGAATTCCGGGCTGCAGACCAGTGCCACCGCCTCACCATTTCTCCACGCCGCCACTTCCAATCCATCACTTCCGGCGCCGGAGAAGAAGAGGAGAAAGAAGAAGAGGGAGAGGGAGAAGAAGAAGAAGAAGAGAGAAGAAGGAACGGGGAAAAAGAAAGAAGGAAGAAGATGAGACATGGGTTTGAAGATGAGAAGAGGAAGGAGGAGGAGAAGAAGGAAGGAGAAGAAGGAAGAGGAAGAAGAAGAAGATGAGTCGTTGGCGACGGCGGCGGTGGGCGGCGGAGGTGGGTGGCGGTGGGAGAGAAGAAGAAGGAGAAGAGGAGAGATGAAGAAGAAGAGGAAGAAGGAAGAACAAGAAGGAGAAGAAGAAGGAAGAAGAAGGAGAAGATGGAAGAAGATGAGAGTGATGAAAGATGATGAAGAAGGAGGAGGAGAAGAAGGAAGGAGAAGAAGAAGGAGAAGAAGAGGAAGAAGAAGAAGAAGATGATGGCGGCGGCGGTGGGCGGCGGTGGGTGAGAAAGAGAAGGAGTGGCCGGAATTCATGGAGGAAGGTGGATTTTTTTAAATTGCAAAAGTGCCAATTTATTATTGTTTTATTATACAATTGCCCCAAAATAATTTTGATTTGGGGCAGGGGCAAAGTTGGACTCTTTTAAAAACGTCAATGGCATTTTTAGACCTAAAAAAACATTAGTGGCAAAATTAGACTCTGAGAAAAACGTTAGTGGCAAAAATACACCTTTGCCCTATTAATGTCACAATGCAAATATGTGCTAGCCAGTTAACGTAACCGACTATGTAGTAGCCAGTAGGTGTGATAATTTCGTAAAATACCTATTTAATCATCATCGTTGCACCATAATTAACCTCACCGAATCTAAAACTCAAAGTTAAACAATTTCACTTTCTCACTCCGAAACTGTGTGAAAACTCTCAAAACTCCCCCAGACCAAAAGGCAAAAGGGAGGAAGCACCCAAGAATTTGGCTTTGCTACATTCTCAGGTACTATGTTATTAGTTTACTAGTTTTGGGTAAACAAACGGTTTCCTTCGCCCCAATTTCCTTTTCTTTTGTTGTGGCATATGTTCCAAACACATACATGCACCAACCACGTCTTTTTCAAACAACAAAAGAAAAGGCGAATTACATTTTCCTCCTTAAAACTTTAGGTATAACCACAAATCCATTCCTATAATTTTAAGAATACAAAGAATTCTATGAATTTACCAGACGAAAAATTCAAAATCAACAAAATACAAATAATTCTCTGCTGTTTTGATTTATTTCTTTGAATACCTTTCAGGAACTTTTTTGAGCCTTATGGTTTTTTACAACCTTTTTGGTCTTGACTTAGCCGTCTGACACGCTCAGAAAGATATGTGTAATTTTCGAGGACAGATCCTTTGCGTCTGTTTCCCTGCTCCCACCCTTGTATCCACTCAGGGCTGTCAAATTTTTAAACCCCCTGAGTGGATACAGGGGTGGGTGCAGGAATGTCGACAGACACAGATGATCTGTCCTCGTAATTTTAAAAAAAAGTAGGGATTGTTTCATAATTATAATAAATCCTCCCAAAAGACAAGGAAAAAAAGAAGGAAAAAAAGAAGGAAAAAAAAAAAGAAAAAGAAAAAAGAAAGAAGAAAGAAACATTGAATGTTAAGCAATGAACCCCAACTTGTGTTCTGGTTCATTGCATGTACACCTTTTCCCCTGTATTAAAAAATGCTGTCACATTAAATATATTGAAAATGGCCTGAGGGCCCCACCCTTGACAGCAGAAGATAATAACCCACCCCCTAAGGCCTCCATCACACACACTACATTCATTGTATTGTGTTTTGCAGTATCTCCACCCACCATCCTTCATCCCCCCCTCCCCTTTTTTTGCCCTATTCTAATAGGGTTTCTTTTGATTTCAGTTTTTCTTCCATGAACTCTGGCCTTTGATTTTTAATTTTTGGTTTTTCTTCCCCATTTGTGGAATTTGCTGATGCATTCATTGCTTGTTGATGCTTTGCTGATTGTCTCCTTTTTGGTGGATCTGATAATTTTTGCTCTCGGAAGAGGGTTTGTTGGTCTTCCACAGTTGCAGTTCGTTGACTCCGTTGGGATTCTCCAATTCAGCTCGATATGTCTCAAGTGTTCGATTTTAACGGTAATTGACGCAATTCGTTTCTGGGTTTTGTTTAAAGTTGAAATCTTTTAGGAGTTATATTGTTCTTGTAATTCAAAAGGTTTAATTGTGTTGTTGGAGTGAGCTTTCCATGGATTTTTCTGCTTTAAGATGCAAGTTTATATCTTTAGCCCTGTTTTGCCCTTAAATCTCATGAATTACAGTTTTCTTTCTGCAACTCTAGGTTTATGGAATTATTATTATGAGAAAAGGGACTCTGTGCTCTAGGAAAGATTTGGACTCGTTTAGGTTGATCGTGTTTTGATTCTCTAGGTTTCTTGTATAGATCAGGTCTTCTGTGATCGTCTGGAATGTGATCGTCTGGAAATGAATTTGATGCTTTCTATGATAATTTATTTCCGGATTATTTTCCATGTTTCGTCCATTTTATCCTTCAATCTGCGAGTATATAGGAACTTTTGTGATATTATCCTCATATGTTAATGATCTTGCAGCTACAGGTGGTTCTCCTGAAGTATGAATTCTTTTAGTGATTTGTGCTTAGTTTAGGTTGATCTGCTAAGTTGTATTGATAGCTTGTTTTTTGTTGACTTTGTCAATTACTCTCCAGACTTGTTTGGATACATTTTTCTTCTGCTCTTAGTATAGTGCTCCTCATGTTTAAAACCATGTTAGACCTGATTGGATTTTAACTTTTTGTTGTGTTTGAATGGTTTCTTAGTAGATATTTGGCTGATATATTTTTCAAACTTTTTACTTTTTTCTTAATATCAGGTGATAACGATTTTGTCCTTGGTGGTTCGATGTACACAAATCCCAAGGATTCAACTCTCTTTTTATCCCTTGGACGTCATGTGGATGTTTATTTTCCTCCTTCGAAGAGGTCTCGTATCAACACCTCTTATGTTTTCAGTGGAGAAAGGTTTGAGCAGAAGCAGCCCTCCATTGAAGTTCTGCCCGATGAATGCCTCTTTGAGGTGTTCAGGCGTTTGGCCGGGGGCCAAGAGAAAAGCACATGTGCTTGTGTGTCTAAGCGCTGGCTTACGCTGTTAAGTGACATCCGCGCTGAAGAAATATGTACCAAAGAGGATGCAAAATCTGTGGAACCTGAGATCATTTCTGTTGCCACTAAGACAGTTGAATCCTTTGATTTGAACAAGAAGTTCGAGTTTGATGATATAAAGAACGTGAAGTCTGATTTGATAGCCGAAGATGTTGCTACAGTGGATGATGGACATCTTTCTAGATGTCTGAAAGGGAAAAAAGCTACAGATGTCAGGCTTGCTGCCGTTGCCATTGGAACTGGAAATAGAGGAGGTTTGGGCAATCTCTCCATCCTAGGAAGCAACTCTGGCCGTGGAGTGACCAATTTTGGTCTGAAGGCCATTGCTCGTGGTTGCCCGTCTTTAAGAGTCCTGTCTTTGTATGATTTGTCTGCTATTGGTGATGAAGGATTGATTGAGATTGCTAATGGATGTCATCGGTTGGAGAAACTTGATCTTTGCCGGTGCCCTGCTGTTACTGACAAGGCTTTACTAGCTATTGCTCAGAACTGTCCCAATCTGATGTCGTTGACCATTGAATCTTGTGCAAACATTGGGAATGGAAGCTTGGAGGCTGTTGGTCGTTACTGCCCCAAGTTGAAGTCCATCACAATCACAAACTGTGCCCATGTTGGGGATAATGGAGTTGCAAGTCTCTTTTCTAAAGCTGGTAATGTGTTGACCAAGGCAAGGCTTGAGTCACTGAGCATTAGTGATGTCTCACTTGCTGTTATTGGACGCTATGGCAGTGCATTGACTGACCTAGCTCTTACAAGCCTCCAAAATGTGAACGAGAGGGGCTTCTGGGTCATGGGCAATTGCCAGGGTTTGTTGAACTTGAAATCAGTTGCGTTGACTGCTTGCCAAGGGGTTACTGATGTAGGATTACTAGCTCTGGCTAAAGGTAGTCCCAATCTGAAGCGTGTCTGTCTCCGGAAGTGTGCATTTGTGTCAGACAATGGGCTGTTTTCTTTTGCTAAAGCTGCAGCTCTGCTTGAGATCCTTCAGTTGGATGAGTGCCACAGGATTACTCAATCTGGAATTTTGGGCTTGCTTGTTGGTTGTGGTGGAAAATTGAAGGCTCTTTCCGTAGCAAACTGCTTCGGATTTAAGGACTTATCCTCTGGAATCCACTGTATGGCTCTATGCTCCTCTCTTGAGTCTTTATCCATCCATAACTGCCCTGGATTTGGCAATGGTTGTCTATTATTGCTGGCTAAACTTTGCCCAAATCTGACCGGAGTTGAACTTACTGGGCTGGGTGGTATAACCGATGAAGGACTAATTCCCTTGGTGGAAAACAATGAGCGTGGTTTGGTGAAGGTGAACCTGAATGGATGTGTGAATTTGACTGACAAAGTTACATCAGCCATAGCTAAGCTTAATGGGTTTACAATTGAAGAGTTGAATCTTGATGGTTGCAAATACATGACTGATGGAAGCTTGTTCGCCATTGCAGAGCACTGCGCCATGCTTACTGAACTTGATATCTCCCAGACTAAAATCACAGACAAAGGCATTGCTGCTTTGGCTGAAGGATTGCCATTCAGTTTGCGAGTCCTATCTCTGTCAGGTTGCTCATTGGTGTCCAACAGAAGCGTGCCTTATCTTCAAAAGCTGGGATTCAACCTTGATGGTTTGAACATCAGTCACTGCCCCGGAATCAGTTTTGAGGCTGTTGGTTTGCTGTCGGAGTACCTGTTTAGATGTGATATCCTTTCCTAGGCAGGGGTGTTAACTGAAGAAGCCTCATCATGAAGATAATTAAGTGGGTAAAGTTCGACGTACAAGTAGAAGCTGTAGTGATCTGGTAACTAAGTGTTCTTCGTAGCTGCGCAGATGGTAGTACTTTTGAGTCCATCATTGATAGCTCTCTTCCCTGGTCCGGTTCTTTAGCTCCTTTTTCCAGTAAAGATGGCCAACCATCCTCCTTTTTTTTAGCAGATTTCCTCTCCACGGGGAAAGCTGTTTCAAGGAGTTTTTGCCCCATTGTTGGGAGTTTTTTCCGGTTGGTGCCATTCTTTGCTGAGAATACATGCTGGGTTCTGGATCAAGAGATTCTTGTGGTGGATTTATTATGATGGTTTTTAGCTCCAATCCTGGCATTTGGTTGACCCAATCATATGTCCTAGGCCGAAGAGCTGTGCTAGTTTTCTGTCGTCGTTATTATGATATCATCCTCCGTTTCTTTCAGTGTTTTTACCGAGTCTTCCACATGTGTTCCGCGTGTGTTGGTTGGGTGCCTGGCTTTCTGATGGTGAGCTTTTGATTCTGGAAGGAAAACCCTTTTGGGGTTGGGCAGTTTTTTAGGATAGTTGCCTTGGGCGTCGCGGGCTTTGGCAATGGCAGAAGCTCTGGTTTTTCGGGTTCTGCCATGACAACTCCTACTTGTTGAAGAGTTGTTTTTTGGTTATTTTTTACCAAGCCCTAGTTTTGCAGAGGCATATCTTAGTTGTTTTTTTTAACTGCCCCTCCCCTGGGACTGTTCCACCCTGATGTATTAAAGATGTTATTGTGTTTTTAGCTCACTGTGATTGTACACCTTGTTATGATGGATTATGTGGCAATAAATAAAATGGTTGTGTATTTTAAGAAAATTTCAAGTTTCAGTTCATCTTTTATTGAGTGAATGTTTAAGGTAAGATTTGAAGTTTGAACAACAAATGATGGATGATTCTTGTGTCTTAGGTTTTGACAAATAGTGTTTTGATTCTTCATTGTATGTTGTATGTTGTCAAAGAAAGGTATATTCATTCACTTGAACAAATGGGATTCTGGGATTTAATGCGTTATTGCTTGTATGATCGTATCATTTGTCAAAAAGGATTCTCTCTTAATAGGTTACAATTCTTAGGCGGTTGCTTTGTGCAAATTGTGGGATTTTGGGATTTAATGCGTTATTGCTTGTATGATCGTATGATTTGTCAAAAATGGTATTCTCTTAATAGGTTACAATTTTTAGGTGGTTGCTTTGTGCAAATTGTACGTGCTCGTTTTAGTATCATTTGTCAAAAGGAAAATGAAGGATGCACCAAATAGTGATAAGAAAAAGCGTTTTTGTAACATTTCTTCCTAAAAACACCCTTTATTAGTGAAATGTCTAGTTGGAAGTTGGGAAACCACATAGTACATGACTAAAATAAAAAAATATTAGGTGGAAAATGGAACCATGTATGGGGTTATATTCCCTATGCGATAATCCATGATTTATGGGTATGGTGAATGTAATGCTGCACATCCACATTTTAAGCCCTATCAAACAAATTAACACCAAGACTTGGGATTAGTTTATTTTTAAAAGATGGGTATGATGAGACTATTTCTCGTAAACGTGTGATTTATTGATGTATTCGTATTGTACTTCTCAATTTACCATTTGCTTCGTATATAAATAATCATTGGGACGATAAGTTTGTGAAGGTTCTGTTCTTTTTCATTCCATTCTGTTTTTTCTCAAAATTTTACATAAAAGAAAAATATAATTTCTTACTAAATTTAACTTTCATAAAGTCAAATAATGACACAAGTCTTATAATTTTTTATCTCTCCCCTACATAATTTTTCAAAAAAATAATTCACTTAAAAAAATTTCTTTTCAAAAACAAATAATTCCTTTTAAAAAATAAAAATTTTCAAGTTGAGTAACAAAGAGAACAAAGTTTTAGTGTCAGAATAATCAACGTGGAGAAGACCATTTTATTTTTTTTATTTTTTGGAAAAGAAAAGTGACGGTAGGTACAAATTGAGGAGGTTGCGAATGATGTTGATTCATACAATACCTCACAAACTGCAAAATAATTTTGCTTTTGGGTTCTAAATAGCCAATTTCAATATATATATATATATATATATATATTTCAAAAGTCATTACTAGTATTTTAAATTTTTAATTATTGTGTTTTAATATCAATCTTAACATACATAAAGTACTCTTTTTTCTTCTTTTTTTTTCTCTGAGTACTTTTTGTTATTTTTTCTAAAACTTTTATAGTAAGTTTTTTCTTTTGATATTTTAAATTTATTTTGGACTATTTTTTCGTGTTTTAAATATAAACTTCAATTAATAAATATAATTTGGATATTTGAGTTGCATTAAAATTTACATTTTATCAATTTTTGTTCTTGTCTTAAAATTAAGACTTTATAAATTGATGTTTTAGGAAATAATGTGACAAAAATAGTATTGAACGTTGTTAAAGATAAAATTGGAAAGAAAAATAAAAGAAAAAAGATCAGATATAATAGTTTAAATACTAGAGATACGGATAAAAGTAAAATTTAAACTTCACTGTTAATGTCAGTCTTTTTTATTCATTTTACCAATTTAAACAAAAACATAACGGGATTATTGGTAGGTTTTATAGCACAATAAGTAATGATAAATTTCTCAAACTATATGGGGATTTTTGTTAGTTAATTCAACAAAATTAAAAAGTCAGATTTATTAAATTTTCCACCAATACAATAAGAGCAAAAACGGAACATTGATCATTCTAAATTTTATAAACTAAAGAGAAATCAAAATAGTAAACAGAAAGATAAGTTCATGATATGTACAAATAAAACAAAAAATAGTATCTATTGAAAATTTATATTTTTTTAAAATAAATTGAAGTCTTACAAGATATATAGAATATTCTGCGAATTAAAGGTAAGGAAAAGAAAATGAAATAATTTTAAAAAAAGTATTGATATTTTATTAGCTAATTATAATTTTTTTAAGATAGAAAACCCAAAACAAAAAACAAAAACAAAAAAAAAGGGAAAAAAACAACAACAACAAAAACTAAAGGAAAAGCAATAGTGAAAATAAAAAGTATAGAAGACCTCAATTGAAAATAACTTGATATTATTTGGGGTAAACTACCCAGTTTAAAGTAAATTTGCGGACACACTTGTTATTGTTTCTAACCAATTACGTTTAGAATAACATAGAAATTGTCAAATTATTTTCATTTTTAGATAATTTGATGATCACACCTAAACTATTGGTATTTAATGATTCAATTGAAGAAAATTTGAGATTATTTGGGGTTAATTTATAATTCTTAAGTAAAATTAGAGACACATTTGTCATTTTTTCACTAATTACATTCATTACAATATATAATTCGTCTTATTATGTTCATTTGTACACAATTTGCTGACGACACCAAAGTTTTTCGTATAATGACTCAATTGAATTGTAAACTATTTCGGTTCAATTACAAACTCGAAACACAATTATCATTTTCCTCAATAATTACGTTCATTACAATATAAAAATATTCCTATTATTTTTATTTATATATAATTTGATATATGTATCAAAACTATTAATATAGAAGGAATCAATTGAATAAAGTATGAGATTATTTGGGATCAATTTGTAATGTTTGAGTAAAATTAGGGACTCAATTGTCATTTTTCTCACTAAATTCTTTCAATTCAACATAGAAATCATCCTATTATCTTAATTTGTGAATAATTTGATAACTACACCATAACTATTAATACATAATGATTCAATTTATTAAAATTTAAGACTAATTGGGGTCAATTTTAAAATTGTAGGTAAATTTGGGAGCACAATTATAATTTTTTCTTTGTAAGTACGCCTAGTACAACATAGGAATCATCCTATTATCTTATTTGGTAGATAAATTGATGATTGTACCACAATAACTATTAGTATTTAATGACATAAGTGAAGAAAAATAAGACTATATTTGCAATCAAATTTACATTTTAAAGTAAAATAGCCAATATAACTGTTATTTTTTACCACTTATTTGATTCAGTACAACATATAAATCATCCTATTAACATAATTTGTAGATAATTTGATAATTACAGCATAATAATTAGTACAAAAGGATTAAATTGAATAAAATTTGAGACTATCGGGGGTAAATTTGAAATTTTTAAGAAAACTTGAATACGCAATTCTCAAATTTTTTTAATTTCAAAATTTCACTTGAAATTTTATTTTCATTTATAGAAAAAATGACAATTACGACTCCCATTTTACTTAAACATTACAAATTACCTCAAATAATATAAATTTTTATTCAATTAAGTCCTTTTCTGAGTAATGTTATGGTGCAATTTTCTAATTATATACAGATTATGATGATAGGACAATTTATATGTTCTACTTAATGTAATTAGTAAGAAAAAATAACAATTGTGCTCCTTATTTTACATAAAAATTACAAATTGATATCAAATTATCTTATTTTTTCAATTAAGTCATTTTATACTAATAGTTATTGTGCAATCACTAGTTTATCTGTAAACTAATATAATAGGACGATTTTTATGTTGTACTAAACGTAATTAGTAAGAAAAAATTATAATCGTGCCCTCAATTTTACTTCAAATTTACAAATTGACCTCAAATAGTTTGTAGTTTTATTGTTTTGAGCCATTATGTAGTAATAATTATGGTGCAATCATCAAATTATCTACAAAACTAAGATAAAAAAGATGATTTCTATGTTGTATTGAACGTAATTGGCGAGAGAAAATTGTCAATTGCGTCCCCAATTTTACTTACAAATTATAAATTGACTTAAAATAGTCTTAAATGTTATTCAATTTAGGAATTATATACTAACTAGATTGTCTTTCACGGCGCTAACGCGCCGTGAGGTTGATTTAGACTGGTTAGCAAAAAATATATCGTATTTTTTAGTTACGATAATAAACATGAAAGTTCGTAAATGCAGAAGATTATTCTCAAGTGTTCTACGGCTCGCTCCAACCACAACATGCATGCGTAGGACAGCTAGTAACTTTTTGTGTCATTGGTATTGGGATGTGGGGCCTGAAATAGATGCTGAGGCAGTGATAGAGGCTGCGGTTCAGGAAGCATTAAAGCTATATACGAGTCATGGGTATTGGTGGGTTATGGCCCAGAAATTTATATTTCAAACATTGTTAGACGCTTCGCACAAAAAAAAAAAAGAAGAAGAAGTTGTATGGTAATTTAAAACATATTTTTTTTGTAACATAAGTGCAATATATATATGGTTTAACAAACATCAAATAATATAATTAGTCCTTTAATTTTTTTCATTTTCACAAAATTTGACACGTCTGCACATTAAAGCAAAAGAATGTCATTCAGATACAAAGTGACTATTAGTATTCTCCCCAAAATATCGCATATGGTTTCCTGTTTATATACTGCACAATTCCTGTAATCCAGCAACCTTTAAGTCAATCATAATCGTCAGTTTTTTTTTTAAACAAAATCTTCCAAATCTTGTCTTATAGTTTAAGCTGCAAATGAAACAGGAAGTGGCAGGGATAATAGTTTTCTTTACCATCTTCTCTTTCCACAGTAAACAATCTTCTTTGCAATGTTCCATGCATGTCAAATTTTATATGAGGCTTAGTTTTACATATGAGAGCCGATCAGAAAGATGAAAGCATTAGGTGGAATTGGCCCTCCTCCCTGTTTGCATTTATCTAGGCTTTCCTTTTCCTCTCATACTAATGAAGGGGATAAGGTTTCATTTAAAGTGAAATAAAAAACAAAATCCCTGCTTAACCACAATGTGAGCCTTTGATTACAAATACTTTTCCCACTATCTAAAAGCAACATTTAGGTAGCTTGATGATACAACATTTTAACACGTATCCTAGATACTTTTCAACTACTATTTTATGCGATTTAAAAGATGATTCCAGTATTCCAAATTACCTTAGTGGGGAAAAAATGCGTTGCTAATCCAGCTGCAACTAATTCTTTACTGTTTAGCCTTGCCCCAGTTACCCAGATATTCTACTGCATATGAAGTTAGACTTATAACTCCACCTTTTGATAGCTTAAGTATATCAAAACATTTAACCAAATTTTGTAATGATTAAACAGTAGCAAAAAATAATTACTCTCCTGCCATCATACATATACCATTCTCAAATCCCTGCAAGCAGAAAAAAATACTTTGGATAAGAGCAAGCTTACTGTCTGACTTTAAAAGATGACAGTCAATCAAAATTAGATGCAAGGTGCCCATATCAGTATCAAACTTATCAATTCTTCATATCAATCATTTGAAGGAAGAATGTAACAACAGTAAAAGTAGGATAAACATACAAAACGAGCAGGCCAGTGGACTTGATACAGGTCAATATGATCTGTCTTGCAAAAGATTTACCACAAGACCAAGAATTATAATATTCTAAACAACAAGTCCATTCAATTGGTAATCAAAAAAAACATGGTACATAACAGTACTCATCTAACACATGAGTCAGCAAGATTCACCTAACCATAGGAACAACGGGTAAAAATTTCTACTGTCAAAGTGCCAATAAAGCAATTTTGTTTTATTGCATTCTTAAACCAACCCACTCCCCAATCATTTTTGAAAATTACATATAGATAACTAAATAGGAATCATCACAAGAATGGAAATTAAGAACTTATATCAATGCAACCTAGCAAATTAAGTCCCATTGCATCTTTGTCTCTTACAGTATACAGACATCTTAGTGCTGGGGAAATTAACAAGCAATCGAAAGAAATAACAAGAACACATGATGAAAGCAAAGAAGAAAGAATTTGTTTAGGAAGCTTACAGTTAAAAAATTGGAAGATAAAATTGCCTGGAGCTGACATAATCTTGGCCTGTAACTTGGAAAGGATCTCATCAGTTATGAATGCATGGAACATCTTTTCTCAAATTTCCCAGTAGCGCTGAATTTGAGAGCATCTTCATTGATCTTGAGAATCTCTTCTGCTTTTGTTTTGCTTCAACCATTGCCCTCCTCTCCTCAGCTGCCCTGTGGAAGTTCTGCAATCTTGTTCTTCATCGTTTCACCCCATGTTGGCTTCTTTTTAAATTCTTCCTGCTCAATGATCAATGATTAATGATCACACACCACACTTGAACAGGTATGTTGTTATATACTAATGAATGCATACACTCACCTCGATCTGCTTGAGTTCAGTAGTTATGGCTGCTTTTTTGTGTTCTCCCATGCTTCCACAGCTGACAACTTCTTATAAGCCCTGAATTAATGAATGACTGAAATTATTAATAAGAAATAAATTAAGAGCTTTAACAGATGAACTCAATTCCCAGAAAAACAGAAAAAAAACAGAGGAAAATTGAGCAAAGGTAAAGGGGAAAAAACCTAAAACATAGTTAATTACGTAGTTCTTTCACTTTATTCGTAAGCTTTGATCAAAGCCCATCTTTTCTCCAACTCCACTTTTGCCAGAGCAGAATCTGAAGAGCAGAAAAGTTAAAATAATCTTTCAAATATTAAAGAAAATTTCCAGGAAAAAATTATGAAGCATCCCACAAACTAATAATCACCTCTGTCCATAGAATCCACGACTTTTTCTTTCTCATCTCCATCCATGATCATCTGCAACCTCTGCAACATTAAGTGATGTGCATAAAATTGAAATTTCCATTAGGCCTAGCCCAAAGGGTTAAAACAAAGAAACAGTAATATATAAAGAAGCCCAGATCTATGTTCAGGTCGGAAAGATTATATAAACCTAATTTGTCTGTTATAACTTTAGATCGGATATAAATGCTCAGCTCGGTCCTAAAAGACTCAATAAACTCATGAAGACTTAAGGTCGGAAAACATTATAAATCAACTTGGTAATTTTAGATCGGTAAAAACTTATCAACTCAGATCGGTCAAGATTGAGTCGGAAAAAAGTACAATTCTACTAGAGAAGCCCAGGTCGGCAAAAGCTTAATGGAGTTAGATCGGTCAAGTGTTGAAACTCATCTATATTTTAGTCGGTAATTTAGGTAAGATTAGATCGGTGAAGCCGACCTGAAATAAAGATAATAATATAAAATATCATGGTAGGGCCATTATTTTAATATGTGCAGATCAATTACAACAAAGGAGCCAAAGTTAAAGCCAGATTTCCCGGAAAGGCAAAAAACATCATTGCAAAAGGAATAATTAGGAGCGTATGTCTCCATTACTCAACGGAACCATCAAGAGTAAGCTTATAAATACTCAGGCACAAGCCTCATTCGGGTAAGTTCCAATCAGCTATTTCTGGCAATTCTCACTAGCATTTCTTAAGCTCTTCTCTCATTCACAATTTTTCTGAGCACTCTTGTTCTATATTGCTTATCTCTTTCATATTACTGACTTGATCGTCGGAGCCTATACAGGGGGGAAAGCCCCGCTCCTTTTCTGAATTGATCATCAATTAGTGAACGGAACAGTACGAAATCATCCAGTTTCATCATCTTTGCCAAGCTCAACAACCTTATTAAATTTTTTCCTCAAATTGCTCATCTCCAGTTGGGCCATTGGGTTCCTCAAAGCTTCATTTGAATTGGGCTATTACTGTCTTCAAGAATTCTTTTGGGCCGCGAAGAAGCATCGTTCCCTCATTGTAATTTTTGCGTCACATCAACTGGCGCCGTCTGTGGGGAACGTTTGATCAGATCATTTCATCAAATTTTCCTCATTTAAATAAATTTGTTGAAACCATGACGCAAACTCGTTCAGGAAAGGGTGCTTCTTCTTCTGACAACCTCAATGGGCTCACCGTTACAACCGCTTTGGTCCCTACTGTTTCTGCCACCAGTTCTAATCCTCCATCTGATCCACCAACTACTACCACCCTTGTTGAAACTCTCACCCCGGAACAGGAACAGGCAGAAAAAGATAGGTTCTTCCGTTTATTTCCAGAACTATTTCACTTAATAAACCATGTTGCTCCTATCATCTCTACTCTTACTACAGAACCTCCCCTTACAACCACCACCACAGAAGCAGTTAACATAGAACACTCCTATGGTTTACACTGGTCCCCAACCGTTCCCCCACCCAGGGCTATCATCAACCCTGTGTCCAACCCCTCTGCTGCTTTAATGTCTAGTCTCCCCCCACAATCTACTACTATATGTCCTCCACAACCTGGGAGAGTTAATTTTTCTTCAATCAGTCATATTGCTGGTCCTCCTGACCCTTCTGTGGCACCACCTGTTTATACCACTGTAGCTCATACTCAGGCTAATCCTACTTTTCCGGGTCCCTTTGTGGCCCCCAATGCTCAGTTTAATAATGGTTCTTTAATGTCAGGCCTGCCCTTTCCCACTTTAGGACAACAAATGAGTCAATTGAATCAACCTAGCCATGGCCTACCAATCGGTCAAATGAATCAACCCTGTTATTACCCCGGATACACCACTACATCCAACCCCGCAATATTTCAGCATTATGGTTTAGGCAATAACCGAGCCATGCAGCCGCCCTTAGAAAATATTCCCTTGCTTAATCCAAATTATTATCCCGGGACCGGCCTAGGAAATTATTACCTCGGCCTGGGGGGACACCCCTTAGGTCAGTCCGGATATCCCCAGCTCGGCCTACCCGGATCTGGATATACTCAGATCGGACGAACTGCCCCCACGTCTCGCGTGTCTCATCCTTTTGGATGGGAGATTCAAATGGCACAATTTCCCCCTGGATACAGAGGCCTAGGTAAGGTTGACAAGTATGATGGTACCACCGACCCCACGGCACACTGGATGCAGTGCATGAGCGTCATGGATGCTGCCAACCTGTCCGACGCTAACCGATGCATGACATTCCATCTGACACTTAAAGGTCAGGCCATAAATTGGTATTGTACTTTGCCCCGAAATTCTATTCATTCTTTAGATCAGTTTGGTGACCTGTTTTTAGCCAATTTCATGGGTAATAAGATATTGTCTAAACCGATTTCACATTTAATGAACATAACACAAAAAATGGGAGAGGGATTACAGGCATATATAGATCGGTTCAATATAGAGTCTAGGCAATGTCATGAAAAAGATGATAGAATAATGATGAGATCATTTATTAATGGGTTACGGTCAGGACCTTTAGCTACTGAATTGGCCATTCGACCCCCACATTCTTATTTTGAAATGATGGTTACTGCTGTTAACTTTGCTGTTGTTGAAGACGCTACAGCTATAAAACAGGAAAGGGAAAGAAGTTTTTCCGATTTATATGGTAAGAGGAAAGCTCCTTCCCCAATTCTTACATCGGGAGGAAATAAGAAATTAAACTTTGCCAATACCACTAATTCCATTCCAAAGGCTGGGGTAAGTGTAAACACTGTGCAGGTATCCGAGCCCTTCTCAGTCCCTCGAGCTGACATATATGCTGCCATTCAGAGTCAAGGGCTGCTGCCCCCAGCTCGACCCATGACGGGTCCCACAGATCGGCTCAATCCGGGCAGGTATTGTAATTACCATAAAAACATTGGTCACAATACTAATGACTGTCGTGATTTAGCTGCAGAAATAGCTAAATTAATTCAAGCTGGGAAACTACCACAATATACACAAATAGCACATCTACCTAAACCGGTGACTTCAGCAATCCGTGAACGACCTAACGGATGCTACCGATGTGGAGAGACCGGTCATTTTGCCCGCGAATGTCCCCAATCCGACTCCCTAGCCCCAAATGCTGGGGGTAACACCGACCTGAATATAGCAGGGATTGTAAACACCATAGCAGGAGGACCAACCCAAGGCGACTCTAACCGCCAGAGGAAACAGGTATACCGGCAAAGGAACTCTATTCTAGGTAAGCGTAAATCAGATACCATGACACCAGGCATTACTTTCGATGACACAGATACATTTCTGTCTTTCAATTGTGACGATCCACTAGTGATCGATTGCTACATTTCAAATTACCAAGTACGTAGGACATTGTTAGACACGGGTAGTTCTAGCAATATAATTACAACCAAGGCACTGGCTGGTTGTCAATTACACAAGGCACAGTTAAGTCCAGTTCGGACACCATTGATTGGCTTCGGCAATCACCATGTTATACCTGTGGGACACTTGAGTATTCCCGTCACGTTACTGGCTGGACAGCTAAAACGTACGGAAACCATAGACTTTGTGGTCATTGATGAGCCATCACCATACAATGTATATTTGGGACGGCCTGGACTAAATCAGTTTCAGGCCATAGCATCTACTGTACACATGCTTTTAAAGTTCCCCACTATAGGTGGGGTAGCTTCTATTCGTTGTGATGTCTTGCAGGCAAAGCAGTGCTACATGGCTTCCTTGAAGGAACCGACCCCCCTGGATATGAAATCAAAAATTACTTCTACCGACAGGTCGACCTCCGTTAACATTACCGATCTAACAGGTGGCTCGGACCTGTCCATTGAAGCAGGGGCCGAGGTAAGAATTATTCCCCTCGCGGCCGATCCAAACAAGGTAATAAAAATTGGGGCTGATTTGCCCCCTCAATTACAATATGATTTGCTTAACCTTTTGCGTGAATTTGCGGAAGTTTTTGCTTGGGGACCGGAGGATATGCCTGGCATTTCTCGAAATATCATTGAACACAGGTTATCCATTGATCCCAATCATAGGCCGATCCGACAACGAAAGCGTAACCTCGGGGGAGAACGTAATAGATATGTGGAGATCGAAGTCAACGCCCTGTTGGAAGTACGTATCATCCGAGAAGTAGATTATCCGGAATGGTTGGCTAACCCCGTGTTAGTTTCCAAACCAGATGGTTCATGGCGCATGTGCATAGACTTCACCGACTTAAATAAAGCATGCCCCAAAGATTGGTTCCCATTGCCTTTGATCGACGTGTTGGTTGACGCTATAGCTGGATTTCGATTCCTTAATTTCTTGGATGCATATAAGGGATATCATCAAATTTTTATGGCCAAGGAAGATGAAGAAAAAACATCTTTTATTACAGACAAAGGTACATATTGCTTCATAACCATGCCTTTTGGTTTAAAGAATGCTGGAGCTACTTTTCAACGTTTAGTGAATAAAATTTTCAAAAAACAGTTAGGTCGAAATATGGAAGCATATATTGATGATTTACTTGTAAAAAGTAAAAATGAACTTGCTTACTTATCTGATTTACGTGAAACCCTTGAAACACTAGCCCAATATAAATTAAGGTTAAATCCAAAAAAATGTGTTTTTGGAGCCACTTCAGGAAAGTTCTTAGGATACATGGTTTCTGAGGGGGGTATCTCGGTTAATCCTAAGAAAGTAGAAGCTGTATTGAAAATGCACCCGCCTAGGACAATTCGGGAAGTACAACAATTAACGGGTAGATTAGCAGCTTTGAATAGGTTTTTAGCCCGATCAGCAGAACGAGCATTACCATTTTTTAACATTTTAAAGAAAACTGATAAGTTTTTGTGGACCCCGGAATGTCAAAATGCTTTTGAACAATTAAAAAAATACTTAGCTTCTTTGCCATCTTTGACTATGCCTATTCATGGAGAACAATTGTACATGTATATAGCTACTACCAAATCTGTCATTAGCTCGGTTTTGCTCCGAGAAGATAACCGGGTCCAGAGACCCATCTATTTTGTTAGTAAAGTTTTGCAGGCCGCAGAGAAAAATTATTCTAGCCTAGAAAAGCTAGTCCTGGCTCTAGTTCACTCCACACGGCGTCTTAGACCTTATTTCAACTCGCATGGAGTCACCGTTTATACTGATGCACCCCTCAAAGCCATCTTGCAAAAAGCAGGAGTTTCAGGTCGACTCACCAAATGGGCCATTGAATTAGGAGATTATGACATCACCTTTGCCCCACGCACAGCGGTCAAAGGACAGGTGTTGGCGGATTTCATAGCTGAAGGAGTACCAGACAACCAAGAGAGCATATCTAGCCCGTCAGAAAAAACCGATCTGCTTTTAGCTATAGCCAAGGGTGACGATGCGTGGATCCTCTACGTAGATGGGGCCTCAAGCCAGTCCGGATCGGGTGCAGGGATCGTACTCACCAGCCCGGGAGGAGAAATTCACACGTATGCTTTACGATTCTGCTTCAAAGCCACAAATAATGAAGCAGAATACGAAGCTATGATAGCCGGCCTGAAGTTAGCTCGGAAATTTGGAGTCGAAAATTTAAAAATTTGTTCAGACTCTCAGCTCGTGGTTAAACAAATTTTGGGGGAGTATAAGGCTAAGGATCGACAAATGGAGGAGTATTTAACATTGGTGCAACAGCAACTAAAATTCTTTCAAAAATGGGCTATAGAGCGGGTCCCGCGAAGCAAAAATACAAATGCTGATGCCTTGTCCAAATTAGCTTCTTCGGTTTTTTCTCACCTGACTAAAACCGTCCTAGTAGAAGAAGTACATACCAGGAGTACAGCCGAACCAAAAATCTTGTCTATAAGTGAAGGACAGGATTGGAGATTTCCTATATGGCAATACCTACAAGATGGCACTCTACCAGAATCCCGGAAGGAAGCACAACGAATACAAAGGAAGGCTGAACACTATCAGATAATCGGGGAGGACTTATATAAAAAGGGTTTCTTGATGCCTTTACTAAAGTGTGTGGGATCGGGAGAAGCAAAGGCCATGCTGAAGGAGGTACACGAAGGAGATTGCGGGTCTCACATTGGGGCTCGGAATTTGGCTAAAAAAATAATCGGGGCTGGGTTTTATTGGCCTCGGTTATTCCAAGAAGCAGTAGAGTATGTTCAACGGTGTTCCAGTTGCCAACACCACGCGACAATTCACAAGTTGCCGGCCTCCAGCTTTACGGGGATAATTGCCCCATGGCCTTTCGCAGAATGGGGGATAGATCTTATGGGTCCGTTTCCTAAGGTCGGTTCATGCCATTACCTTGTTGTGGCCATAGATTATTTCACAAAGTGGGTAGAAGCAGAGGCACTTACAAATATTACGGGGCGAACCGTAGCTCGGTTTCTTTGGAGGCAAGTCATTTGTCGTTTCGGTGTGCCCAGATCGGTTATTTCGGACAATGGAACCCAGTTCGAATCTAAGGAGTTCACAGCCTTGTGTTCAAAACTTGGCATCACCCAGCGTTTCGCATCGGTAGCCCATCCTCCAGCAAATGGACAAGTAGAACTCACAAACCGAACTTTGTTGCACGGGCTGAAATCCAGACTAGAAGATAAAGGAAAAAATTGGGTAGAACAATTGCCCCATGTGCTTTGGTGCCACCGAACCACGCCTAAATCAGCCACAGGAAAAACCCCTTTCGAGTTGGCCTTCGGGGTCAATGCGGTCATCCCCCCAGAAATACAAAATGGAGCCCCACGAGTTATGCACTTCGAAAGAAATCAAAATCAGAAAAACTTGGAGCTCGGCCTGGATCTGATAGAAGAAGTTCGAGACTCGGCCTATGTACATCAACTAAATTACAAAAATTTAGTTCGGCAACACTATGATGCTCGAGTCAAACATCGAGCCTTTGTACCAGGGGATTTAGTCTTACGAAACCGATCTATCAGCAGACCACAAAAACAAGGCAAGCTATTTTCTAATTGGGAAGGGCCTTATCGAGTAATCGAAGCTCGACCTACCGGAAGTTATATTTTGAAAGACTTGCAAGGACGATTGATTCCACGAACTTGGAATGCAGCACACTTGAGGAAATATTATCAGTAAAGCAGTTCGAGTTAAATAAGTAAAAGTTTGAAGGAAACAGAAAAGATCATTTTTATTCGATAATCAAGCTCGGTTACAAGGACGATCTGAAAAGTACAAAAAGTTCTTCGAAAGGGGACCAGAATCAGAAAAAATTCTACTAAGTGTAAAGCCGATTACATCACTGCAACTGCATTTAGGCCTGCTACCTACATTCCTCACACAGCCGGAAGGAAGGGCAAGCCCGATCTAAGGGAAGGCCGATCTCAAGAAGGAGGAGCTTGGGAAGAGGCTTCATCCGCTATTTCCTGGGGGTCGGCCACCGGATCCTCTTCGACCTTTTCTGGAATGGGAACACCGATGTCTCGGCATTCTTGCTTGATTTCTTCTACTAGGTCGTAAGGATCGCGTCCCTCCGGAAGCAAAGAACCCTGGGCTATGGAGTCTTCTGGAGCACCTTCCGCCGACCTGGAGCTCTTTAGCTCATCCCAGCACAGAGTATACCCGCACTGGATTAACTCAAAAAAGCGCCGATTCATCAACTCCAGCAGGGTCCCTTCCTTGAAAGTTTTTAGTTCGGCCTGACGAGCTGCTTCAGCCTCTTCCGAACTGACCATCGCTGCAGCCTTCTTTGTAGCCTCTTCGGCAACTTTCTCCAGGGCAGTTTTCTCCTTCAGCCAGGAAGACTTTTCTTCTTTCAGGGCCTTTATTTCTGCTTCCAGGCCTTGGACCTTGGTCACCAGTTGGCTGGACTTAGTGCTCAGGTCTTGGTTTTGCTGCATTAGCCCGGTTTTTTCAGATTCAAGCCCTGAGATCTTGCTTTTCTCGAGCCCCAGCTGCAACTCCAGTTCCTCCACGGCCTTGTTCGGATTCTTCGACCTCTCCAGCTCATAGCTTTGGGCTAATATATCCAAAGCTGTTGTTCGTCTGTTTGTGGCCGCATAATTAAACAAGACCTGCAAAAATCCGATAAGAGGATAAGTATGAAAGTAATGTCCCAGGTAACCTTTTATTCAAAAAAAAAAAAAAAAAAAAAATTTAACCATGTTCGGAAAATCACCTTTTTTATATGCGAGGCTATACGAGCCTCCTGTTCCACCACTTCATTCAAATGATCCCGGAGCTTCTCGTTGGCTCGGATAATCTCCTCGAAAGATTGAGAAGACTCGGCCGCCAATTCCTGAAATGGCATAAGATCCTCTGGTGGTGGTTCCGGCAAATCGACCTGGTGAATAGGCCGAGCTAGGGAGATCGGTCTCACTTTTTGATCTCTTAGCACAATGACCCTCTCTTTTGTCACTGGGTCTGCGGGACCCAACAAATCATCAGGATTAGGCAGCTCGGCTCCAGCGGGGGGGCCCGACAGAATTTGTGGAGCCTTGGCAGCCTTGGCTGCCTGGATTTCTTCAGGGGTCGGCCTGCTCTTTTTTGTGACCCGGGTCGTCAATGCCGAGCTGTGTGGATCGGCAACCTCTACCTCATCTGTAAGATCGATCTCAGCCGATCTTTTTGAAGATCCAGAAGCTGCGGCAGGTTTGTTGGTTTTTTTCTTCCTTCCGAACCCACCAAGACCACCTGAAAACAAGCAACATACAAAAATCAAAATTATCGAGCTATGAAGGAAGAAGATATCATAAATAAAAAGTTCAAGGGACAGGTATTTACATTCTCCTTTCACACCGGGGGCTTGGCTCAGCCCGGCCCAAACCAGAAGACCCTCTGAAGGGGACCTAGCCGAGTATTTAACCGTACAGGTATAATTTCTTAAAATTTTATAATCTGACTGCACTACAGGGTTAGATATATCTCGGGTTTGATCAGCCGGAAGTATCACTTGAGACCAACGACAAGGTAAGTTTGCTTCATTGGCCTTTACCATAATATATCTAGCCCTCCAATTTTTGTTAGTATCCGGGGAGTCGGTCAGAAGGATAGGGCTATTCCTACGTTTTTGAAAGGTTACCCACCCCTGGCCATAAGGATACGAGCGGGCAGTGTAAAATTGAAAAAACAGATCTATCGAAGGTCGGATTCCGGCCCCAGCACATACGCACACAAATCCTATCAAAAACCTAAAAGCATTAGGAACTAACTGGCTCAGTCCGATATGCAAAAAATCCATCATCTCATTTAGAAAATCGGGAACAGGGAACCTCAGCCCGAACTTCAAGTGATATTCATAAACACCGACCCAGTTCTCATCAGAAATGCTATTTATCCTTTCTACGGAGGTCGGTAAGCGAATTTGGATATTTGGGGTTATATGATTGTCTGACCTAATTTTCTCTAAATCTGACCTAGTTATTTCCGAAGCTATATCTTGTGGTTTAAACTCATGGGTGACTGCCGAATCTACATAAAGCAGTACCAAAATCACGCACAAATAACAAATAAAATTTTATGTATAAACTGACAAAAACTTTAAAGAAACAATCAGGGAAAAACGCACTCACCTGCAGCCGGAACTCGATGCGATGCTCCGGTGCCGGAACTCATTTCTGAAGCCATAGCAGACAGACAAACAGGGATGAAAAGACGCCGATGGAACGATGGTAACAACAAAGTTGTAATACGAACGAGATCGAAGGATCGGAAAGAGAACACTTTCGGATTCCGGCAAAATTCGAAGACTCCGGCCGTCAGAGGAGAGTAACGAATTTATTTCTCTTTTGTTCTTTCAGGAAAGCGGTTTAGCAAATGGTGGCAATTGGTTGTCGTTCTTACGATTTTTATAATGGAAGCCTTGGGGAAATCAAAGGAACATGGGTAGACCAAAGGCTGTGCGCATTAATAGCACCTCGGGAGCATCAATGACCTTGGGAGATGTATCGGATTGCTACAATAAACAAAAAGGCGTGTCCAGACTAATCCGCCTCTTCGAAATACCGATCTAAGGTAATGTAAAAGGTACGTCTTTATGATGGCATGTATCTGTCCGAAAACTATTCAAATTCTTTAGATCGATACTATAATTATTACTTATAGGTCGAATAAACACTGAATAAGTACCTAAGTCACAGAAAAAAAACAGAGGAAAATTGAGCAAAGGTAAAGGGGAAAAAACCTAAAACATAGTTAATTACGTAGTTCTTTCACTTTATTCGTAAGCTTTGATCAAAGCCCATCTTTTCTCCAACTCCACTTTTGCCAGAGCAGAATCTGAAGAGCAGAAAAGTTAAAATAATCTTTCAAATATTAAAGAAAATTTCCAGGAAAAAATTATGAAGCATCCCACAAACTAATAATCACCTCTGTCCATAGAATCCACGACTTTTTCTTTCTCATCTCCATCCATGATCATCTGCAACCTCTGCAACATTAAGTGATGTGCATAAAATTGAAATTTCCATTAGGCCTAGCCCAAAGGGTTAAAACAAAGAAACAGTAATATATAAAGAAGCCCAGATCTATGTTCAGGTCGGAAAGATTATATAAACCTAATTTGTCTGTTATAACTTTAGATCGGATATAAATGCTCAGCTCGGTCCTAAAAGACTCAATAAACTCATGAAGACTTAAGGTCGGAAAACATTATAAATCAACTTGGTAATTTTAGATCGGTAAAAACTTATCAACTCAGATCGGTCAAGATTGAGTCGGAAAAAAGTACAATTCTACTAGAGAAGCCCAGGTCGGCAAAAGCTTAATGGAGTTAGATCGGTCAAGTGTTGAAACTCATCTATATTTTAGTCGGTAATTTAGGTAAGATTAGATCGGTGAAGCCGACCTGAAATAAAGATAATAATATAAAATATCATGGTAGGGCCATTATTTTAATATGTGCAGATCAATTACAACAAAGGAGCCAAAGTTAAAGCCAGATTTCCCGAAAAGACAAAAAACATCATTGCAAAAGGAATAATTAGGAGCGTATGTCTCCATTACTCAACGGAACCATCAAGAGTAAGCTTATAAATACTCAGGCACAAGCCTCATTCGGGTAAGTTCCAATCAGCTATTTCTGGCAATTCTCACTAGCATTTCTTAAGCTCTTCTCTCATTCACAATTTTTCTGAGCACTCTTGTTCTATATTGCTTATCTCTTTCATATTACTGACTTGATCGTCGGAGCCTATACAGGGGGGAAAGCCCCGCTCCTTTTCTGAATTGATCATCAATTAGTGAACGGAACAGTACGAAATCATCCAGTTTCATCATCTTTGCCAAGCTCAACAACCTTATTAAATTTTTTCCTCAAATTGCTCATCTCCAGTTGGGCCATTGGGTTCCTCAAAGCTTCATTTGAATTGGGCTATTACTGTCTTCAAGAATTCTTTTGGGCCGCGAAGAAGCATCGTTCCCTCATTGTAATTTTTGCGTCACATCATTAAGCACATGAGAAAATATGGGATTTTGTAAACTAATCAAGCTTACATAAATTTGTAAATTAAAATACTTTATGCATCCATAAGGGATTGTTTCTCAAATGGAACAAGACCTTTCTCATGAGATTCCTCCTCCTTTGGAATTTTCTCTTGATCAGAAGAGGTTTCCTTGTTAGGATCAGCTGCAATGGCAGTCACAGAAGATTTATCCGATTCTACATGATTGGCTTGCTCTTCTCTCTTCTCCCATAATGAATAATGATGGGATCTGGAAAATGTTTTGCCTACAATTCACATAGTTTTGTCAAAATGTCTAGGCTGAAAAGAATTCAAGGGCTGTTGATTTATCTAAGAAAATAACAAAGAAATCATTGGCAAGACAAAGAGGGACAACCACACTTCAATAAATCCCATCTCTTTGTTTGCCTCATTAAATCTCCTCCGCACAAAATAAAAAGTTGTGAAGGCCCAACCGAAGCAAAGGAGACCCTGCAATAGAACAATCGCTTAAAATTCGAACAAAGATTCAAACCCTCAAGAAAATCGAATAAAATGTCAGCAACATCAAACATAGCAACCGACTGATTCTGAGATCTTAACCAAGAATATGAAATCGGAAATGAAGAGTTTCGCAAGCAAGACGATTAAAAATAAATTAGGCAGAGCTAGAGAGAAAACCTGATGCGTAAGATTAAGTGGAAAAGACGCCAAGATGAGACAATCGCTCACCGGAGAGGGAAGTCGATGTACACGAGGGGAGAACAATCTGGAACACTCCTCAAGTGATTTGCAGTGGCTTCCTTATCCTGTTCATCAAGCTAGCAACATGAGTTGGAAAATTCTAGTCAGAAAGTATAGACTAAAGTGACCTGTAGATGGTGACACTAACCTTTAGTAAGCCTTGTCTTTGAAGGATTGGAAGTGAAGAGTTCATTGCCCCAAAAATTCTTCCACCTATGTGGTGTTCTTTCAATAACTTCTTCAGAACCCTTGATTTGTGTAGCCTTTCCAAGCCAGCCATACCTCCCTAGAGTTCAGAAGTAGCTAACTATTCACGAACAATATCAAACAAACAAGAAAAAACCTCTATATGGCTTCAACAGTGTTTAGATTTCAGTTTACATTCCCATAAGTTTTTATGGATTTCGAAGTTGAAGCTTATTATTTCTAAAGCAGGGCTTCATATACAAGAAGGAAGTGCCAAATTGCAGCAAATTTACTCGGGAAAAATCAAAACCCAACTTCCTTGCAGAAATAATGAATGTCATGAACAGCAGTATTTGGAACATCACCTCAAAGGATAATCCTAACCAAACTAATTCTTCATATTAATTTGATTTGGCCAAGTTCACTTATGACTAAAGCTACTACATTCTTAACAACAGGATGAAGAAACCGGTGGTGAAGTGACTTGAGCAAGGATAAGAAATGAAAGAAAGAAAGAAGCTTACTGGCAAAATAATCAAATCATAAGTAGCCTCAGTAGCTGTAGGAATCAATTTGTCTGCAACGATTGTCAGTCCCTGTGAAAGCAAAATCTGTCTAGATTTTTCTACTGAAGCCACCACAACATTAGCCCTTGCCCTTCGTAGGATATCAACAATTGTAACTACTTCAATCTCTTCACAACCATTAGCAACTGGAAGGAGGACCTAAGACATTAGAACGTAAAGTCTGTCATCTACAGAAAAGTTCCCAATGCTTACTTACGGTAACGGTTATCAAAAAGAATACATTCTCTAAGGAAGTTGTACATGAAAGAAATTTCTCATAGAAATATTGTAAAGTAGTCATGGCTGATAAAATTTCTCCAAAAAAAAAGCTGCAGCTCATTAAGAGAAAAACAATGGCCGAAGATACAAAAAATGCAACTCATTAGGAGAACATGCAGAACTTACCTATAAACCACAATTCTTAGTAAGTTTTCTTTATATTTCTCTTTCCCCAACATAATTCTAAACTTGTCTGCATAATGCTCGAACATTAAGATGATGATCAGGTACAATCCCACAGCAATACAAAGAACCAACACACTAATGTCATCATTCAAATAAACAACAAAATATCATCACATAGAACCAAACATATAACATGACTCGTTTTGATTGAGCAAAAATAAATGTACCAAGTGACAACCCCAATATAGGTAGACCAAACTACAGAATACCACAATAATCAGCAACATCAGTAATCACAAAAGTTAGCCAGGATCATATCTATATATTTAGAAAGAACAGCAGAAAGTTATCAAGCTTAAAAGAACAACAACCAACCTTTAGTATTGCTTGATACACCAATTGAGCAGCAAATATACAACAGCAGAGAGAAAAACACAGGCCAATAGGTGGGCAGCAAGACTTTATATAATAAGATAAAACTGGATCTGCATGTCATTTATATGGTTTATTAGTGTAGTGTGAAAAGACAAATAACATGTAGACATTCATTAGAGATAACATCTGCATCATGAAGCATCGTACATAAAGGTAAGGAGACATTTAATGGGACCATACACAGGAAAGACATACACACTAAAATATCCAATCATGCCATTATTTTTCTATCTATTATATGAAGTGCATGTACCAAAATATGCTGATTTAGCAACATCAGTCCATTAAGAACTACCAAAATGCAAAAATTCATTAGAGAAGAAGGTTTTTTTTTTTTTCCCTTGAAAAATCTTTCAGTTTGGCGTACAGGCTGTTTCATTATTATGATATATCCACAGAGAAAGGGAGAGGCACATTGTTGGTATGAAAGAAAGGAAAAAATTGAGTTTTTTCTCTGTTTGTCTGACTTGTGGTTTATCTATAGCAATGGTAAATCATTGGCTAATGGTGAGAAGTGGGTAAGCAGAGCAGCAGTTTTTTTGGGGGCTTTTGGTATCTTTCTTTCTCTTCAAGAAAAACATAAATGACCACCATCAATGGTAGGAGAATTTTTATGACCACCAAACCATATATAACAAACTAAATGCTCAATACAGTACATTCTAAATCGAGAATTGACACAAACACAAACACCAAGCACCAAGATCTACATGTAGACTTTTATTCTATGCACATTTATTACAAAGATCATTAGATTCCAACATTGAAAATGAACAACATGTCTCTAAAAAACATACGAGCAAGTTTTCATAAAATGAAAAAATTAATTACAGAAGAAAGTAGGAAAGCAACAAAAACATAACCGTAGAAGAAAACAGTCAAAAATGGCTCAAATCAATTACCACATTCAAGCAAGAACAGGGAGCGCAAAAAAAAAAAAGGGCAGATGAAAATACAGACCAATATATAGCAGAAGAAATATGTAGGTAGAAAACACGCAACATTGAGAAGCCATAGCCATTCTGGAACATAGGGAATTATTCTCCATTTTAGCCTGTACTGAACTAAGTTTTCAATCGCCGCCCTCAATCGCCAAACGCAAAAAGATCAAACCATTGCTGTTAATCTGCTGTTGCAGCAAAACATCACCTCCCCGTAGCGAGCTGTTCACTCTTGACCAAGAGACAGGCAAAAAAAAATCACACGGTTGCTGTTAATTTGCTGCTGCAGCAAACATGACTTCCTGTCCTTTGCTGTTAAAGCAAACATCACCTCCCCGCAGCGAGCTGTTCACTCTTGACCAAGCCGATCAATGCCTACGAAGAGGACATGCCAGCCAACCCCCCAACGACTACACCTCCCCCCTCTTGGACTAAAAACGACGTCGTTTTTAGTCCAGACGGTTTAGGTGGCATGCCATTTTGCTTGGTAAGAACGGATCCACGCGCACGCAAGAATTACGTTCAGATTCAGCGCGAAAATTTGGGCCGAAAATGCCCCTGGGCGCGAAAATTTTGGACAAAAATGCCCACAGCATTGACGACCACAGCTTGGCAAGGTAAATGCTTTATATTCTAATCCGATAATTATGGTGCTATCATAAAATTATATACAAATAAGATAAAAGGACTATATCTATGTTGTTTTGAACATAATTTTTAGAATAAATGACAACTATGTCACTTATTTTACTTAAAAATCGTATATTGGCCACAAATTATCTTAAACTTTATTCAATTTGAGTAATTTTATACTAAAAATTTTGGTTCTGTCATCAAATTATCTAAAAGTGGAGATAATTAGATGATTTTTTATTTTGTATTGAACGTAAATAGTGAGAACAAAATGATAATTATGGCTGTAGTTTTATATACAAATTGCTAATTGACCACAAATAGTATTAAATTATCCTTATTTGTGTCATTATATACTGATAGTCATGGTGCTATCAGCGAATTATATACAAACTAAGATAATACGACAATTCTATATTGTACTAAATGTAATTAGTGAGAAAATTAACACATGCGTCTCATATTTTACTTAAAAATCTAAATTGACCCCAAATAATCTTAATTTTTCTTCAATTAAGTCCTTGTATACTACTCCCCATGTTCTATTAGAAGAGTCCAATTTATTGTACTAAAACAGTACCACAAACTAATGAAACGGAGGGAGTAACAGTTTCGTGTTATCATTAAATTATCTAAAAATGAAGATAATTGAACGAATTATATGTTGTATTGAACGTAATTAGTGAGACACAATGACAATTATGTCTCCAATTTTAATTAAAAATTACTAATTAACCCTAATTAGTTTCAAATTTCCTTATTTGTGTCCTTCTATACAACAATTATGGTGCAATCATCAAATTATATACAAATAATTTGACGATTTCAATGTTGTGCGCAATTAAAGATAAAAGAACAATTGTGTCCCAATTTTATTTAAAACTGCAAATTGATATCAAATAATCTCAAATTTTATTAATTGAATCATTCCATACTAATAATTATGGTTCAATCATAAAATTATGTACAATTTAAGATAATATGACAATTTATATCATTCAATTATTGACACATTTAGTTATGGTGCCATCACAAATTTACCTATACCCTTAAATGTGGGGTGGTAAAAGGTGGCAACACGTGACATGTTCTTTAGGCTTAGTTATTTTCTATTACATTACAGGAAAATCATCAATTTTTCACAACCTCATTTTTTACTCAATTTAAAATTTAAAATTGACTTTAAATTTTCACTCATATAAATTCAAAAAATAACATAATCGTTACACTTTATTTTCTTTTTTCTTGCACAAATTCACAAAAGAACTCCATACAAATATTCATTCTCCAAAACAAAAATTTCTCAAATGTGTCAACTCAAAAAGTCTATTTTTAAAAATATACAATTTATTATGAATTGTGAAATATAATATTTAAAATAAATAATTTAATACTATATATTCAAAGTGGATACTTTCAATGAAACAAGAATTTTCTTTCTCAAATTTTTTTCTTTTATTTTATTTTATTTATTTTTAAGACTTTCTTTTCTGTGTCCTTAAACATTGATTTTCAAATCAGTCTTTCCTTTTTCCCAATTTTATCGGGTAACCTCGCTTAAAATTATTGTTTTCTGAATTTATATTTAATTTCTTGATACTTATTTCAGTATCATTCAAATACTCTTCACCGGTATATCGGCACCTCTGCCTCCGCCCACCACCGGCGGTCAATTATCACTATCACCCATTTGCACCTAATTTTACTTCCCACACCAATACCAGCATCACCATCACCATACATAGCCTCATGCTAATCTAAATTAAGAGAAAAATACAAGTTATGGAAAAATGTCCAGATATGGAAAAGCAAAAATTTTTGGTGCAAAAAAAAACACATAAGTAAAACTTGATGAATGAGAGAGATCTCATTATCCCATAACCAACATCAACAAATCTAGCCCACCATCAGCACCATTTTTTTTCAATTTGAAAAAATCCATCGAGCCCGTAAATGGTCAGTTGACGAAACCCAATCAGACCATTCAACACGAGAACATAGATGCAGTCCAAGTTAAAATGGAGATGGGGATGAGGGCAAAAGAAACCATCAGATTAAATAAAAAGTTGCTGCCTTTGAGATACACCCATCAATCAAAACACCATTGATTCCCCCACTGCGTTGAGAACAGAGACGCGAAAAGGAATGGGTGATCAGAAATTACCATCTCTGAAGTTTTGTTGAAACATAGTAAACACCGGATATTGAAATTCAGAAAATTAAAGAAAAACAATAAAAGAAATTACCATTCGATTTGTTTTGATTTGTTTGATACGGCTCAGATGATGAATGTGCATGTCCATTAAACAACTACATCCATCATGACTCCATTGGAAATATAACATCATATGTGGCTCCATCTAACTGCATTAATATAGTTTAATGTTTAAAAGTCATACGTGTCATTCCAATTATACATTTCACTCAAGGATAATTATGGAACGAATTTTTGATAGTGGCAAAAAACTTGACATTATTTGGTGCATTTATCAGCTTACTTGTCAAAAAGATACTCTCTTAATAGGTTACAATTCTTAAGTGGTTGCTTTGTGCAAATTGTACATGCTCGTTTTAGTACAAGCGAAATATTACTTTCGAGAGTTGCATCCCGTATTGTATAAAAACACATTTGTTTAAATAAAATGGCATAAAATTAAAAAGAAAAAAAGTGGGTAGGGATAGGGTAAGACCAAAGTGCAGTGGAGGGGGACAAATTGGAGACAGGAGGGGGCATGCATCTGCCCTTATTTACGTGAGCATCCTACGTACGTAAACAGTTCAGAAATTAAGAATACCACCTTTCTTTCTTTTCTTGTCTTTTCTTTTTATAAAATAAAAAGTAAAACAAAATCAAAGGTAAGATTTGAATTTGAATTTTGAGAAATTATTCTATATATTCGTGGTGATATTATGCATTATGTATTATTTAATGGTAAAATGGTAAATTTGGCAAGAAATAGGGGATTATTTGCACTTATTTCAATTCTAATTGGTATGCTGCATTAAAAAAATGAATTTCAAGTAAAATGACATTTTTTAGCCGCGTTGGCCACCCATCTTAGGTACAAAACCTTTTTTTGGTGTGCATGACTTGTTCAAAATTTCATGACATCATTTTTAGTTTATCGTCCTTTCTACTATCGAAAGACTTACCCTTACGACTATAAACATGCATGATCTTTTCTTTACACATACTCCATCAAATTGCATTATGTTATTGCCATTAAAAGAATTCATTCAATGTACCAATCTTTTTCTTATTAATTTTCACAAAGTGGATTATTAGATTAGTGAAACAAAGATGGGCCCCATTGTCCATTGATGTTTAGATTCATAATTCAATGAATTAATTAATTAATTATAAAAATAGAAAAGAAAAAAAAAAGTGGTATCAAATCAAAATCAAATCCAAGTATTTATTAATTGCCATAGTCCAACCACTCATGACTCATCTCAACCAAAATTATTGACTTTGGAGATTGAGAATTTGAGATTCTTTCCCCACTTTGTTGGATTTGATTAGATTTTTATTCTCTCATCATTTCTACCTTAATATTATTTTAATCATTAAATTATGCTAAACCAATAATACACACACACATGTACAGCTGGTCCACCTAGTAATAGTATTAGTACTCTTGCCAAAATTAAATTTAATATCTATTAAAACTTCTTGACTTACTTGAGATTGAGGAAGAAAGAAATAAGGATGAGAGTTGGCAAAACCCTACTTTCTTGAAAGTTTCAAGGGAAAAAAATGCAATTTTGGTCCCTTTTGGTTTGGACTTGTTGCATTTTTGGTCACTTACATTTTATTAGTGCAAAAGTAGTCTTTTAGTTGTTGCAGTTTTGGTCCCTGTGAGTCTGTGATTAGTTATGACCAGTTTTAAGCAGTCTAATGTGAGGTCTAACGGTTTCTTAGGTCCTCTTGAAATACCGCCCCAGACAATTTCAGACAATGTTTTTTTTGTTAAAAACCCAAATTTACGTTAAAAAAATTGTATAGATTGTTTACTTACCGTGTAATATGGGTCGTCCTCGTGACTATCGACCATAATTAAAGTGAAAAGGATTTTTTTTTTTTTTTTTAAGACCTAAGGGGCATTATAGATTTTTCACAAAAAAAAATGTTACTGTAAATAGTAAAAATATTGCTGCAAATAACAATTCCAATTAGTAATACATCCAAAATTATTATTAAACGACTGAATTGTTCTGTAGCTGACTATAAATTTTTTTTTTTTTTTTTTTTTTTGAAAAAGGTAGGTTTCATATTTCCAAAAAGTCAAAAACTACGGGTTCTCAAATGTGCGATTCATTCCGGACCGTTCGATCCAAAAGGAATGGATTGGGATAGAGCAGGGCCAGGAAGAGAAGTCATCGATCCAATTAAATGGGCTTTAGATTGGGTTTAATGAGCCAAAAGCTTGGGCTTTTGCATTGATAAATGATCTCCATTTCAAAAATTGAACATAGTATTCGTGAAGACCTTTTCTAAATTAACTCCTCTGCCTTTTATTCCCATTTCCCAACTAACATAACTTGCTTGCAAAATCTGAATCTCACGTAAAATCAATTTGGATGTGAAATCAAATCATAGGAACACAAAATATACGTGTATGAACAGATAAATTATAAAAACTACTATTGTTTGAGTCATTCTTTGTAAGATCACATATAATAGCGAAGACATAATCGATTTAGTATTTTGAGATGTAGAATCATAAGATTCGGATCAAAATTTTGCAAGATATGCTTCCATCCTAAGGTCAAGACAATTTACTATTATTCTTACTTAATAAAACTAATCCAAACAGGGAGTAATTTATATGTAAAGAAATTCAATGAGAACCCAACGATTTAAGTAGGTTATAATTGAATCTAACAAATTCTCATGAACTTGCAAACACAACTCCAAACCTACAAACTCGAACACAACATGAATTACCATTACCAATATTTCATGTCTGTGAACATGGCGAATTACTATTCACCAGATTCATGCAAGAATGTGTCTTCAGAGCAATAACTCAAAACACCAAATTAATAACCATTTATCACAGCTAATGATGCGACGTGCATTCATAGGCCAGTAACGTAAAATATACACATAATTATGCAAACGAAATAAATTAAATTCGACGAGGAAAAACTTTACATATTTGTTGTGCAGAGAGCTCATCACAATGAAACCACTCAGCAAGAAGCAAATCCAAGAGCTTCATAAGGAAAATTACAACCAAATAAACTCAAATAAGGCTCCATTGATAAGCATCATTTTGTTCATCAAAACCAGTCATATCAGCCAATACAAAGCCCAACAGCCATCAAACTGAAAGCAAAAGAAGCCACATTACAATCTGTCTTTCAACTATTACAAGGCAAAACCCCGAAAAAAAAAAAAACCAAAAATTTCCCCAATTCTTAACTTTGGACCAAGGCACATTGAAAGATAACTTAAGCCACCAAAGCGACCTTGAAATGCTGCTGCTGCTGCTGCAATTGAGCCAGCCAGCGCATTCCGAGGTTCACGTACAGCAACCATAGTGCATTCATGAAACTTCCCATTATAAACATTTTATAAGTCAACAACCATTAACAAAATATGAACCGCGCCTTTCATCATGAAATGAATTGAGTCTTTTTTCATACCTCTTTCGCAGTATCAGGTGGGAAGGAAGGGTAGTAGCCTAATAAATATACATTGTTCCATGCTGCTCATCTATTTATTGCTCCACTGATATGGGCTCATTCACCATGGCGGTTTCCTCTGTCTTAGATTCAATAATATCTGTAACATCTACACCATTCTGAGTTTGCCTTGGCTCAGCAGCAGCTACACCTGATTCTTTGGATGAATTGTCCACCTGAGAACCAGTTTCACTTGTTTCCTTGGACATGCTAGTCTTTTGAGACGACGTTCTCCTTGTTTCGCTAGGCAAGTTAGTTTTTTGGGAAGGCAGCCTGGGGAGGGACTTCCGTGAAGGTTTCTTGACATTGGCTGAGGGAGCTGGAGGAGTCCTTACAGGGTTAATTTGTGAGAATTTATCATCCAAACTTAACCTGCCAGTGGGTCGTCCTTCATCACTCTCTTCAGAGCCTCTGGTTGGAGAGCTCTTCTTCCGACCAAGTTTAGGAGATTTGGCCCTTGTAGTTGGTATCTGCAAAGTTGTGTGAGGACAAATGTATCAAGAATGGTCAACACACGGTTTACCAAACAACAACAACAACTAGGCCTTTGTCCCACTATTTGGGGTCGGCTTTTTGGCTTAAAACACGACATGGTTCTTGAAAGAGAACAAGGACACAAGCCACAATCAATGATGCCATGCTAATGTCCATTTAGACCATGAATACAACCACTAAGCTATTCTTTTTATCAGTCAAAGGTTCCAAATCATACATCATCCCAATTGATTAATACAGTGGCTTGTCCTACCAGCCACCCTGTATAAAGGAAAAGCCATCAAGTTTCTCATTTGATTATCTTGAGTGTGTGTTGGCAGTGCACCAACAAAACATTCACTCGCCTTAAAGCATCAGAGACAAAGGATCTGCATTTTCATACTCACTATTTCGGCCCCCGAAATAAAGGGTTAGCCTTTATAACATGCCTTCTGAGTTATGCCCATCTTCGAAACACATTTTTTCATTATTCCCAAGATCATCACATTTCAAATAACTTCAATATTTAAAGTTCATTTTCAATACACAATTTCATATCATACAGGCCCTAACCTGTGCAATAGTCAGGCAGTAAATTAGCAATAAAATTACTATGCCTTCCCTCTTCTATTTGTGCCACCTATCGCATTTAAAACTACATTCTGTAACTCATTTCAGAAACTCCTTCCTTACATCCAACCTTGCGAAATGGTCAATCCTGGTTTAGCCAGAAACTGGAGACTTTCAGAGGAAGCATTCCATTAGTTGCCTAATTAAAAATTACTGGAAACTACTCACAGTGTTCATCATGTTCTCTCCAAAATTTATTCTCATCTTTCTCGTAACAGCACTTTAGAGGCTTACAGTGCCATCTAAAGAACATATACAAAACCTTGTAAGAGGTCAGAAACTTGCTCGTATTATCTCATGGTATTATCTCATGGCATGTCTCCTTTTTAGCCCTTAGCACGAACATATAAAGTAAGTTGAACAAACAGAAAAAAGTTCATTTTCACAAAAAATCAACTTGCACATTTGACAGTCAAAAGGCTCAAGGGGGACATTAAACATCCAAAGGATTGTTAGGGATCTTCCCACTAGAATCCATACAGATATAGAGGACATGAAGCAGACAAGCAAGACAGCATTTCTGTGAAGTTTTCACTACTAAAATTGCAACAACAGCAGAAAAGAAACAAACACATTAGCAAGTATTGATTACTGCAACAACAGGCTACAGTAAACCAAAGCACATGACTTGCTGGTCATTTTTACAAACTACAAATTTGATAAATAGTATTTAGGGAAGTCCCCGTGAAGCTATACAAATGCAGTAAATGTAGCGAACTCTAAACAAACTTTTACCAGTTTTGCTAGCAAAAAAAAAAAAAATTTAGATCACCAAGCCATGGATGCAACACCAATTCAGTAGAGTTTGTACGCTAGGCTAGTGTTCATAAGATGGTTGGATGCTATGATGCAATCATCAGGAGAGAACACAGACCTACAAGATAAGTTTTCTGCAAGCATATGGTTGGTACTCCAACCTACTTAGTAAAATATAGTATCTGATGAAATGAGCAAGAACTTCATCATACAATTTTTTCACACCTTATCCAAAGATTCCAAAGCCCCCACTCCCTTTTCCCCCAGAAAAAAGATCAAATTTCTCTGTCTTGTATGAGCCATCTAAAAACAAAGCTGCAAAACACTGCACAAAATCCAATGCATAGTGAACACCGGACCAACAAAAGGGATATCAGGCTTGTCCACAGGAACGTACTAATAACATCCTTAAACATCATAGGCTAAGGTCTACTGAAGTAAAAGCAACCATCCTAACATGATCCAAGGTCAACCAGTCGCATTTCTCCAAGACATCGTGGAAATATTCCCTTAGGCTGTAAAAAGATTTTCCACAAGATTTGAAATAGCACATCTATGCTAATCCAGGGCAATGAGCCCAGACACTCATCAGACATACAAATCTCAATCTATGTCGTATCTCCTGTTCAATAGCACATGCATTGAAAGAATGAAATTTGTGATTTTTCCAACATATTATGGAAAATTACCTTCTTTAACTCTGCCTTAGGAGGTGCAGGTTCCTGATAAAAGCTTGGCATTGGTGTTGCCTTGAACATCAAGCTCTTTCTCAACATTTTAATTTCAGCTTCTTGTGATTCCTGCTCAATTAAAAAATGAATGCACAAAGATTAAGTCATAACACTACAGGTATTGAAATTATCGGAGACAAGTAAGAATGCACTACATTACCTTAGTTTTTGCTTGCAAATTATTCTTCTCCATTTCCTTTGCATGGATCTTCTCCTCCAGTTTTGAATAAAACTGTAATAGAACATGTCCCTCAGTCGACACATTCTGGAAAAGCTTAAGTTCAGTAGATCTTATGCAAAAAGCTAACCTCTCTTCTTTTCTCGGCCCTTTCGTTACATTTGAAACTGAAACCATAATTTGGAAGGGCACCAGCTTTGCGGGGCTTTGCAGCTTCAGCAGTAGGGCTCCTATCAAACAATTATTAAGGAAAAATGCATGACACTAGTAAAGAAGGCCACTTGTTGAACTTTATCACATCCAGGTAATCCATTTTATCCTTTATAATAAAAATAGAAAAATAATTGATCATAATTAGGATACAAAGATTGAGCAGCCCCTTCAGATTCATCTGATTGACTCTTTTTCGGCACTTTCAGCTTAGCTTTGTCCCTGTAGTCAAATTATGAAGAATATACTTATGGGAACAAAAGCAATAACACATTTAAAGCACATGAATAACAAGTATCCTAAACATAAGTCACCACTCTACTCTAGAGAAATAAAGTTTACAAATGACATACTTAAGGCTTCCAGATTGTGCATCAGTTGCGGAAGCCGATTTCACATCTGGATGCCCAGTTTGCTGCTAAAGAGAGAAAAAGATCACCAAAAATGCTCATCAGTCATCACCAGACAATAGAAGGCCATAGATACTGAAAACCAAAGCAAAATGCACGATGACCAACCAACACTGCAAGTTAAACTAGCCACACAAAACAACACCTACCTTGGCATGGCTCGGATTTTTTGAGGTGGCAACTGCCTGCCGGTCACTAAGTGATTTACTCTTTGATTTGTCAAATGGCTGTTTATGGTGTGATTCTGACGCAACGGTGCCATTCGAAGCACCAGAAGTAGGTAGCACATCTTGACTCTTGCTACCAACTGTTACTGAGGCACTTTTACCATTTGAAGGCTTCCCAATCTTAGGCTTCCCCAAAACCTTATCAGGCTTCTCTTTCTTCTGCACATCCAACTCTTAAATGAGAAAAGATTTAATCTAAAAAAACAAAATAAAATACCTCCTACCTGTGAATTATCCGCAGGATTGCTATCAACAGGTGGCAATCCTTCAGTGTCTCTCACTTTGAGGCCATCGCCGAAACTGAAATTTTCAACTAATTCATCTATCTTGGGTCTACATCTTGGGACACCATCAAATTCATCCTTGGCCACCTGTTCCTCAATACTAGGATGTTCTTCATGAACTCCATTTTCAAATCCAGTCCCGTTCTCAGAGACACGAATTATGCCATCAGCATCCATCATATTCTGCAATTCAAACAGCCGCCATAGCTAAGAAATGATTTCAGGAATACATCCAAAACAATAAATATCATCTCTCTCAAAAGAAGGATATACATTAAAGTGAGAATTTTCCAGTTCAGAGATAAAACCTTCTCCCCCAGAGTGGAAAAAAAGAAAAAGAAAAAAAAAAAGGAGTGCACAAACGAATAAATAACTCCCAAATCTGAAAGTTCACTAAGGAAACAGGGAGACAACTACTAGAAATCTAAAAACATTAAAAAAAAAAAAACCTAAAATAATAAAAAACCTCATGTTTCGTCACAATCATACTGATTCACGTTATTGCTACATAAGAAGCTCATAAAAGCAAAAAATGCAAGCTTTCTTACATCCATAAAATAATCTAATCACCAATAACACCAACTTTTATATGCTTCAAATTAACTCAATCAAGGCTTCTGATCAACCAATCAAGTAAATCAACGACATTACAAAGTGAACAATTTACTGAATCATCAATTCAACTTGAAATGCCACAGGCGGAATCAAAATCATATCCATAAGCCAACACACGGGAAACAGAAAAGGCATGGCAAAAAGACAAGCTTTTAACTAGATCTCCAAACCCATCCAAAGATCCAGTCTTTATCCTTTCCAAGTTCAATTAAAATGTAAACCCACAACCACATTTCCAGTTCACCCCACAAAAAATGCCCCAAAGGGTACAAGCACGACAATTACACTAAACCAACTCAAGAACCCACAAAAATAAAAACCCCCATGTAATTTACAGAGCTGAAAACTACTGAACTTGAGCTGAATGCTTCAGAGCTTACATTTTGCAGCACACCACTGATCAAAAGGCCATATCTTTCTTGCAAGTTTTTTAAAAGATCTGGGTGGGTTTGTAGAGAGAGAGAGAGAGAAAGAAAGCAGCACAGGAGGAGAGAGAGAGAAGGAGAGAAGATGGAAATCAAGAAAATGGGGTTTTGATGGTTTTTTGAAAATTGAAAATGAAATTGACAATGAAAAATTGGAGTATTTTCTTTTCTTTTTTTGTTGGGTTTTTGGTGGCACACTGGCAGTACTATTCAAATCTATTCAAGACAGGTCACACTCTGAGAGTAGGGTGGAAAAACCTGAAAATAAAATTTTAAAATAAAACCTGCTCTGTGATTCTGCCACGTGATGGTATGATTGAGGTTCCGTCCACGTGGCGTGATCAGGTGGCATGATGTTGAAAAGGGTTTTAACTCCCGCCCGTAAAATGTTCGCACTGTTATTTTATTCGGCAAACTACATTTACATTTACCTCCCCGAATTTTAAAAAAACTACAAATAACTCCTCTAACTATTGAAAATTACATATAATCCTCTATTAACTCACATGAGTAGTTGAATGACTATCATCTGGCTACAAAAGCGAAAATACAAAAAACCCAACACATTACTAGTGATAGTAAGAAGTTATTGTGTAACTCAAAGTATACGAATCTGAGGTGTTAGCTCCGGCATCGACACTGCCATCTTTCTCTTTTTCTTTTTTGTAGTTGTTAAATATGAAATAAGGGTAATTTAGTCATTTATAATTGAATTTTTATACCTACGACGTTTCATGTCAACTTTTATATATATGGAGTCACTTGCTAAAAATTGAGGTGGGACAACGAGGATGATATGTAGTTTTTAATAATTGAATGGGCTATTTGTAATTTTTCTAAAATTTGGGGAAGGTAAATATAGTTCACCCTATTTTATTTGAGAATTTTGACAATTATTTTTATTTATTAGTTTGATTATTTTATTTTTAAACCCAAAATTGTATTTTATTCTCTGTTTGGTTTGGGACAAAATTTCAGTTTCCGAAAAGAATACGTTTCTCGCAAATAGTTATCCTCAACTGGAAATAATGTAACTTTTTTTTTTTTTTTTTGTGGGATATATTGAAATTGTAAATTAGTAAAAAGTTATTTTTTTGGGTCTTGTGCAGACTGAATCCAAAGTTAAGTCATTATTTTTTTTACTTTGGACTTACACTTTAAAATTACAAAGAAAAGTGAAAAGGTTTTATTTTGAAAATAACTCCAATACTTTAAAGACTTATGGTTTTGAGAATTAAACAACTTAGGGGTTACCAGGGAGAATGATAAAATCAGAAATTACAAATAATAGCAACTCTTCAAGTTTTAGTCGCACAATTTCGCGTAACATGTTCCTTAACAATACTTTCGGACCAAAAAGGTATTGAAATATCGCGAGTCAAGCCATTTTCTCTAAGTTCAGTAAACAAAAAATTTCGACATCAAAGATATTTCCAAAAAATATTTGATTTGTTATGACACCAATTTCGTCGTCGAAAGTTCCAGATTCTTGCTTCGTTTCTATTAAAAACTAGAAGGGAAAAAAAAAAAAAAAACTCAAACATTATTAACCTCTAGATCAGTAGCTACTTCCTATTTGAGTTAGCACATGATCCATGTTGATCCAACAATTAATGAAGAGATTAATTAACTTAATTAATTAATAAAAATAGAGTTTGAGATTGAATTAAGGTTAATTAATAATGTCGTGGTCAAATGAAAAAGGGGATCAGTTGACGTATTAACATCAAGATTAATATCACAATTCACAAATGAAAAGGAAGAGGCAGCTACCTAGGACCATTAAGGGTCTATCGAGTATTAATTAGCCGTAGCTAATTGATTTGATTGGATTGGATTAATACTAGTAATAATATTATTGGTGCGATGATTAGATAATGATATACAAGTACTATTTTCGCCCATGTTCTAACGTAACTAAGGAACGAGTAAGTGTCTCAACGATTGTGATGCATAGAGGACTATCCATAGATAGATGATTCGAGTTCTACCTCTATCAGTTTTGCATATGTAGAGTGTAAATTGTCCCTATCTTCAATGTACGTACTAGTATTAGGACGATATAATAGTGTTGAATTTAAAATTTAAAAAAAAAACACACGTAATTATGTATTTTCCAAACTAAACCTAGGCAACTGTTATATATGTTCCTAAAATAAAAAATAAAAACTACTCTCCCGTCTTATATAAACAGCACTTTAGTTTTTTTTTTTTTTTAAATGTTCTACTAAAACAGTCCAGTTTTAATGTTTTTACATAATATATTATTGTTAATATAATAATATGTGTTCTATAATTAAATTTTACTTAGAAAATAAAGATAGAAATTAAAATGTGGTGATAACTGACTTATATTATCGGGAAGGAAACAACCCATCAGATTACCTTGCAAAGTTTGCATCCTCTGCGACTTTAGATCATTCATTCCAACTCGCCCAGATACCTACCATTCAAGCAAAACTGTTTGCTTCATACTTGGCGGGAGTACCTTTTATTTAGTTTTAAACATTTGTAAACTCTTATATCCCCTAATTTTGTAATAAAGGTACCACCGAATTTCATTATTAAAAAAAAAGACTTATATTAGGTGTTGTACATTACTGTCCATCATAAGTTCTACATTTTCAAACCGAACATTTTTAATGAGACAAAAAGATGATTATATATGTGTTGATTCAGTCCTAGTTGCACCAACATTTACCTCCCTCATCTTCATTAGTATTTAACTAATCACACACTAATATATATAAGATCATTACTAATTCAAATTAGTAGTATATTATAAGTCTACATGGATATATTTATATATATATATTAATGGCAACACAATAAAATTATTAATATAATTATTTGCAATTCAAAACTATTTTATATTTAAAAATTAAATACAACATAATTGATGAATTAAGAAAATAAACAATAATAAATAGATTGTCTATTTTAAAACTCCAAAAAATAAACATCAATTTATGGACGGAAAGAAGTGTTTTTAAAACAACATGGATTCGAAATGTTATGTTGTCGTATTAAGGGCATGCATGTAACGTAACCATAAAATTATAAATGTAGAGATCGATGGATTATGGTCCTTCTGCTAAGGTTATCGCTGAGTCACCCTAATTTACCTCTCACACGAGGCCCATGGGGCTGGGCGGTGTAGACCCTGCGGGCGAAGGATATTGCCTTTTGCACCCAAGAAATCGATGAAGTATATTTAAAAAGTAGAGAAAAAAAAAAGACAAAATGAAAAAAACAAAAATAATATTAATAATTGCACCTGGCTAGAGATTTAAATACGGGGTGCGTCACATGAAGATGAAGCCGGACTGGAGAACAGGGGAACAAAGCACGTGAGCCCACTACACAAGAATAGCGGCCAACGAGAGAAATTATTTAGTGCATCTGCTAATCACATAAGATGATGTAGAAAGATATATTTACCGGATAAATGTTTTTTTTTCTTTTTCGAAAGAGATGAACGTGTAAAGAGTTCATAAATGAAAATATATAAATTGTGGTTCATATTTTATTATTAACTTGTTTCACTATTTTTAAGAATGTAATAAATATACCTTCAACTTTCGAATAATTGTCATAAAATAATACATAATAATAAGAATAATGATAATAAGGTAACAAAAAGAACCATTGATTTAATATGGTATTCTTATGTAAAGAATTACATTCGATGTACCCAATGTGATAACCAATGGCATAACTCAGTGGTATATCCCATGATATTTAAGGTATTGAGTTGTAGGAGATCCAATAATCGAATCTGATAACTTCCAGGTACAGTGGTACCATTTTCATGTAGGCGCCTCCCTCACATCAGTCTTTTTCTTCCTCCCCAATTATTGTGTTATCGGGAGTCTTGCACAGTAGAAATTTAAAAGCAATTGTTTAAAAAAAAAATAAATAAAAAAAAAACCAGATTCGATTGAGTCACGTTCGCAGTCTCATGCATGCAAATTAGTATATGCTGGTTGAACTTGAAGAATCCAACATTCAAATTTTAATTTTAATTAAAAATATGTCATTATATGTGTAGTAATTAACAAAATTATATTAAAAGAACGTAAATTCTTTTGTTTTTGTAAAAATAAAATATGTACGTGTACATAAAAAATGAAATGACAAACATGATCCTTGGGTTTTCTTTCTTCTTTTTTTTTAAAATAATAATAATAATAATAATAACACATTTGACACATTAAAATTAATTAATGCTGAGAAACTTAAAAAGTCAAATTAAAATTAAAATTGAAATTGAGAGGTGGCCATTATTTCAATCATCACGTGGGACAAGTGAAAGCCCGCAGTATATATATAGTAATACAATATACCTTTCATGTGTTTTTATTATTTATAATTAATTTTATGTGAAACCAAGCTATGAATGAAATTTTGACTAGTGTGACCTAATTAAATTTGCATTGGCGAAGAATTAACATTGAAAAAAAGGTAGGGTGTCAATTTAGGACATGTCACGAACATAACACGAATTTAGCAGGTCAGATACACTCTTCGAATGTCTAAGTCAAAACTAATGTGGAAATTGAACAGGTCAGGTCAACCCGAATGACGTAGTTAATCTGTTTAACAAACGGACAAATTATATTAATGACCATTAAACTATTGTTTATGTTCATTTTTTGCCCACTTTTTACCATTAAATTATTAAAAGTTGTCTCCGTTAGTCACTAATGCTCACTTTTGGCCACTGCAAGGTACACCTGAATTGAATCCGATAGCCACTAAACGATTGCTTATGCGTTTTGTCCTTGAGTTGAATATGATTTAGCATATCACATCCAACACAATATTTCCAAGGATAAAGATCTTCCATACTTAATTAATTAGGGTGATGATGACGACAGCGAAATTAATTTAATTAATAACAATTTTTATCAAATTATTTAGGTTTTGTGTGGAGAATTTCTTGAATTACAAGAAAATTAAAGTCATCGCATTAATTATTGTTTTGCTTACAAAAGTGGTAGTACTTCCGTAGAAAAACTTCCAAACGTTAATTTAAACAAGCTTTAATTATGCCACCAAAATATTCTAAGGCAAACAGATAGAATTTATAGACTTTAGTGGTTAAATCAACTTTCAAATGAATGATCCATACACTTATAGATTAATTAAATTTCTTTTTGTCTACTCTGTAATATATTTCAGGATGTGATAGAAAGAGACATTTGGTGGGCTAGTTATGTTTGCACTAGTCAATTACTCCATTCCATCGAGAATAAAAATCGTTTTAAGAGACAATCTTCAAAATATATGACATTTTAACAAAAAATATAATTTTTTTCTAACTTATCTAACTAAGGGTGAGTTATTATCTTAAATACCTGTTAATAATCTAACTCAGTACTAATTGGATTAAAACTCTAAAACTCCGAGTAGTAACAAATTACAATAGTTAACGATTTTCTTATCATTCAAACCAATTCCTTAATTTTGTCTGAAAAACTCTAAAACGACTTTTATTGTGGATTGGAGGGAGCATATTTTTGTCTTAACTGGTAGAGTTTTGTAAGTCTATCATAAACCAATAATTCTGAGTTATATTGATTCATGGACGCTTATATATACATTATTTCCCCCCCCCCCCCCCCCCCCCCCCCCAAAACAACACATTTCCTCTAAATGTATGTAGCGGCACCCAGTGGCGGATCCAGGGGGGAGACCCTTATTCTCCATGTATTTTTAATCATTCAAAAAAAAAAAAAATGTATTTAATTGTTAAAATAACTTTATTCATATGTTGGATCCGTCACTAGCGGCACCAGCTTACGTGGTACAATAAATATACCAATAAATATACCGGATAATGTGAAAGCAATTTCAAATACGGAATCTTCTATAAAAGATAAAATAATCTGCCACTAAAGATGTATATAAACTCTTAAGACACGGGAGAAGAAAGTTCTAAAGTAAAAAATATATATATATATATATAAAATAGAAAATTATTTCTCCCATCCTCTTAAGGAGGGACACGTGGAAATAATTAATTAAGGTTAACTTATTTTAATAAGATAAATAAATAAAATGCTAATCTTTTGTCTGCCAACAGAATTAAACTGGATGATGAGATAATATCATGGGGTCACTTTCAATGTTTGATGCCTGTTATTTTTCATCGTTTTGAAAACGATTTTGAAAACAAGTTTTGAAAAATAATTTTATAATGTAAAAAGTGTATTGAAAATGTAAAAAGTAGATGCTGAATAATAAAAAGTTGTATTGAAAATGATGAAATATGATTAAAATATATTAAATTTACTGTTGAAACTAAAATCGTTTTCAAAACAGAACAAAAATAACATGCCCTTAATTTGCAAATTTCCTCCCTAATTGCTTCTGGTGGCTTGTTGTTGTCTTTGTTTTGTCAACTACCATTTACAAAAGTCAAAAGTAAATAACAGCCTTTCATTTTGAAATTTTTAAGTTTTTTCAATTTAGATTTTAAATGTTCAAAATTTTAAAATTTGAATTTAGGTAGCTATTTTTTATTCACTGAAATCGACCAAAGGCAAAATCCATATATGGGTCAAAATTATTATTAATTGAAGTTTATGAACTTTTTAAAATTAAAAGCAACTGAAAAAATATGGACTCGTGTGATTAGGCCTGTTCTTTTTTATCGTTTTGAAAACGATTTTGAAAACAAGTTTTGGAAAATAGTTTTATAATGTAAAAAGTGTATTGAAAATGTAAAAAGTAAATGCTGAATAGTAAAAAGTTGTATTGAAAATGATGAAATATGATTAAAATATATTAAATTTACTGTTGAAACTAAAATCGTTTTCAAAACAGAACAAAAATAACAGGCCATTTTTTGCTATATTTGAGCATAACCTTATAAATACTATTATTGCTTACGTTGGAGATCAAAAATCACTGTTAGACACTTACGCATCACGTTTAGGCCAATGCCTGTATACCATACATCAACACTCCACTTTCAGAGGATGTGAGTTTTGTAAAAAACAAAGCAAAATGTAAATAAGGATTCTATGATAACTTAACCATTGTTTACCCACTATATATATCAAATCAATAAGCCAATAATTCATTGACTAATGTGTTTTTTTAGAAAAAAATCATTAAGAGAAAATTAAGTAAATATTACTTCTAATCTTCATCTCTAAGAATATTAGCTTTTGGCATTAAAAAACAGAATTGTTACTTGCAGGAATATTTTTACTATTCACAAGAACATTTTCCTGTGAATAGTCTATAATACCCCTTAGGTCTTTAAAAAAAAAATAAAAAATCCTATAAATCATATGCAAGCAAATAACGATTCGTGTACCTGTTCTCTTTGGAAAAAAAAAAGGAAGCAAAAAGTCGGGCAAATAGGATAAAAGTCCAGACTAATCGGATAGGCAAAGGTGAGTGCCTAAAATTCATATTTGTTTCGATGATGTCTTGGTGGTTGTTTTGATGAATTTGTTAATAATTTGGCCTGATTTGTTATTTTTTTTGGCCTGCTCTGCGATTATTTGGCCGTTTTTGGCTGGATCTGTCATTATCCGCCCGAGGAGAAGACAGAAATTGGTTTCCTCGGCCGGATTTTCACTGAAATCCTGTCGGAGAGTGAAAATCCCGCCTCTCTCCGGCGGGATTTCAGCTGAGCATCCCACCGACAGCCGGCGGTATTTTTGACCCGACGGTATTATTTAGTGAAAATAATTTTTTTTTTATACCTAAGAGGTAAAGTAAATTATTCAAAGGAAAATGTTCTTGTGAATATTATGTCCCTTAAAAAGAGAGAGATTCTTTTATTTCCCCTTTTGGACTTGTGACTAGCTCACACTAGCTAGCTAGTAATGATGAATAGATGTTACTTTTATCCAACTTATGCAATTTTGTATGTTATCTAAGCCAAGCTAATTAGCACCCTTATAAAATCAATTTTGTATGTTATTTAGGATTCTTTTATTTCATTTGTAAAACCTTAAAAGCTTTAATAAAGCAACAAATGGACTATGGAATCTTAAAACAACCAAATGAACATTCTAAAATCAACTTAACAAAATAACTCAGTTCACTTTCAGGGTTCATTTCGTAATTTATTGAAACTTCAAACTATGTCTAGTAACGTTATTCGAAATCTAAAAAGTTCGTTTGGCAGTAAATTATCTTGATAAGGAATCGCTTTATTTGAAGAAAATATTGTTGGGAAGTCATTTTACTTAGAAATAAAAAGAAAATATTGTTTAGTGGGTGTGGTGTAACTGGTGTTGGTCCAAAAAAACATGAATTGAAAAAGAAAGAAGAACAGGAAAAGGAAAGGCAACAACAACAAAAGTTGCAATCTAGTAGCATCAAATTAGGATAAGCACAGAACACAAGGGGTATTCTTCTATTGTGTAGTAATTTGTATTTGTCTGATGCTTAATCATAAAGGCATACTTTGGTCCACAAATCCATCAATTTTTTTGGCATCATTTGGACAACCCTTTTCTCAAGATTATCAGGATTGAGGACCCTCTCACCTTCCCTCCCCCTGATTTTTTTTTTTTTTTTGGAGCAATTCTAAATTGAATTTGGATTTATATTTTTAGTCTTAGTATATAAACGTAAGCTTGTATGGACACGGTTTTTGTTTTTATTTGTAGTATATTTGAAATGTGTTGATAATTAGAAATATATAAAATTTTATTCACTTTAATGCCTAAAGGCGTTTTACCTGCCGTGAACTTCGTGGTGGGTGCCCGTATCTATTATGTGCTATGACGATTCGTTTACGGTGTTGTTGTCCAAGGGGACAAATTGATTCCCTCCTTGGAGTGTTCCCACTACACGTTCACGACTTTATTATTGTGACCGCATATTTTCGCTAGATTTTTTTAGATGGATAGATTTCACAATAAAATTACGCATAAATTAGCTTGATTTGGCTCATGTACAGCTTCCAATGTATGTCAGTGGCGGATAACATAAGATTTCCTATCTCAGTCGTTACTAGACTATTTCAACAATGTTCATAAAAATTTCTTGATTTTAAAAGAAAATTATAAAGATTAGTTGTAAAATTAATGAGAAGTAACATATATATATATATATATATATATATTTTTTTGAAATGAAATAAAATGTGAGGCAGGACTATAATGATTCATTAGAATAAGGTGTTGGGGCATGGGACAAAGACACAAACTTTAGTGCGCCTACTTGTACATTTGATTTTTGCCATTTTTGCTACAACCATTTTATCACTCACTCTAGGTAAACTAATACAAGTAATAATATATATATATATATATATATCATGATCCAAAGGGCAAGATTTTTACCACCTTAATTTCCTCAAATTTCAATAATTAAAATATTTATTCGGTAAACTCTTCTATGAGAATAAAACATTAAATGTATAGAAGAAAACACAAAACAAAATCAAAACATGTAAAGCCTTTTACTATAAGATTGCAAATGCAGCCTGTCTCAAAAGTCACCAATGAGAAAAGACATGAACTGGTGTTGGTGTGAGATTCATAGATTCCTAGTCAATTTTGAGTGCTACACTCATGAATGTGACTTAACATGGTTAAACTCTGACTAATTGGCAGCCTAACAATTCTTTTTGGTCCACAAAATTAAGATAGAATATAATTGTCCTTTTATCATCAACTATTACATTATTTTGTCTATTATAAGTAGATGTCACGGGGTTTGGAGAGAAAGAAGTTAGAGCGCCCGCCTGCAAGGTCCTGTCAGCCTGCGCACAAATATGATAGTAACTGAGTACTGACATAGATAAGAATATAACTTCGACCTTTGAGTGACCTATTATGCTTCACAACCGGTTGAACACGTGTTCGTTAGAATTGAATATTTGATTAGAGTTTGCAGGATGGATTTGAATGGATAGTGACCAAATACAATTTCCCCAAAATACAAAAGACTAATGGCTATTGAAAGATACAGTTCCAGTGCAAGTGTGTTAAACTCTGCATCAAAGGGTCACATTTAGACAGGAACCAGAGTCATTTGAAGGCTAACACTTTAACCTCTGCTATCCCTTTGTCCACCCCTAATCAAGTGTTCCCTTTGATTTCATGAACCTCCATTGAAGCTTCAAAGGTTTCTGTTTCTTGTGTAGAACAAAGAAGGGTTCATTCTAGGGGTGCACATCTGCCAAAACCCGCCCCGAAACTAGGTTTCAGAAGCTTGTTTTTTCCTGCTGCAATTCAGGGCTTATAACTCTCCCTTGCTTGTGAATCTAAAAAGTTACCTTAAGAAAGTAAAAAAGTTGTCTGAAGAACTTAAGAATGTAAAACCTTACAGATCCTGCTTGTGTTTCTCCCTTTGGAGCCTAAAAATAACAATTTGGACATTTTCTTGAATGCTGAGATCTCCCATATGTATCATGAAAGTGAATGAATTCTGTTGTTCTTCTTGATAGCTAAGCCTGAATAAATAAGTGTCACTTTCTATCTGTCTTAAGTATGAAACATCTTATACAGTCCTTTGTGTTCTTTTTATACCTTCCGTAGCTTGTTCTTGAGTCCGCTTTGAATGAGCACAGAAGTGACCTAGACTTCAAGTAGTATCATCCGAGGATTTCATGATCAAAATTGATACTTTTAAAGCCAACGCATAGATAAAGACTCCTGGTGGACACAGATGATATGGTCTAATTACATCCAAATGTTTTCTGATGATGGTTTCAAAGAGTTCTCCACCTTGCACCAGCATTTGCAAGTTTGATGTAGGCGTTCTTAAAATCATCAAAGAACAAATTCTGGTCATCAGCATACTTTGAGATCCACCTGTTAAATGTAAGTAAACCAAGCAGAATTCAGTTTGAAATTCACAAAACTGTGCAGATGGGGGAGAAAAGCTTGCAATAGAAGCAGCAAATTTTGATCTCAATTTATAGTAACAAACTTGGCAAATGAAGAAACATCAGAGGAAAAAATTGATAACTAAAAAGCATACCTTATGCATTCGTCATCCTCAGCAAGTGCTCGGTCTGAAGGAAGACCAATCATACTAGACATCCCAGCTGCAGAGAAGTAAATGTATGAAAAAAAATTAACATTGTAGAATGCCACAATAGTTGACTGGATGCTGCATAGTATGATGCTTATTGGGAAAGAAGTGACACTTGGCATACGATCCTAACTACGCTATAGAACTGGAAAATCCAGCCTTTGATATCACTGGAGAATAGCAGACCAGGACTAAAGAATGTGTCTTAATTGCATGGCATTGTTCATCAAATTGAATCAGGTCGAGTTCTGTTTCAAAATTGTCTATTTCCAGTAATCGTAGATGCAAATGAACTTATTTCCAGACACCCCGGATAAGTTTGTATTCAATAGCAGACACCCCGGATAAGTTTGTATTCAATAGCAGAAAAGGAAAGCTATAAAGGGAATATACATTCAGGAAAACACAACAAAACATGAGGCATAAAGCAGGTGAGAATCAATTTTGTTACCAACCTGAAGATAACCAGGGCTTCTCCAAGAGAATTTTGAAGTATGAATTATCAAAAACTGAAGGATTTCCAAAACCTTTGCTTCCAAGAGTATGAGCTCCAGACAGTGCAACAAGTTCCTGCGTACTGTGAAAACCATCAATGCAGGTGCACATAATCTCCACAAAAGTTAAAAACCAGCACACAAAACATTATTAAATATGGCTTTTACAATTTTCATCCCATGAAAACCAGATACAGCCGTGCAAAATTTCGGAAAAAGAAAAAGAAGAAACTATGATAAAGACTATTTTCCTCCTCCTCCCTAATTATTTTATATAATTTGGATTAGAAACCAAAGGAGCTTACTATCACTCAGTCGTAGGCAGTCACACAAACAAACAGCATTCTAATCATCAAGAAAAACAGGATGATGGTTCATCCAAACACAGTACACTTACGAGAATCCTTTTCTTTTAAAGCACTGTTTCAGACTAGGTGCATCGAGTGATTCTTCAGGTAGTGTCCCTTCAGGATCAGGCACCCTTAAAGGCAGGAAGCAGCACAAAAGGGTAATTTCAGTATTGCTCGAAATTTACAAAAATAAACTAAGAATAATAATAAATCAAAATTTACTGCCAAACATAAGTGAATGCAACATACAAGGCATCCATTCTTCCCAACTGAACTGAGATTTTTGGACCTTCACATAGTGAAACAGCTTCTGCTCCTGCCACAGCTATCATATCCGCCCACGACACTAATAGTTCACCAGAGATGTCGATGTTAGCTTGGTACAACGAAAACCATCCGGAGAAAACAAAGATTCGTAGTGCAACTAGAAGATACCTGGATATTGCAGCTCAATCCGAGTCTTTGCCTTCTCTAGAATCTAAACAACAATGCATCCACCGAGTTAGCTGGTTGGAGGTTGTTTAAGAGCTGGTGCTCAGTCTGGGTAAGTAAATAAAAATCTCAAATTTAATTGCCAATCTAAACAAAAGCAGTGAAAGAAACTAAGGGGATTAGAACACAGAGGAAAAGAAAACAGAAGCATTAATTACCTTCACGGATTTCTTAAGACCTTTGTTCTCAGGTCTGTCTAGTTCATACACAATCGAGCCATTCATGCCACCTGTTTTCTCTTTGATGTCAAAAGTTCCAGCATCATGGAAAGCTAGACGAAGTACACCAGCAGCCTTTCCCTTGGACAACACATTTCTGATCACCTCCCTCACATGAAAATTTTCACTGGAGCCAGGTTTTGGAGTCAGTTAACAAAGAGTTGAAGTAAAATATAACATATATTTATTTGGGTCAAAATGTTGCAAGAAGAAACCCAAAAACAAATTTCTACAGATTTCGACAAGTTGGAAATATTCCCTGGAAAAATGTTAATGTCAGTAAAGCAAAGTCCAAGCAGCATCGTGCAGTTGGAACATAATATACATCATGGCTCCCTCACTACATAATCGCATTAAAAATGTCAAAATTCTATTGAGAATTCGCAATGAGCATAGTCATCCTTTCATTCAGAAGTTTCAGTTCCAAACAAAAGTTTCCATTTTGAGAATCAGTGAAAACTCCAACTATCCAGTAATAAAGGAAAAAATGCAACATAAGCTTGATTGCAGAATATGGATAAATTCACTGATATCCCATATAAAATGATCAATCAACCAATATTTGGATCTATTAGTACTACCGAACAGCATTTCCAAGCAAATGCCACAAATTAAAGCACCAAGAAGCAATAAAAATTCGAACTTTAGCAGAGATTTGATACTTTTAACTTACTCAGAAGCACACATAGCAATCCCAGATGGAACTAGAAATGGGATTGTTGACACAAACATGAGCTCTCTCCTTCCCAAAGAATTCGATGAACCGCCATCTGCGCTTCAAGACAAGAATTTGCAATTTCATATAAATGCAGAAAAGCATAAGTTCAAGAATTTCACACATTTGGGCAAAATTAAAAATCATACTTGGAGGAGGAGTTCTTGCAGCTTCAGCCTTAATGGGTTCGGCTGCAAAGTGGGGAATCACCGGGACTGTGGCGGGAAATTTGAAAGGAAGGTGGGCATAGGAGGATGACGAGGATAAGGTAAGGGTGCCATTGTTCCTAAAGCTTGTCATCTTTAAAATGCTTGGTTTGTGATGACCAATGTATTGGTTGGGTTTGTTAGGGCCAATTTGTACCACCTCCAGCAGCAACCATTTTGGAAGTAAGATTTTTTTTTTCTCTTTTTTAACATTTATTTCTTTTAAAGAAAATTATTCCAAAAACGAAAATAGTACTCTATTTGTCTCATTAGAATAATCTAATGTTGTAACTTGTAACTTACAAACAATTATATTATTAATTTTTTTCTTTTTTTGACTAATATGAATTAGGGTATGTATTTTGAAACACATTTTTGTCTCGAACTACTACTACTTCAAAAGGTGAATGATTGATCTTTGTCACTATATATGAAAAAAATCAGTACTTTTTTTAAATTCCAAACGAACATCATTAGTAGATTCGCATGTGAAGAAAAATATCTAGGAATAATTTTCGAAAATGGGGAAGAAAACAGAAATGAAAAGGCATACTTATTATTGATTGATTTTCCCTATCTCGAAAATACTCACGTTCCTGCTCTTCTCAAGATTAAAGACCAGAAGAGTGTAGTTTGATAACTTTGATTGAGTATATCATCCTTCTTTCTTTTTGTTCCTTACTTTCTGGTCACATTTCACATTTTTTCTTTCTTTCTTCAGCCTAGTAATCCCTTTCTCTGCCCAGCAACGCTTCTGGTTCTTTCGTGTTCTAACGCTTACCGAAGTCTCCACAATCATAAAGATTTCCATGGCTTCTTTTCATCCATTTTGTGAGTTTCTGAATTTTCTATTACTTCCCCTTTTTAAATTTGTCTGTTGAGTTCATTAGATATTGCTCTTTGCCCTTATGTTGGCAACTTCAAACGCGAATGGCATTCCGTTGAAGTTACAAGTTTTGAGCCTGTAGACTGTAAAGATCACAGCTTTTTGCTGTTCTCGCAAACCCCTTTCCTGGAAATGCTCCACTGATTTGAACTCGGTGAGTGCTTGATGCTTTTAAGCATTTTATTAAGTGGCGGTGTAGGGTTTACTTCTCAATTTGGTTTATCATGCTTATACTAAGGCTTTACCCTGATTTTGTACTTTTCAGGTATTTTGATCTATGATTGCAGTTAGACATTTGTTCATGTTGCATTGTTATTTCTATCCATAAAAGGTCTTGTTTATGCTTACTAAGAATGCTTTCATATGTGTTGGAATTGCAATATTAGCAACGATTTGAGGAAAAGAGTTAATTTTTTGTATGGTATTTGCTAGTTGAAAAATGAAAATGTAATAGTTTTGGAAGAAAATTAAATTTGTGGGCTCAGCTGTAGTAATAGTTTGTAGTTTAAAATATTGATGTCCTAAAAGCTGGCCTTTATTTTGTTTGGAGTGGTTAATTTAAGATTATCTTATCTGACTAAATAGAAGATAGAGCTGAGGTTAGTGAACATGGATTTATTATGCTTTTTTCCTTTTCATTATTAAGCACTGACTTCTATTCACATTCTGTTTCTGCGTTGCTTTTGCAAAATAATGTTTTTCTCCTCTCTGGCAGAAAAACATTGGAGGTAAAGAGATCCTCTAATCTCAAGAAATATGTCTGCCAACTTGGGGTTATTTCCTTTTGCATTCCAAAATTGCCATCCTTCCGTATCCTTAACAATGCAATGGCATTGCCTTGGCTGCGGTAGCGTAGAGTTTGCTAAGCTTGTTTCTGCATCACATCGTCGAAATAGGGAGGGGTGGATCTGCTGCTCGACAAAGGTGGATTCGAAAGATCAAAAGATCCATCGGGTTGCTAGATGCGTCAGGGAAACTTCTTCTCGGGCTTTTAGATTGGGAACCTGGGAAACACCAAGCACCTCTCTTGTTGAAACTACTGAGGACCTCTCCTGCTATCACTTCAGGACAGAAACCGATGATCAGTTAAAGGTACTTGTTGAGAAGGCAAATTATAAATATAAAGTGAAGGTCAGGTTTGTAACCTCACAGTTTTCTGGTAGAGAAAGTGAGCTCCTAATGTGTTGGGGACTGTTTAGGTCTGATTCATTACAAAACTTACAAGGTTCTAGCTCTGATGGCAAATATAGTGCTACTGAAACTCCATTTATGCCAGAATCCTCAGGCACACTGTCCGTTGAGTTAGATTTTGATTTGTCTTTAGCTCCTTTCTACATTTCCTTTCTCTTAAAGTCTCAACTTAATGTGGATATGGAAAGCTCATATATTAAAAGTCACAGGAATACAAGTTTTGTTGTGCCTGTTGGTTTTGGTTCTGGACGTCCTATTCCTTTGGGGGTCTCCTTTTTGGCAGATGGGGACCTGAATTTCGCTATCTTTTCACGAAGTGCTGAAAGGGTAATTCTGTGTTTGTATGATAACCTAGTTACTGATAAACCTGCTTTAGAGATTGATCTAGATCCATATATCAATAAATCCGGTGATATTTGGCATGCCTCGATTGATGGTACCTTGCCATTTGTGAGATATGGTTATCGATGCAAGTTAGGTGCAGATGCTGAGCAAGAGCATGTCCTCTTGGATCCATATGCCAAAGTTATTGGGAATCTCCCTGCAGGCACTCTGTCTAATTCAGCTGTGACATGCCTTGGAGAATTGCGCAAGGAGCCTCCATTTGATTGGGGCCAAGAAGTTCGTCCTTGTTTACTGATGGAGGACCTGATTGTTTATAGGTTGAATGTGACACGCTTCACAAAGGATAATTCCAGTAAGTTACCTAATAATATTAGAGGAACTCTCTTTGGAATAGCAGAAAAGATTCATCATTTTAAAAATCTTGGTGTGAATGCAATCTTGTTGGAGCCAATTTTCTCTTTCGATGAACAGAATGGTCCTTATTTGCCATGGCATTTCTTTTCTCCAGCAAGCCAATGTGGATCTCCTGATGACCATGTCTCTGTTAACACATCTATGAAGGAGATGGTGAAGAAATTGCATAATAATGGAATAGAGATTTTCTTAGAAGTTGTTTTTACACACACTGCTGAGAATGCAGCTCTTAGAGTAATTGATAACTCTTCATACTATCGTGTCAGAAGAGGTGATGACTCGGCGAGTCAAAATGCCTTGAATTGCAACTACCCCGTGGTTTCACAAATGATACTGGACAGTCTCCGGCATTGGGTGATTGAGTTTCACATTGATGGTTTCTGTTTCATTAATGCTTCTTCTTTGTTGAGAGGATTCAATGGTGAGCTGTTATCTCGCCCGCCTTTGGTTGAAGCGATTGCTTTTGATCCCTTACTTTCAAAAGTGAAGATAATTGCCGATTCTTGGGACCCTTATGCAATGAAGCCAAAGGAAATCCCGTTCCCTCACTGGAAGAAATGGGCAGAAATAAACAGCAAATTTTGTTTTGATGTGAGAAACTTTCTGAGAGGTGAGGGTCTTCTGAGCAGCCTTGCTACTCGTCTATGTGGAAATGGTGACGCCTTCTTGGATGGTCGAGGCCCTGCATTCTCTGTCAATTTTTTTGCTCGAAATTTTGGACTTTCTGCTGTGGATTTAGTCAGCTTCAGTAACAGCAAGCTATCTTCAGACTTGAGCTGGAACTGCGGTGAAGAAGGTCCCACAGACAAAATGTCTGTATTGGAAACACGAATAAAACAAATTCGCAATTTTCTGTTCATTCTGTTTATGTCCCTGGGTGTTCCAATCCTTAACATGGGTGATGAATGTGGTCAATCTTCTGGTGGTTCTCCTGCATATGCTGATAGGACACCCTTTGATTGGAATGCTTTAAGAACTGGATTTGGTACTCAGACTGTCCAGTTTATTTCATTCTTAAGTTCATTGAGAAGAAGGCGAAGCGATCTTCTTCAGAGGAGGAAATTCTTGCCAGAAGACAGAATTCAGTGGCATGGAAGCAACGGGTCTGCGCCCAAGTGGGACGATGCAGGAAGCAAGATTCTAGCTGTGACTTTAAAATCCAGTGCTGAAGTAACCAAGTCTGGCCATGATCCCAATATGTGTGGCGACTTGTATGCTGCCTTCAATGCATCAGAACAATCCGAAACCATTTTTCTTCCCACGCGTCGGGAGAATATGATATGGGTTCGCTTGGTTGACACATCCCTTCCTTTTCCAGGTTTTTTCACTGCAGATGGTAGTCCTGTTGAGGATGGAGTTCTCAAATATGAGATTCAGGCTCATAGTTGTGCTTTATTCGAAGCTAGGGGATGCGAATGACCCAGCAAATGCACTGGCTCTTGTTTGGCTCAGCAGATGTATTCTTTATGATCCATATCGTAAAGTTTTACAAATGTTTTTACGCTGGCTGTCAACCAACACGACGGATGTATTCTTTCTTGTACCATAATATCCTTCTTTTAGATGAAGATGCAATAAATCTTGATTTCTGTCATTCATTTACAAGAGGAAGAGGTCATAAGCATCTGCAAACATGGTACTATCAAGCTTTCTTTAAACTATCTTGGCAAAATTTCTTCCTATTAAACATATATTTGACCCAAACCAAAAAATGAAAGCTAGTAAATATACATAGGGGGAAAGAACATGACACTGTTGTACATATGAATGACTCTCAAGGTTGCTATCTAGGGCCTGAGAGCCGGACGGCCGAGAGGTAAGCGTCGCTGTTGCAGTCTGACGGCCCTGATGAGGTGCCGGTGCCGGTGCCCTCATCGCTCCCTGACTTGAAGAAACCCGAATAAAATTTCGACCCGAACTGAGAAGAAGTTGGGGGTGTTGGAACAGGGCTGATCCCTTCCAGCATCTGCACTACTTTGGCCATTGATGGCCTGGAGGACATTTCATCTTGAATGCACCACAAAGCAATCTTGATTGCTGTAGAAACCCTCTCATCCTGTTCAACATCCACTTGCAGAGTTGCATCAATAATGTCCTTGAGTTTTCCTTCTTCCAACATTTTAAAAGCAAAAGACGGGAAATGGGATTTCTCAGAACTGACGGAGGGATCATAATTTTTTCTGCCACCAATAATCTCAAGCAGCACCATCCCATAACTGTAAACATCGCTTTTTTCCGATATGGCATAGTTTGTGATCCATTCGGGAGCAAGGTACCCCCTGGTACCCCTCAATGTGGTGAAAGCGAAACTCTGCTCTCGATTCATGAGCTTTGCAAGGCCGAAATCCGAGACTTTTGCCCGAAAACTGTCATCAAGAAGCACATTCTCAGGCTTTATGTCGCAATGAACAATCTTGACATCACAATCTTCATGGAGATAAGCCAGACCTTTAGCTGTTCCTAATGCAATGTTGTATCTTGTTTCCCAATCCAACATGAATTCCCCTTTGTCTTTCTTGAAAAGCCACCTGTCTAGAGATCCATTCGCCATGTACTCGTAGGCGAGTAGCCGGTGACTTCCCTCAGCACAGAAGCCTTTAAGCCTCACCAAATGATGATGATGGATGCTCCCAATGATGCTAACTTCAGCTCTAAACTCTTTCTTCCCCTGACCAATGCCTTCCAGTTTCTTCACAGCGAGGCGAGCTCCATCGGGGAGCGTACCGTAGTAAACTGAACCGAAACCCCCTTGTCCCAACTTCACACTGAAGTTATTAGTTGCAGATTGAAGTTCATTGTAGCTAAAACGAACTGGCATCCCTGAAAGATTCTCCAAAAAATTGTCCTCCTCAGAAGACTCTTTTGGAGATTCAGGGAAGTTCTTGTTTTTCTTCTGGTAATACAGATAGCCCACATAAAGCATACCAGCAATCACAACCACAGTTGAAATCACAATAATGATGACAATCACAAGGCGCTTGCTACTTCCACCGCCACCATCGCCACCGCCTCCATTCCCATTTTCACTACTCGAGACCTTAATGTAAGCAGAATATGCAGTTCCAGTGATGGAGCCCTGCAAAGTTCCTATCTGATCAAACAAGAAACAGCTTCCCGATTTGCGGTCGAAGAACATGGCAACACAAGAGCAATTCCCAAGGCAAAGGCTCTTGCAACCGTTCAGATCGGTCTTAGAAGATGGTGGAAAGAAACCAACAGCAAAATAACTCAGATTATCCCCTGCATCAACAAGCTCCAAGGAATCACCCTGTGATTTGTTGCAATAAGAGAGAGTCCCCAATTTGCAAGAGGGAAGTGTGCACTGGCATTTCTTCCCACTGTAACAAACATAAGGAGCATCACAGGCTGCAGGACTTCCACAGGGATCTTGAGGAACCACTGTTGGAGAAGCAGAAATGGAACCTCCATCTTGAAGAACACTGAAAGTGATGACTCCATCAGGGCCTAAAACCACAACCCAAGTAGCATTTTCATTGGTATTATCAGGGAAAATGAATTGCCACAAGAGGGATTTCTCTTTGTCGAAAAACTTCCAAGAATTGGAAACCAGATTTGCAGAAATGGCACTTCCTCCTTCTTTGTTGATGATTCTTCTTGAATCTCTTCCCATAGCCCAATAAGGCTGCGGAATTTGAAACTCTGCGGACAAAATCATATCTCCGGACTTCATTTCAAGGACGTAGGTCAAATTATTCTTGTCAGGATCGCTCACAAGTTTCATGCCTTGTGTGAATTCTTGATTTGAGAGAAGGGTGTTCGTCGGGTGGCTAAAACTCTGCCAAATTACACTGCTGTCGTTGCCAACAAGCCTGAGATTCCCGGAATCCAGAAGTTCCATAAAAGCAACTCCTTTGTTAGCCGTGTTTGTGGACCAAATAGTGGAATTCCCACTGTTCAAATAAGCATTCCCGGAAGCATCAAACACCAAAAGATCTGAATTTTGAACTGGGCTTCCTCTGTTGGCCGACCACACCACTGTTTTGCTGCTCTTGTGAACAACCACGAGAAGAAACAGGGTGACGTCATCCATGGGGTTGAATCCAAAAGCGAAATTTGAATTGTTTGAAACCAGAATGAGTCCATTGTTATCTATCCATGTCATCTGAGACCCCTGAAATCCCAAGTTCAACCTTCCTTTCTTCAAAACACTGGCCTCCGTGGAGGAGGCTCCAGCCAGAAACAGAACAAACAAGAACACAACTTTGATGGGCGGAAAATCCCACTTCCCCATGGCCAATTCAAGAAGAAATAAAAGAAAAAAACCCCACTTCAAATCAAGGAATATCAAGGCCAACACATGACGAACCGACAAGGAGAAGTTGAAACTTGCAGGTGAAATACCTGTTGAAAGCAAACAAAGATCAGGGCTTTGAAGGTAGCAAGAACTCCAATTTTAGCAAAAAGAGCCAGGTGAACTAAGACAAAACAAGGGAAGCCATGAAAAATATCGCCCAGATGAGTCACATAGGTGCAATAAACCAAACCAAAGAAGCAACGAAAGGTTTGACTATAAGCGTATCAAAACCATGGTGGCACCACCAAGTGAAACTCAATGTTGCAGAAAGAACAAATCTGCAAGCAACCAATGAAGGAGAAGCGCAAAGGAGAGGAGTTAGGCTACCAGAGAAAGATGCATATTAATTATGGCTGGCTGAACTGTAGCCATCAAGAATTGAAGAAATGTGGTAAAAGACTCGAAAGAGAGGAAACAAACAAGGACATATTGCCCTGGTTTGGCCTTTTTCCTTGAATTATAATCTGTATTTCCTGATTATGTCAAAAGAATTGGAGAGATCTGAAGAGGGTCACACACCATAACAACTTATATTTGATTGTTTTCATCTCAAAACCCAAAAAAAAAGAGGAAGATTACCAAGTGTAAAATGGAGAAGATGGGTTGACAGATGCATAATTAATATATGAGCTGAAGAGTCAATTTGTGGGAGTTGTTTATTGATTAAACAATTTGATAATCATTAGAAAATAATCAAAAGGAAAGATGGAAATACTACATAAGCATGTGTGTGGCAGTTGTGTAAAGTGCCCCTGTGGATTTGAAGGTAAGGTTAATAGTTCATGAGGTTGGATGGTAGATGGGAAGCTGCCAATGGAAATCTCAATGCTAATGTGGAACAATTTAATGCAGGGGTTGGACTAAGGCATACGTAGTCACAATTTGGACTTTGGGGAGAGAGTATTCCGTACATGCATTGGAGTAACTCCTCTAACCACTTTCTCACCCTAACAGGTGCTTGCAACAATAAATCTACAAAAGTAATTTTATTATGCTACGTTAGCGCAACATTAAAAGTTAAAATTCACACACTTTTATAAATCTATCATCATCTATAACAATAAATCTATAAAAGTAACTTTAGCCGAATCCCACTATTATACATATCTATTTACATTTAATATATATTATTTTGATACTATATTTATTCATTATTTTCAATTGTAAATTTAATTTAATTTATTAAACTATTTAATTTAATTTAATAAAATATTTAATCTAATTTTATAAAATACATTACTCAATTAAGCACGTGAAAAATATTAGATAAATAGAAAAATATTATGTAAAGTACGTTACATTAAAAATAAATTCTACATAATTAAAATAAAATTACGTAATTAAAAAACCGGATTAAAAATAAAAGTACATAATTCAACGGCTAAAACTTAAAAAAAAGAAAAAGAAATTGCAGTTTAACGGCTAGCAAAAAATTAATAATAATAATTTGCCTTTTAACCTCTAGCAGAAAATATAAAAGTAAAAAAAAAAACACAAAGAAATTGCCACCGAAAGAAAAAGAATAGGAAAAAAATAAAAAATAAAAAACCAAAAAAAAGAGGGGCACCTTGCAGCAACGTGGGGACAAGCCTTGTCCCCACGCGCGCGTGCAGTGCACCACCAAGGAGAGTGCAGCACACCTTCTGCTGGGTTCCACCTTTTTATCATAAACCCAACTTCAAAAATCCAAAACTGAGTTTATGACATAGAGGTTTGTAATGGGTGTAAACCCACAAAGTAGGGTTTAAACCCACTATAAACCTACCATTGCAAGCTATATATATATATATATATATATATATATAGTGATGTGTCATTTATTCATTGATCGATAATATAATATTAATAATTATTTTATAAAAGTGTAACCAGTGAATACATGACACTTCATTTTCTATGAGAAAGTTGAGGAAATTAGTTGAGTTGTGTATCATTATATATATATATATATATATATATAATATATATATATACTCCCTTCGTCTTACTCAAAGAGTTCACGTTAAAAAAATTTCTTGTCCAATTTAAAGAGTCCATTTTGAATTTATTTACATGGCATACCCTTACTAATATAACAATGCGTGATTCACAATTAACCCTTATTTCTAAAGTAAGGATATAAGTGAAAAATATGGTGGTAAATTACTTATTTTAGGTGTTGTACCTCACAACTCTTAATTAGTTGTACACATTTCAAATTAGACTCTTTGAGTGGGACGGATGGAGTATTTATTTATTTATGGGGAAAATTTTTATTTGGGTACTTAGGCTTTGTCCTCCTAGTGATCAATACGGGTTTTTGGTTTGGGGAAGAAAATTTTTTTGAGGAAATTATTTTATGGAAACTTGTGTAGAATAGAGGAAAAAAATGTGAAATAATTAGGTTATTTTTTGATAAATATGAGTAAAAATTTAGAAGAAATTTTAAAATATAAATTTTGACTTTAATAGAAAAATAAGGTTGTTTGGACTGTGGATATGTAAATTTTTTGAGGAAAAAAAATGATAATTTTCCTGGGATAAAATCAAAGTAAATAGAGACTAAATCCTTTTTTTTTTTTTTTTTTTTTTTTGTTCCTGCCTACGCCAAACACAGTGCAACTCAAGGCGTTATCTATGGTTGAAGTAAAACGTTTTCTTTTTAAAGATTCAAACAAATTAGAGGAGCAAGGAGAGAATTTTAAACAATTTTTAATTTATATTTTACTATTATATAATTACACTATTTTTAAGTATGAAACGGTCGTACCAAATAATGTCCCGATAGATACGTATGTATGCACGGTTTATCTTTTCACAAGTTGGGACCAAATTGATCTATAAGAGTCAAAGTCACCACAGAACACCGACTTGATTCACATGGCTTTGTTTGTTGCATACTTGCATGTTTTAATTTTCTTTTCTTTTTCTTTTCTTTCTCTTCTGTTTCATTTAGGTTAGAAAAGTGAAAGAAAAAACAATGACACATGAATTGTGCGTTTGGTGCACGGTAATGTGAGAACGAGGGATATCTCGTTTTTGGAAACAAATGAATCCATCATTGCCTTCTGAATGATATAATCGTTTAAATTATTAAATTTATGTGCATATCAAACATAAGAATTTTAATCTTACACATCATATGTCTATTTCTAATCTCCATTCTACACGCTTAAATGCACTCAATAAATTTTTTGTAAAAGTTTGTGAGAGGCTCACGTTGCCTATGTAAAAATAGAAATAAAAATTGAAGATTTTGAACTGGAATTGTAATCTTTATACTTTATTTTTCTAAGATATTAAAAAAATAAAATCTTTTTTTTTTTTTTTTTGGTGTCAAAGAAAGTCAACCTTTGGTGACAACACATTAAACCAAACACGACCACCCACAAAGCATGGGTTTAATTTAATAAATAAACACAAAGACACCTCATTTTCTCTCTAAGTTTCAACTTTCCCACCCACTTGAAATTAAATTACCATTTATGGGTCTTTCTCCTTTCCTTTACTCTAGGCTAAAAAAAGACCTAACCATTTTAAAAATTATAGGGAAAATATCAAATATCAATAACTAAGATTTGGTTTTAAAAAAAATAAAATACCCCTCTAAATCCTTTTTTTTTTTATATCAATAATAAATAATTGAAGGATACTTTTGTTTTTTTTTTTAATACAAATTTAGGAATATTGATTTTTTTACCAAACCTCAAATCATAAAAGGATTTTTGATATTTACCGAAAGAGAAAAGATTTTGTGTGTGGTCAAGCTCTGCCTTGCACCAATTATAGTCCTTTACCCTAATAAATAATTTCCTCTGCCCCTACCGTACTCCAAATTGATAGTTTTCACCACCTGCTTTTACCCGATAGCAAAGGATTTGAACCATAATTTTTTGATGGACCGCACAAGATATTAGTATTCTAATTTGTGGATAAGATAAATATGAGATAAAAACGACCTCCATAGAACAACTTTTGTTAAAACTCGAAATGTTTCTTGAAAACTCGCTTCAATTGAAGTTAATACGTGTATGTAAAGTATTTCAAAATAACAAACTTCTCCCACGTGCTCTTTTTTAAATAATTTTAATGATGATTTTGAAACAAGAATGGATGAGGAGGGAACTAGAAATGGTAAAAATTCCATTATTGTTACTTCAATCTATTCCAAAAAAAAAAAAAAAAAAAGGGCAATTTTTAATATTGAAAACAATAATTAGAAAACGGATTCTTTGTAAGAGAGAATACTTTGTTATTGTTTTCTTTTCCAAAAGTCAAAAAGGTTGTTTGAAACACTAGTCATTCAAAACGGGAGGCTTACCCAATTGGTGACTATAAGGCTCTGTTCTTTTCCGAACATAATCAGGAAAAATATCACTTTTTTCTCAAAAATATTACACAAAGAAACAACATCATTTTTACAAAATTCACAATTCAAATTTAAAAATTCCTTCTAAATTCTCACTCACATAAATTTTAAAAAAAACATAATCATTATACTTTTTCTTCTCTTTCTTATACAAATTCTCAAAAGAAATTCCCTCTAAAACAAAATTCTTTCCTAACCAAAATTTTTTTTATCTATAGTACTAAAAGAACAGAGCCTAAAAATTGGATCATATAGGGTTTTGTGTGTGAGAAAGTTGATTAGTTGTGTCTTTTCAAAAATCATTCTATGCATCCATAAAGTTAGTGTCATCCTCTTACGTGATAGATTCGGTTCACTGAATAATTTCTCCTGTATTTTGTTAGAACTATTGTTGATTGACTTTATTAATTTCAGTCCTAATATTGACCTTAGTATTCCGTACCGTACCTTCCTGTTCCTAGGCAGGTGGGAAACTGTACTATGAAACTAATTGCACGTCATGGGAGTTTGTTTTTTGACTTATCAAGATTACTGTAATTAACGGGGAAGTTTTCGTCGCATAATTAGTGATTGATTTCATATCAAAGTCACATTTTATTCTACGATCACATCTCATAATCGTGTAGAACCGTGACACATCAATTCATTATTTTTAATTCATGTATTTACATTTTAAATTTAATTTAATTATAAATTACACATAATTTTATAATTAGTACAAGAATCTTCTAATGGATCGAATATTTTCCATGGACGACGTCACTTGTGAGGCAGAAATGAATCATCTTCTGGAGTTACTTTGGTTGAGCTGACATCATCCGGAATAACGGCAGGCAATGGTGCGCTTGGATGGAACTCGAACTCGATTGCCATTTTCCGGCCAGATTAATTAATCCAACAACCGGCGGCTTTTACCCCCTCAAAAGTCAGGCCAGCTGTTTTTTTATTTTTTTTTAAAATGAGCAATGATACACAATTCAACTAATCTCCTTAACTATCTCATAGCAAGTGAGGTGTCATGCATTCATTGGTCAAACAAAATTAAGGGTATTTATTAGAGAAAGGTAACATATTAAAGGAAATTAATTTGTCATCTGGCAATAACGTTGCCATTATGTAATGTTGTGTTCTTATTAATATTTGTAACTAATTAAGATAGTATAATATTTTATTTTTAAGAATATTTTTAATTTATTTCATTTAGAATAAATTAATTGTAGTTAAATATTACAAAATATAGTTTCAAAAATTAATTGTTCAATAATTTCAGAATATCAAACACTAAAATTAGCTTAAAAAAGACAAACAAAATGTCACTTTTGCAATTTGTAAAAAATAATAATAATAATATAATAGAAACAGTAATACAATTTCACCAAAGCAACACCACTTAATACTTCATTATTCATATATACAACAACAACAATAATATTTAAGCATTTGTCTCACTACGTGATTGATTCACTATGTAAATTATATATCGCAACCGTTTACGGCCGAAACACATTCATTAATTTATTAAAAAGTAAACTACTGCAAAAAAAAAGAAAAAGAAAAAGAAAAAAAAAACTCCAGTGGAAATTTGGGTGTAGGAAATCAGATGGATCTGGATTAGGTTTGGACATGGGGATTTTGAGGATTTGGTGTTTCAAGAAAATTAATTCCCAGGATTTCTGTTTCTTTGTTTGATCCCGTGAATGAATTATTGAGATGATTTTAATGATTCATTTCACACACAAATCTCAGTTCAAGGCTGCCACGTCCTACCAAATTCATTAGTATTAGTATTAATATATCACTAATTCTGACACAAATTTCAACATTTTTTCATAATTAAGTATTCGTGAATCATTAGATACACCCGGTGCATCCTTAAAAATAGTGCAGCAAGACAATGATATATCAATATTCATATTTATGGGCCCCCTACATGTACTGTGTATCATTTTTTCCCTAAAACATCACTTTACCCTTGAATGTATCTGACTGCACTATCCTACGTGGTGAATCCGATGCACTGAGTTATTTCTCTTTTAAAAGAGTCCAACGATACAATTACTTAGAAATAATAAAGTACAGTTTATAAAATAAAACTCTTTATATACAATGGTTAGGAGGGTAATGTGTAAATTGAGGGTAAGGATGTCAATAGTTTTATATTTTTGTGAAATAAAAAAAAAAAGTTCAATTATTACTTTTACTAACAAATTTTCAGTTATTCACAAGTTATAGTTTTTTTTTCTCTTTGTAAGTGATGGACCCAATGAAAATTTAAAGTGATTTTTTATAATGACTATAATGTGATAATCACATGGGGTTAGATCATTGTTAACTAAAATTATAATTACTTCTTTGTTATTTCTATAGACGTCGCATCAATCACGGTGAGAATTCATTACATTTTTTACCGTGTGTACCGATCAGTCAGGGCAAAACGCTCATTTTACGTTTGAGGTTAACAAAATATGATATTTACATAACAAATATTACAAGTATATCGCGTCAGTAATTGTTGCTAAATATCACGTCAATCACTGAGAAATTACGTTAAAATGTTGGTAATTAATTGGTTGTTGAATATGCTTAAGTGAGATTGCTTCCACGAACTAGCATGCAAGCATCAGTAGTATAACCGAAGCTTTTAATATAATTCTTGTGACAGTTCATTGTTTGGTTGTGATCAAAATCTCTTCTTTTTTCTTTTTTTCTTTTTTGCATTAATTATTGGATTATAAAATATTTTCTTAGATGAATCATTAATTATTATTATTATTATTATTATTATTTATTTTTAACTAGGGTATAGAGGAAGTATGCTAGGTTGGACAAGATCCTTATATTTTGTTGTGCAGTTGTGTTTGTTTCTATTTAATTTTATATTTTTAAGGATTATAAACAAATTAAATACATATATTTTTCTAGAGTTGCCAGGCCTAAGCATTAATTTGAATCTGATTTTTTTTCTGTTCTTGGAATGAGAGACATTTAAAGGATAATATTTCCTATTATTCATGTTAAAAGAGTCTAAATTATAAAGAGTTAATATAAGTTTTGTTAAGTTTAATTAAAAATATAGCACATAGACAAATATTTCTTATTAATTTTAATTTTTATATATATTTGCAAATGTGAATTAATTATGAACTAGGAATAGTGAGAATATTAAGGATTTTAATGAGACGAGGAGAGTATCAATTTTAATTTTGAGAGACAAAAATTTATCAAATTGTACGTTTATTGAAAATTATGGCCTCATGAAGATTATTATAGATCATTTAAACTCCCTCTATCCTATTAAAAGGGTTTATTAGAACAATCATCGATGACTTACAAAGAATAACGAGCACATGCGAAAAATATATATATATATATATTAGTAATTATATGTTGTTCATCAAAATAACCATTAAAATCAAAGAATCTTTTTTTTTATTTTTATTTTTTAAAATAATCATAATGTCGCAAAATCTTAACCAAATCAAAACTGATCAAAACACATAAACCAGTTTTCGGTGCCCAAAATCTGCAGGGTGGGTACTTATGAATAATCAAATCATAATTAGGGAATAAAAAGAAATTAATTTTGAGGTTAATCAGGATTAAGCGCTGAGATCTCACATGGGCAGTGGGAGTAGATTAAGATTAATAATAGTAATTAATTAGCCGTACTTGAATTAACAAAAGTGATCGATTAGTGAAAAATTAATGATGATTAGTGATGTCGTGAGGGTGAGGGCATCATATGAGTCACTCCCTACACGTGGCCAACTCACTAGTAATTGCTTTTGTCTCTTTTCTTATTTTAATTTCTCTTCTTTCTTTCCACGACGTGGGATTCCTCCACTACCGTCCTATGTTTTTTATTATTATTATTTTTTATTTTGAACACAAAATAATTTGTATTTAAGGGGTTGGATCATTCACAAATGCGTATGTACATATTTTAGCTTTAAAAATATCCTATGTATGTTTAAAAAATAAGCGTATTGATTTTAGTTTATAGTGTTTCGTATATTTAATTGAGATGTATTGAGTTTAACATATGATTTATCGCTTTTGGTTGTCTGTGTATACTATTTTGTAATTAGAACAACAAGTGCAGGTTCGTTTCCAAGTTTTTGCGGCCTGGTTTTGGATGTTTTGGGTTTCAAAAATCATTTCTAAACTCAAATATTGTTTGACACCAACCTAAGAAATGTTTTCTAAGTTCGGGTTTTCAAAATAATTTTTTCACATTTGGCATTGGAAACACTATCACACAAACTTGAGGGAAAAAAAACATAAGATCTTGTCGCTTTGCCGCTCAAACATGAGATAATAAAAAAAAAAAAGTTCTCCCTGCTTTGCCCCACAAACTTTATAAGAATAAAACTCTCATTTATTGTTGAAAACACGTGTATCAACTTTAGGGATAGATGTATCGTCTCAAACGCGTATCAAGTTTAACCTATAATGTATCATTTATTGTTGAAAACACGTGTATCAATTTTTAGGGTAGAAATATCGTTATCGATGTGTTTTTTCAATTATGATGGTAAAATATACTTCATATATTTGTTATTAATTATATTAAATTACTAAACTGAAAATATATTATACACATTCATTATTACACTTAAACCTTTTTAACACTTTCTAAAAGAGAGAGAAAGTACATAATAAATTTTATTATATAATACTCGTACTAATTAACAATTTTTTGTTAAAGTTCCAATTGAAATCATTGATCAATCTCCTTGTTAATGTACTAAAAAAAAAAAAAAGTTTCATCTTTATATAATAAGATGGCAACTTTGTATGGGCAAATGAGATTACAAGTATAAGTTTAGGATGTAATTAACTAAGTATCCATCACCTGCAACCCATATGATTATGTTCTTCTAGAATAATTGTTCATAAAATACATGCCAAAAAAAAAGAAGAAAAAGAAACATTTATCTCATAGTGGGAATCTTGATGATCACACAGCATATATGGTGTTTTCAAAGCGGCGTCAAGTATATTAGAAGACGTTATATAGTCTACACAATATCTTAATATGTATTGTATTTAAGTGCTCCAATACGAGTTATACTTTTATTTTTTGCAAGTTACACGAGTTATACTTTGGTGCCCTAATATGAGTCATATTTAGGTGTTCAGACGCAGCTTGTATTTCGATGACCTGACTATTTTTTACGATGTTTTTAAAAACATGTTTTGGTAGTTTTGAATATTGTACTAATTTATCATTAATTCCAATACATTTTTTTACATTTTAATTATACCTTTTAAAATACTTTTTTTTATATTTTAAAATCAAATTTTCAAAACCTATTTTCAAAACTCACCCAAAGAAACAGGTTTGAATGACAAATTCCTATTGGATAATATACTTTGGGTTTTGGCCTTTCAATTTATTTATTTCTGTAATAATTTGACACTAACAATTTGATCATTCAAGTTTGTTTTTTGACAATTTGATCACTAAATTATTTTAAATGGTTACTTTTGTTATTCAATAAATTTCAGCCATTGCATCAAAGAGATGTCACATCCAATGGTTGAAATTTATCAAATGATCAAAAGTAATTATTTAAAAATAGTTAAGTCGTCAAATTATTACAAAAAAAAAAGAACATAGTTAAAGGCCAAAAGTATACATTTCAAATAGGTTAGTAATAGTTTAGGTAATTTATACATAATTAAAACTAGGCGTGTCCAATTTGTTATGTCAGATAACAATAAATTATACTTGGAATTAATTTAGGTAATGGTGACCTGGACCAATCCTATTACATAAATAATTTAAATTCTTATTAGTATCAACTACAACCAAAGTATAGATAACATGTTGTTGGCCTTGTTGGAATGTCTTCCACCCAATTTTATGTTATTAAATTAATTAAACCTAATCCTGATTGATATATTTTGTTATATTCATATTAATTCTAATAGGTATGCATTTTTTGGCCAAAAATTGTTTAAAATATATTAATTGAGAAACAAAGTCAGAAGAAATTGAGAAATTGTCTATACACATTCCATATCAGCGCACATGGCTTCAAATTTGGTCAGAGTGTGTGCAATGATATTTTTAGTTCTCTCTACCCTAAATTTTAATTGGTATTTTTTTTTATAACATCCAATTAAGTGGCTGGGCATGGTAACCCTTTATTAAAATGGAAAAGACAAAAATCGCCAAAAGGTTCCAATGGGGACGTAATGAGTCTTACCTCATAAGAACATAAATGCTAAAATGCAAATGCAACATATACAAGTGGAAACTACTCAAACCCTTAAATAAAATAAACTATGAGCAGCTAAAACCAGTCAAATTAGGTATGCTTTACTTAAGCTACATATAATTTATATATAGCCAAATTGAAATAGAAAAAGAAAAGAAGAAGAAGAAGAAGAAGAAGAAGAAGAAGAAGAAGAAGAAGAAGAAGAAGAAGAAGAAGAAGAAGAAGAAGAAGAAGAAGAAGAAGAGAATAGTGAAATTGGTATTGTCAATTAAGCCTAATTATAGTCAAAACTAGTCAAATTAAACCTTGATGGATGCTAATGCTTTCATTAATTAAGCCAGCTTGGCAATAAAGAATAACAACATGTAAGAAAGGTTCAAACTGGTACATAAATAAAATTATAAAATTAATTATGACCAAAATTTTTTTAAAAATCCAGGTGGCTTTAATTAATAAAAAAAATTGATGACCAATATTTATGGTGGAAAAAGCTTTGCTCATTGACAAGTGAAAAGCTACTTTTGCTTGGTTGACACTCCAAAAAGTAACCTTTTCTCATGGGAAAAGAAAAAAAAAATTAGCATAGCATTTGGTGAACTTTTATCTTTTATGAATTTCAACAACAATGCATGGGGTTTTCAACATTTATTGGTTCAGCTCAATCCAAGAGAAAAGGTTGAGACTTTGAGAAAGATAGATAGGGATGATATAAGGTCGCGCCTAGCCGAGTCAAAGTTTAGTCAGTTTATTTATGGTTCATTTATTAATCGAGTTTATTTATTAATCGAGTTTAAAATTTTATTTATGTTCGTTTATTCATTAAAGAAACGTAAACAATATCGAACCGGACTTTAATTGAACCAATCCAAATTTGCTGGTAAATGTTCGTGCTCATTCTCAAACACTGGGGATAGATAGGGTTTTAATCCCCATTTGCTTCTTTCTAATTTGTCTTAAAAAAAACATGCAAACTTTTAACAAGTAATTGTCACCTATGCATGTAAGGAGAAATTGAAACACCTACCCATGCATATCTATCATTTGGCTCCACTTATTTCTTTGTGTGTCACAATTTGTGCATTAATCATGAGCATCCACTTATACAAACGATATTTAATTTAAAGAAAAAAATATTACAGAGCATTGTCATGATAATTGACATAGTAAATACACAAATCTGTAACACAAAAACACCGTCACACATATATCAATTTTAGTCTTACAAGATCGTGTGTCTGTTATCAAAATACACATTGATTTTAGTTCTGAATGTATCATGCATTTAACCTCCTATGTATCACTTAAGTTACTGATCGATCGTGATTATGAGTTTAGTATCTGATGTATCAATTTTAGCTGCTTAAAACATCATGTATTGTATGTAATGCGTGTATCAATTTAGGAGCACAAGTAAAAAAAAAAAAATGCTTATCAATTCTAGTATTTTATATATCATTCGTTAACAAAAACACATGTATCAATTTTATGTGCAAAAGTATCACCGTCGTCTGATAGTACTGAAAAGTCCCTCAAACTGCTAAATACTTTGATGTCAATACGCATTGAATAACTATCACTATATGCATGTCATTTTAAGTCATTAAAATAATTCAATATAATTCATGATTTTCATAATTATTATAAATAAAATTTCAAAATTATATGTTTCCTATTTTATAAAAATTAATATAACACTTTTGCCCCCTATTTTTAGAACAAAAACAAAACAGTATGTTGGCGCAGCCGTTGTGGCCCATATGTGTGATTTTATTTATTACTTTCCCCGTCCCACTCAAAGAGTCTACTTTGAAATATATACAATTTATTATGGGTTGTGAGGTACAACACCTAAAATAAGTAATTTATCACCATATTTTCCACTTATATCATTACTTTTGAAATAAGGGTTAATTGTAAACTACACATCCTTATATTAGTAAATGTATGTAATGTAAATAAATACAAAGTGGACTCTTTAAATAAAACAAATTTTTTAAAAAAAATGAAACCTTTGAGTGGGACAGAGGGAGTATAAGAGTCAACATTGCAATTAAAATTTTTATTAAAAAAAAAAAAAAAAAAACCAAAGAAAAGAAAAAGAAGAGTCAACCTTAGGTCTCAATCTCTGAGATCGACCATATTATTGTCTCACGTTCCGTTAGCTTCCTTCCGGAAGCTATTTTGAAACCGTTTACTACGTTTGGAAAGTTAAAAGTTAACAGTATGGTTCGAAATCGCAGCCTAGCGGTTAGTACTGCTGACTAGTTTTTCGCATGTTGTGAGTTTGAAATTTACTCGGGATAACACAATTGTTATTTGTTAGGGATGGAGTTCAGTAGGCCTCAAATTCAGGAAGGAAAAAAAAAAAATTTAACAGAAGTGGGTTATTATCGTAATTGAATGAGAAATTGTGGGTAATTATTAATTAATTAGCGGGTAAGAATTTAGAAGAAGTGTCAAAGTGGTTTTCCCTCCAACTTTTCAATTTTTTCTCTTTTTGACTATTGAGGCTAGCTAGCTAGCTACCAGCTTTGGAATTTTCACAGTCGAAGTTGATAAACACATAAAATTTACACATTGAAAAAAAATAAAAAAATACAAAGCCACGAATAATTGAGCATTAATCCTTTTTAATTTTAACCTTTTAATTATTAGAGCGTCATATCTATTAGACGATTCCTAGCTAAAACTTGTGATGGGGATAGCCGAGAGGAAGAAACTAGGGACACCTGCCTACAGGATTTTGTCAACCTGTATAGAAATATGACAAAATTCGGTAAAAGTATGAATCAAACTCTCCACACCCAATTATAAATCACAATTATTAGAACACTGATCCGTTTCTAAGCATCATAAAGCACCTAAAATTTGAACTCCTGTGACACGGAGAGTGAAGACTGAATCTGGAGAATTTGGATGGGCCAATAGGCCCAATACTAAATAGGAAATTGGGCCGATATATCTATATAGCATGCATGAGGATTGACCAACATACGGCCCATATATCAAACACAATTGTCACAGACAATCTTCACTCGTTTTATAATCACATCTTCGTCTTCGTCCAACGGCTATTCAACTTGTAAGCTTCAACTCTTTCACAGCCCTCCAACTCTACTCAACTATGTCATTTAATTATTTTCTTATTGTCTTGAAAATGGCAAAGAAAAAAAAAAAACTAATGTTTTCAAAGCCAACTGATGTGACGCAAAATGTCCGGTGCTGGATGCTCTGTTCGGCCCAATGGAGGTCTCGAAGGTTCAGGCCCAAAGTAGAAGTCTTTTGCGGAAGCAAACAGCTACGAGGATCGGATTTGGATCTCTTTAGCTCGGATCAGCGTAGATAAGGAGGTGTAGCTCGGGTTGACCTAATGGAATGCTCCGGTACCGGAAATGAGCAGCAAAATGAGCGGGGCTATCCCCCCGGTGTAACTCTGACGATCAAGTTAGTAGTGGTGAAGAAGATAAACAGTATTCACTTGAGAGCTCAAACATAAAAGATTGCGTACCTTTTTCAGCCTCATGACTTAGGGGCCGCTTGGTTCGTAGAGGGGAATGGGAATGGGAATGGGAATGATAATAGTGAGAAATGATAGTAGAGGGAATGATAGTAGAGGGAATGATAGATGGTGTTTGGTTCACAAATAAACTTTTAGGATTAAAATTTATTTTTATTTTTTTTTACATTTAAATTTTGATATATTATAAACTATTTGTGTTAAAATATATTATAATGATGAATTTTAGCACTTAAAATTTTAAAAAAATAAAAAATACACACAAAAAATGATTTCATGAGGGAATGATTCCCATTCCCCTCAAAATGGAGGGGAATGGAGGAAGGAAAGAAAATTGGATATGGGGGTGGGTCCCGGGGAATGAAACCCCAAAACCAAACACCCCATTTCATTTCCATTGCCATTCCCCTCCCCCAAAACCCCCAACCAAGCACCCCCTAGTATTTATATCAAGACCTTTGATATGTCCGTTGCTCTATGATCAGCACTTCCAACTGCTCTTCCTCTTTTTACGATGACTTGCACGATCTTGTCATCATGGCCTGACTTTTGGCTTCTTTCCCATCATCTTTCTGAGCACTTCCTGCATGTATTCAAAATGTATCCCTAATCCTATAATGATTTCTACTTACTGTGTCAGTGTCATCATTTATTCCGACCTAACTTTCCCGAACTCGGTTTTTATGGTGTCAGTAAGGAAATCCCGTGGGACCGACCTAAGCTGCCAACCGACCTAAGCATGTTTCTTTGGCTCGTTTTTTAGAGGTTTTTTCGCCCTAAACTTGGGCTTGACCCTTTTATGCTTCTTTTCTTTCTTACTATTTATGTCTTCCCTCTTCGATTGGGCCAGGGCCAATGAAGACTTAGTTTTATGCACACCACCAACAATGCCAAATTACCCAAAAAAAAAAAAAAAAAAAAAGAGAAATGGCTAATACAATAGGAAATGTGCATATTGTGACTCAATCAACATTACTCGGGTTATTAAAACATTATATAAATTAGAGAAAATAAAGTTTATAGTTGGATGTATATTAGAAAATGTGGATAAGGCAAAACACAAAAGAGATAATAAAAAGTAAAAAATTGATAACTTTGAACGTGAATCATATCACATGCACTGATGCAAATCACTTTTTCTCCTGACGTCACTTTTTATACCAAAGTTCTTTCATGCTTCCATCTACAACACAAGCATCCCTATATTCCATTCCATCGTTCTTCATGCTTATTCATCTTTTTTCCTTTATATATATATACATATATATATATATAAAAGGAAGATATTTTATTAATTAATTATCGAGTTTAGCCTACAATGTTTCGTTGTTATTGTCATGAAAATATGAGTATCGAGTTTAAACTATAATGTATCGTGTATTGAGTCTAACATCATAAGTTTAGTCGTGATATATTATGTGGTGAATTGAATTTAGCCTCTAATGTATTAGATATATATATATATATAAAAGGAAGATATTTTATTAATTAATTATCGAGTTTAGCCTACAATGTTTCGTTGTTATTGTCATGAAAATATGAGTATCGAGTTTAAACTATAATGTATCGTGTATTGAGTCTAATATCATAAGTTTAGCCGTGATATATTATGTGGTGAATTAAATTTAGCCTCTAATGTATTAGATGTATCATGTATTAAATTTAACGTTATATACTCCTCTGGATTTCCTTAATCTCACGCGTTGATCACGTGTTTAGAATTCTTCACGGCCGCGTTTACGTGTCGCAGCTTCATTTGTTACGTGACGAATACCATTTACCCATACCCAAAAAAATCGTCCATAATCCTCGCCACTTGCAACCAATAAAGTCACGCCACGTCCACAGCCTGGAAAGCAGAGCACAACGTGGCTTGCTTTCATTTGCTGTATGGTTCCACCTGGCGGTCCCGGTCCGTCCGGACACGGGTCCATTGAACCGACCCATTTAGGTAATATTCCCAAGTCGGCCACTGCCGTTTTAGGCTCAATCACAAATATTGAAAAATTCAATCGGTTTTTGTTTTTATATCCATTTCTTTCAAACAGTGCCAATGGATCCGAGTTTCAAACTTACTCCACAAGGAATTTAAAATTCTTCTCAAAATTTTAGATAATTAAGATTTTAGGTGTTGCAGAGATGATGAAATGGGCGTTGCGGCCTCCGGCCATGGCGGCGAGGAATTACAAGGTGAAAGTGAAGCCATTGAAGCTGGAATTAATGGAATCTGAGTATGAAAGTATCGATGACGATGATAATGAAGAAGAAGAGCAACCGAAGGTTATGGCGATTAAGGTGAAATGGAAAGGCGAACCCAAATTCGGATTGGTCCCTTTTAATTTGGGAACGAAGAACCCGCGTAGAGATTTCACGAAAGAAAAGACGGTCAGGAAGAAAGCTTCCACCGCCGCCGCCTCCGGCGGAGGAAGATGGGCGGCGACCATTGTGGAATGGGATGACGATGATGAGTTTGAGAATGTGTGTGGCTTTACGGTTGTTGTTTCCGATGGGCATGAAAGGCTTGGTCCTTGGGATGTCTCTTTCAGTGTGTTATACGTAAGTTTAAGATTGGTAATATTTGCTGTTGATTAGGCGTTGTTAATGGCGGTTGATTTGATCCATTAATTTTGGTTTTGGCTCCATTGAAACAGGGGGACGAGAAGAAGAGGAGGAAGAAGATGGCGGTGATCGGAAGGGCGACGTTGAATTTAGCTGAAATGGCGGCCAGGAAGAAGATGGAGTCAGCAGAAACAGAGGCAAAACTTCCAATCAATCTAAGCTTTGGAGGGATGTCCGTACAAGCTAATTTACTGGTAATTACATTTTACACCTGCATTATTTCTAAGTAAGTTCAATTCAACTCCTTCTTGCATTGCCTTTTTGGATAAAAAGGAAAAAAATAAAAAATAAAAAATTGTTTCTAGTTTGGTTTTTATTTTTGTGTCAAATAGCTCGACAAATGAATTTCTTTACTAATCAAAATATTTCTATTATACGGTATTTCAGTACGTGCTTAACGTGCTCATACGAGCTGCAAATGAGCTGCAAATGTTAGTCTGGAGCCATTGCGTTGGTTTTTTTTTCTCATTTTCCTGTTTGCTTTGAAATTTTGTTTTTTTGTTATTTTCTCACCATTAAGAAGAAACAACGAACTTTGTTTTCATCCATTTTTAGAAAAGAAAATTTTATGTTTTTGGAAAAAAAAAAACTCTACATCAAACAATTTTCATTTTTTTATTAAATTCTAGTTTAAAATTTACATTTTCTTTAAAATTATACTACCTTGTTTCAAAAACACCATCATTAGCTATTTCTTACCTAATTTCCCAGAAAATAATTCTCTCCAAAAAAAAAAAAAAAAAATCTCTCTTTGAGTCACAATTTCATTTTTATTAGTATATTTGATGTAGTCATATTTGAAGGAAATTAAAAATAAAAGTGGTGAATTGGCCTCAACTTCAATATAAGAAGTCAAAAGATATAAAAATTAACAAATGACGATGACAGCTTTGCAATGACGAGTTTTTCGTCACACATTATGATCCAAAAAAAGCAAATATAGTTTGACTTGACCCGGTTTGCTTCAAATGGTATGTTAAATGTTATTAATTTAACGTCGTACAAAATTGACCACGGGCTGTTCTTTTTGTTTCGTTTTGAAAACGATTTTGGTTTCAACAGTAAATTTAATATATTTTAATCATATTTCATCATTTCTAATACAACTTTTTACTATTCAGCATCTATTTTTTACATTTTCAATACACTTTTTACATTATAAAACTATTTTTCAAAACTTTTTTTCAAACTTAGTTTGAAACCAAAGATAGAGAACAGGCCCCACAATACCATACCGGGGGCGGGGAGCCTCTACCCGTCCATAATAAAAGTTGTTTTTGGAGGGAATAACAATCTGTAACAGAAATAACATTTTAATAATTTTTATTATTTTTTAACTTTTTTATTTTAAATTATCACAAATTTGGAAATGGTCGGGCAAAGAAAATGATCTATTTAATTAATTACAAACTTGAATGAACACACAGGTGAGATTGGATTTTGTTGAGATTAGAGATCCTAATTCGGCCGAACCGAGTGGGTTACTGCCTGAACCAGAATTGAGACCGGTCAAACCGGACGACCGGTCTCCTCCTCAGTCATCATCCTCATCTGTTGAACAAAATGAAATTCAAAATGAAGCAAAAGCAGTAATAAGAAGCTCAGATCATCCACAGTTGGAATCAGCCAAGAAAATAATGGGTTTGTTCTCTTGGAAGAAGAGGCGATTGAGCTTTAAACCAACCTCCGAAAAGGAAAGTGGCCAACAACGCAACACCGGTTCATCCTCCACGGTTGACTCGGTGATCTCCGGTTCACCACGGGTACCTAGTAGTTGAGAAATGTTCATAAATTTTGATTGCAAATTTGGATTCTTTTTAGCATAACTCAATGCTTTGTGTGAATCCTCATAGGTTGAAGGTGCGTGGGAATTAAAAGAAGTAACCAGTAGAGATGGAAAAGCAAAGCTAAAAACCAGTGTTTTCTTCGCTTCTTTTGACCAATGCAGCAACAAAGCTGCAGGGGAGAGTGCCTGCACTGCCTTAGTTGCTGTCATTGCTCACTGGCTCCAAGTTAACGGAGATGCCATGCCTGCAAGGCCTGAATTCAACGCTCTCATCCTGGAAGGCTCCTCAGAATGGCGAAAGCTCTGCGAAAATGACTCTTACACCAATGATTTCCCCAACAAGCACTTTGATCTTGAGACAGTGTTGCGCGCTGATATCAGGCCGATCACCATCTCCAGGGATGATTCTTTCGTGGGATTCTTCAGCCCTGAAAAGTTCGAGTCTCTAAAGGGAGCAATGTCTTTCGATGAAATATGGGATGGTATTAACAGAATCTGTGAAGAAGATCATGAGCCGAGGATCTACATTGTCAGTTGGAATGATCATTTCTTCGTGTTGAAAGTGGAGGCGAATGCCTATTACATTATTGATACTTTGGGTGAAAGACTCTTTGAGGGATGCAGCCAAGCTTATATACTGAGGTTTGATGATTCCAGTGTGATGTATGGAAGAAAAAGCACAAGCATAGAGATCGATAACACGGATGAAATGGAGAGAGTCTGCAGTGGAAAAGAATGCTGTAAAGAGTTCATCAAGAGATTTCTTGCTGCAATACCAATAATGGAACTTGAATCAGAAGAGGAAAAAGGGGCAGCAGCAGTTTCATATTACTCCCTGCATCATCGCCTGCAAATAGAATTGAACTCTACTTACCTACTCTCTTCTTCAAAATCATCCCCCTTTTCTTCTTCATCCAATTCTGCATCTTCTTCTTCTTCTTCTTCAACCGATAAATGCCCTTGAAATCTTCTGTCTACCCTCTTACGATGAGATATGTGGGTTCCACCCTTTATTGTGAGAAGGTAGACAAAGAAGACGGGGGTCGGCTAGACAGAGTATCTGATCTCCGATGAATGTATATAAGTTTGACATTTATTAATTACCACTGTAAATATTCAAGACTGATATGAAAGATGTAAATTGACAGCTGCAAATGTAGTTTAAATTCCACAATCCCATTCTTCAAAAGACCTGAAATTTGTATGCAATAAACTCTTTTACTGTCTTCTTTCTTATCTCCAATGATGTCTGTAGGTGAAATCTTGAAGTGATTGTGGATCAGCTCTAAAGTGGACATACTCACAATCTGAAGGGGACCACATTCTAAATTTATTACAGCCACCATCTGCAAAAATAGTTCGAAATGTTCACTGAGTGCTGCATAGCAGTAATGATTTTGTACTTTATTGTGAATGCATAGTGCCACAATTTGCACTAATGAGCACAAAAATTCTGCATCAGCAAAGGTTTCTCTAACTTTTATCACAGTTATTTTTGAAAACTATGAAGAATTGTCCCCACAAAGTAAATCTAGACAGGTTAAATCATTAGAGTTGTCAATTTCTGGTGGATTCGCGGGTTCCAAGGGTCGACCTAAATGATACTGTTAATCATCAAACTGATAAGGTTATAGTTGAGATATTGATACATAAACCGGCTAACCCAAACCTGACATAAATAATTTATACTATAACACTAAAACACGACATTAGTCCGATAACCCGTACATGACACGAATTACCATGCCTATAAATCATCCCACAATATATTTTCACAAGATTGAGGTAAGGCAGTTATTCTCCATACATTCACTCCATTTCCTTCAGCAGGAAAATGTTGTTTGTTAAAGTTACAAACCAAAAATGAGCCTTACAACATCAGCCCTGCTATCTTTTGATACAAAAGTTTCAGGCTTTCTACTGTATTTACAACTTGAGGTTGAGGTTTCAACATGCAAGAAACCTATCAGTTACCAACTTAAGAAATAGCCTAGTCAGTCCACATTGTTCATCCTCCCATTTAACTGCTTAAATGGGATCTTCAGTGGCCAACAAAATTGACCATCCTCAGATGGATGACTAACTCCAGCCTTCCTCTTTCTCAAACTCAGCTCAGCATTTGGATTTTGCGCCTCATGAATCCATTTCACAGGAGATGAACAATCTTTAGGAAAGCAGGAGAGTTCCCTTCTGTTGCATTGCAAAGACTCATCATTATTTGGCTTGATTCCAACTTCACAAACACCCAAAGCACCCAAGCGTAGCGACAAATCGCATCCACTTTCAGGTAAAACATTTGAACCATCTTCTCCACAAGAAGTGTGCTTCTCCATCACATCTTCCTTATCAGCCTTCTGGGCGAAAGAAACCAAGTTTTGGTCTCCAAAATGGAAATGATTTCCATAATACAGGGGATAAACAGAACAAGAACTTGAGATAGGCACATCAAGATTCTTGGAAGAACTCATCAAGTTGGGTGCCAAATGTTTCGGATTTCGGGGAATCAAGTAGTTACTGGCGTAAGTTCCTGGGACATTGGTTTCTAAATTGCTTAGGGAAACAGGTGGAAATGGGATCTCAGGTTTTTCTGGATTAAGGTAACATCTGGGAGTAATGTTTCTTTGACTCCTTGGAGGTCTTCTAGGAGTGCAGCCCAAATGCAAAGCAGCTAAAATATAGAGTCAACAAGAAAAATGCGATAACAAACAAAGATTCAGCACCTTCATACACTTGCATTGTGTTATGGGCATTTCATTGGAAAATCAAATACATGGTGATGTATTTCCATCAAAATATCAAGAACTAATCTCTGGGCATGTTCCATAAGACATGGTTTCTAAAACATGTTTTAGAAAACTAATTTTGTTAATGTAAAAAGTGCACTGAAAATATAAAAATGTGGTTAAATAGAGAGGATTGTATTGGAAATGATGAAAAAACATTATACTAAATTAAATTTATAGTAGAAACTAAAATCAACACCAAAACACAAGCAAAACCAATGAAAACGAATATGCCCTTTGAATGTAAAGAACTGATCTTTACCAAATATACCTTCAATACAAGGCTGGAGATGCTCTCCTGTTTCAGTACTCTCATCCCTCCTAATGATGGTGTTAATGGCGTCATTTGCTCTATCCCAAATCGTGTTAAAATCCACATACTCAGCCTAGAAAGCAAACAGACCCAGAGAAACCTTGAAGTGGCATCAAAATCAAACAGAAATAAAGGGTGAAAAAAAAAACACACAAAAGCCAACAACACAAGGGAAATCAAACCTCAGAATTGGCTTTGGAATACATAATTTCTTCAACTTTCAGCACAACAACAGGTAGTTTTTCTTGCCACTCTTTGTTTTTTCGCGTGGCCGAGCTATGAACTACATTCACGTTCCTTCAAGAAAGAAGAAATATTAACATCAAACACAAAAAATAATAATAATAATAATAAATAAAAAAGTACCTGAAAAGTTCTTGAATCAAAGAACCCCTAATGGGTTGGTGACTATCACTGTGCCAAGCTCTTCTAACACACTCGTAGGGTCTTGGCCCTGGTCTCGGCATCTTCTTCCTCAAGAACAACACCTCAAAAGGAAGAGGTGAAAGCAGAGAGAAAAAAAGACCACTCTTTTCAGGCAAAAAAAAAAAAAGAGTCTATTTGTTGTTTGATTGAGTGAAAATTGAAATTAAGCCCAAAAAATGACTTTCCAATAAACAATGGCAGCAAATTATATGCGTGTGTGTGTGAAAGATAGATGCAGCAGAGCAGACAAGGTACATGAACTTTGTCTAGGATAATACACACACAGGGACTAATAGAGTGGTGTGAGTTCTTGATGGGTTTTAGAGTGGTGGGGTGTCCCCCACGTATCCACATGCCTACTTCCCCCCGCCTCAAGGGTCTCTTTCTAGGACCCCCCACCATCCCAAGTCTCTTTCCATCTTTCTATTGAGTCCTGTCCTGACCATTAGGGCATTAGGATTGAGTTTACTGTATAGTATACTTTATGCCTTTAACAAAAAATCCAAAGCATGCATGTATGAAAGGTTTAAGTCACTGTCGGTGGCGGCCATCTAAGCAAAACCCCAGCCTCATGATTTTTTTCATACTGTTAGTAGTAGTACTTGAGTTCAGACTCTTGCTTAGATTCTTATCCTACTTCATCAAACAAGTTGGTGTCCATTCTTTTCTTCATAACTGATCTGATAGTAATAATATTAGAGGGACCTTTCTTGATTAATCTATTGAGCCCACAATTGTAGAGATGCCAACTTTTCTCTTAAAAGATTATATTTTCCATTCATAATGTTTCGTCAACCGAATCTTATAACTTGTGCATAGTTACACGTTATGTACAATATTTTTATTTATTCGCCATATTTTATTTTACGTGTTACCCTGAATAAACTTACAAAATGAGTATGTAGACAATCATTTTCCTTTGATTTCTAGCGTAAATTTAATATATTATAATTTTTTTATCATTTTTAATATAATTTTTTATTACTTAATTATATACTCATACATTTTTACATTACAATATAATTTTTTTTTTATTTTAAATATGTTTCTAAAACCACTTCTTAACCAACATGCCTTAATTAACTCTCCCACATGGATAAAAAGGCCCAAAATGAAGCAGTTGGACTTTTCCTTATTATGGGCCTGTAGGCCCAAATTGAAACAGTTTCGAGGCCCATAGGAATCGACCGTCATTGTGCATTTTACTTGACAGTTGGCACTTTCGTTTGCTTTGCTCTGTTCAGACATTTCAATTTGACGAAAAGCGGGAAAAAACGAGACGGACAAAATGGAGCTCCACCGGAGTAGAAAGCGGATGAGAGATCGGAGCGGCGGCGACGCTTCTCAAAATCTTGATCGTTCCGACAAGATTCATGCGGTACGGGAGCCATCTCCTCTTCCCTCACCGAGGTATTTCTACGTTTTGAATAATTAGAGCGAATTCTGGTTAAACCTAGCACATTCGTTCATCTTTTCGAGTTAAATTCGCCGGTGAATAAAGCAATGATGTTTATCCGATTTTCTTTTTTTTTTATTTTAATTTAATTTTTACAGATGAGTGTGATTTTGCGTACATTTGCTGGTAACCTAACATCTCTCATTGATTGCTCCTTTTTTTTCTTCCCTTTTTATGTACTGAAATTATTTCTCATCGTATATGGTTTTATTGATCATGTCCACTTCCCAACAGTTTTACCTTGTTTTGGGGCATCTTTGCCTTTACGAGAGAAAGCTCGCTGAGAAAAGTCAGGTGCCGAATGGATTTAGCGACAAATAGTAGATTTATCCTACTACAAGAATAACGCTTTCATCTCAGCGGCTCAACAAATGGTATGAGCTCATTTTAATGTGGGTTCGAGCTCGGGGTTCGGGTAGTTAGCATAAGTACCTCGACTTATCCGAGGGAAATGCCGAATCACCCATGGGTAACAACCAACCCACTATGAAATAGGTAAATCAGCCCATCAATATATTTTTTCTTGTACCACAACATGATTGCAGATGACGAGGAAGAAAAGAAGAACTGAAATGGATAGGAAGTTAAGAGAAACGAGTGAGCACCTAATACACACGGAAAACAAGTATAGATAATCTCTCTTTCTTAAAGGAGAGAAACTCCTATCTATGAAAACTCACTATCTTATACTAATTTCTCTAAAATGAGGGTTTTCCTTTGTTCTTTTCCATTCCATTCCATTTCAGGAGAATTATCATTTTTTCCTCCAAAATTTTATATAAAGAAACAATTTCATTTTCTACTCAATTCAAAATTAAAATTTTAAATTTTAAAATTGCTTCTAAATATTCACCCACATAAATTCAAAAAATAACATAATCATTACGTTTTTTCTTCTCTTTCCTATACAAATCTCAAAAATAAATTCCCTCATTTTAAATATTTCTTCCCTAAAATTAAAATATCCCAAATGGATCACCAAAAGAACGGAGGCTCAAAGTGAAATATCAATGACCACCCGACTAATTAAGGCTCTGTTCTTTTAGTGATTAGATTGGAGAAATTTTGGTTTGAGGAAGAAATATTGTTTGGAGGAAATTTTTTTTGGGAATTTATGTAGAAAAGAGAAGAAAAAGTGTAATGATTATGTTATTTTTTAAATTTATGTGAGTAAATATTTAGAGGGAATTTCAAATTTTGAATTTAAACTTTAGTAAAAATGAGGTTGTTTCTTTAGGTAAAATTTTGGATAAAAAAGTGATAATTTTAATGAAATGGAATGGAAAAGAACATAGCCTAAAAGAAAAAGGAAAAAAAAAATGGCGCAACAAATGGGCCTTAGTTTCAACTGCCTGGGCCGTGCACCTATATTAATTTGTTGTCTTTTTTGTTTTTTTTTCTTGTTTTTTTTTTCTTTAGTAATACTTAATTCTCATTAAAATTCCTAATCTATTACATCGAAGACAGGGACTATGAGAAAAGAAGAACGAAGTAGAGAGTGTCGTGTAGAGTCCTTTCAGCTTTGCGGCAAAACTGACATATGTCTTTTTTGTTGGAAACCAGAAGTATATGAAGGCGGTTTTCTATTACAAAAACAAAGTTTAAGGGAAGTAATTGGCATATAAAAATTTGTTATAAATAAAAAAATTAATGCTGATCAATTATGTAACTTCAATTTTTACAAAATTTAGGGTTCAAAGTGTAATTTTTTTATTTTAGTTTATTCTATTTACTATGATATTGGTAACATAACTAATCCAATAAATAATCACGGGATAATGCAAGGGTGTAGTAGCATACTATATAGCTGAAAAGCGTTAATTTTTTTTCCTATTGCGCACGTAGTGAATTTCACATTTAAATTCTTCTCCATTTACTATAGGTGATATTCAAACCCGTAACTTATACATTCATTCGTAAGAAATCATTGAACCCGTATTTGATTACTAGTCAGCGTTACTTTAGTTGCAGGTATTGTGTAACAAAATCAATGTTCATGTTCCTTAAAACCACCAGTCAAACCTCCATAGTTAGCCCCTTTTTGACATTTTTTTTTTGGGGTTATTCTCAAATTTAGAGTGTTTCTTAATAAAGGGGTTTTAGGTTTTGTTTATAAACATTTTCTACAAGGACAGTAAGACGCAAACATCTAAAATAACACTTATTGTAAAATAAAGAAAACATTGAATTGTCATCCTTGAACACTTGACATTTCGTTTCATTTTAATCTTAACAAAAGAGTTATATTTGTTTTATAGTTATCTTTCCATTTAGATGGAAACCGTATATTTGTTTTATAGTTATGCAATCAGTCCCGTTTAAAGAACAATTCAGCTGTTAATTTTGACATATGCAATTACATCATTATTGTATTTGAAGTTGAATGATTTCTTAACGGCACCGTAAATTTTCCATATTTGTAGTGTAGTACCTGAAGATGCATTAGTAAGTTTTGTGAGTTTTCCAAAGTCCAAACATGGGAAAACACGCATCCATAGTTACAAGCTGCTAACCACACTCATTCATGCATGTACCGGTACCACCTTAACATCTTGCCAGTACGTTGTCTTTACGTTACTAGCTTCTCCACTCCTGGTTTTTATAGTGGCGGAATTTAACTACATTAATTGAAAAAATTAATAATATAAACTTTTATTTTTGTAGAAGCTAAAGATTTATATTTAAAAAATTGTACTAAGAATGAATGAACGAGTGTTTTAGTAGTTGTGACTTATAGTGAGTTCTGCAAGTAATCGGCCAATTCATTATTCATAAGTATGAAAATTATTCAATTTGTCAAATTTAATATTCACTCCATCGTATTAGAATAGTCGTGTTCTGAAATTTTTCCTTTTTTTTAAATGCATTTACTAATATAGTTATGTATAACTCACAACCACTGGCGGATTTACAATAGGGGCACGTGCCCCCAGTGGTCCCCACCGCCTTTATATATTTAGTTGAATTTTTTAAAAAAAATTTGCTAAATTAATATGTTGTGCTTTCACTATTTTTTTTAATTACAAATTAAACATAAATAATACACAACACATAAGTTAAATTATATTAAGGTTATGATTTTTTTTTAGAGTATTAATAAGATTCACAACATATAGTCAAATTATATTAATGTTGTGATTATTTTTTTTCTGGAGTATTAATAAGATTTGAATTGATTAGAACTAAAATTGCACTCAAAGCGAAAAACGTAACGAATTACTAAATAAATTTCGTTTTCTTTCTCTATTATTATTTTTGTAATTTATTTTTATAGTTTAACCCTATTTTAAAATATAACGTTTTGGCCGTACAATATAATTGTGCCTCCATTAAAATAAATTTCTGGCTCCGCTACTGCTCAGAACTAAACACATTTGAAAAATACAAATATTAGTTAAAAAAAAAAAAAGATGACAAATCAACATATTATACAAATATAAAAAGTTGTACATTTTCGAAACTGAAATATCCCCAATTAAAGAAAGCGAGGGTGTTGAAAATCATTTGCTGCATGCCCCAAAGTGGAGTATATAGTTAGTTGCATGTATAATGTGTATGTATAGGTGTAAGCTGTAAGGCATGGTGCCCTTCCCCTACCCGCATGTAGGCCACGTGTATTGTCTTGTCCATTGTGAATTTCCCCCCAAAAAGGGCAAAAAAGTGACACCATCAAATTCCCTATTCCCTCGTTTATTCCTTGCTTTCCCTCTTTCCTTCTTTCTTCCTTCCCCTCATATGTTATGTTCCTATTTTTCAAATCAATAAATAAATATAATCTTTATACGCCGTTATTCATTCTATTACAAGAGTTCGATTTATTTCATACATCTTATTTAAAGAGTTTATTTTTAAAAAAATATATATTTTATTAAAAAATTTACTTTAAATTTGTTTACATTACATATTTTTATTAATATAATAATATTGAGTTTACAATTAACGCTTACCAATAAAATAATAACATAAATGAAAAATATGATACCAAATTATATATTTTAGATATTATCCCTCATAACGAGTGATAAATTATGTATTTTTAAAGTTGATTATTTAGGTGAGACAGAGAGAGTAGTAAATTTTAAGATACATCACTTAAAATAGTTAATTTACCATAATTTAATTTACTGATATTTTTACTTTTTGAGTGTAAATTAATTATAAGTCACTACGTAAGAGTAAGAAAAATAAATTCACCAAATATTCACACATTATTATATTTATTACACTAAAACCTTAATATATTCACACATTATTATATTTATTACACTAAAACCTTAATATATTCACACATTATTATATTTATTACACTAAAACCTTAATATATTCACACATTATTATATTTATTACACTAAAACCTTAATAAATTCACACATTATTATATTTATTTCACTAAAACCTTAATAAAATATTTTTACCTGCAAAAACGGTCATCAACATCCGTTGCCTTGCCTCGTTTCGTTATTTTCAGCCTTTACTTTCCGGCAATTCATCCAACTCCTTTTTTTCTTCCTTTAATCTAATGCCAAATGGTTAAATCAATTCTCAAACGCTCACTTTTTGCTCCAATTTCTAAAGATTCTCAAAAAGTGTGAAACCCATCAATTCTTCTTCTTCATCATCTCATCATGCTGTCCCCAACTCCATTTTCTCTCCTCTGTGCTCTCCTCCTCTGTTTGCCACTCGCCATCGTCTTCACCATCACCACCCCTTCCCCTCCCACCGCCGCCATCACCTGTACTCCAACACCGCCTCCTGAGACCACCGCCGCCGCCACTCCTAATGATACTAGTAGTGATAGTCCCACCACCACCACAACCAACGCCAGGGTTAGGCCTCTGTCAGCTTTAATACTTCCCTCTGCTAAAACCGCACAAAACCCCCACGATATTAAACCCAACAGCTCGTCACCTTCTGTTGATCTTTCTACCGCCCACAACGAAACACGGGATTATTATGACGATGACGAAGATGATGCTCTGTTCCGGAAAGCGGGACGGGTCTACCCGAACCCGGAACCGCCGTTGGGGAACAAGAAGGTGGCGTTCATGTTCCTCACCACCGCCCCACTTCCGTTTGCGCCGCTCTGGCAGCTTTTCTTCACCCAGGCGCCCAAGAATCTCTACAATATTTACGTACACGCGGACCCAAATTCCAGCTACTCTCCGCCTTTCCAGGGCGTGTTCTACCGCCGGCTCATTCCTTCCAAGCCAACCCGGAGGCACTCCCCAACCCTCATCGCGGCGGCGCGTCGTTTGCTTTCCCGCGCTCTCCTCCACGACAAGTCCAACTACATGTTTGCCCTCCTCTCCCCTTCTTGCATCCCTTTACACTCCTTCAACTTCACGTACGATTTTCTGACCAAATCGAGACTGAGCTTCATCGAGATACTCAATCACGAGCCTGGCGCGTACGACCGGTGGGCGGCGCGCGGGAAGGAGGCGATGCTCCCGGAGTTGAAATTCGAGGATTTCCGAATCGGGTCCCAGTTCTTCGTGCTGAATCGGAAACACGCACGGGTGGTGGCGCGTGACAGACGTTTGTGGTCGAAATTCAAGCTTCCGTGCCTGAGGGCGAGCCTCGGGGCCTGTTACCCGGAGGAGAATTATTTTCCTACCCTTCTGAGCATGGTGGACCGGCGGGGGTGCGTCCCGGCGACGCTGACGAACGTGGATTGGCGGGTCAGCTACGCTGGCCACCCGAGAATGTATAGCGGGGAGGAGGTGGGCCCGAAGTTAATCTGGGAACTCAGAAATCGTAGACCGAGATACGGAGACGATGGATCCAATTCCAACGGGTCGGATCCATCGGTAGTGATCCGTCGGCGCGACCCGTTTCTGTTCGCCCGGAAATTCTCGGGTGATGCTCTGGGGCCGTTGATGAGTATTGCAGAGGATGTCCTCTTCGAGGATTGAATGTGAAATGGGATCAATGCTTTTTGATTTTTTTTTCTTTTTAGAAAAAAGTAGAAGGTAAGTTGAAAAAAAAATTATAAGAAAATGGCGGGATGAACCCGTGACCTTTTTTTTTTTTTTTTTTTTTTTTTTGGGGGTTTAGTTATTGATTTTGGTTCATGCCAAATGTGTAAATAAATAGAAGTACACATCATGACTGTCACTTTTGTTGATGAAAACAAACCAATTTGGATGATTTTTGTGTGGTTTTGATGGAAACAAAAGATAACGTGGCACAAAATAAAAGTTAAGAGGTAGGAACTGTAAGAGTGTCGTCTACATAATTCTATAGATAAAATTGACATAAATATGAACCGAATCAATAATAATTGAATTAGTCTGCACTCTAAATAGGCATAAATGAAAAGCATGACTCTTCGTATATATAAATTTGACAAAAGCGGGAATTGAACATTTTTGCATTTGTATAAGTAGAATTGACAAATATGAAAATCGAGCTACGATTTATACATGGCCCTTTAAACGTCCCAACTGTCATAATCAGTGAGACACTGATTCGTTCATAAATTTAAAATTAAATGTGCAAGCAGTTGACTTTAATATATTACCAATGTCATTATATAAAATCATTATTCACGGAATGAGTTGTATTATTTATTGAATTAATTGGTATGTGAATGAACTATAGTTTAGCTTTTATATTAATACAATCTTATCTCTCTCTAACCATCAACTATATGGATTATCACCTTTAATATATTGAGGGAAAAATGGCATTTTCAGTCCCTTTTGTTTGGGGTAAGTGGCAATTTTCGTCCCTTTCGTTTCACGTGGCAGAAATGGTCCCTTTTGTTTGTATTTTGTGGCATTTTCAGTCCACTTAACCGGTGATAACAGGTCTTCCGATTTTTAGGACTTGTTTGAAATGAAAAAATAAAATTAGGGCTTTATCATGATTTCCTTAATCTCCAATGGCCCAAAGGATAATTTTTTCACTCCAGCCGGATGTGGCTTCTGCTTCAGAACCAGTCCATCTCCAATTCCTTCCACAAGATCACCCGGGAGTTGTCTACCATCCTCGATGTTTTCCCCGTCGGCGAACAAAGAAGAAACCAACTCACCCTCTGCCAGGACGTCCAAGAATTACTGGGTCTTATCAGAAAGCAGTGCTTAGCGGAGAAGGAAGCTTACTACCATCCCGATGACGAGATCCTCCGCGTTCAGGTCCTTCAAATGTTGGAGACTATCAAACGCGAAATCGTTCCGGATCATTCCAAGCTGACCCACATATTCGACCGCCTCTGCTTGCGCGATTCCGCCTGTTGCCGGGACGAAATGGAGAGCCTCGAAGACGATGTTCTCAACCAAACCGATCCCCAATCCAAATCCCAAATCGTAGCCTTGATTGGTCTCGTCCGCTATGGTAAGTGCGTCTTGTACGGAGCTTCCACCCCCAGCAGCAGCAGCAGCCGGCGGGGACGGAGGACGGCTTATTTCCAAAAACTTCGCTCTCATCCTGGTGATGAACTCTGCTGATCGATCGATCAACCTAGGCGGTGGGGGCTGAGAGGAGAGAGGAAAAGCTGGAGTGAAAAAATTATTCTTTGGGCCATTGGAGATTAATGAAATCGCGAAAAAGCCCTAATTTTATTTTTTCATTTCAAACAAGTCCTAAAAACCGTTGACTAAAAAATGGACTCGTGAAGACCTGTTATCACCGGTTAAGTGGACTGAAAATGCCACAAAATACAAACAAAATGGACCATTTCTGCCACGTGAAACGAAAGGGACGAAAATTGCCACTTACCCCAAACAAAAGGGACTGAAAATGCCATTTTTCCATATATTGAGTTTAATTAATCAAATTCTTTGACGCCGTTTGAAATTTTTAGTTGGATTTGCATGGGATATGTCATAATTGGTTTTGTATTAGGTAGATATTGCTTTAAGGATTCTTCCAACCGTTGGCCTCTCATCTCAACAAAAAAAAAAAAAAAAAACTCCAACGTTTTGTTTAAGAAATTTGAGCCTACAAACAAATGATTGTAATGTTCCTGCTTTTATATTCTTTTGGTTTAATTAGTAAAGAGAAACTAAAAGTCCCTTTATTTCATTGCCTAATGGGCCTAAGTAAATGAGCCCAATGGGCTTCTACGTAAATTAGAAACTTGAATCGCCATAACCACCCCCAAAAAAATAAATGCTTATCCGAATGGGGCATTCCGAGAATCGAACTCGGGACCTCTTGCACCCAAAGCGAGAATCATACCACTAGACCAAATGCCCAGTTACATTAAGAAATCACCTTAATAAGGTGTTAAACCTGGAAATGCTAATGCAACAGCCTAACATAACATAAACTGGTTACCATCGACACGAATGATTAAGCATGCCATTTCAGAGCTGGGAATATTGACGCTTGAACTCGCCAGCACAAATAATTTAAAATACAACTCAAGCGGTCATGGTCGATAATATTAATAGAAATAGTTAAGCAGGTTAAGTCATAGTTTGGAGTATCGACAATAAAAGTTATAGTTGAAAAGTGTCGATACGATAATTTATCAATCCAACATTCTAACGATGTAAAATAACATTACTCTATAAACGATACAAGCCTACAATGTAACAACATTGGTCCACTTCCTCTCCACACACACACACACACACACAGCCCTTCCAAGTTCCAAGCCACGCTTGAGAACTCTATCTACTCATTTATTTACTAATATTTTCTCCATTTTATATTTAGATTTCCCAAAATAAATGGGTAAATTACCTTTATGCCTCCTTTGATTTCACAAATTTAGCAAAAGTTCTCTCAAGTCTCTCAAGATTACTATTGCCCTCTTAAATATTTTAAAAATTGTTCTTGTTTTTCTAATTGAAAACGATCATTTTGGAATTTGACTAAACGAGAAATAAATAATTGTTGTTCTAATAATTCAGTTCTTTTAATTTTGGTTTAAATAGTAAATTTTATATATTATAATTATTTTTCATTATTTCTAATATAATTTTTTACTATTTAATTATGCTTTTTTATATTTACAATACACTTTTTACATTACAAAATTAATTTTCAAAAAATATGTTTTCAAAACAATAAAAAAAGAACATGCCCTTAATTAAAGGAGGTAATAATAGATTTTAACTTTTTTCAAAAAGGCATTTGGTAATTTTATAAAACTTGCAATTGTATAAATGTAAAGTCCTGTATGTCAACAAATTCTCATTTTCATTTCATTCTCACTTTTTATTTTATAATAATTTTTTATCAGTTTTAATAACTCTTTTTATATTTTCAAACACTTTTTTACTTTCCTAAACACCTTTTTATATTTTCAATATAATTTTAATAATTTTTAAATCCAAAATATTTTTCAAAAGGCATACCATACAGGGACTAATACTCCCTCGGTCTTATTTAAAGAGTACACTTTTTAAAAAAAATCTTGTCTCATTTAAATAGTCCATTTTGATTTTATTTACCGTATATATCCTTACTAATATTATAATGCGTGATTCACAATTAATCATTACTTCTAAAGTAAGTATATAAGTAAAAAATATTTAAGTAAATTATTTATTTTAAGTGTTGTATCTCATAATTCATAATAAATTTTACAAATTTCAAAATATATTCTTTGAGTAAGACGGAAAGTATCCAAAGTCAAAATAATGCAGACAGGTCTCTATCAAAGCCACCGTACAAATTGGGCGAGAGTGATTTGATTATAGGAAAGCTACTTTTGACCTCTCTGATCAGTTTGTGTTCATTATAGGTGGAAAAGATAAAAATAAAATCAAATGATACGTGAAATATAATATCTCAATTAATTTATCACAATTTATATAATATTTTTATAAAATAATTATTTATATCACATTAATGTTCAGCGAGTACATGCTCGTCACATAATAGCTTAGAAAATTTGTAATGAATTAATTGAAATATTTATTTCTACCTTTTTAGTATTTTATTTTTGGATTTTAATAAATGAACTCAATTCACATATAAAATGTAAGCGATATATGTGTGCCACATCATTTGCTATTAGTTTAGATACGTATCATCACTCTAACTTGAAGGTTATCAGTCAAAACGAAGTATTGCTCTTATTACAAGAAAGTTGTATATTCTGTAAACTTATATGAATATAATGGAAATTATTCTATACGTTTCAATGGAAACGTTTTTTTTCCTTTATATATATATATATATAAGCTTTAGTGTAAAAATGAATGAATAAACACAAACTCTTGTATATGATTCTTTTATTGGTATGTCAACTCTATTTATGTAATACACACCCACAATAAACTATTGATAAAATTTATTGCTTGATATCGATATAGTTGTATCGCTGAACCCCAATAATTTACCGCGAAAAATGTAAGGCGGGCTTCCGAGACGATAAGTCCAGCGTGGTGGCCCAAGCCCATACTAATTACTAAGCATCAAATGATAATTCTAAAACGATAAAGTTATGTATGAAAGCGAAATGTTCAAATAAATTCAATCCATAGTTTTTAATAGAAACGAATGCAACGACTTACCTTTCAAGGCCGGCCTCTTGATAGAATTATCCATCGTCAACTATGATATAAAAGGATATAAAAATTCTACACATTTGTGCATCTTTTTGTTTTTAAGGACAAACTATAATTTTATACACTATTCGACACGATACATATAGAGACAAATACGACACAAATAAAATTATCGATATCACTTGGGATATTCTACAAGTCATGGGTAAAAATTTGTTAAACAAATGTGCCAGTTTTGCTACTTGGACCATTAAAATTGAGTTAAGATTGAGGATTCGTGACTTACCTCTATAAATTATATTCCATTAAAATTTTAATATATTTGCACTTATTTTCGACAAGTATTAATTGACACAATATTGCTAGTAAAGTTTAAAAGTTAAATTTAACTCTTTTATTTAACGTTGATAACTCAGTTGATTGAACCATATATCTCTTATCGACGTTTAGATGATAATACATTATTATATTAAAGTTTTTAGGGAAAAGAAACTTAGAGGAGAGGAAAGTAACTTGAAAACAAAAATTTATGAGTAGAATTTTTGGTGTGGGTAAAGAAATCAAAAAGCAAAATAAAAAGAGTCAATGAAGTAGAATTTTTGAGTGAAGAAAATAACAAAATTTTAGAGAAAAAAATAAAATGAAGGGAAGATGGATGATTCATCACCATCCTTACCTCACGCTTGGATAGTGAAAAAAACCTCAACGAGTGCGACCTTCGAGCTACTCCCTAGGCCCCCTCATTCCAATATACTATTAAGCGAATCAATCGAAATTTTACGTGAGCAAAATTATTATTTTTTATATCTCATTAAATTTTTTTTTACTGAAAATATACAATTTATTTTAGAATGTAAAGTACAATAATTAAAATAAATAATTTAACATGATATTTTTTCACTTATATAATTATTTTATATGATAATTATCAATTACATATTATTATATTACTAAAAGTATGCAACATAAATAAATTAAAATTTAATTATTCTATTGGGAACATTTATTTGTTGGGATTTTTTTTTTCTTTTTGAAGTAAAGATGCTAGAATTCGTCCAGCTGCGATTAATATGTTTCACACAATTCGAGGTGAGACTCCCGACAAAGCAACATTTGAGGGGCCACTGAGGAAAAGTTGATTCGGGGAGGATCGCTTGCCTGCCGTTGCCGTTGCCGTTTGTAACTGCATAAAAATGGTGCCACTGGAGTTGCCACTGCATTTGTTGGGATTTGATATTGCAATTAGGATGGCATTTAATTTGGACAAATGAGATTTAAGAGTTGACATAGATAGTATTATTAGTAAGAAAATATTTTAGATTAGATTTTTATAAATAAAGTTATTTTTTAAGGAAAAATAATCATTCCTATCTCCGACATTTGAAAAATCGAAAATTTCCGAAATGGCCAACCCAACTCCAACTCATGTCCGTAAAGCGCCCAACTTCCGACACCAATCACAGATTCATAGCCACCCTTGCCCTCTTTAGATCAATCCAACGGCTCACATTCTCCCGGATCCCAACCCCGCCATTTAAATCTACTTCTCAAAAAATTACCCCCATTCCTTCCTTCCAAGCTTTTCTCTCCTCACCAAAATTTGGATTCTCTCTACCCCCAACCCAACCAAATTCCCGGAGCAAATCTAGAATTGGAGAGAGAGTAAATCCAGAACCCACCTTATCATTCGATCTGTTTATGTTAAAATCCTTCAAAGTTCGTGTCTTTACGAGCAACCTTCTCCTCTGTACTGTCTGCTTTTGATGAATTTGTTCTACTTCTGGAGTATTGTAAAGTTTTTGATTTGTAGATTCTAACACTGGAGAGACCCATTGCAATAAAACTCTAAACCCACCTCATTTTAGTTAGATCTCTCTGTGTTAAGTCTTTAATTTCACAGTTTTGAAGCTTTCGTTAGCCCGTTCAGATTCAGATCATGGCGCCGACCACGATACGGAAGGCGATCGGGGCAGTTAAGGACCAAACGAGCATTGGAATTGCCAAAGTAGCTAGCAACATGGCCCCCGATCTGGAAGTCGCCATTGTTAAAGCCACGAGCCACGACGACGACCCGGCCGGGGAGAAGTACATTCGGGAAATCCTCCACTTGACCTCTTCTTCCAGAGGGTACGTCAACGCCTGCGTGTCGGCGGTTTCGAAAAGGTTGGGGAAGACCCGGGATTGGATTGTGGCCCTCAAGTGTTTGATGCTTACCCACCGCTTGTTGAACGACGGCGACGTGATTTTCCAGCAGGAGATTATGTACGCCACCAGGAGAGGTACGAGGCTGTTGAATTTGTCGGATTTCAGGGACGAGGCGCATTCCAGTTCGTGGGATCACTCTGCTTTCGTGAGAACTTACGGGTTTTATCTGGATCAGAGGTTGGAAATGATGATGTTTGAAAAGAAACAGAGCGGATCTACCCACGGAGACGACCGGTGGAAATCCCCTCCGGGTCCCACCCGAGGCTACGGATACGATTACGACAACAATAGCGAGTTTAGAGATGAGCCTGGCTATGGGATGAGGAGGACGAGGTCGTCCGGCGACGTCAGGGAGTCCAGGGAGGAGATGAAGGACGTGACCCCTTTGAGGGATATGAAGCCCGAGAGGATTTTCGGAAAGATGGGGCATTTACAGAGGCTTCTGGATCGATTCTTGGCTTGCCGCCCCACAGGTTTGGCTAAGACCGAGAGGATGATTCTTGTGGCTTTGTACCCTATGGTGAGGGAGAGTTTCAAGTTGTACGCTGATATTTGTGAGGTTTTAGCTATTTTGTTGGATAAATTCTTCGATATGGAGTATCAGGATTGTGTTAAGGCCTTTGATGCTTACGCTAGTGCGGCCAAGCAGATTGATGAACTGATTGGGTTTTATAATTGGTGTAAGGATATTGGTGTGGCCAGGTCCTCTGAGTACCCTGAAGTTCAGAAGATTACTAGTAAATTGTTGGAGACTTTGGAGGAGTTCCTGAGGGATAGGGCTAAGGCTGGTAAGAGTCCTGAGAGGAAAGTTGAGGCTCTGCCTGCGCCGCAGGAGGAGGAGGAGCCAGTCCCTGATATGAATGAGATTAAGGCGTTGCCTCCGCCGGAGAATTATGCTCCGGCGCCTGAGCCTGAGCCCGAGCCTCCGAAGGCCGTACCCGAGGTGGCCGGGGATTTAGTTGATCTGAGAGATGATGGGGTGAGTGCTGATGATCAGGGAAATAAATTGGCATTGGCATTGTTTGCAGGACCTGTTTCCAACAATGGCTCATGGGAGGCATTTGGGAGTAATGGAGGAAATCAAGTGACCTCTGCTTGGCAGAATCCTGCTGCTGAGAGTGGTAAGGCTGACTGGGAATTGGCATTGGTGGAGTCAGCAAGCCATTTGTCTAACCAGAAGGCTGCCATGGGTGGCGGGCTGGATCCACTATTGTTGAATGGGATGTATGATCAAGGAATGGTTAGGCAACAAGTGAGCACTTCCCAATTGAGTGGCGGAAGTGCTAGTAGTGTGGCTTTGCCGGCGCCAGGGAAGACACCAGTTTTGGCTCTCCCGGCGCCCGATGGAACTATCCAGGCAGTCGGGCAAGATCCATTTGCAGCCTCTTTGATCATCCCACCTCCTCCTTATGTACAAATGGCGGATATGGAAAAAAAGCAGCATCTTTTAGTGCAGGAGCAAGTTGTGTGGCAACAGTATGCTAACCAAGGGATGCAAGGTCAAGCTAGTTTGTCCAAGATCAACAATGGGGGTTACTATGCTCCAGGGCAACCACCAATGACGCCTTATGGAATGCCTCCTGCTTATGGAATGGGAGTACAACCTGCTGCAGCAGGGTATTACTATACTCCACTTTGATTGATTGTTCCTCTCTTAAACAATTAGTACATTTTTTTTTTTTTTTGTGGGTTAGAATTTTTGCTCTTTCCACTGTATTTTATGTGATAATATTCTTGCAAATTTGTTCATGCCAATGGAGGTAGAGAGGGGGGTGTGAAGTTGTCTAGTGCTTTATGCTTGATATGTTATCTCTGTGTTATGAATACTAATTGAAACTCTTGGCATTGTTCTTTGTTATTTTGGATGATACCACTACGTGTTAACATAATATTCATACCATTCTTTACATCTAATATGTCTTATATGATCCATATCATGAATTTCGACAAACAGACGTTTTTACGCTGACTATCAACCTAACACAATGGCTTTGTGACCGACTATTTATAGGCAAACGAATTGGCTATAAATAGGCAAGTTATTCTTTACCTTCAATCTGTACTGGAACTAAATAGAGCTATCTGGCTGGTTGATTTCTTGAACGTGGCAGTTTGAGTGTAATTACATTTGTAAAGTAGTGTTGTGATGCTAAAAGGTTGCTGTTCTAAAGCTTGAGGTATTACTGGTTGAATAATGTGACAATATAAGCATTCAAAATGGCCTTTGTTGAGCAATGGAGAGGGATTTTAAGCAAGATTTGGGTTTCTTAGTCAATCTTGAAATTCTTCAAAGCTTGGCTCACCTTGTTAGCTAGAAAGGGAAGACTTTTCTATTCTTCTGCCTTGAAATTGTGTTGTGAATGACAGAAACTTGTGTTGTTTTTTTTGGCATTTAAAATGGATGTTGTATGACTTTGTTTTGGACTTCTTGGTATTCACTACTGTTCATCACGGCACGAACAAGGACTTGGGACACAGAGTAAACATAGGAAATACTTTAGTAGTAAGAATTAAGATGGCATTAGAATAGAGCGAGCATAAATTTTGTCTTTGATACTAATGATTGATGAAGGAAAATAGGGGAGTTGAATTGTATTTTTGGAAACGGAATTGATATTCGCAGTAACCGTTTCGATATTTGCAGTAACATTCCCCTGTAAAAAGACAAAAATATCCCTGGGCAAAAAAAAAAAAAACCCAACTCACGGGCTGCAAAAAAAAAAAAAAAAAATGAAAAAGCAACTCACGGGCTTTGTTCCGTTTAATAATTCCTGCAAAGCAGAGCCGGGTGGAATCACAAAATCGGATAAAAATCGAGACGACTCGGATCGGAAAAAGGTTAGTGGCTAAAGTTAAAATGTTTTGGGGTATTGTTTTAGATAGTTGTTTTGATTATTTTAGTTGTATTATGTCCGGATTTGTTAGTATTTTTGTCGAAAATGTGAATTTTTTACCGGATTGGCGAAGATCCACCCGGTGGTAGTTACTGCAAATATCAAACTGAAGGGGGGGGGGGGGGGGGGGGGCGAAATACCACCGGGCGCCGCCCAAAAATATCGCCGGCGCCCGGCGATTTTTTTATTTTTTGAAGTGTTAAGGATATTTTAGACTTTTTACAAGAAAATGTTATTGCAAATATCGAAACGGCTACTGCAAATATCATACCCTTTTGGAAAACTCTGGATTTGATTAGTTGCCTTTTTTCCTTCTTTTATTACTAGATTACATTTGATGTAACCTACGCTGACTAATGTTTTCCTTGTCAATCACTATTAGTAATTGTTCCATCCTCCTGTTTCAGGTGAGTCTAACTCCAAACTATGGATTTTAGACAAACTTTTTGGTTTTTCCAAGGTTAGAAAATAGTAAGAAATTGGATCGAAAATTTTTGAAAGGTGGATTGAGACTAAAACGAAAATGTAAAACACATGTCCAAATACTCAATAATATTCTGCTTCTTCTTCTTCTTCTTCTCTCAAAACACCCACAGAAAAAAAAAAAAGGAAAAAAAAGAGAGAGTAGATAACTTTATGTTATTCACCTCGTTCCATTAGAAGAGTAAGTTATGATTTCTTTGCTTTTCACACTCTTTACACATAATTTTGCGTGGTTCACAATTAATTTAACTTTGGAAGTAAGGACATTAAAATAACATTATTTTTACGAAATTGTTATACGCAGTAACCGTTTTACTATTCGCAGTAACATTCTCTTATGAAAAGTCTATTTTACCCTTTATATATAAAAAAAATACCGCACAACATTTGATTTTATAGTTACGAGTATAATTCATATTACACGATATGTAAATAACCTACACATTTTTTCAAACGGGATAAAATTTTGCGAAAATACCGCTCACAAAGGGCGGTATTTTCAGATGGAGAAATACTGCCCACTGTGGGCGGTATTTCTGAAATACCGCCCACACCCAGAAAATACCGCCTTTTGTGGGCGGTATTTTCTAAAATACCGCCCACAAAGGGAGGGTATTTTCTCAATGTTTCTGTGAAATTTTATAAATTTTTTTTTTAATACTTAAGGGTAAAATAGACTTTTCACAGGGGAATGTTACTGCGTTTAGTAAAACGGTTATTGCATATAGTATGTCTCTATTTTTAAAGTGGCAAACACGGTTATAGAATGGTATCATTCTACTAAATAAAATAACATTATTTTTAACTGTGTTTGCCACTTTAAAAATAATGTTATTTTATTTTAGTAGAATAACATTATTTTTAAAATTATACACCTAAAAAAGTGAATACAGATTCATATAGCATTAAGCAAACTAACAGGGCGTTTGATATAAATTACTCAATGGGAATGACAATATGAATGATTGAGGGGTCAATGTTAATGGAAATTATTGATGAGTCAATTGTGCTTGGTTGAAATTGTGTAATGATTTAGGGGTTATTGTGATAAATATGCTTGATTTAACTCATCATTAGTAATGATAATGAGTTAAAATTTCAGTTTTATTTTTTCAATTATATTAATAATATAACGAAAGTGAAGTAATAAAGTTAGAGAAAAAAGTTAAAGGAAAAAGGTAGAGAGAGAAAGTAAAGTAATAAATATAGAGAGAAAGAGAAAATGAAGAGATAAAAAATTAAAAGATAAAATTAAAGAGAGAGAGAGTAAAATAATAGATGCAAAGAAAGAAAGAGAAAATGTAGAGAGAGAAAATTAAAAGATAAAATTAAAGAGGGAAAGTAAAAAATAGATATGTAGAGAGAGAAAGTAAAAATGAGATATATAGAGAGAGACAGTGAGACAAAAATTTAGAGAGAGAAAGTGAAGTAATAAATTTAGAGAGAGAAAGTGAAGTAATAAAGTTAAAGAGAGAAAGTGAAATAATAAAGTTAGAGAGAAAAAATAAAATAATAAAGTTAGAGAGAGAAAAAAATTTATAGAAAGAAAGTGAAGTAATAAAGTTAGAGAGAAAAAAAAATTTAGGAAAGCGAAGTAATAAAGTTAGAAAGAGACAAAATTTAAAGAGAGAAAGTGACGTAATAAATTAGAGAGAGAAAAATTTAGAGAGAGAAAGTGAAGTAATAAAGTTAGAGAGAGAAAAACATTTAGAGAGAGAAAGTGAAGTAATAAAATTAGTAAAAGTAAGGGTATTTTTGGTAAAAAAAAAAAAAAAAAATAGCTCACTAACTCCTCAATGAGATTGAGTGAATACATAATAAGAGATATGTATTAGAATTAAAGAAATGATTGAGTAATTTTAATTCTTATTACACCCAATTAAGCATCATCAATCAATCGCATTCATTCACCCAACCAAGCGCCCTAAAAGTACACTAATGAAAGATCACATATGCCCATCTATGTATGCTTTGGACTTTGCAACAGAAACCAACACTCTGTCAATAACACATATGTACAACGGCCCTCACCTCATTAAAAGCAAAAGCAAAAGCAAAAGCAATCTTTTCAACCTGTATAGCCTCTCACTCAGCTAAGCTAGCTCACCTTATACCAGATGGGAATAGTCATAACATGTAACTGAAACTGAAGCACTATGATCAGAGATCATCAATTGATCATGAGTCGTAGATCCTCACTAAATCGCGTTCAACTGAGAAGGCGCAACTTTGGCAACAGACAAGATGCCCGCATGGAATAAATGCAGAACGCCGCCTTCTCATCAGGCATATTACACATAACTCTCCATCTGGAACGTCTCCGATATCCTCATCTGCTGCACCTTCATCATTCTCCTCTTCTCTAGAGGGGAAATTTGGTTGTTGGGTCTGCCTTTGATGTCTCCGTTCTTTCCATCTGTTCCAGTTCCTTACTACAGCAGCATAACTAAGTATACCGACTGCCATTGAACCAATAACAATCCCGCTCCAAAATAGAACTCTGGTTCTCAAGTCAAGATCCACCACCATTTGATCCTTATTCAAATCAGACAAGAAAAAAGGAAGATCTTTGCATGATTTGATCACAGGAGTTCAGTCCTTCAAACTGCAAATGCCCACTGCTGTTATTTCCTTTCGAAGCAGAAGCAGCTTCTCTTCATCAAGCCGTCCAACTGGAAACTGATGCCCAAACAGTGCCTGGAGAAAAGGATATGGAGAAGCATTGATTGGCTGCGAAAAATGGCGATAAACCGTCGTTAGAGGCAGTGGATGTCTTGACCCTTCCATGTCCACAATAACATATTCAGGCTGAGGCCACCCTTCAGGTTCAACAAGAACAAACGGTACCGTTCTCAGTATCGAAGACTCCTCCTCTTTCCAGTATCTGACAAATAAATAGCGTAAATCACAAGTCCATACAGATAACCCTCTTCACTCGTTGTATATATACGTTTGAGTTCGCTGCAATATAACGCCCTTATCGCCCCGAGACGAGGACACCGGACCTGAGGCTCTTCCAGTAGCTGCCATTGACAGCGGATTTTGCTTCGACGAAGCCCCGAACAATCACGAGCTTTCCACAGTCTGACTGGTCGGTGGGGGTAGAATTATCATCGCCTGTGGAGAGGACGCAGCGGAGATCAGAGACGCCAACGGTAGGCGCCTGCTCAATCCTGCGTAGGGCGGAGGAATTGGCGGTGAATTTTAAGAATGCTCCGTACGGCGATGTAGGCCAGGCCTAGTCCTAGAACTGCACCGTCAGCCGCCAAAGCGAGCTGCGACAGCACCGCCGCTGCCGCCTGATCGTGTACAGACATCAATAACCCGTCGATAGCAGAACGGAAACCGGTAATTGTTACTCTTTGAGTTCGATCGAAGGAGGGAGGCCCAGCAAAGGATTATTGTTTAATATAGAGAAGTCCAGTTTGTTCTAAGAATTTTACACCTAAATGAAGTAATGCCACGTTGACACTGGTATATATTACTCTCCTTTTTTATTAAAAGGGTTTTATTTTGTAAAAGATTAGGGGCTGTTGTTTTTATTTTGTTTTAAAAACGGTTTTGGTTTCAATAGTAAATTTAATATATTTTAATTATATTTTATCATTTTTAATATAATTTTTTATTATTCAGCATTTACTTTTTACATTTTTAATACACATTTTATATTATAAAATTATTTTTTAAAACATTAAAAAAAACAGACTCTAGATTAAAAGTAAAATTTTTTAATAAAACAAGGAGCATATATTTATTTAGTAAAAAGTTAGACTAAAAAGCTTCCAAGTGAATTGTAGCATCCTGCTTTTGTGCTGCCTTTGAGTTTGATTCCCCTACCATGCTTTTTCTTTTCCTTTCTTTCTTCTCTTCTTGTATGGTTTTCTTTACAAGTCCACTTTGGTGTTTTGGATCTCTCTTTCGTTTGTTTTTGTGGCATCAGATCAGATGATTGATTAATTGATTGATTGAGACAAGTGATTTTTATTCAACAAACAAAAATACAAATGTAATATTTTATTAGTTAGCTTTTATATTTGTGGAGTCATCCCCCCTATTGGTGCTTCTTTTTACTCTCCCTTTTAGTTTTACCTTTCAAGTGTCATTTATTGATGAGATGAGTGGCATAATTTGCCTACCATTTGTATAATGTATTTTGAACCAGGAAAATTGCATTTTTGGTTCATTTTGTTTGGATATATTACACTTTTAGTTCCTTATGTTTCATTAGTTTAAAAACAATCTCTTGCATTTCAATGATGTAGCAGTTTTGCTCCATATAATTAGGTAGGGCCAGTTTTAAGTAGACAAAAGGGAAGCCAACGGTTTCTAGGGCATTTTTAAAGTGAAAATATGACAGTTCTAGTACATAATTTTCAAAATCATAATTCCCCTACATTCCTTTTCATTTAAAAACAACTCTCATAAATTTTTGTCATCCATTTGGCTATTCAAAACTGGCCATAATCAGTTACAAGGACCAAAGTTGCAATAACATACCTACATAAATGGCAACTTTTGTAGCAATGAAACGTAAGAGACCAACAATGCAATATTTCCAAACACAAGGGACAAAAAATATGATTGTTCCTTTTGAATTGTAACTTGTGATTTAGAAATAATTATAATACTGAATTTTTTTAATGAAATGCAAAAAGTATTTTAGACTTAAAAAGAATTACAAAGGAAACCCTTGTAATATACTATGCATTAGGGATGGCCACGATTCCGGAACCGACGTTTACGGTTCCAAAATCGCCGGTTACGGTTTATGAATCAGTGGAACCTGAACCTTGGGGGGGACGGTTCCGTGCCGGTTCCGGCTCCATTTCTGGTTCTGTAACGGTTTCGATTCCAGTCTGTCACGGTTCCCGTCCCGATTCCAATATTTTCCGTTTATTTAACAATTTTTTTCGTTTATTTAACAATTTTAACTTATAAATGTTATTTATTTTAACTCAATTATTTATAAATAATTAAAATTACAAAAATAAAATAAAATATGTAGCGACTGTACATACATTTAAACAATTAAATGATTTATATAATAAAAGATACAAAAATAAATTGTGAAAAAAATATATATAAAGATGAATAATACCTCAAAAAAATCAAGAGAGTGGTGTCTTGTTATAAATCGTGAGAAATCAGAGTTTGAACTTTGAAGCATTGAAACTTTTACAAAATAAATACATATTGAATATTCAATATAATTCATCTTCATCAGTTGCAGAAGTTGCGGTTGGATCTAGTTTATTTAATAATTAATTAATTTTAATTTAATTAAATGCTTATTTATATTATATTAATAATATATATATATATAAAGTATACTATTAGTTTCTATATCATTATAATATATATTAAAAATAGTTTATATATTATATGTTAAACATATAAGATAATTATAATTATAATTATAAGAAAGAAGTACAAAAAAAGCAAATAGTTGAAATGGTTAATCAATTTTGCTTAAAGCCTTTCAATTCTAGCAAAGGGTCGCGTGTTCGAATATGTGCAAGAGGAATGAAAAAATTATTATTTTTATGGTTCTCACATTAGAACCAGAGGGTTGGAACCGGCGGTTCTGACCCACCGGTTCCCGGGTCTCAGACAAGATAAACCGGAACCTTAACTGCCAGAGGCGGATTCGGTTCCAGTTCTGGAACTAGGGGCCACGGTTTCGGTTCCAAAACCGACGGTCCAATTCCGGGTCTGTTCCAGTTCGAACCGTAACCGTAACCGTGGCATGCATTATACTATGAGGAAAAAAAAAAAATTAAGCGATTAATAACTAGTATGTTATGTTGTCACATCTTGGTTGCGTGGTGATTAAAAATCCACTCAAGATTTACATTGGTCAACAACTCTCCTAATTACTATTTTTGACTTAGTTTGAGTGATTATAATTTAGATTAGCTGTCATAAGGAATGAAAGATGGGGACACATTGACCATTAACATGGAGCCTGCCTGGCTGGTGGAAGGGTTGAAGAAAATAATGTCCTACTTTTTTTTTATTTATTTATTTTTAGTTTACCCACCCAAGCTTTCTAAATAATGGCCTACTTCTAGCTAGCACCACACTTAAAAGTAACATTTCGAGAAATTGAGATGTAATTTGTTAAAAATTTCAGAGATTGATATAAAAATTTGACAAAATAATTATTATTAGTGCTTTGGTTTTTTCCTTGACATTTCGTCTAACTACAATTGAATTTTTGTTTTGATACAATTTTGCCTATTTTATATACAATTATTTGGAGAATTACAATTGTCACGATATACATCATATTGGGGGCAGACAATTTACATTGATACATCACGTCAAGAACTGGATAAATTAAATACCAATTTGGTTAATACAATTACACCTAAATTATTAAAATGTTAGGTTGTGGTTATCACTTTTGCATTGGGAGAGTTGCAACAAGCCAACAATAATGATGGTGGGAGTGGGACTCCTTTAGTAGAAAGCAAATTCTAGCAATACAAAATCATCCCATCTCTTTCACTTTGGATTGAATAATAATAATAATAATTATTATTATTATTATTATTATTCAATCCAAAGTGAAAGAGATGGGATGATTTTGTATTGCTATTATTATTATTATTATTATTATTATTATTATTATTATTATATACTTGTTATTCTGAATTTATTAGTACCAAATTACCAATCAGTTGAGAGGTCAACAAATTTCTTTTATTAGAGTTAGGTTAACAAATCTCCCAAGCCTTTCCACTTTCCTTTGTAGAATAGAATGACTAGTGGGTTTTGATATTTTATTATTTTTAGATGTGGATGCGTACGACATATATTTTACGAAAGCTAATGCTCCTGTATGACGACGATATTTCAATAACTAAACTTAATATGTGTACTTTTATCAATATGCAGTACATAAAATTAAATTTACTATGCGATACATCAAAGCCTAAACTCAGTACGTGATACTTCAGTTGCTAATTCATAATCGCTATACATCATAAACTAAAATTAATGCATTATCTATTAGAAACTAAAATCGATACACGTGTTTTTATAACATGCAAGCAACACTTTTAATGGGATTAGAACGTAAAATACTTGGAAGTTTTTCTTTGAACTCCCATTTGATTGGTTTTATAAAATATTGGTCAAAGTATTGACATCTGATCGCGTGGCCTAATGGATAAGGCGCTCGCCTCCGGAGCGGGAGATTGTGGGTTCGAGTCCCACCGTGATCGGTTTTTGCCTTTTAGCGTAACTTTTTTTTTTTTCCAGGAAATTACACTACAACAAATACGGTTTTCATTTGAAGAAAGTGTGAGTAATACTCAAACTTTGTTAAGTAAACATGGATCTCATCTTAGTTTGCAAGATCGATATTCCATGCCACGTGGAATCTAGGAGTCGGTGGGTTCGAATCGAATACAAAAACAAGCATGCATAAAATACAAACAAATTATAAAAACTACTTTTATTTGATCAATTTTAGTAAAATCTTGTACAATCGGCTAGAATCGAATCTATGATCGATTTGCTATTTAAGAATAGTCGAATTTTAAAATCCTATGATACAGATCGGGATTCAGCATACTATTCCCATCCAAGCAACAAATTGTTAACCTTTTGTGGGAGAGTTAGTTTCAACTCTCATGTGGGATGGTGTTTGCTTACTCCACCACAAGAACACAATGGAACAAACTATCAGAGCCCCTGTTGCACTTCCAACTGCAATTCCCACAATCTTTCCTCTGTTTTTCCTGTCACTTTTCGAACAAGAACTTCCCCCTGATGCTGCAAAAATCACAAACAAAATCGACCCGTGAGAGATTTTTCGCTCCTTCGGGGAGAACACGATCGTTACACAGTTAGAGAGGATTTAGGAGGAACCTGGAGTAACTTGAATGGCTGAGACCAAGGGGCCATATGTGCTTTGGAAAGGGATGCAGCAAGTGCCTCTTCCAGCCCAGTAGAAATGAATGTCCATCACTGTGTTTGTCACATTTACCTGGAATTTTTTCACCAATGCTCTCCTTGGCCCTCCTGCTTCTCCTTCAATGTTCAAATCTTTAACCACAATTGTCCCCTGAAACATCAAGATAGTATGATATAATGCCAATCATGAAAACAGGATTTCCGGCCATATATGATCCATACAGCGAATCCCACGTGGTGGGATAAAAGCTTAGTTGTTTGTTGTTGTATAAAAAAGAGAACTTCTGACACAGAGAGCCTTCTGAAATGCTGCAAATTTACCATTGAAGTACCTGGATGTAAATGTCGAATAATCGCCTACCAAGGCCTTTCCAAGATGGAGAATCTCCCATTTGTATCTCAGCAAAGTGAATCTCAACATTGTACATTCCATTTTTCAGACCAAGGCCATAGTATCTCAGTGAGCCAGGTGATGTTCTTGCTGTCTTGTACAGCTCAACATCAAATGTGCCAAAAATTTGAGAATCGGTTCGAGCTATAGAAATTGGCCCTTTGGGATTTGAAATGTAAACACCAGAGCTGCTCACTGCCCATTGGTTATGGGAGCTTGTGTAGAATGAGCCAGCTCCTAATGTTTCCGAGTCATCGTCGAATCTTATTCCAGCACCAGAAACCTGTCCTGTGCCTCCACAATTGATGGAGAATGAACCTACAAGAAAAGAAACCATTTGTGAACAAGAACAATGCATATAAGGCCATACTATTTGGTACAAAAGTGATACTTACTACATGAACTAAAGTCAGTGCACTCTGTGTTGGCTTTCAAACAATCCAGCTTTGGAGATACCCTCCTGCATCAAATTTGAATATGCACCAAAATTTGAGGAAAAGTGACACTTTAGAAACTAGAATTTCCCAGAAGAGGCTAACCTGTCAAGAGCATTGTCATTGATGGAAGTGCCCAATATATTCCTGCAGGTTAAGGATAGCAACTTTAGATAGAACAAATTACCTAGCAGAGGTTCAATGAAATCTTGACTTACATCGATAAAGCTACCCCATTCTGAGGTAGACTACCCGAAATGGGATTGAAAGAGACATCTCTGCCACAATGTTCAATTAATGGACAAAGGAAAGAAGATTAGAATTAGGCAAGAAGTGAGGAAAAGGACTTATTATGCCACCATAGCATCCAAACTGTACTACTCACTCTGTCCCGTTAAAAGAGTCTAGTAGTACAACCGCTTTTGAGTCTCAAGGTACAACTTGAAACATGACTCATTTTTTCCGTATGTTCTAGGAATATAATGTTACGAACTGGAAGTTCTGGACTTACAGTGCAAGAAGTTTTGAATTTATCAGATTTGGAGGTAGCTCTCCACTCAAGTTATTGCTTCCAAGGTATCTGATATGCATAAAAGAAATCAATCAATCATGAAAAAACACAGGGAAGAATACCATTTGCATGTATTAATAACAAACCACCGACTTTCACTTTTAGATGACTGGAATGAACAAATACTTACAAATATTGCAGTGAAGCAAAGCTTTTGAAGGAATTAGGAATTTGACCTGACAACTTGTTGAAGCTTAAGTCCCTTTTCAGGAGTAATTTCATGAAAAACCAAATGCAAAAGCTATTAGAGATCATTATATGGAGCACAATGCATCCCTTTTTCCCTAGCTAGAATAGTTGAACTGAACAAACTAGAAAAATGAGAGCAACTTACATGATTATCAGTTTGGCAGAAGTACTCAGTTTTTCGGGGAGTTGGCCAGTAATTCTACACTTTCTCAATGATCTACAATCAGGAAGAAAAAAGTATTAGTTCATAGTACACTTAAATTGAAGAGTTATTTGAAAAAGAGTCTTTACAGGATGGAAAGACTTGTTAAGTTCTCCAAGAAGTCAGGAGAAGAATCTTCTTTAATGAGATCGCCGATTCTCCTATTTCATGAGAAAAAGAAAGGAAGCACAATCAACATTCTGCAGAATAACTCAAAATCAAAGTTTTCCTGATAATTACTCAGAGTTAACAAAGATGCATTCTTACAAGTCCTGGAGATTTGTGAGATTACCATAGCTGCTTGGAATAGGACCTTCAAGGCTTGTTCCTTCAAGTCGGCTGTCAATGGAAACTGATCAGTTAGAAATGATGTAAAATGGCTATAATTCAAAATTTTGGAGGAAGCGAAAAGGGAGTAGCCACAACATACAGGACTCCAAGAGATGTAAGTTCTCCGATGAATTCAGGGAGCTTTCCTGTAAACCTGTTATCAGATGCCCAACTGGAATATGAAATAGACTGAGTAACATCAGTACATTTTGGCAATCACACATAAAGCATGAGTACACATAAGTACCGGCGAATTCAACACAAACATACAATGTTCTTAGGGACTTCAGGTTTGACAATTCTTGAGGAATTGGTCCACTCACTCCACTGCTGTCTATGTACCTAAGTGATCAAGAAGCAAATATGTTGATAATTAGAATGCCAATACAAAATCATCGGTATTCTGATACGCCCTTTTCCTAAAGAAAACAGGAAGGCTGGGAATTTTATTTAGTACTACAGCTGAGTTAGTGAAGTTAGCTTCCCAATCTCTCTTGGTAAGGGTCCATGAAAATTGTTCGAGCTAAAACTTCTGCAAAACAATGGAAGAATCATCTCAACTGGTTCAAAACGCAGCTGCATAAGTTTCATGGAAAGAGAGAAATGACAGAAAGAAAAATACTCTTACAAGGATACCAACTGAGTGAGATTTCCCAGCTCAGCAGGAACTAAACCACTGAAATTGTTGATGCCAAGGGCTCTAAACTTGGCAATATAAAACTGGTTAGAAATTTCAAATCACAAAACATTAATGAATCAAACAAAGTTCCAAAATGATTCAGAATGTGATGATGCACTCACAAGTACTGCATCTTCGTTAATCGACTAATTTCAGCTGGTATTTGACCACTCAGAACATTCTGATCCAAATTCCTACAAAATAAACCAAATCATAATCCTTCTAGGGAGAAAATTAACCAAATTTTCCAAATGGGATAAACATATCACTTACAAGTCCACAAGTTCTGTAAGCAAGAATAGTTCCTGAGGTAGTTCACCAAAAATATCCAGAGAATAAACCTTTCTGAACTACACTATGTTAGTTACATTACAACACAAATTTTCCAGAGCCAAAAAATAGAAACATCAAGGAAAAATTATGAAGTTACAAGTGAGTTATATGGCAAACAGTGGCAGAACAATCACAGAGAATCTTTGGATTAGCATCCTCAAGTGCCCAAGTAGCATTCCTGGTGCAGGGATCAACACTCATGTTCAACTTGTCTTGCAAGTTCCAATTTTTCACAATCCCATTCAGAGCAGTCACTATTCAATCACAACAATACAAGAATAGTTCAGGGCATGTTCGCTTAGAGATGTTTCTGGAAAAGAATTTTCTAACGTAAAAAGTGTATTGGGACTCAATTTAACGTAGAAACCAAAACCAAAACCAAAACCAAAACAAAAACAAGGAAAACGAACAGGGCCTCAATTTCTTGAGCATAACACACACACTCCAAAAAAGGAAAAGGTTTCAGATGATGAGAAATATACCTTCATTTGGGTCAGTGGGTGGTTGTGCCTGGGAAGAAACTACCTTTAGCATCAAAAGAGAAAGTAATACACATCTCAGAACAGCCATGGCAGGATCTCACACAAAAGAAGGAAAGGGAAGGAAATCCCTTTGCTGATTATGAGCTAAATATCACTGTGAAACCAACCTACCAACCATGACACAGCAATTTAATTTTCAAATCTAGTGGCACGAGAGGGTTACGTTTGGTTGACTGAGTAGTGGACTAGAATTGCTTCAATTGGCTGAGGAAATTACTATAATTTTGCAATATCATTGTCAATGCTTGAAGACATGAGTAACCATAATTTAATGGGATATGACTGGAATTTCCATTCTTTCCTCTCACTGTTCCATAAACCGCCAAATTCTCGTTTATACAATACTTTTCCATGGCCACCTTTTGAACTAAATGACATGATTCTTGAGAAGTTTAAAAAATGGAAATCAAGATGCAGTCTTGGAGTGTGGATTGACTCAGGCTAGCAAAAAGAACCAATTTGGAGTGACTTCAAAATTAAAAAAATCATAATTTAGTTTGCATTTTCACTGTGATTTCTTCCCTCCAAAGGCATTTAACTAAAGTGGAAAGATTTCCTCTCTTCATTTGCTTATGCATCCAACTGCCTAGTTTTGAAAACAAATGTGAAAATGTATTAGAAATATAAAAATGTATTGTTAATATTAAAAATGACGAAATATTAAAGAAAGACGTAAAGTTTTAAAAATATATTTTTGTAAACATACTAACGATCCCGAACTCTTGGAGATGAGAATTGCACATTAGCAATAAAATATGAGGCATACTATATGCAGTAACCGTTTTACTAAACGTAGTAACATTCTCCTGTGAAAAGTATATTTTACCCTTAAGTATTAAAAAAACAAATTTTCATAAAATTTCACACTATTCACAGGAACATTGGGAAAATACCGCCCAGAAAATGCCGCCCACTGTGGGCGGTATTTCTGGGGCCCAAGAATACCGCCCACTGTGGGCGGTATTTTCAGTTACCGCCTACTGTGGGCGGTATTTTCGCAAAATTTTATCCCGTTTTGAAAAAATGTGTAGGTTATTTACATATCGTGTAATATGGATCGTACTCGTGACTATAAAATCAAATGTTGTGCGGTATTTTTTATATATATATAAAGGGTAAAATAGACTTTTCATAAGGGAATGTTACTGCGAATAGTAAAACGATTACTGCGTATAACAATTTCGTAAAATATATACAGAAAGAATGCAATTGGACAAAGGCTGCTGCTCTTAGTTTGGGCCAAATTGCCTTACCCCTTTCATTATTTGGGTTCACACCCATTGTGGGCCTAATTCTTGATATGAAGATTTCTTTAAGTTTAAACTAATACTGATAATAATGTTTCATTTATTTATTTATTTTATTTAATCAGTCAGTATTGTGGCTCACATAATCCCACAATGCGGAGCGAGACTCGATAGTATATCAATAATCAATCATAAAATTCAAAAAATATTTATTGAATTCTCAACCTTTTGGTATGAACTATAGTTATTATAAGGAAAAGGAGACCTAAGACTAAACAATTAGTCAACCATTATAGTGTTCATACTTTGGATTCATTGAAGATTAGTTGAATGAATTAAATTTATCAAAAAGTGAACAAAATTTTCTAAATAACTTTGAAAGGACAACATTCATTGAATAGTTTGTTGAATTTTAGAATAAATTCTACTCACTATATCAATATGAACACATTTAGGTAGTGGTGTAACGATTGTATTTTATGCGTTCGTTTTCGATATCGAATGTCACCGGTTATAAAATGTAGTAATATCGTTAATTTTTTCAGCTCAAAAAAATTATTAAAAAATAAAGGGTAAAATGCACCAAATACCACTTAACTATCAGCTTTTGTAAAAAACACCACTTTTCTTTAAAAACTGCAACTACAAGCACTTTACTTTCAAAACGCGCGCCCAGTACCACTCTGTTAGTCAATTCCGTTAAGTGACTAACAGTCAAAAAAAAGACAGGGGCAAAATCGTCATTTCACACGTTGCGGCACTGTTCATCGTCTTTCCCTGTCTTTTTTTGACTGTTAGTCACTTAAGAATATGGATGATCCAATTTTGGGCAAACAAAGTTGCATAGGTACAAGTTCTTTTTAGATAGTCTTAAAAAAAACCTTTACAAACAAAAACTATTACTCGTATATGCATAAAATTCAATCCACTCATTCTATACCGAAAGTACCACGTGCTTCGCGGGTTGTACACACTTGCATTCGAAGGCAAAAGAAGTAATCGTGAATTCAAATAAAGAAATGGAACGATGTTATTATCAGAAAAATAATTCATCGATAACAAATTTATATTTACAAACACACGAATCTGCTTTGATTATCAACTATTTGATAAATTTTTGTTTTGACAAAAACGTTAGTAATGAAACTACACATATTCGCATAAAATAATCTGCATAATTGAAACTATAGAAACTAACGAGAAACTGTCACAACTTACATAAATATTTATTACACTAGAATTAATGACTCGATAATCATATACTATATGAGATGAAATTCTGCAGAAAGAAATAAACTGTTTGTTTTTTCCCACAACATTAAATTCTATTACTCGTATAACATAATAACATAGATCAAAGTAGTGCAGTACTATAATTAAACGTTGTCTAATTCATTTTTCATTCTTTCTTACTACTGCGTCGTTTTAGTATCTCCAACCGCTGCACCGACTCAATAAATGTTCTGCAAATTCAAATCATTCGTTAGTTAAACACTGGATCGATACAAATTAATCGACAAATCAAGGATTAAGAGAGTAATTAATTGGACATACTGCCAGGGAACATCTCCGGCTAAGAGCCAGTCTCCATCTTTGTCTAGGTAGGAGAGAATGTAATTGTAAGCTCCATCTTCATTGTCATTGTCATTATCATTATCACCTTGCTTCTTATCTGGGCAATATATTAAACAAATTTTATCATTTCTCAAATTAAATGGATCTAATTTCCAAATTAGAATATGGTCCATGTGAAAAAGAAACGAAAATAAGACATTACGAATTTGTATTTCGAAAACAGGCTATAAAAACCAAAGAGTTAAGAATTAATATCCACTTTCCCCCCTTCATATGAACACAAATTGAATTTCAAAGGTTGATCAACGCCTCTTTAATTCAATTAAAAATGAAAAATTGTGATTAATTCACTAAAAATAAAAAAATATAATGATGATGAAGATGAATTCCTCTTTATTAATTCAATTTAAAATAAAAATGGTGATTAATTAGTTTAGAAAAATATAATGGACTTACATTTGGCAAACATGTGGAGCAAAGTGTTGAGGAGGGATTGGTAAGAATCGAATAGCCTTAAATCAATCTTTCTTCCGATCATCACTCCTTCCATCTTCACCTTCACAAATATGGAGTTTCTATTATTATGATTAATTCCTCCTCCTCCTCCGACAACAACATTCCGATGATGATCACCGCCGCCGCCGCCACTAAGAAGCTTCTTCCTCCAAGTTCTTATCGGCGGCCATCCCACAATTTCACCATCTTCATCCTCGTCTTTCCTGCAATTTCTTCCTTCTTCTTCCTCGCCGTCGCCGTCGTCTCTGGTAGGCCGACGGCCATTCCAGACCAGCAAAGAAAGCGTCTTTTTGCTTCCTTGATCGGTATCATCATCTTCATCAACATCAAATGCATCGGCAAAACTTCTCTTGTTGTTATTATGGCCGTTCATCATCACCATGAGGTTCTTGAATTCCAGAGGCAGCTGGCCGGCGGCGTTTTTCACATTCTGATGACGATCGCCGGCGACGGCCTTCAATTTTTGAGTGGGAAAATGGGTGGAAATGGGAAGAGCGAGACCTAGTTCCAGTTCCATAGCAAACTGTCCAAACGAACAAAAATTTGAGGTTTCAAGTTTGAAACTATTAAAATAATGAAGCTCATCACAAACTACCTAAGGCGTCCATGTACATATATATATGGGGACCCTTTGAACTGTTTGAAGGGAAAAAAAAAAAAAAAAAAAAAACAATAACAAAAAGCAGGCAACTGTATAAAAACTGTTGCGTGTTTGTACCTTTTAAGTTAAACCGATTAAGAAAGAGAAATTGTTTCAAAAAAAAGAAAGAAGAGAAATACTTACAGAAACTAGAAATACTTATTACGTTCGGTGTTTAATGTTTTGGAAATAAGTTAGAACTCGAAACAGAACTTTATATAAGATGGAGAGAGTACATGAATACTATTGATGTACAACTCTTGAAGTTAAACTCGAGCTCGATCCAGATTCTCTTTTCAAACTTATATATATATTTCTTGGCTCAAACTCAAATTAAGTTTTGATTGATCCCGAACTTCCACTTTCATTAGGATCACTTTCATCCGACTTTCTTTCACCCTTTGGCTTCTAGTTAAGTGTCAAAATGGCTAGTGAAATGCTAGTTAAGTGTCAAAATGTTAGCCAGTTGCCTTTTCTTTTTCCCTTCCTTAACCCTACGACTTTAATAGCAGGATAGGAAGCATGTTTCATATTTCGTTATTTAGATAAGTAATGAACAGCTCGTAAACAGATAGAAGTATATCTTCGTATATATAGATCGAAGTATATACATAGTGACTATAAATTTGTTGTTACGAGTAAGTAATTAGTATACTATAGTATTGTTTGTATATGATGATTAGGATGGATGACTTCAAATCAAGAAGTGACAAGTGGTTTTTACGTGTTGTGCCAAACTCTCATTGATTTGAAGTAGTAATTAACTAGTAATTATAATGAATTAAACAACATAATTAAGATTTGAGAAATGAATGTGAAAAGGATAAATATATGTAATGTAAATTGAAGAGGAAGAGAAAAAAGTGGGGGAAAAGGACGGTTGTCGGAAGGAAGAAGAGGAATAGAAGGGGCAAAGCATTGAAGTTAGGTCGGGAAAAAGCGTGACAGCGATGTTGACTCTCCCGCACAGAAAACAGATTGCTATTGCGACTTCTGCCGTAGCTGGACCGCTTCTTCACTCTTAAGTGAAAGTCGTAGCCCACCTTTGTCTCTCTGTCTCCAATACTTCTTCTCTTCTTTTGTGTTCTCTCTTCTTCACCCTTATCATCATCATCATCATCATCTCTTACCTTTCATTTTATTTCATCGTCACGAATTGGATGCGTTTAGTGCACAAGAATAAGAATGAAAATAAAGAAACATTTTATGTTCGGGAAGGAGTCGTTCGTTATATATGTTTGGCACGTACAAGAATGAAAATGAATGAATAATTTTGATGATTAAAATTTTTTATATTTTGTTCGTATAGGAATGTGATAATCTAATCTAATCTATTATATCATCTATAAAAACAATCTAAAATTATTTTTGGATTGATCACTCACTCACCTATTTCTCTTAATTTTTCAGTTATCATTCTCACAAGCTAAACGCAATTTGGAGGTTGTTGTCTCAGCACGATGCATAAATATTTTAATGAGTAATGATATACTCAGCAACAAACATAACAACTTTTTGATAGCAACTCGTGTGGTATGCATTCATTGGCTAATTATTTGATATTAATAAAAATATAACCAATGAATGCATGCCACATGAGTTGCTATGATTTGTTTCTAAGACTGTCATTACTCTATTTTAATATGCATATATGTTTTCTTTGGGGTTCTAAAGTGCTATTAATTTTCATAATAATTGTTTCAAATTCAAATAAATGATTATATAATTTCACGTGGTGGATAATGAATTGTAAATAAGAGATCTTGCAAATTGATTGATTTGCAAGTTATACTGCGGTGGCTCTTTCAGGCCTGTTTGGAAACGTGATCTAAAGCATAATTTAGATCTCATTTTCATTTTAAAATATTAAAATTGTGGAAATACCAAAAAAAAATGTATTAAAAATATTTTAAAAAATGTGCATTGAGAATGATGAAAAAAATAATATAAAATAAAAATGAGATCTAAATCATAATTTGGATCACATTTCCAAAAAACTAACAAATACTACTACTTTATATATAGCAAAAGTAGCCAAGCAATGGTTTGCGTATTGACTAATTGAAACTTGTCTAAACACATATGTCATGAGTCATGCATTCATCATCATTTAGTAAGATTAATATTTATGAATATAAAATAAAATTTTGATCATTAAATAAAATCATGAAATATGTATTTGTTGTTAGTTTGGACTAAATTACAACTCGGTCTTTGAGGTATCAAGAAATTACATCTCGGTCCTCTAATAGTATCGAGTTGTAACTTAGTTCAAACCTCGAGGAAGAGAATATAATTTAACTCAAACCTTAGGGACTAAGATGTTTTCTCTTAATATTAATTTTTCACACAATAAATTTCTCATGACTAAATGTGGCAATGAAAGTAAAAAAATGAACCTATTGTTGTTTTTTCGTCGTTCTTTTTCTAAAAATGAGGTTATATTGGCAAATTCGAGCAAAAAAAATCTAAATTTTCATAGAGAATGCCAAAGTTTTTCACAATTCTTCTATACTTTAAGTTTTTCATGACTAAATATGACAATAGAAATTTCCTAACGACGAACGACAATGGAAGTTATAACGAACCTACGGGCAAAAGATTTTTTTTTTCCAAAACTTTGATAACCAAAATATAAGGAACCAAATGTAATTTGTTGAAATCTCAATAACCAAGTTGTAATTGAATCCAAACTTTACGGACCAGAATGTAATATTAGTTGCCCTCGTTGATTTACACTATTGCATGTATGTTATGTATTACTTTCAAACTCACGAGTATTACTCTTTTGTGTTTCGATAATGTACAATTTATTAATAATATTGCAATATAAATTACACATAAGAATATTAAGAATTAAATTAAATATAAAACTTCTTAATTTTCGTCCAATATGCAATCTTTTTCTAGAATAATTTGCGAACGTAAGATACAGTGTATCTGTGTTATATATATGTATGTAGTCCTTTCTACAGAGAATAAAGTAGATAAGCATAATTTTATGGTTAAAGTGAATCCCATCTCATCTTTAATACTTTATATCCCATAAATAGTACAAAGCGGTTTGGAGAAAATAAGGTGACAAACATTGTGGCGTAAACTTTATCATCATCCATCCATCCACCTTTTTAATTACATGCCAAAATTCACATCTGATCTTCAAAATAGTAAACATATCGAGTTTAAATATTGAAATATTTGAATTACATTATGAAAAATATATATATATATATATATATATATCGAGTTCGATTTTTTATGTATCGTTTATCAAGTTTAGTACGTTGATGTATATAGTTTAACTTATAACATATCATAATTGTATTAGAAAAATACGTACATCAAATTTAACTGTTAAAGTATCACATATCAAACCTAACACAATCTACGTAACCCTCTTAAATTGGGTGGTGTGTGACTGTGTGTAGATTATCAACTTTGACCACACCACATTGAAATCCTTTGATTACCTTGTTTGCTTTCTTCAAGAAATCATAGAGATTATGGGGCAAAAGAAGCAAAACCAGCTTACATAATCTGGAAACCCTGTCGCCTACGGATTGGCACACTGTCAAATCTAATCTCAATTTATTTACTTTATTACACAATAGTAATTCACTAGTTAATTACCATGTGGGGTGTGAATATTAATGTGAATTATCTTCGTCGTCATCATCATCATCATTGGAAAGAAGAAAATTTACACAAACACTGTGACACGTGGATATCTATTTTCTTCCTAATCAATTAACTGTGGGACTTTTTTAAACCCGTGACCAGTGCATCATGGGTTTAAAAAAATTCGGATCGTTTGATTGTTGTATTGTCGGGAATTTCAGCTCGCATTATATAAAACACAATCATATAGTAATTGATTCAGAAGAAAAAGCCAAAAAAATAATAATAATAAATTATGGGTGAAATACAGTTTGTTCCTCTAATTTCGTACTACAGATAATGTCCTCCCCGGCCATTTATGGTTTAAAAATCGACGGTTAATGTCTAGGGGATTATGACTAAAATGCTCGACTTACTAAAACTGTCAAAATTAACATATATCTAGAAACTTTCGCGTATCTTTAAATATTATGATTTTTTACTCTCGCTTTGTACCAAGTTAATGTAATGCGTCTTTAATTTTGATATTTTTAATTAATTTGACACTTAGGTTTTAAATTATGAAGGAGTAATTAGCAATTTTAAAACTATATGATAAATTATTCGTGGTGCAAAACTACTTAGGATAAACTGTATTTCACCAAATTAATTAATCGCAAAAGCAAACACAATGATAACAAATGTACAAACTAGTTTTTGTTTGAATTCCACGAATTGGGTTAGTAATAATAATTACTAGTCGGCAACATATGACCTTCATTTTCAACCTGTTCTGTTTGTCGGGGCCATCCCCATGACTCTCATAAGCATTTGTAACTTGCGAGCGCCCGCCAACATCTCTATTTTAAACTTCAAACTTGGCATCATGCATTTTCAATAATTTGAACTCCCTTCACCCCGTTTATAAAACGGTATTAGAAACATGATTCTCTAGTTAAACGGGACAAAATAATTTTATTTTATTATTTTATAAAAGAATTTTATTTTTCAAAATGACACACGTTTAGTACAAAATAAATAATATAGATGAAACAAACATACAAACAAATTAATGGAACGTACGCCATCACTCCCTGTTTCGTCTTTCATGCACATTTACGGTAAGGCAAATGCTTTGCCTTGCTTGGCAAGTGACACACACCAGTCTTGGCCACGCCTCCTTGCCTGACAGGCTAAGAGGCTTGGTCAATCCAGATGCACGTAATTTTCCTTATCTCAAGTGTAACTTTTTCCAATTTCTTATTTTTCATCTGCATATATATTTTTGTACACCAAAGTAAGGTTCATTATGTCCCCCTTTGCCTTTTTTTTCACACGGTATTTATGCCGTCCAAATTAATAAATGGTCACCATATCCCTTAACCACTTAATTGACTATTAAAAAAAAAATTAACGGAAAGTACTACTTCATTTTTTTTAAGTCTATAAATATGAGTTTGATTTTGAAAATGATAATTTATTATAAATTATAGTGTATAACAAATAAAGCTTTCTTTTCATTCTTTTGGTTCATGGATGGATGGTTTGATTTTAGTTGTGGGATTTTCTTGGTTATTGTAATGTTGGATTCGTTTTGTCGGTTTAATGTTAAGCATATCCACACAAATTATTGGAGGGAGAAGAAAAGGGTATGTGGGGATTGGGGGGAATGGCCCTAGACAAAGCAACCAACACTACATATTCACGTTTGGTATATGTTTCTTACTTCTCTTTTATTTATGTTTCACCCTATTTTATAGTAGGGAACGACTTAATTATAAGATCGTAAGATTATATATAAAATATGTATAAAACGGCTCTTAATATGAGTCATTTCTTGAAGAAAACTTTAAAGATCAAATAAATTAAAACTTGAATATATTTGATAGTTTGATAGCGTAGATTTCTTTTACCCAATATTCATTTAGGCCCCATATAAATACTAAAATAAACCAAATGGAAATGAAATTCCCAAAATATAGAAAACGAAGTCTGGGGATTCGTTTTCAACTGAAAACGAATCTCCCGACTTCCTAATGGGATTTTTTTTATAAAAAAATTATGAATTCATTTTCGTGCAGAACATTAATTTTATTTTTAAAAATTTAAGTGAATTCGTTTTGTTCCTACATTTGTTTTTTTTAATTTTAAAATAAAATTAGTTAAGTAATTCTATGTAAACTAATGTAAAAAATTAGTAAATAATTATTTTGTAATTGAAAACAAGTTCACAAACATCGTTTCTAAGTTTTTATGGTTTTTTAAATATAAATATTATGTAATGTAAAACGAATTATGGTGATTAAAAATTGACACCCGTAATTCATTTTTTAGTTTTAGGGGAACGAAGGCAAGAGATAATTCTATAACTGAAAATCTAATTTGTAATTGGAAAAAAAATTTAAATAGTTTTTATTTTGTTAAATATTTGTGAAAAAACGAATTGAGTGAAATAAAATTATTGTTAAGCTTATTTTTTTAGAAATAGAAAAAAATAATTTCAGTAGAAAACGAATTCATTGAAATAAAATTATTTTTAAAATAAGTAATATAGTTTTAGTTAAATAATACATTCAAAAGAAAATGAATTCCGCGAATTCGTTTTCACTTGAAAACGTATTCAGTGCATTCGTTTTCTACCAAAATTGCTTTTTTGTAAAATTTTTTCTAAGTTTTTATTCATTTTAAAAAAAATAAATATTATTTAATGAAAAACGAATTTTAGGGTTTTCGAAACGAACCCCCGTAAATCGTTTTTGAGTTGTTATATATAAAAAAAAGGGGCAAAATATAATTATATAACTGAAATTTTAATTTGTAATTCAATAAAATTTTATAGGAAGTAATTTACGGCATTTTTTGAAATACATAAAATCTCTGTATAAATGAATTTGGGGAATTTATTTATCTTTGAAAATTAGTCACGCATTTATGTTTTAAAAATAATTAATTCCGTTAAAAACAAAACTCATAAATTCGTTTATCTCAAAAAGAAATAACATTAGACCGATATTGATGTTTTCATTTTTAATTATTTTTAGTTTAAATGAGCTTGCATATGGAATACTAGTGGGATTAGGCGACGCTATCGCGCCTGTCTTTGATATAGAAAATGGAGAGAATAAATAAGATAAAGGTAATTGACCACAATTTCAAAAAATGCCGTAAATTACAAATTAAAATTTCAGTTATATAATTATATTTTGCCTTTTTTCATAACAACTCAAAAACGAATTACGGGGGTTCTTTTGAATTAATGAAATTAATAAAAAAACAAAAAAGAAAAAAGTTAATTTCTCCAAGAAACGAATTCATTAATGAAATTAATAAAAAACAGAAAAAGGAAGAAACGAATTCATGCAATTCATTTTCAAAAGGAAATGAATTGCCTAAATTCGTTTTCTTCAAGAATTTTTTTTTTTTTTTTTGTAATTTTTGAAGTAAACGAAGTTGGGAGATTCGTTTTCCTCCTAACTTCGTATTTTATATTTTTGGAATGAAAAAAAATTGTCTATTTTGGTAATTTTTGATCCCAATATGAATATTGGGGAAAAAAAAACCCGATACCGAAGAATCGCATGTGAAAAAAAAAAAAAAAAACACAATGTACATATTAATCAATCAACTACTTAAATTATACGTCATCCTTGAAAAGATTTAAGGGGAAAAAAAAGGGGGGGTTTAGTATGTGACTTAATTTGTTGTCATCACGTCATCAATACATCATTCATTAAGTTAAGAGTGAATTCATCAACCCAAACCTATAAATATATACACGTGTTAATTTTACTACAACACAACACCATATAAATAAGGCTATAGTTGGTATTTAGTTGGTATTTTTGCAAATTCGCTAGTTAAACGAACGAACAGATTCGACACAAATAAAACACTAATAACTAATCCAAAAAAATTAAAATTGGGAAGTATCTACACAAAAACTCTTCAAATCGAAATCGGGAATCCTATTTATGAGTAGCTAGTAAGCATGCGTAGATAGCGGGGCGTGTGGAACTTCACGTGGGCGGGGATTGGGGGGTGCTGGAAGGGGGCATGTTAGTCCCGGAATTTCCAGCGATGTTGGGTTTCAAGTCCTACATTTACCTAACCACTTGCTCCCACTACTCTCATCCTTGCCGCTGGTTTCCACGTGCGGTGGAACCCCAATTCTTCTCCCCATTACCCTCTCACATAGGCAAAATTGACAGATCGATTCCTCGAGTGGCCTTTATGCGTAATAGCTATTGAGATACTGTATCATTTCTCGCTACTTTTTCAGTCATTTAAAAGGTGTTACTGGAATAAAAAAACACACAAATTAAGAAAATTGCGATATTGTTGTATTTACTCTCAATTAATTACAATATGTACTCACTTGTATTTTTGATTAATGGAACTTTTACTTTCTTAATTTATTGCTACAGGGATCAAATTGAAACTTCTATTTATTTTGCATTGAAAGTAGTAATGTGATATTTTTTAAAGAAAAAAAAAATAAACCTGCAAATACATTTTTTAGAGGACCGAAAAAGTTTAAGTGTGTAAGGAAAAAGTTGTTACAGTTATGGTTTAAATTTTAATTTAAACTACCTTAAAGAATTTACAAAACGAATTCTCTAATGGAGCGGATATAGTATATCTTTTGTGGGGGGAAAAAAAATAACAGAATTGTAAATTGTGAATTAAAATTTCCAGCAAGGCAGCAACAGCTCAGTGAAAGTTATTTGATGTATAGTGTTGGTCTGAAAGTACAATCCAGATGGATCCTGTCCACCTTGCCTTCCCTTGTACGTTTTCCACAGACCAAAACCCCAAAAATTAAAAAAGGAAGAAAAAGAAGCATTATATTTACACACACAAACACAACTGTATGTGTACGACAGCCATGCATGAACAAACCCGTGCTCAGACAGTTGTGATGGTTGACAAATTATTCAAAGATCGAGAGTTTGATGTTTACATTTGCCGTATTTGCGTGCAGGTGAGCTCTCCAATTTCTATTTCTATTACTATTACTCGGAGTTTCTGATGATGAAAATACTATATTATTGGGGGACTCTTGCACCAGTACCTCCTTACAATAGTAAGTAATACTACATTCTCGTTACGAAACCATTCAAATGGCGTCTAGAGATTATACATAGTATTACCTGGATCAGATACGTAAAGAAATGAAAATGTGAAAGGTGAATTAAAGAAGGTGAACGAAGGCGAAATCAAGGCACGTTTGCAGGTGAGATGAACCGGCAACTCTGCTGTCACTACGCATTGCAACTGGGGTTCTCCTTACTTCTCACTACCATGTTCAACTTTGCTGTTATTACTCAATCCCCCCACCCCACACACCACGCCCCCCTTCTATTTTACACCATCTCTAATATGTTTTGAAAATAAGGTGACACGAAATTAGAATTATATGATAACGGAACAAAAAATTTGGACGCTACACACACGCGCGCGCGTGAGAGAATTTCTTGTCGAGAGTCTTTAAGTTCTAACATGAGATATTTCACATCATCTAAATTTAACGAGTTTTTTTCTTTTCTTTTTCCTCAATACTTGTTTTTACATCATTGTAATATTTTAGTATATAAACTCAATAATCATAAGCCGACACTTGAAAATAGCATGCGATATATTGACACTTAAATTCAACCAACATAACATGATACTTGTTATTTTACCAAACACATGCATAATACTTCTAGAGGTTATAATTAAACTCTGTATTTTACTATCGGTCTGAAAACGGTATACAAAACTCCAGTATCTAAATTCAATATATAACATACATATTATGTTTGAAAAACTAAATTCGCAATGTTAATATGGGTGGGAGGAATGTATGGAAGATAATATGGGTGGACCTCAACTCCAATATATTGATGCATGCTATATTTGAACTGTTTCCAAATATATATATATATATTTATATTTGAAAATAACACTATTTCATTATCCTATCGACTATTACATTGAAAACAGAGAGGCTATGGGGAGGGGGAAAAACAAAGTTGGGGAGCTGCCTGTAAAGTCCTATCAATCTGCACTATAAATAAGTAGAATTGACAGAGTTAGGAATTTATGCCCGAACTCTTGGTGACTCAATTTCCAAATTGTTGATCAACTTGAAATGAAAGTTCTTGGGATTGGGACTAACCTAGCCTACCTACAATTAATATTATTGCTCATTTTGGGAGTGTCCCAACCTAGCCTACCTACAATTAATATTATTGCTCATCACTCTACATTAGTTGACTTTGTTTCTTTTTGTGATCAAATGGCACAACCCAAATCCCTCAAACAAAGATGCCTGTTTCATTGATATGTGCAAACTGCAAACCGTTGACCAAATTCTTGGGCCCCTATTATATATTAATTGAAAACCCAATTATCAATAAGCAACTTAAGATGAACCTAAGAGGGGGAGGGGGTGAATTAGGTTCTTGACACTTTTAAAAATATTTCTTCTACAATGAAGAACAACTTTGAAAAACCATTTTCAAAGCAAGTGTAAAAACAAAGTTTACAAATTAAGTGAGGTGTGTGATTAGTGTTTTGCAAATCATAAAAGCAAAGTAAAGGAAGACAAAACACAACCGATTTAGAGTGGTTTGGATTCCCCTTGAATCTTAGTCCACTACCCAAGTTCTACAACTTGGGATTTTCTAACCCTCTCAAATGAATCACTTAAAGGTGTAATTCAAACCTTTACAAATGCCAAAATTCTACCTCTAGAATTTAGGACTTTTTGCTTAATCTAACTCTAGACTAAGACTCCTTTGCCTAATGGCTAACAATGAATCTTTTGCCCCCGCTCCTTCCTCAAAGACTTAGGGTCTTACTCAAGACTTCATTGCCTAGCTGCTAGGACTTTTGCTCAATCAACCTCTTGATCAAGACTTTCTCCCCTTTGCCTAATTTAACTCTAAACTAGGACTTTTACAATTGCCTCAACCAAACTCTTGGTTAGGACTTTTACAATTGCCTAAACTCAACCTCTTGAGCTAGGACTCTCCTTTCTACTTGCTCCCCCTTTCTTCTTGCCTAACTCTTTACTCAAGAGTTGGACTTTCCCTATATACAAATTGCCTACACTCAAACTCTTGAGTTAGGACTTTTCTAGACGTGTTTATAATGATGAAATACTCCAGAAATGGAGTTTACAATTTGACACAAAAACAGGGCACAAATGCCTCTTGACAATCCTACCTTAACAAGCTATTTTGACATATAAAAGATTGAAATGAAGCTTGAAAGTGTTGTTAAAGTGTAGGAGATGTTGGGGAGTCATTAGTCTTCATTTTGCAGCTTGGGGGGTATTTATAGGAAAAAGACGGCTCTTGAAATGATTTAAAAACGGACAAGAAATGGCAAACCCGAAGCTCTCGCGACAGCCTCTGCGACAGCAGCGACAGTCGCAGGCTGATGTCGCAGGCACGTGGCTGCTGCGCGCTGTCGCAGGAGTGCGGCATGGGGCTGCTCTGCGCGAGGTCTGCGCGCGGCGTGGGGCTGCTCTGCGCGAGGTCTGCGCGCGGCATGGGCGTCTGGGCGTGCCTCTGCGCGCGGCTGTCAGCGCATGTGCGCGAGGTCCAGGCATGCGCACGTGGCTGTCAGCCCTTGTCGGCCAGATTTGACATCTTTTTCATTTGTTTCTTCCGTTTCTTCGTTTTAGCTCCGTTTTCTTCGCTGTTTTTTGCGTTGGTTCACCCGTGAACTCTTCTATTCATTTTATGACTTAGAAACACTGTGGGTCCCACTTGGGACGTACTCGGGTCGTATTTTTCTTCTTTCTTCATTTCCTTTCCGTTTCTACATTTTTCACTTAGAAGAACCGTTAAATTAATTCTCATATTTGTTAACTCATCAATCAAAATAAGGATTAAGACCAACCGGGTCTAACAATCTCCCCCTTTTTGATGATGACAAAACAAATATGGAATTCATGACAATAAATCAACACTTTATAAAATTGAGTAACTCCCCCTCAATTTATAATCTCCCCCTCAATTCCATAATATTTTCTCCCCCTTTTTGACATCACAAAAAGGACTTAGCATGCATAATAAAATGTGAAAGATGCATACAAATAAAGAAATGTACAACCAAAAATAGATAAAATCGATTAGGTCATGAGTTGAACATTGAATTTGCTCTCAAATATGAAAATTTTGCCTTTGACATTTTAAGCAAAATCAATCGATCTTTTGACAATTAACCAATTTTAAGATCTAATGTCAATGCTAGTTCAAAATTTTTCTCCCCCTAAATTCTAGCACAAACATTTCAAAGAGCTTAACTAATCAATTAAGAAGCATACAAGCTTCATTCAATTTAAGGAGCAAGTTAAGCTATGACAATTAAAGGATTCATTCTCACTAAAGAATGACCATTCTTAAACACATGAGTTTTTAAGAATTTTGAAATATGGCATTAACTCATGTTCAAAACAAGTTGAAGATATGCAAGCAACTTCAAATGACCCTAATGATAATCATGCATACATCTAACACACATTAGGATGCATCATGTCAAAGTCAACGTATTGGTTAAGCATGCAAAATTTTCAACTTTTCATGAACTTTGCTTTTCTTAAGTTTAAAAGCTTCATTTCTTCGTGCAAGCAAATTCCATTAGGCATATAAAGTATTTCAAGAATTCATGTATTCACTTTTCATGCATACTCTTGAAAGTTAACAAAAAGTCAAACTTTTTCTAAAATAATGCCTATTTTCTTAAAACTTGTCCATTTCATCATGTAAATCCAAACTAAGCACATGAGCAAGTTTTAATCAACATATGCAACATATAAAAGCAGTGCAACATTTTAGATCATGCATATGTGTGGAGTCAACCTACCGGTCAACACTTTTCAAGCTTAAACACATTAAGCTAGTAATTTTGAAAGTTGCAATTTTCAAGTTTTTGTAAATCATTTTATCATTCATGCAACTTTGAATACTCAAGTAGTTTATGCACAAAGTTTCAAACCATTGAAAGCATGCATATAAGTAAAGTCAACTACTTGGCCAAACTTATTCAATTTTAAGCATACAAAGCATACATTCTTTGAAAGTTGCAATTTTCAGCATTAAACCTCAATTTTCTCATGCAAGCAACTTCAAATCATCAATAATATCATGCTTAAAATATCAAATAAGCTACAGCAAGTATAATTCAAAAGTCAACCACTTGGTCAACCGTTTTCATGGAATACAAACATGCTTAATTCTTGCTATCTTCAAATTAAAGGTTTTCAACCTTTTTAACATACAAGAATTTTAAGATACCAAAGATGACATAGATCCTAATGCATCATTTTAAATCTAAAGCATGGCATTTTAGGATTCTATTACTCAAAAATTTATCAATCAAAAGCAAATTTCAAATTTTCTCCATTTTGCCGATTTTTTTTTTTTTAATATTTTAACTTCAAAATTGATCTTAGCACATTTCAAATATCATTCTAAGTTCATTAGATCAATTTTCATCTTCTAAGCATGCAAAAGTCTAAAAGTCAACATAAAATCAAACTTCTAGCTATTTTCAAATAAAGCTCATAAAGTCATAAAGACTTTCATTAACACATGCTTTCAATCAAAATGATTCAAGGATATGAATTTAACATACAAGTTTTATTTAAGCATAACATACATTTCATATCACATATCCATCATTTTGAACACAAGTCACACATGTACATCATATTCCACTCAATTGACATATAATCATCAAATCAATTATGGAGCACTCAAAGTGAGTTAGAGATGATACATGTTTCCTCAAATTAGCATTCATGAGCTCATTACTAATCTTGAAGCCATTTTTGCATTTTTTTTGCATTTTTCACCATTTGGCTCCAATCAACCATCCTTGCTACTTTTCAAGTATCTCTTCATTGAGATTTAGTTCATAAAGTAGCATTAAGGACCTACAAGGAAATCAAGCACAAGATTTTGGTACCCAATACTTATTGGGTCCTAAAGGGTTAGCTTGTTCCTTTACTTTCCATACCTTTCTTCCTTTCTTCACATTTTTCTTATCAAAGCATTTGGAAGAAATATGGCCTTGTCTACCACAATAATTACATACAATAGATGCATTTAATGAAGGAACTTTCCTAACATTTCTTCTATAAGCATATGGCACACTATTGTAATTTACTACATTATGCCTATTCAATGGCATATGAACAAAATGATTCTTACTAGCATACAATGCATTATAGTTCCTAGAATCATTTTTCTTATGACAATGTCTCCTAGGTTCATTTTCAAATGAACTATGCACATTTTTGTATCTAGGAGCATAATGAGATGCATGAGCATTTAACAAATAAGTATCCCTCTTTGGGGTACATAAAGTAAACTTATGAAAATGACAACAATCATTATGCATATGGGAAACATGCATTTTTCTAGGCATATCAAAAGATGAGTGACATGAATTTACATCATTCTTACAATTAGAAGACTTTCTTTTCTTTTCATACAACCATGCATGATTTGTCTTCTTTTTAGCTTCTAATGGAGGATAGACTAGTTTAGTACTGTTTTTAGAAGCATTAACAAAAGTAGTAGAAGTGGAAGGCATATCACAATTTTGGTTACTTTCATAACCTAAGCCATGTTTATCATTTCCTACCTTTTGTTTACCTAACAACTTTTCTAAGTTGGTTTTTCCTAATGTCAATTTTTCAAGACTTGCACTCAAGTCTTCAATTTTCTTTTTCATGCATTCATACTCATTTTTCAACAAATCATATGAACTAGCCTTTTCATGCAATTTCTCATTTTCATCTAAGGCATTTTCGTAATACATTTTCAAATCTATGTACTTTGCATCTTCATTATCTAGCAAAGTACTCATCTCATCTACTTTGTTTTTCAACTCATCATTTTCGTGTTTCAAAGTAGAGTTTTCTTCATTTAAAGATGCAACATGAATTTCTAAAGATTTAATTTTCTTTTCATGCATAACATTCTTTTTCAAGGCATCTATACATTTGTCATGCAATTTAGTGACATATTCATACATATCAAAATCAAGATTATCACTATCATGCATACTACCACTTAAAGAAGATTTGGAAGATTTGGTTACCTCTTGTAGATCACTTCCAACTAAGCATCTTCTTGTGGTTTCCTTCTCTTCCTCACTTGAGGAATCATCCCAAGTCCTTGCTAGCTTGGTCACCTTCTTGATGGCTTTCTTACCTTTAGCCATTTTGTGCAAATTGCGGAAAATAATGCACAAATAATCAAGCAAGCAAATAAGACTCTAAAAATCAAAAAGGTTGCAAAAATGATCTTAAACTCAAGGTTGTTAAACCTACAAATTTGAGCACTAGCTCTGATACCAATTGAAAACCCAATTATCAATAAGCAACCTAAGATGAACCTAAGAGGGGGAGGGGGTGAATTAGGTTCTTGACACTTTTAAAAATATTTCTTCTACAATGAAGAACAACTTTGAAAAACCATTTTCAAAGCAAGTGTAAAAACAAAGTTTACAAATTAAGTGAGGTGTGTGATTAGTGTTTTGCAAATCATAAAAGCAAAGTAAAGGAAGACAAAACACAACCGATTTAGAGTGGTTTGGATTCCCCTTGAATCTTAGTCCACTACCCAAGTTCTACAACTTGGGATTTTCTAACCCTCTCAAATGAATCACTTAAAGGTGTAATTCAAACCTTTACAAATGCAAAATTCTACCTCTAGAATTTAGGACTTTTTGCTTAATCTAACTCTAGACTAAGACTCCTTTGCCTAATGGCTAACAATGAATCTTTTGCCCCCGCTCCTTCCTCAAGGACTTAGGGTCTTACTCAAGACTTCATTGCCTAGCTACTAGGACTTTTGCTCAATCAACCTCTTGATCAAGACTTTCTCCCCTTTGCCTAATTTAACTCTAAACTAGGACTTTTACAATTGCCTCAACCAAACTCTTGGTTAGGACTTTTACAATTGCCTAAACTCAACCTCTTGAGCTAGGACTCTCCTTTCTACTTGCTCCCCCTTTCTTCTTGCCTAACTCTTTACTCAAGAGTTGGACTTTCCCTATATACAAATTGCCTACACTCAAACTCTTGAGTTAGGACTTTTCTAGACGTGTTTATAATGATGAAATACTCCAGAAATGGAGTTTACAATTTGACACAAAAACAGGGCACAAATGCCTCTTGACAATCCTACCTTAACAAGCTATTTTGACATATAAAAGATTGAAATGAAGCTTGAAAGTGTTGTTAAAGTGTAGGAGATGTTGGGGAGTCATTAGTCTTCATTTTGCAGCTTGGGGGGTATTTATAGGAAAAAGACGGCTCTTGAAATGATTTAAAAACGGACAAGAAATGGCAAACCCGAAGCTCTCGCGACAGCCTCTGCGACAGCAGCGACAGTCGCAGGCTGATGTCGCAGGCACGTGGCTGCTGCGCGCTGTCGCAGGCGTGCGGCATGGGGCTGCTCTGCGCGAGGTCTGCGCGCGGCGTGGGGCTGCTCTGCGCGAGGTCTGCGCGCGGCATGGGCGTCTGGGCGTGCCTCTGCGCGCGGCTGTCAGCGCATGTGCGCGAGGTCCAGGCATGCGCACGTGGCTGTCAGCCCTTGTCGGCCAGATTTGACATCTTTTTCATTTGCTTCCCGTTTCTTCGTTTTAGCTCCGTTTTCTTCGCTGTTTTTTGCGTTGGTTCACCCGTGAACTCTTCTATTCATTTTATGACTTAGAAACACTGTGGGTCCCACTTTGGGACGTACTCGGGTCGTATTTTTCTTCTTTCTTCATTTCCTTTCCGTTTCTACATTTTTCACTTAGAAGAACCGTTAAATTAATTCTCATATTTGTTAACTCATCAATCAAAATAAGGATTAAGACCAACCGGGTCTAACATTAATAATAATTCACAGTGTGGCCCGTAGGTTGCAAAATTACGATTTTAAGTGGATCGATTTGGATGTAAGATTAAGATCAATAAGATCATCAGATTTTGCATAAAATGTGTAATTATAAATAAATTATAAAAATTATTATTATTAGTCATTTTAGCCAAAAAAAAAATTTAGAATAAGATAAAATCGGAGCTAAGATCTATTTGATATACATATTCGGATTTTGCAAAACTATAGTGTGACCTCAACCTAGAATAAATAGATAGTCGAGCCGAGCTGAGTTTTTCCATATTCAAGTTCTATTTATTTATTAATCTATTGAACTGAAAATTTTGTTGGTGTTTATTTATCTATTAAATACAAATTTAACCTTGTTCGCATACATTCGTTTTCGTCGTGTTTAATTGATTTAATACTGTGCCACTTTATATAAATCTCTAAATTCCGTTCAAACTCATATATTGAGTTTAATTATTTATAATATTTAATAATTTTATTTAGCGTTTATATATAAGTAATATTTTAGTTGAGACTGTTTGTGAATATAAATGAGCTTTTCTTTCGATGTTCCTTTAATAATCGAACTTAAAGGAACGTGTGATCGTTCATAGATTAAATAAAGAAGTTTGGATCGAAATTTAAATGATTCGATTTCGAATTTGTTTGTGAATGTTCACGTTCATTCTAAACACTTTGCACATATACTCGTAAGTTTACTAAAAAGTCTTGTTTCTAACATTAATTACGGGAGACAAAAGACACTTTAGTGGGATCTTGGGAGCATTTTATTTTGATTCCTTTTTTTTCTTATTGGTCCCCTAGGTAGAGGAAGAAAACACTAGTAAAAGGGTTCTTATCCCAGCATTCCTTCATGGGATTTTGGTCCCCTCCTCCTTTCAAATTCATCATGCAATATTGGACCATAACACAAGTGACAGTAAAAGCATATATAGATAGATATATGCAACTTCATCATGCATTAAAAGAACTCATCCAATATAGGTAGCAAACTTCATTATCACGTGGTTTTGAAAACATATTTTTAAGCAAGAATTTTTAGTATAAAAAATGTAAAAATGTTTAGTTAGAAGTAAACATCTGTATTAAAAATAATGAAAAAATATTATAATATATTTAATTTACTGTACAAACAAAAACAAAACCGATGAAAACGAATTCAATGAAGCGAAGAAAGTTATAAATGCCTTTGAATTCACTTGGAAATCCATTCATTATATCTTTGATGAATCATCAAGTCATTTCTTCCATTTGGGACACACCATTTTCTACAGCTAATTCCATCAGTGTTTAATACATATATACTTGTGATTGCAAACACACGTGGATGGGGGGGGGGGGGGGGGGGGGGGGGGTGTGTGTTGGGATACAGGGGTAGTTTAGTAATTTCATATAATATGCATACATCCATTTCAAACGCACTTCTTTTATAGCTTAGCTAGGTAGTCTTGGTGCTTAATTGCTTGATATTTTGAATGATCATATTATATATATTTATATATATATATATTTTTGTAAATTATGACTCGAAATATAACTTAAATAAAAAAAAAAACAAAGGAATGAGTAGTAAAATTTACAGTTTATGATCAGCTTCAGAAGTTTGACTCTTTACCAACTAATTAGTTTTACAACAATGAATTATGGATGCATGGGTAAAACTATAGTCTCGTTAATATGGCGGTATTGCGAGACAAAATGATTCCATATTGTTTGACCTAGGGAAAAAAAGAAAGGTGGAAGAAGGCATGATAGAGGAGGTGTTTCCCGTAAGAGGGATATCCAGAAATGGGCAATGGGCAAGCATGTCTGTTCATTGTATTGTATTAGAGAATAGAGAGAGCTTTTAATTCTTTGATTTTGATTGTTCATATTTCCATATATTAATTGGTTTTGTGTTGTAATTTTCGGATAATATTCCATCGTTTTTGCCATATATATATATAGCTCTAGGTTCATGCATGGATATTGAATCATCATCAAAGCCAAAGTTTTTTTTAATTTTTAATTTTTATTTTAAGTTTTTGGATGGACATATCATATCCATTGTTTCTTGATCGATTGAGACACTTTTTTGGTATAGACGTGTTACTTCACCCGCCCCATATAAAGAGTCGTGTTTTAAGTTATACATTGTGAATCATATATATACATACTAGGTGTGAACACCGTGCGTTTGCACGGTGAATGCCCAATAATATTATTATGTGATAATATAAAAATTAGAATTATAAATAATAATCAGTTTATTATAAATATATAGTTAAAAATAAGAAACATGGGTTAATTATAACACAAATACTTGTGACTTTTCGTCAAATATAGAATTGGCATGCCTATTCTCTTCCCTTTCCTCACCTTTTCACCTCGTCTCTCTTCTTCTTCTAAAAATTGACAAAGTTATTGAATGAATATGATGCGCGCTGTAAGTAGACGTCGACGGTATGAGAAAATCTGTTGTCAGATGAGCTGAACCTGAAGACATATTTTCTAACTTTGAATAGAGGAACTTTGTTTTTCATTGGAGTTGAACAAGCATAAATCTGCAAATTTGAAGAAGAGATTGAGAAAAATCAATAATAATAAATAAATAAATTTTCTGTAAAAAAAAAAATGTTCTAAATGGATGTATATATTACGAAAAGTTACACTATTAGTGTGAATTAGGCATGCACATAAGGATTATAAATAATAAGAAGTTGTTTTTCTTTTGAATGGACTGAAGATATATATAGATTGTGAGTGTCTATTCATATTTGTTTATGGATTACCAAGAGTCTTCTTATAATTAATAGAAAGTAATAATGGTATATTAAATAAAGGGGTTTAAGTGAAAGAAATAAACGAGTTTGATGTGAAAAAAATAAACGAATTTGATGTGAGCAATGTAAATAATCATAATATAATTAATAGCCTTTATATAGATATTTAAAACTAATAGTACATGAAAAGTCAAAAAAGAAAAGAGTAAATGAAAATAATAAAAAGTATATAATATATTTATTTGTAACAAAATCAACTTATTTATCATGATAAATGGTTAATATTTACAAATATGACTAACTTATATTCTATAGTAAATTATATTGATAAAATATGAAAGATATATGTGTGTGTGTGTATATATATATATATATACATCTATATAAATGTTTATATTTATATTTATATAAGTTGAATACGGAGGGTTAAATATAGAGGTTAATTTAATATAGAAATTTGAAAAATAACTTAAAGAAGCTAAACAGACAGAAGAATATCTTATCTAATTAAAATAGAGAAAATAAAATTTAAGTTTTTGATAAACAAGTATTAAATGTTCTTCTTATATTGCATTTATATGAAAAGTTTATTAAATTATGTGCTAATTTGGCAACCATGTGGCATTATTTAGAGGTAAGTTACATCTAAGTGATAATGTATATTACATTAAATGCTAGACTTATGTGGTGCTTATGTGGCATCCAAGTGACGGATTGAGGTGAAACATATATTACTTTCTATTATATAGGGTAGATATAATTATATTACTAGACTCTTTGTACAATGTAATGGATAAAATATATCATATATGAATAGATAGATTTGTGACATTTGTACCCGAAATTCACTCCAACGAAGTTCAATTTTGCAGTATTATTCTTGTGATCAGGTTATTCTTGAACTAAAATTGATATAGCCATAAGTAACACAAGTGATACATGTTATGTTCGAGAATGTTACTTTATGATACTTGTGATATTTGTGCAGTGTTATTTTTGAATGAAAAATAGTACTGCTAAATACATAAATTACATTTGTCAAGTTTGAGACTATTACTCTTATACTAATCAAGTTTGATGGGGATAAAGCCTCCAGGGGCTTAGCTCAGTTGGTAACTTGGCAGCAGATTGCAGCCAAGGACGCAGGATCGAGTCCTGGCAGCCGCAGTGTGGGATTTTCATCCCCCCAATGTGGGGGGTGGATCCTTGTGGGCACTAGGCACTGGTCCTCCTGCCAAGGTTATCGCTGAGTCACCCTGATTTACCTCCCACACGAGGCTCATGGGGCTGGGCGGTGTGGGCCCTGCGGGCGAGGGATATCGCCTTTTGCAGCCAAGTTTGATGGGGATAAAGACGGTAACAGTTGTTAGAAAAACACACTCGCACGCGTATTAGTTCTAAACCTATTTCACAGGAGTGCACCCAAATAATAAATAAAGGTATATGTTTCTTTTGAAAAAGAGAAGATAGATGCAAATTACTCCTATAACTTGTTAATGTGATCGTAATTTGGATTTGAAAACACTCATTTTGTTGGCCCAACTACAAAATCGAAAAATTTTACAGGCTTTTCTAAACAAGAAATGAAAATAACCCAAGTACTTTTGATGCAGCAGAATTAATTGGGCTTCTATATCCAAAGCAAATGAATCCAAGCCCAATATTTACCTTTGGGCCTCCTCCAACAAGTGAGATACGTCAAGAGCCTAGTCAGCAGGTCATAGTCAAACTTCAACCAATTTAGACTGGTCAATTAAAATTCAAATGTGGCTGACCACTGCCAAAATATATTGAGTTTTAAGCTTCTTCTTCTTTTTTTCTCTCTCTTTTTTTTTTCTTTTTTTTTTTTCTCATTTTAAATCATGATGGTGTAATTAATTTTATCCCTAGTTTCATTTTCTATATATTCCAAACTATATCTTTTTGTTATTATTATTATTATTATTATTATTATTGATTTTATCCCCGAATTTTTTTTGTTTTACATTAGAATCATATCATTCTCTTTTTTTTTGGGAGGTAATATCATCCATTGTTAAGTTAATTTAAATACCAACAATACAATATTAATTATAATTATTGATGAAACACAATATGAGGTTGTTCTGAAAAAATAAAATATCATCGTGTCGGACCCCAATACTTGTTGAATCTCCCGATCTCGGAAAATGGCTCGTTGGATTCGGTGTGGCCCTATCTTTTTCTGTCTGTCGGATTATTTGTGTAACCGCTACCGGATTTTAATTCCCTTGTAACCCCCTGTCGGGTTTAATGTTGCTATAATTGTCTTCCAACTTTAATGCTGATGTAACGGACACCATTTCAATGTTCTTGTAACCCCCCATCCAGCCATTAAACCAGTAATGATTGTCCAGCCATGAATTCAGTAACAATTATCATTGACTACTCTTTTGAATGGCATCCTCATAAGTACTTGTAACTCCTGCTAACTTTCGATATCTGATACCAATGCTGATTCCGGTACCCATGATGATTCCGGTATTTTGTACCAGTGCTAATTCTGAAATTCGGTTCCAGTATCCATTCAATTGTCCTAGTACCAATTCTAACTAATATCAAACTTTTATTACTCTATGAGTTTTCCACTCATTTATTACTCTTGTGGCAATTTCCCAATAATCATCACTTTTTTTTTTGAAAACTTTACACAAAAAAACAACTTTACTTTTTAAACAATTCAAAATTAAAATTTTAAAATTCTCTCTAAATACCTACTCACATAAATTTGAAAAATAACACAATTATTACACTTTTTTATCTCTCACCTACACAATTTCCTAAAAAAAACTTCCCTCCAAAAAATTTCCAACAAAAAACTTCCTTCAAACAAAATTTCTCCTACACAAGCCACAAGAGAACAGAGCTTTAATTTTGATTTTTAGTTATTAACTATAAATGTTATGATTATATATATTGAATGAAGATTTTGTGAAAAAGAATGCAATATTTTTTTCTTAAATACTAAGAACACAATATTAATTATAATTACTAATTGAGTTGTTTTTCAGTTATTAACTATTAATGTTATGAAAATTTAACTAATACTGTAGTAATTAAAATGTCATTATTTTATAAATGAGATATTTTCCTTTTCCGCGTTACAGAGCACGCTGTTGACCGGAAGTATATATATACATAATTCAAATCAAAGCTGAAAAACTCAAATCCAATCAATAAATCAATTTCAAACGATCTCTCCCCATCTCGGTGGCGCCGTGGTCCGCTGCCGGAAAAGTCAAACAGCGGAAATACAGAGTCCAGTGACGATTAAAGTACGACAAAGTCGCCTGAATTCCTCAAGAATTATAGGATCGCATCGTCGTCGATCTTCTTTTCTTTAATTTGGCAATTCAATTCACAGCTCGCCAGTTAGAGATGGCGGCGTCAAACAGTCCGACACTGCCTTTGAAGGCGACCGATACGCCGCCGAAGGCGGCGGAGGAGAAAATCTTCAAAGGCTCTCCCATGACTAAGCGCGGCGCCTACGCTGCGATATCTTACATGACCTGTGCTGGTACTCTCCTCATTTCGCTCTTTCTTTTTAATTTTTCTTGAATTATTTTCCTTTACATTTAGTGTTATCTAGTCATGCTTATATGTAGCTTAATTATGTAGAGATTCTGTTCTTTTGCTAATGTTGTGCTATTCCAGTACAATCTATGCGTTGTAACTCTTCAATAACTATGTTCGAGTGAAGAGATTTTTGAATACTTATAGGATATAATACGATGTGCTTGCGGTGGATTATGGAGTTGTCCTGTCATTTTACTGGAAATATTTTGTAATTGTGTGTGTGATTAGCAATGGTTTCATGTTGGGAAAATGTTGTCTTAAAATCTTATAGAAATTCTGTTTTACTTGTATACGACTGCATCATTTAGTCGAATCTACTTTTGCAGTGCTCTTGGTGTTGTTCAACAAAGCAGCTCTTTCTTCATACAACTTCCCCTGCGCAAATGTTATCACTCTTTGTCAGGTATATTTTATGTTGACACCACCCTATCCCCTGCAATAGCGCTGGCCTGGGATAGGATTTTATTGTGAATATTATGGGAAACTTTCTTTTGCTATTATTGAAGGTTTGTTTACTTTGGTTGTCTGATAATTATTTAGAGTTGAAAAGGTTTGACAGACTTTGGGATCTGGTACAGATGATATGTTCGTGCTGTTTCCTTTATGCATTACGTCGACTCAAGCTCATTTCCTTTCATGCAAATGAATCCCCCATGGTAGCTGATAATTTCAAGACCGTGGTGCCATTAAGGACGCTGATTGATACCTCACCCCTTGCTCTGACCTATTTGCTGTACATGGTAAGCATTCTGCAAAACTGTTCCCCAGTAGTTCCCAAGTTTTGTTGCATCTGATAATTCTTTTGTAATTTTCATATTGTTGACGAAAGCTAGCTAGTATGGAGTCTGTTCGGGGAGTGAATGTTCCCATGTACACTACCCTAAGGAGAACCACTGTTGTATTTACGATGATTGTGGAGTATATCCTAGTGAGACAGAAATATACCCGTCCAATTCTTGGAAGGTAAGCATTTTTACCTCTTTATGTCTTACTCTTATCATTTTTACGCTTTCTTTCTTCATCTTAAATTGTGTTGGTGTTCATTGTTGAAGTACTGCCTACTATATCCTGCAAGATTGTTTAGTAGTTTTGTGTTGGACTTGGAGGATTTTGTTGTAAGATCAAAATAGAAAGCATGCTTTCTAGACCAGGCAAAACATCTCACAAGGTTGTTTCTTGAGGTTCTGATGTGATTTTGCTGGCATATTTTCCCCAAAGTAATACTGAATATCCGGTTACCAGTCATTTCTGCATTTCTTTTTCTTGCTTCCAATTGGTGTTAAAAAGTGGATTGTTTATTGTGAGTTTTGGTGCAACACATGTTTTATTAGTTCCTACATAGGTTAATTTCTCAATTTCTTTGGTGTAAAACCCTTTTTCTTTCCTTTGAAAACGTAGAGTCATTTATTTTTTATAATGGTCCGCTCAGTTTTACTGAGGTCTAATAAGTCATACCTGATTAAAATGGCCTTCGTGTGCGTCGTGACTGCTATAGCCATGTAGGCTTGTAGCATGTGGCTTTTTCTCCATAAATTTGTCAGATTTTGGGGTTTACTCATGACCCAAGTAGTCAGGTCAGGAACATCTCTTCCAATAAACAATGGGGCCTATGAATATGCACCATGTTTCCAAATGTTATTATATTGCTATACAAATTTGTAGTAACAGAAAGAATAATCAATGTTTTGTCAGTGTGGCGTTGATTATATTCGGTGCTTTTATTGCTGGAGCTCGGGACCTCTCCTTTGACTTCTATGGATACCTTGTTGTTTTCCTAGCCAACATCAGTACTGCAATTTACCTTGCAACCATAGCACGTATTGGTATTACTTCTAATTATACTTAAACTTTTAACTTCTAGAACTCAAAATTTTTCTGTCCTTGCTGATTTTTCATTTATGCAGGAAAATCCAGTGGCCTGAACAGTTTTGGTCTTATGTGGTGTAATGGTGAGCAGAAGAATCCTTCCTTTTTAATGCTCTTTTACATTCATTTTTCCCTTTCCTTTTAAGATTTTAGATGGGTTGAGATGTAAATCAGTGTGTGTAAAACTGCAACATTTTCTTCCCTTTCATTTATTCTTTTGGTTTTGGTTTGTAGGTGTTCTTTGCGGACCTGTTTTATTGATATGGACATTCATTCGAGGTGACCTGGAGATGACCCTGAATTTTCCATCTTTGCTTTCTCCTGGATTCCTGGTAATTTTTGTGTTACTGACTGAAGCTTTTAGATTCTGTAAAACTGTCTCTGAGTGTGTTTGGGCATCTGTATAGAAATTTTGGCCCTTATTTGTCTTTTGTGCAGTATGAGTAACGGTAGCAATTGCTGAATCTCTTCTGGATCTTCTGTCTGCTCCATGATAAATCCTAACTTGAATTCGTGTATTCTGAAATGATTATGAATTGTCCATTGTTTTCAACAAATGCTGGTGACTTGCAGATTTTGTTCTTTTCTGTCTTCTGACTCTTCTTCCCCTAAATGGCCACAGGTTGTAATCCTTCTATCCTGCATACTTGCTTTCTTCCTGAATTATAGCGTTTTCCTTAACACAACTCTCAATTCAGCATTGACCCAGACAATTTGTGGCAATTTGAAGGTTTGTTCACCTGTATCTTTTTTCCCAAGGGTTGCATACTGCTTTGTTCATATCTAGTGTGATTCTCTGTTTCTAATACAAGAGGGACAAATGAACTGCTTGAACTTGAATTGAATTATTTGATTTGTGGAAAGGATTTGTTCTGGGTTCCTTACCCATTCCGGTATTCCCTTCCTAATTAAAAACCTTAAAAAATAAGGAAACCTGACACCATTTTTAGTATGTTTCGGCTGCTGCCTATAAGATCATGACGTATTTACTACATTTAAAGCATTAAAGAGTGAGTTTGTGGGATAGCATTTCGATGTTAGATAGACATATACAAATGCATCAATTCCTAATAAGCAAATGTTTCATATCCATTGGCCTTTTGAATTACCAAAAGAGTATCATTTACATTTAGCTTCATATAGATCCTCATAAATCTTGAATGCTTGGTTAAGGTGGTTATTAATGTTGATTTCTGTTATGCTGCTTCTCTAGGACCTTTTCACCATCTCACTGGGATGGATGATATTTGGCGGGCTTCCATTCGACCTGGTGAGTATATCAACTCTCTTTAGCCGTTACCATGCTCTTCTCTTTGCTCCACCACGTAAAGTTCTGACTGTGTCCTCATGGCTTCTGCTTGCAGTTGAATGTTATGGGACAGTTTATTGGATTCTTCGGGTCTGGTTTATACGCGTACTATAAGCTTATCGGGAAGTGACAACAACTAAAGATGCTCTATTGACTTTCCTAACTGACGATCCCTTGTGGTCTTGACCCATTTTTGAAATTGTCCTTAACTCGCTTACTGATGTCCACTCCACTGTACTGCGAAGACACCCTTGCATTACTGAGAAGTTGTCGAAATAGCGAAAAATCTCAGGATTTTTGCAGTGTGGTAGCTGTTGTAAGGAGGAAGCATTATAAGAAGAACAGAAGTATTCGTGATAGTGACACACTTTTTTTTTTTTTTTTTTGCTTACATACAGATGATGAGTAATGAGATAATTTTCATTCTTCTGCTATATCTTGAATTGTACAGGACTAAATGATGAATCTTCTATTATTAGAGACAGAAATTGGTGGTAGCAATTTGTAATTGAAACATTGTTTTTCAGGGACAGAAATTGGTGTGATCTTTTGCTGGAAAAAGTTTAGAATTTGTGGTTGGTTTAATGTTTTATGGATCAAAGCAACATGGAAAGAAAACAATCTTTTTGGCAAGCCAAAGTCACAATTAGGATGGGATGATAGATGGGGCTAATTTGTTGGGATACACATGAAGGGTATGTTCTTTTTGTTCTGTTTTGAAAACGATTTTGGTTTCAACAGTAAATTTAATATATTTTAATTATATTTCATCATTTTTAATATAACTTTTTTATTATTCAGCATCTACTTTTTATATTTTTAATATATTTTTTATCTTACAAAATTATTTTTTAAAACTTATTTTCAAAATCGTTTTCAAAACAATGAAAAAGAACATGCCCGAAATCAATGAAGTGAGGTCGAGTGTTCAGCTTAGCAATAACATTCGTAAATAGGCATCTACGAAGGAGTGGGCTCGAAACTCATTGGGAGGAGTTTTGCAAAGTGTGTACTTTATGGGGTGGAGCCCACTAGGGGCTAGGGTCAAGAAGAAAAAATCAAGTGAGAGAAAAAGAAGTAAAATTAAGAGTAAATTGCAAAAAATGACCCTATTTTTTATTTTTTCAATTATAAATTGCCTCTCGACTTTTAATTTGACTTTTGATTGAACTAGCAATTTGTTTAGGGAAATTTTGATCTTAATTTTTACAAAATCATAAAAGAACCAAATTCATTGCTTTATGACAATATTAATATACGTAGTTCAATTGAAAGATTAAGTAGGTAATTATGCGTTTTTGTGAAGGAAAAAAAAAATTAAACTAAAGACTCACATTTCTTTCACATCGCAACAAATTGATAGTACATGCTTTTATTGCAAAAGTTAAAAGCTTAAGGAGTAATTGACAATTAGGTATGAGTTTAGGATAATCTTTTGTAGTTAACTCTAAAAATTAATGGTGAAACTAATGAAGGGTAATTTGGGTAGGAGAGGTATTTTATTTGGGTGAACACGTAATTTCACTCTCGAAAATGGGAAATACTTAACAGCCATCAAACTGTAATTATCTCGTTTCACCGTCCCTGGGCTCCTCTGTTTCCCTCCTCCCTCCAAAAACCAGAGAGTGAGGGAAACAAAAACAGAAAGGAGGAGCGATCACACCTGAAGCAATTCCAATTCTCTTTTTTCTTCTCAAAAGCAAAATTCCTCTCTAAATCCAAAACCCAAACCTGAACTCTTGGTCAAGGAATCTCTAACAGGGGAGGAACTGGTGGAATATAATATATATGCTGTGAATGATTTCCGTTGCTTTTTCGTCTATGGCCGGAGGAAGAGGAAACCCTTTCCTCTGATATTGCGATGTACTTGGTGGAGGAAAAGCCAATGGGGGACGATTTTACTCCCAGAAGATCGTTCCAGATGAAGATTAAGAATAATGGGTCGTTGGTTTCATCAGGGTCGATCTCATGCTTCACCGTCGAATCCTTCTCCAGGAAGAGCTTCTCCTATTCTAAGCTTCCTCAGGAGCCCCTTAAACTCACTGTCATCAAGCTGGATGGAACCTCCTTCCGTACGTCTCTCTTTTTTCTTTTCTTTTCTTTTTTTGGTTTGATGATCGCATCGCAATTTTGGGCAATGTTGTTGAAATGGGTTGTTGGGATTTTTGTAGAAATTGAAATAGTCAAGACGGGGACGGTGGCTCAGGTGAAGCAGGCTGTGGAGGCTGTTTTTAGCCATTTGCCTCAAGATGGACCTAGGCGGGTGTCTTGGTACGGACTTTCTGGTGAATTGATTTTTTTGATTAATGCATGTGGGATTATGCGTTGCTATATTTTGGTTTGGGTTTGGGTTTTGTTTGTATACTCTGCATATTTGCTTTGGGTCAATCCATCGTTAGCTGTAAAGTATATATGCTAATGTAAGGTTATCATGGTCGATGGATATTCAGAATGTAGTTTATTTCTGTTTGAATTGGAGTTCAGAAATCACGATTTAGTTTACGCATTCTTGTGTTTGAATTTGAGTTCAGGCCCTTTGTTTGGGGACATTTTTGCCTGTGCTATGATGGGCAGAAACTGCTCGATGATACTGATGAGATTGGAATTTATGGGATCCAGGATGGCGACGAGGTATCTCTCTCTTTCTCTCGAAGTCATCAGTTTGCAGATTACATTAAACAGATGTTTGCATAATAAATAAACATTTGGATACTTGAAAATAGATATGATAATTGTCTTCCTTTCAGTTTGTTTGCTTTGTTCTGTTGCACATTTGTCCTGATGTTTTCATGTGCACAATTGGAACTTGCAGCTTCACTTTATTCGACACGTTTCAAGTAGTTTCAATATGGGGAAGAAAGAAGGATCAGAAGAGGAGGATCTAGGATCGGATGATGAACCCACCGTGTGAGTTTCAATGGTTCATAAACTGCATAATTAAGCACAATTTGTCAATATGCTGTTTTCATTTCTCCCCTCATTGTTGGTGTTCAAACCTAAATTTTATCTGATTGGCGTTTTTGTTTTTGTTTTGCCATACTCTTTCTTGCCTTTGAAAGTGAATCAATGGAGGAAATACTGCAGCTAGTTTTGTGACCTTACTTTGAAAACCCCTATTGTTGATGTTTGTTTCTGCTTTGCGTAAAACGCTCTCATTGTCAATACCCCTTCCAAATCTGTGTAAATTGTTCTTGATTTCGGCTTGATGTTCATACCTGGAAGTTCCCCACCTTTCCTCATCCAACCATCAAGTTGGGGAGCTTCCTCGGTAACTATACAACAGCAACTAAGCCTTTATCCCCACTGCGTGGGATTGGCTATAATATCTTTGAAACGTTGATCTACTTACGTTGAATTGAAACCATATTCATAACTAATACTGTGTTGCAAATTGCAAACTTATAATGCAGATCAGGAGCTTCGGAGGAGGACAGACAAGTACTGAAAAGCGAAAACCTCGATAAATACAACAACGAAGGGGATGTAGATAACCAGCAAGATGTTGTTCAGGTTGACAATGAGAATAGGCAGCTTACAATTACAACCAATTACCGACACAAATGGGCTAATCTGTTCAGAGGGTGGTTCACATATCATAAGCTGCCGAATTCAGATATGGTAACAGATGAAGATAGCAACCATTGCAGATTTTCCACCAGTAGTTTAGGAAGTTGCGAAGATTTGCTGATTTACAGCGAAAAAAGTGATTTTGAAAACGAGTGTAACTTAGAACGCAGAGTAATCAACTATTATTAGGCCTGTGATATCAATAAATGGAGCTCCACTCCTTGATTCTTGACAAGAGTTTTATGAACATCTGAGAGTGACTGTGAATAGTAGAAAACTATTCTGTTTCTGTGTGCTGAATGATGGCAGAAGTTTTACCTGATAAATAGTCATAGCTGGGGGCCTTCAATCTTCATGCCTTCTCTTTATTTAATGTTTGCTTTTTTTTACCTTACTAGGAACACCAAGCAGAAGAAGCTAATACGAGAGAGATCCCATCTTAGTTCAGTACATTGTTTCTTGAACCTTTTGCAGTAGTAAATACCAGTGTCTCAATAGTTGTAACGCATAACGGGCTACCCAGAGTGCCCCAACGGTTGTAACGCATAGCAAATTATCCAAAGGTCGGGGTGCTTGGGGAATGGAAACGCTTAAGGTTATGGTACATAGTTAATACACATGAAATCTCATATGACCGGATCTCATCTTAGACGGAAAAGATCCCTGTGTTACATAATACATGCATCACTCTCACTTTAACGGGGAGGAGCGAAATTGCATCTTTACCCCTAAATGGAGTTCTTTGATATTTTGGGGGAGCGCGTGAGGAACACGTAGAGTGTGATTTCTCCATCATTTTGTGTGGTATGGAATGAGGATAGCCTTTCTGAGATCCCCCTCTTCTCTTCTTCAATGCCCACCAATTCAAAATAACTCCAAAAAATACACCCAAAAACTCCATTACCAAATCCAAAGAGAGAGAGAGCCAGAACACAACCAGAGTGAGCAAACCGCCATGGCTAACGTGATCATGGCTTCTTCCAAAGCTCTAATCACATCATCTTCCCCAGTCCCTCCAACCCCAAAGCTCAAAATCTCACCAATCCAACTCTCACTCCCTAAACTATCCCTTCCCCAGTTCCCCAAACCCCAACAACTCCTCTCCCTCCCCAGCTCCATTTCCGTCATTCTCGCCACCTCACTCTCCATGGCCCCCCCTTCTCTAGCCGAAGAGATTGAAAAGGCGGCTCTTTTCGACTTCGACGCCACGCTGCCCATCATAGCGGGCGAGTTCTTGATCCTCATGGTGGCCCTCGACAAACTCTACTACTCCCCATTGGGAAAATTCATGGACGAAAGGGACTCCGCCATCAGGGAGAAGCTTGCCAGCGTTAAGGACACTTCTTCGGAGGTTAAGCAGCTGGAGGAACAGGCTGCCGCAGTGATGAGGGCGGCGAGGGCCGAGATTTCGGCGGCGCTGAACAAGATGAAGAAGGAAACACAGGTGGAAGTGGAGCAGAAGATTGCTGAGGGAAGGAAGAAAGTGGAAGCTGAGCTGCAGGAGGCATTGGCTAGTCTGGAAAAGCAAAAAGAAGAAACCATTAAGGCTCTTGATGCTCAGATTGATGCTCTTAGTGATGAGATTGTAAAGAAGGTTCTCCCTGTTCCTTGATGGGGTGAATAATAATTTTTTTTTTTTACATTTTGTGAAATTTGTAATCTTGGTTATGGTATGTATGTTCTTACAGTTGTAATTCAAATATGAGGTTAAAATATTGTGATTAGACTCAATACTTCTCAATTTTTAACATGTACCCCTTTTAAGCCTGCAAAATTTAAAACTTTGGCTCATTTCTTTGGTGCTTCTGAGATTTTCAGATTTTTTTCTTTTAGCCCCTTATTCATTTCTAATGGTCAGTCAATCTCAGGTTTGTCTTCACATATTAGAATGGATTATTGAATGATTTTTGAGAGCTTTCCTGTCAGTTGAGCAATTATTTTAGGTAAAGGGATCAAATTATATGCTCCATCTGTTAGAGTCCACTTTCTAATACTGAAAACAGTATTAGAAAGCTGAGTCTTCTTACGAGACAAAGGGAGTATTCATGTCAGAGACCAATAGAACACATGTGTATCCTCGATGCATCAGAAACAAGGATGTGTGTTGTCATATGCATCCTACACTGATAGAAGGCTAAAAACAAAAACTTTCTTTCATGGCAATAATATGGCTGCTCATTGGTGGTTTGTGTACATGTGCTATTTTATTGCTTTTCTCATCCATTTGTAATTTTTAAAGAAGAAAAGTTTGGATATCCAGGAGTAGGGCTATATACAAAGTCAAAGGTTTGCCAGCCAGGATGAATTTCTTATGCTGTTTGTCTCCCATTTTAAGTGTTGACTTTCATCTTCTAAAGTTGTTTACAAATGATTCCATTTATGATAGTGTAGTTCAACTTCTTAATCTTGAAGCAGTTTGTATGTCAGCAAAGCAGACATCAAAACCCCTAACCATTCTGTGTTGGTAAGAAAGTATATTTAAGAATGAGTGTACATATGGTCTCCTCCGTGTTAAATCACCTCTCAGCTTTGGTTGTAGAAGAGGCAAATTTGTTGGGAGGACTTGGAGTTGAGATACAGCACATTGTTGATGAACTTGGGCACATGAAAGCTTTCTTGATGTTTGCAGAAGGAAGAGAAGAAGAAGAAGATCCTAAGCTTGAAGAATGGATTTCACAAGTGAGAGATGTTGCTTATGATCTTCAAGATGTTCTTAATGAATTTAAGCAGCGCTGCAGCCGCCATCATGGACACGGGTTTTATGGACAAGCTCGGAAGATTTTAACCTCAATGAAGAATTTGCCAGCATGCCATCAATTCGCCAATGAGATGAAAGCCATCAAGTCCAGGATCACAAGTATTTCTGAAAGTCAAAAGAGATACCAATCTGAATATGGTGAATCTAACCCAAGTCTCTGCTTCTTCTATGGCGGTTGATATTTCGTGGCGTGATTATGGAGATGGTGATCTTCTTGTAGAAGGAGCAAAGCTGGTGGGCATTGATCACCCTAAGGAGCAGCTCATTTCTCAACTCCTTGATGGAGATTCCCAGCTAAAAGTTGTTTCAGTTTTAGGCCGGGAGGATCAGGGAAAACCACCTTGGTTAAAAAAGTTCAAGAAGATGTAAATGTGAAAAGACAATTCCAGATCCTTGCCTGGGTGACAATCTCCAAAACCTTTCATATAGAGGAGTTGCTCAAAGATTTGATTAAACAGCTATATAAGGAAATTCAGAAACCTGTTCCTCAACAAGTGGCCAGAGCAAGTATTAATGAGCTGAAAGTGCTTTTCAAAGAGTTCCTCCAACATAGAAGGTATCTAATTTTATTTGATGATGTCTGGGATCCAAAATTTTGGGATGTTATTAAATCGGCATTTCCTCAAGGTAGTTGTGGTAATCGCGTAATTCTCGCCACCCGAACAGTAGATGCAGCTCCTGCCACCAATGTTGAATTTCTCAGCTATGTCCACCAAATGCAGCCATTATCTTCTGATGACTCGTGGACTCTTCTTTGCAATAAGGTATTCAAATATAGCTTTTGCCCTGCCTATCTAGACGATGTTGCTAAAGCAATACTGGAAAGATGTAAAGGACTACCGCTAGCAATTGTCATAATTGGTGGTTTGTTGTTGGCCTTGAAAGATAAAAATAACATGGATGAGTGGAAGATGGTTGAAAGAAGCCTTGGTGAACTGGACATTAGTGGTTAGTTGGATCCAGTTACAAAAGTACTGTCTCTTAGTTACAATGAGCTTCCATACCATCTAAAAGCTTGTTTGTTGTATGGAAGTATTTATCCAAAGGATTACAGCATGGAAGAGGCAAGACTGATTCGGCTTTGGATTGCTGAAGGATTTGTGCTGGAGAAGACAGGGGTGACTAAATCCGAGGTAGCTCGTGCCTATCTTTATGAACTAATTAATAGAAACTTAATTCAAGTCAGAACTGCACCTTCTGATCCATGTTTCAGAGAGTATCATATTTCTGACGTTTTGCAAGAAATCATTCTTCCAAAGTCAAGCAAACAGAACTTTGCAGCCATAGGCATTGGAGAAGAAAGAAGGTGGCCTAGGAAGGTTAGGCATCTGGCAATCCATGATTTCAGATCTTATGAAATGCAAAGAATTGGTTGGAAGTATTTATGATATCTGATATTCTTCAAGTCCAAGGTACCTTTGTCGAAATCCTTTCTATCTGAGCTGTTATGTGGTTGTTCTAGGCTACTGAAGGTTTTAGACTTGGAAGGTACACAGCTGGAGGAAAACCCCAAAGAAGTTTTCGGGTTATTTCATCTCAGAATTTTAAGTCTTAAAAGCACAAGTGTAAGTGTCATTCCAAAGTCTATTGGGTCTCTGAAGAATCTAGAATATTTGGATCTATCGTACACGAATGTGAGTAAGTTACCAGAGGAAATACTAAAGATAAAAGGACTTGTTCATTTGGTGGTTTTTGTTTAGATGCTACTACCTTAAATGGATTTAAAGGTCCAAGGAGCATTTCAAAGCTTCTTTATCTGGAGTGGTTATTTTGCATAGAAGCAAATGAAATATTAGTTAGAGAGATGGGAGAGCTCAAGAAATTGAAGGTACTAAGTGTTAACAATCTAAGAAGAGATTATGGAAAACAGCTCTGCTCCTCTCTTGCAAATCTCTCCAATCTCGAAGAACTATATCTTGAAGCTGAGAATCATGAGGTACTTGATTTGGAAGACATGAGCATTTCATTTTGTTCAAGCCTCCAAAATCTTCAAAGATTGGTTTTGAGAGGCAACATAATAGGGGTACCCCAATTTGTGTCGTATTTCCATGGATTGACCGCCCTAGAGCTGTGCTTGAGCAGGCTAAAGGATGATCCACTTGAACCCCTTCAAAACCTGCCAAATCTGATATCGCTTTACCTGAATCAGACTTTCGAAGGGGAGAGTTTGTGTTTCAAAGCTGGATGTTTCTTGAAACTCGAGAGTTTGCGCTCAGTCAGATTAGTCAGTTTGAGACGGTTGAGAGTGGAGGAAGGTGTGATGCCTAATCTTGGACGACTAGATATGTCGTCCCTTAAACTACTGGAGGGATTTCCTTGGGGGTTTGAACACTTGACCAAGCTCCAATATCTATATTTGGACAGTATGAGTGACAAAGTGATTACCCAACTGCAGAATCTGGATGAAGAGAATGAAGCTTACAAAAAAGTTAGTCACATTCCTAGGATAATGATTTGGGATGGAAAGGATGGATGGTGTAGTATCCACTTCTTGTAAGTAAATAATCAGACAACTTTCTTGTTTCTTTATGGTACTATTCTGCTGTTGTTGTCTCTTTTCCTTATGCTCCATTTCCTGAGAAGAGATTCATTTTTCATTGCATGTAATCTTACCCCTGCTGAGTACAATGAAGTATTAAACTTTTTATCTTGTAAAGGTCAAAAGATCATAAGAACATTTTTCTGGTTCTTTCATATTGTGTATTCTGTTTTCATTTTTCATATGCTCATTTATGTTTTCCTCTTTCCCCCTATTTGTTGATTCTGTGGCTTATTTTGCTGTCACCAAGATGAAGGAGGAGAGTTGGCTTGAGGTTGAGCAGAAAGTTGACTTATTGGAAGAAAGTGAAAATCTAATAGGTGGAGCATTTGGCTGCATATTTGGAGGTGCAAAGCATATCCAAGGATCAAGGCACCTCAATATCAAAATATGACTAGACTGCATGTTTTGTAGATCTTTTATAGCTGAAGAGTTTTTGATTGTGGAGGTTGAGAATGGAATATTGTTGCACTTGGGATTTTCTGTCGGGTAATTGATAACATATTATGAAAAATTGGTCATTTCAACTATCCTAAGTGGATGAATCGAACGCTGATTCAATTGTTAATCATAATCGAACCTATTGTAGAGAGTGTGAACTTGAATCTCATTTAAAGAAAAAGAGGGAAAATTTAGGTGTGAGACCCACTAAGAGCCCCAATTAAACAAAATAAATAAATAAAGTATAATATCATGAATATTTTGCAAAATGTATAATACAAAATATTGCCAATTTTCCTACCCACAACTGTCTTTTCGATCACTACAATGTTAAATTGTGTTGTCTGAAATGATCAACCTTTAAAATAGCATTCCCACAATAGTAAAAATGTCCACCATTTTGACTTCGACAATGGCAAATTCCATTGACCGATATTGTAATAATAGTTCGAAGGTACAATAGAATATTAGGACTTTACCATCTCTCAAATTGATTCTAATTTCGTTATATGTGATCATATTAAATTAAAAATGACATAAATATAAAAGTAGCTTTTGTAATTTTTGATCTTCAAGAATGTTTTTTAATAAAATTTTACGATCTTATTATCGAATTATATGGATTCCGATACTAAACCTCATTTGATTTAGCTTGTAACTATCTTGTAAACAATTTGGTATTGTAACGTAAGAGAAGAGAATTCTTTATTTCAACTGGCAATACAATTCGGTCATTTCCATTGAGCTCAGACTTCAGATGAAGAGCAATCATTAATTTATTGACATTTTTATAGCACTTTTGTATTTCTTTCTTAAAAATTGAAGGAGAAAAAAAAAAGAAGGGATTTTCCAATTCCAAGTTGTTATTTTTGCAATTAATCGTTTTAGATATTTCCAATGAAAATGAATACAGACACGACGAAGGAAGCAAGCAAGTTAATAACGTGCCCCTTCGAAATTGGCTTTTGTTTTGTGTAACGTACGGTGACGACTGGCGACAGCGAGCACCCTCACCGCTACTTTCAACTGTGTCTTTCCTCCAACACTCCAACAAATAGGTCACCGCCTTAGCAAAGGTCTCTACTTCCAAAGGTTTCTTTATTGTTGGGTAGTTTTCTTCTTCTTCACTGTGTTTTCGGTTTTTCTTTCTGCTGCAGGAGTTGAAGTAATCAATTTTTTAGTGATCATCTCTCTATTGTACTTTGCTTATTTCGTTTTTGAAGTTGGCCCTTTTGTGTGCTGCTAATTTCATCTTGAAGTAAGGTCATGCATGCTTTTGGGTTTAATGGGGTTTTTTTTTTTTTTTTTTTTTTTTTTTTGGTGGAAAATTATTTGGTTTGTGGATGTATGTTGCCTTTCAGTATGATTGCTGAGATAGATTGTGGAAAGAAGCAAAATTTACTTTGGGGTTTTAATCAGTGTTAGAAAAAACTTCAACTTTAGCTGATTATAGCCTAAAGTTCAAACTTGGCTAGCAGTTCATCTTTTTGGCTGGTGGTTGGTTGATATCTTGTTGTTTAAAAGTTTCGTCTTTACTCTTTTGGGAGGTTGGCTTATAATCAATGTTTTGATTGTCTGCTTGCTTAATTGAGAAAAGCTCCTTTTAATGTATAGTAAATCAACGTGTTTTAGAACTGTGAAACTACTCATTCATTACCATGAAGGTTTGATTTTTACTAAGTATTTTGGGGCTTGATGATGAAAATGAAATTTCAATGTAACCCATTCAAGAGTTTGCTTTTCTTTAAAATTTGTTAGCTTTATCTTAAAATAAAAATACCTAATTGATATAGTGGTTTGTATTTTTACCTGGACTAGAAATGAATTCAGCAAGCAATGTATGCTTGGTTAGTCTGGACCCTTAAAGCTAATGAAGTATGTGTCCTTCTGCTGCTTCTTCATTTTCTGTTGTTATTGTTATTTTCTTGGTTTTGATTGGTTTCCATGTGGGCAAAAGGATTGATTTCTTACTTTCTGTAGGAGAATGGCTGGAAAAGTTTCTGAGAGTCTGTCTAAGTCTTCATTTGACTTTGAGATTGTTGGAGATGACGTTGATGAACTGACAACCGTTGCATCAGTGAATCAGACAAGCACGTGGATTGACCCGTTAAGAATTAGGCTTCGACATAGAATTGGAAGGGGTCCATTTGGTGACGTTTGGCTTGCGACCCTTCGTCAAGAGACTGAAGATTATGAAGAGCATCATGAGGTGGCTGTTAAGATGCTGCACCCTATAAAAGATGATAGCATTACTGTCGTATTAAATAGGTTAAGCGAGCTGCTCTCCAAGTGTCAAGGTGTAGAATGTGTTTGTAGGACACAAGGTGTCTCCATTATAAATGGAAAGGTAAGCTTTTTCCAGCTTAATTCCAGTGCCTCAAAATTTGTTAATTTTCTAATAATCTACTTGTGTTCTTTTAGTTGTGCATTGTAATGAAGTTTTATGAAGGCACAATTGGTGACAAGATGTCCCACCTTAAAGGAAGCAAGCTCTCACTGCATGATGTTTTAAGGTGATCTATACTTGCATTTGGTGGAAAGTTAGTGAAATATCCTCTTTGAAAGCTGATAGCTAAAATGTAGAAGAATCAGAATCTTGAGCAATGTGCTTTTTCACAATTCTACAGTTATGGAGCTGATCTGGCTCAGGGAATCGTAGAGCTGCATTCCAAAGAGATTCTACTTCTGAACCTTAAACCATACAATTTTTTGTTAAAAGAAAATGACCGGGCTATTCTTGGTGATATTGGAACTCCATATCTTTTGCTCGGGATTCCGTTATCAAGCTTGGAGATGACCCGAAGACTTGGTACTCCAAACTACATGGCGCCTGAGCAGTGGGACCCAGAGGTTAGAGGTCCAATATCCTTTGAAACTGACTCATGGGGATTTGCATGCAGTATTGTGGAGATGCTTACAGGCATGCAACCTTGGGGTGGTAAATCAGTTGATGAAATTTACAGATCTGTCGTGAGAAGGCAAGAGAAACCACATGTTCCTCGTGGCCTTCCTCCTGCAATTGAGAATGTTATAAGTGGTTGTTTCGAGTATGATTTCAGGAGTCGTCCTTTAATGGAAGATATATTGCATGCGTTCAAAAGGTATTTCTTCTATTTATTTTTTGAGGACGGGCTCCTAACATCTACAAAATTAACTACATCTTTGTCAAACTTGGTTGGCTTGATTAGCTAATTAGAATTAGGTTATAACTGTTGCATTAGCTATTGCTGAATTAATTAGTTTGTTCTGGAATCATTATATAATAACATATGCATAATGTCGGTCCATCATTAAGCAAAATAGCAAAGTATCTCATCTCAAATGCACCTTACATTGCTGTCCACTAATTTTTTGAGGATTTTCACATTGTAAATATAGCCAACCCTGGCGGTCTTGTTCCTTCATGGCAATGAAAATATGAAAACAAAAAGAAGTAAATCAAGTAGGTGCTGAAGGAAATTATTCACCAAGGTTGCATTTGGAATAAAGAATTAAATGGGCTTAATTGTCTGGGATCAAATCGGTAATTATTGGGATCAGTCGTATGGAATTTTAGTCCCTTCTTTTTGTCCATTTATTAAAGAAAGAAAGGACGGATCAAGAAGGGGGAATGGAGTCAGTCAGACTGAAACCTTTATTTTATGAAAGACAGTCTTAACCATTGGGCTCTATCTGATTCAGACATGAACCCATTGAATGTTACCATATTTTCACACAGGGCCAAGGTATCCAAAAGACATATCTGTACACATGTTGGGTAGTCTTTAGCTTTTAGTAACTGTAAATTGATTGTGTAGATTAGTGATAAATAGTATTTTTACAAATTTCTCCTAGTAATATAAATATTTCCACCTACTTTTTTACTGTTTTGTTCTGTGGTAAATAAGGAAAACTTTGGAGTGAGATGGCATGTTCTCATTTCCTACAACATACCAATAGGGGTTCAGCTGCATTTAGTAATCCAATGATTCCTTGTGCTGAAAAGACTGCACACATCTTTGGATAAAGGGGAAAACTCACTTGTGATGCACCGTTTTAACAAGTTATTTATTTTTTGATGTATGAGATGCATAGAAATAGTTGACTTTGTACTTAGCTGCCACTGACTGAAAAGATAATTGATGTCCAATAGGCGACATTGTTCATAATAACTGCACTATTAAGCCTTGTGAAGGAAACAACTCTCTACCTACGTCCCCTTTCAGACCTTGGTACTTTGGAACTAAATTCTGTCGTTTTCTTGAGGCTAATAGGTGACCTTGTACATAATAAGTGTATTATTGATATTCCTTATATGATTGAATGTTCACAAGATAATTTTGGAGTTGTGAAGGAAACAACTGACTGCCTACATCACCTTTCAGACATTGGAACTCTGGAACTACATTCTATCGTTTTCTTTATATTGCTGTTCATGTGCCTGAGTCAGAAGGAAAAAAGCAGTTAATGCCAATGTGACGTGGACTTTACAAATGGCACGAGTACAATAATATATTTATATTTTTTCTTATCCTGTTTCTAGTTTGGACTTCTTTTGTGTTATTTTTTACTGGAAGATAAGAAGTTCATGCAGCTTATTGAGAAGAAGATGCATGGAACTTTGGCAGAAAAAGTTTGGAAGAAATGCTCAAGCAGTGAGCTTATTAGTGGTTCTTTTTATATCAAGTAGTTCATGAATGTAATCAATGTTATGCTTTATTCTAGGCAAAATCAATGTTATATTCACATTTAGATGAAATTGGCTTCTATTATGTTTGAAGGTGACTACAGTGAACTAGATTACTTTGAATTTGACTTTTTTTGGATAGTCAAGAAAGGAGCCAAGTACATATGACTTTTGAATGGTGAAGGGGAAGTTATTCTCTAGTTGAAAACAGTTTAAGGGCATAAATTGTTTATTTTAGGTTGTCTTGTGCATTTAATAGTAGTTTAAATTTCTTGTTTTTTATTTTGTTGAACCTATGCTCTTCTCTTTTCATGCATAGTGCTGCAATGATCTGCAGTTCTTATGCTGGATCAACTACTTTGTCGGGGTTTTACTGGTCAAACATGAAGTATTAGAATAAAAAGATCACCTTTCCTTGGATATACTTGTTTTTAATCATGATATAGGTTTTTGATAATATTGATGGGCATGATTGTTGTTTTTTATGCGTTCCGTGTAGCTGGAAGTGTAATTGTCCTTTGAACTTGTGTTTAATTATTTCTTTCCAATTCACAGCTCACAAGGTGCAGCTTCCCATGATGCGAGTTGGACAGACTCTGTGAGTGGAAGCCTTACAGAGATATCAAGTTCTAATGGTTACAGCGAGTGGTTTCTCTTGAAGGATCACTTGCAAGTCGGTGATGTTGTTCGATCAAGAAGGCCACCAAACAACTCATGCAAATCTGAGAATATGGAGATTCCTGAGGGGACTATAGTGGGTTTGGACCGTGATAGTGAGCGAAATGGATATGTTTTAGTTAGGGTGCACAGCGTTCATGCTCCCAAAAGAGTTCATAAATCTACACTAGAACGTGTAACATTTGGTTTGGCTGCTGGAGATTGGGTGCGATTGAAGGCTGAAGACACTAAACATTCTCCAGTTGGTATTCTTCATGCTGTGAATCGCGATGGAAGTGTAGCTGTTGGATTTATAGGAATGGAGACACTTTGGAGGGGAAGCTACTCTGAGCTTCAGATGGCAGAAACTTATTGTCTAGGACAGTTTGTGAAGCTGAAGTCGGATATATTCAATCCTCGATTTGAATGGCCTCAAAAAAGAGGTGGTGAGTGGGCAACTGGGAGAATTCATCAAATCTTACCAAATGGGTGCCTTGTTGTCACATTTCCTGGTAGGTTGACATTTGGTGATCAAAACAACAGCTTTTTAGCTGATCCGGCTGAAGTTGAAACGGTTTCTTTTGACACTTCTCGGGGAATGGTGAAAAAGTATCAGCATCTCGAGGATTTTCACTGGGCAGTGAGGCCACTTCTGATTGCACTGGGTCTGTTTACTGCTATGAAGCTTGGCCTTTTTGTTGGGAAGAAGATAGGGAGATCAAAGACAAGGAAGGGAAAGAATCATGCCATACAAGGTGATAATCAACCTTTGGAAGGCCAGCAAACTACTGGAAATGCTGTCTGGCTTCCCCCACAGGTTGCAAATATTATCTTTAGAGAAGGCGTGCCTACAACGGCATCTCGGTAAGTTTTCCGAAAGCTCGTCCTTCAAGAAAATGCTCCTTCTTGTACCATTAACTAGGGCATTTAGGAGCACATCTCCTAATCTAGGTAGTGCAGATTGTATCTTTGAACAGATACTATGAACAAGGTCATTGTAAATAATTTTCTGATGTTGTATAAACATTACTGCTTCTGCATATTCTGGTTTTCTTAATATTTGTAAGGTAATGACTTTTATGTGAAATACTGTTTCCCCCTTGTGTTTTCTTACTATGGACACTGTCTCCCCCGAATTTTAAAGTTTCTCAATTAACTCCTTATGATTTTGGACTAAATTGTTCACCCGACAAAAAATATAAAGGGATAATTAAACCATAAAGAGGAAACTGTCCAAAATAAGAAATGACTGAGGAAGCAATGAGAAAGCAATGTATGTGAAGTTCTTGGGGATATGGCAATATTGTACCAGCTCCATCAGATCATGGCAGTGAGAGGAATCAATCAAAATAACCATTTGAGAATCCTTATAATGGCCATAGCACAAGAAACAAAAACACAGGCCATCCCTAGATGATAAATAGCAAGATAAGTGAACCGAGGAACAAAATTCAAAACCTATATGCAAGCATCATAACGAACAATTAGTAGATATCTACATGGAGAATTTAGCAATTCAAAAGTTACTATAGCTAGTTCATCTATCCTCTCTCGTACCAGCCTCTATCACGAGCTCTTCGGTCAAAGCCAAAAGCTTAGTAACTTCTGTTCTAAATTCAGTGACACAGACAGTTTCATCGATGGATTTAGTATTTTCAGAGCTATAACGAGGTAGAGTGCTGATATCAACATCTGCATTGACGCTTATAGCAGTCATATTCAAAAGATCTTTACTCATCTGAGTGAGTTTCTCGAGCGCATTGGTTGCAGCCTCAACTTCCAGCTGAGCTGCCTCTAATTCAAGCTTCTCTATGGCCAGATCTCCCATACTCTTTTCACCAATTCTTTCTTGTGCCAGAGCGTATAGCTGCCTGAGTTCAGCACTTTCTTGAATCATTTCTTCCTTCATTTTTGTTAGTTCCATCTCTTTGTTGTCCAATTTTCCCAAAACCAGTTTAAGCTCTTGCTCTTTAATTGTTAGAGCTCTTTCTGAAGCAAGAATTTCCATTTCTTTCTTTTTCAGGCTTTCTCTAGTAAGCTGGAGTTCTGTTTCAAGCTGTTTCCTCTGCCAGCTTATGTTATCAGCTGGTTGCTCAGAAAGATGAGATAATAGCCCGTTATCAACATCCTCAAGCAAGCTCACTCGGTCAAACACTTGATCTCTGACTGAGAGAGCCAGGTCATGTGTGAGCTCAACAATCTTCTCCACCACTGATTCAGCTTCAGAAAAATTCTGATTAGCATTATCCAGTTCATGCTTTATTGTCTGAACATTTTCATCTTTATCTTTGAGTGCACAAGTGGCTTGAATTAGCTGATCCTCCCTATGTTTCAGAATTATATTTAGCTCTACAATCTCTTGACTTACTTCTGACAAAATTTTCTGTGCATTAGACAGTTCCAAATCTTTTTTCTCCAATAAACTCTGCAAAGAAGCATGCTCAGATATTAACCGTTGGATCTCTAATCTGGCTTCCACTAATTCTGCATCCTTGACGCAAAGAAGGTTCTTCATTTCTTCAAATTCAGTGTTTCTGCTGTCTAGTTCTTTTTTGAGAGATGACCTGTCCTGAAATGCCTGTGCCAAAGAAGATCTCTCTTTATCCAAATCCTTCTCTAACTCTGCAGTGAGCCCTTTCTCCACCAATAGTTCCCTTTCAAGCTCCTTGTTTCGAGCCTCGGCGACTCTAAGTTTTACTCTTTCACTTTCTATTTCTACTTTAGCATCTTTCAGAGTCATCATGTATGATTGAACACTTCCCCGTTGTGCTTCAAGTTCCTGAAGTTGCTGTTCCAAAAGTTGTTCCTGCTCTTCAACTTTCTGTCTAGACAAAGTAAAAGCTTTCTGAGATGAAATTAGCTCAGATCTCACTTCTGTAAGTAGCGCTTTTACTCTCTTGAAATCTTCCAGAGTGTCATTTGCTTCCCCAGTATGCTTAGATATTTCCTCCTCTAGCTTCTTCAATTCTTCCTGGGCCATAAGCCAATCTGCAGTCCGTTTCTTCAAGTTGGCCTCTGCAACTCTCAGTTTGTCCCGTTCAGCTTTCTCCATTGCCTTGAACATTTCTAGCTCTTCTTCTTTCTCTTGAATTGCTCTCTGGAGTTCATGAATTTCATCTTCTTGTCTCCTCAGAATCTCATTGGCTCCATCGAGGAGCTTTGCTTTGGACCTGAGTTCTAATTCAGCATTGGCAGTTTCCTCATTCTTTTTAGTCAAATCCTGGCTCATTCTTTCAACTTCATCGCCTCTCAGAGACAGCTCATGTTGGGCAGCCAAAATTTCCTTATCCCTTTCCTTAAGAGAGAGCTTTAAATCCTCGATTACCATGACTTGAGAAGCTAAGGCAACATTTGCCTCCCTCAGCTCCTCTTCCAGTCTTTCCTGCCTAGAACTCGCGCCTGCTATCTCTTTCTCTCGCCGCTCCAACTCCTCTTTTGCATGGTTCAGTTTGTTGTACTCCAGAAAGACATTCCTTTCTGCATCCAGCAAATCTTCTTCCTTCTTCTTCAAAACTGCAAGGGCAGCCTGCAAATCAGCTTCCAGGCTCTCGAGGCTCAACCCGAGTTCAGCAACTTCATAAATACCAGGATTTCTAGCAATCTGTTCCTCCAGTTTCTGAGTCTGGGCAAAGAGCCTCTCCAGAAGTATTCTAGAGGGCTCAGTTTCTCCATTACCATTGATACTTGGCACCCTATTATTTAACACTGATTTGACAACCCATGAGATTGGACCCTTTCCTTCACTTTCAGCCAGCAAGTCAATCCTCTTCTGCCATCTCCACTCTGGTTTGAGACAGCACAACTGCATAGAGCATTCATATAGAAACACAATACAATAAAAATTTGCCTGTAAAATTCGAGACTCAGAAGAAAGAACCTGATGCTAGAAATCAAACTGCTAAACAAGCACAGGAGAATAATTTCAGAAATTTCTTGACTGAGCTTTCTAGCTATTTTCTACTCATTCAGTTAGCATATTGCGCAGTTACTCCAACATTTCAATTTTCAGCTAAGCAATGCAGAGTGCATTCTGTAATAATTACAGAAAATCCAGAAGGGAATCCCAGAAGCATCTTCTCTCAACTTACATCAACATCAAATTCAGTATCATCCTAGTTTAACCAACAGTACAGAGGATCAACTGGGCCGAAAGTACAGATTCGACCCCTATATCAGCTAATTGGGGCATTGAGGATTCCAATAATCATCCTCGAAAGGTAAATGCGTCATCTCCCAACCCCATAAGAAGATTGCAACAATGATCTTTCGAATAATATAACAAAATCTCACCAAACCCACAACTCTTAATACAAACATGGCTAAGTTTTGATCCTACTATGTAAAGTCAAGCTATACAAATCAGGTCTCGCTGTCAAGTTCTATCAATTTTCTCATCTAGGTTGAAGCATAGTACTACTTTCAATAGTTGCCTTCAAAGTCTTTTAGTCTGAGCTAATAATAATCTAATTTTTTCACAAGCCAAAACTGTTGCATCTATAACGTATTCTAATTTAGGGTGCCGAAGCCGACTCATCTATCAAATCCCCAATCATTCTGTCCCAAAAATAGAAACAATAAAAATCGAATCTTTACGCCTCATTTCAACAACCATTATATTATACAGCTACCAGAATTCAAACAAGCATAAACCCTTGACATGAATTCCAAATTTAACAAACGGGCCCCCTTTTTTTTCCCTTTGACGCAATAGAGCTACCAACAAATTCCGGTCCAAATTAACGAAATGCAAACAATATGGAAAAATAATAATTAAAATAAAAACGGGGGTGGATACCTTGGATGAAGGTGAAAAATGGGTGGATGAAGGAGGAGCTAAAAAGGATCGGGTAGGAGCTGGAGTGGGAGAGTGGAGAAAGGCCGCCATGTGAAACCTGGAGGGCCAAACATCTGGCATTTATAAATGGGGTGAATGAAGGGTTTTAGTCGATGACTTCAAGTTGGGGGAAGGAATCGGTTGGAAATTTCACGTGAAAACTTCAAAAAGCAAAGGATGATGGATGGTGGCCTTCTTCCACCACCACCTCCTCCTCCGCCTCCGGCCTCCACGAGTCCTCCCGGTCCGGCGCCGGTGGTTTCATCTGCTGGTGTGGTTCTCCTCTTTTCTTTGACAGTCACATATAACAAATTTATTAATTAATGAAAGAAAAAAATCAATAAAAATAATTACTACAAATAGGATTTGCATGGATAGTGAAAGCGTGGTTAATGTGTGTATTTTCGTTGTTTATTTATAATGTTTAAATTCGCAAATCTCACGAGTATTTGCAGTTATTTGTGATGAATTATGCAGGTTTAGATGACAAATTGTGATGTGTGGGAGAAGCCTAACGTCATTTGCATAGTAGAGAAGCTGTTACGGGTTCTTACCTGCCAGATCTGAGTTACCTCTGATGCAAGTAACGAAGAGTTATTATGGAACTGTATTTCCTCGTTTAAGACGACTTGTGACACTTATAGGAATTTTATTCCTATCATGATACATTATTCCTATTCTAATTCTGCTGTCTTAGTGGTTATTTCTTAATTTAATTATATCTCCTAGGAGAATATTTTAATTTCCTTATGTTAAACTAACTTTGCACGTTATAAATGGACGGAGTTAGTAGTTTATGAATTAGTTAAGTCTAAAACTTCAAATCTAGCATAATCTAAATAGCAATTAATCTATGCATGTCATGAAAATTGAATTGTTCATAATTAATATGCATGTGTTCCCTTTCACTCTACATGTTGCTGGATTGCTTTTATAAATTTGATAATTTAATCTCCTTCATTAGTATTTTTACTTAGTAATCACAAGTGACTTTATAAGGCACTCCGGTGTACAAAGGCGTTTGCTAATCAAACAATTGCTTGAAATCAGTAGGTTTAGGAATAATAATCACTCCGTTCCGTGTGGATTCGACCCTGTTTTTCACTGTGCTAATCTTAGCTATTTTGCAGGTCTGGTAGTAATTACTATCTTTTGTTAGGGTGAACGATAGTTCTACCAGTGGTTTTTTTCAATTTCTTTCAATTTCAACCACCAATTAAATTAAAGATAAATCTTTTTCCTTTTTTTGAAAAAAAAAACATAAATGAGTAAAACGTTTATAACACAAGATTGTTTGTTTAAGGCCAATATAAGTCTATCTCTTTCACTCCAAGTTTCATTTTCAAACTGGTTATTTTTCTTTCTTATTTTTTAAATTTTATAGTCATATCTATCGCAAGGGCTTTGCGAAAATAAGAATCGAAACATGACCACTAGATAACTGCCCTTCTATACACTTTAACCACTAAACTTATGCACTAACTCTTGTTTGATTAACTTTTAAACAAATATTTTCCTTTACTTGAGATTGAGAAGTGATATTCAATATATAACACAACTGAGTCGTCTACGACCTACGGGCATCTTCTTTTGCATGTTTTAAAGTCGGGTTTTGAAAATATATTTTCAAAAATATAATATCATGAATATTGTATGGACAACATCCGTTTTGCTTAAGCCTACCCTCCATATTGCAAAATAATAAAATGTTGTTAAACCCTAAATTCAAGGATCAAATCAAAATCGGTCTCAATAAATAAAAAAATTTTAAAGAAAAAGAAAAAATTGACATCAGTGGCCCAGTGGATCATTGAACACGTTATTGGGCCATTCACTTCAGTGGCCCAATCGATCTATTAGCCATCAATTAAACCACAACATCAAAGTCACTCAAAATTCGCCTTCTTTTTTTTTTCACCCAAAAAAAAAAAAAAAAGGCGAATTACATTTACCCCTAATATTTGGGTATAATTACAAAGCTAACTCAATTATTTCGCAAAATTACAAATACACTTTTAAACTTAAATCTTTAATAAATTAATAATTCCTAAAATAATGCACAATTTAATTATATGTCTTAGTTTATGCATTTTACAGGCTTCGTTTTGTAGTACAATGTGTAAATATAATTTCGTGAAGTTAATTTCATAAATATACACCAACCCTAGCTAGGAGGAAATGTAAGCTCTGTTTACTTAATTATTATACTTTTCCTTTTATTTTCTGCAAAAAAATTATTCAAAATTTTTTTTTTTTTTTCCTTACAACAAATATAAAATGAGGCATACTAAACGCAGTAACCGTTTTACTAAACGCAGTAACATTCTCCTATGAAAAGTCTATTTTACCCTTAAGTATTAAAAAATATATATACTAAAAAATTTCACACTATTCACAGGAACATTGGGAAAATACCGCCCACTGTGGGCGGTATTTTCGCAAAATTGTATCCCGTTTATAGGCTAAAAAATCTCCTTTATTCGAAAAAATGTGTAGGTTATTTACATACCCTGTAATATAGATCGTACTTGTGACTATAAAATCAAATGTTGTGCGATATTTTTTTTTAGCTAAAGGGTAAAATAGACTTTTCATAAGGGAGTGTTACTGCGAATAGTAAAACGGTTACTGCGTATAACAATTTCGTATAAAATAAACAGAGATATTGTTGAGGATGATGATGATTGTGTTAGAAGAAGTAAGAAAGAAGACAAGTATCTGAGGATTTCAACACAAAATCCATGCATGCATTTATCAATTACAATATCAAACATCATCATTTCTTGATCATTCATTTTCTCAGCCTCAAATCCCACTGTCTGATCAATCTGTCTCAAGATTATTTGACTTCTCTTCATGTCCTTCGTCATTCAATCGGGTCGTGTTTTGAGTTGATAGATTGTTTATGACAGATTAAGGTTGATTTGAATTTTCGTGTCATGTACTTACTTTCAAAATTTGTTTTTCAGCAGTAATAATTCGAGTTATGTCAATGTTGATGAATCCATCTAGCTACATAACGTATTAAGTTTAGTCGTGTCAAAATTTTATATCGTGTAAAAAATTATGGAGCCTTAATTTCTACTGCATAGAGGTGTGTGTTGTGTGATTCTAGAAATAATAATAGTTTGTGATGATTAAGGTAAGAAAACAGAATATTTTTGTTCATTGCAACCGCACGCACGAAATCTTCATAGAAACAAGATTAAATATGAATCAATGATTACACTTTCTTGGTGTATTAATTTCCACACGTATACTCCTTTTTGTTATCCTATAGCCATAATTATATATTTTGCCTGTCTCATTTTTTGAAAAATCACTTTATATTACTAAAGTAAACTCTTTTGAGTTGGACGGATGAAAAAGTTATTATTGTTTGCTTGAATCAAAGCAACATATCTATCAATCGTTATAATTTACATGTTTTTTATGCAAGTGAGATTTGTAGAATGTAACTTTGAAATTCCTATACGAAATTGCGCAAAACCAGACGTTGGAATGGAAAACTGATAATATATTGTCCAACAATTCAAAGGCAATATACGATTCTTTAAAGAATGAATTACCTATTCATTCTCGAATATAAGATGTCACATTCTCATTCCCGTTTTTATCGCCACTCAAATGCACCTATGGGCTAAGAGGGAGCTAGACTTGATGGTATAATAACGTTAGCCGTGAAGAGGTACAAAATTCAACGACAAAATGATGAACTTAAAGATCCCCAGATTTTGTTTTCCTTCCTTCGATTCTTTAAATATACATATGTGGAATTGCTCGGAAATTTCTGGTGATCTATCAGGCAATGAATTATTCATAAAGATTTTGTTTCCAGAAGAAAAAAAAAAGAATGAGGTTAATTTCATCTTCAACGTGTGCATCATGATTATTAATTCTGTCTTTCTCGTTATTTATAACAGAAGGAAGCTTCATTTGTATTTTGTTTGGTCATTGGCTGCATGTTTTATCCCTAATGATGAATTATTCTTTTCGTTTCAGTAGAATAATTCCGTGCAGGGTACATTACACTGTAATTACTTATGAGTCACAAAATACGTTAATTTCATGAGTGAACTATTATAATGAAATCTTGAAAGGAAGAAAAAAAAAAAAAGTCTCTCTTTTTGTCCTTGTTAGAAAGAATTTAGTGGTAGAACTATATATGAGTTGATTCCAAGATACAATTCAAGAGATGATTTGTTATGTGATGCATAGTGAGCCGCACCGAGGTAGGGGGTTCGTTCATACTTCTGTCAGTTCTGTCTATTTAGAGCGCAGACGGCTCCCAACTTCGTTCTTTCCCTCCCCGCTCTTACCTTCAATGTAATAGATGATAGGACTGAGATAAATACCGAATTCAAAAAATAAAAATGGTCATCTCATATTAATATACAATGTACATTAACATTATTTATTCAAAATAAATTGATACTTGCATGCATGGTTGATAACTTAACTTTAGTTTAAAGATTAAAATGTATAGAGGATAATTAATTAAGAACATTGAGACTTTTTAGAGGAGATAGGATTCAATCCTATCCCAAATTTACCATCTCCCCATGCAAATTGCAATCCAATCCAATCATGTTAGGATGATGACAAACATTGGTTACCAAAACTAAATTAAAAAGACAGAATCAAGAATGTGGTTTAGGGCTTCAATGCACAAATTCTAAAGGAAAAGTTAATCCCTTCGTCTCATTTAAAAGACTTTAGTTTGTTTTAAAAAAAATGTATAATTTATTATCAATAATAATGTGCAACACTTAAAATATATAATTCGACGTCATATTTTTCATTCGTACTCTTACTTTCTAAGTAAAGATTAATGGTATACCATACATTGTTATACTAGTAAAAATATAATAGATAAACATATTTAAACTCGACTCTTTTACGTTATTTTTTGTAACCCAATTCTTTATATGAGTGAAGAGAGTAACAAAATAAATAAAAAAAAGTAAAAATGAAAAATCTTTTACACTTTATCTCTCTGTTTCTCATCAAATTACTTACTGCTGTCATATTCTTTTAAGGACGTCTAATTACTTTATTAAGGGTTAATTATGCTTTCCATGGAGTAAATTAATCGTCTGCCTATCCTATTCTACAACCGTACTATGTTTTTGTTTTTCAAGAAAGATTTTTTTGATTAAATAATTTGGCCAAAACTTCAACTTTCCTATTTAATTTGTTTCTTTTTTTCTGTACTGTTATACTCCCTCCGTCCCAATCAAAGTAGTAATACAAAGTGAATTCTTTGAATGGGACGGAGAGAGTAATTGTTTATTAATTCCTTCTTTTTCGATTCTTTTGTAGGATTTTTGTTCACGGGTTGTGCTAAAATTTATCCATAGTTATCTTGAAATCTTCTTAACATATATTACTAATTTACATGTAAAAAGTTAGAATGACTTATATTGTGAAGCGGAGATAAATAGTTAAATGCTTAAAGCTGCAGTGAAAGAAAGCTTTAGGTAGCAGTTTGAAAAAATAATAGAGCAGCTATTTGTAAAAAGTAAAACTGGAATTATTATTTGCATTAACCAATTTACTATTTCCAGTAACATTTACTGTAAAAATATTTAAAGTGTCCCTTAGGTTTTTAAAAAAATAAAAGAAATCATTTTCACTCTAATTATGGTCGATAGTCACGAGGACAATCCATATTACACGGTAAATAAACAATTTATACATTTTTTTTACGTAAAATTAGTTTTTTAACAAAAAAAAAAAAAATCATACATTATTTATGTTCTTTTCTTTTCTTCTCAAATTCTAATATTTCTATAACGTGGTATCAAAGGCAACTTAATCCAAGTACAGCTTTCGCGGATCCAACTCCGTGGTGAGTTGGCGGGGTTAGGGGTAGCGCCCCAAAAAAAATTTTTAGAAGAAAATACCGCCCAGTTTGGCGGTATTTAGGGGCCAAAATACCGCCCAAAGTGGACGGTATTTTTAACAATTACTATTTACAGTAACCAAATTACTATTTTTTTTAACTAAAAAGTAAAATAGACTTTTCATAAAAGAATGTTACTGTGAATAGTAAAACGGTTACTGCGAATAGTATGCCTCAAGTAAAAACAAGCTAGTTATGCAGTGCATGGCATTGAAATTTGCAACAAAATCTTGTCAAGTTTAGAAATCAGGAAAAGGTAAACTGAATAGATTTGATGATTAAGCAATGAGCATATAGTAACGAGTCAGTGCCCATCAGTTGTGAAGCATAATGGGCTATTCAAATGTCGGAATTCGATTCATATTTTTGTCAGTTCTGTTTATTTAGAGTGTAAGCTGACAGGACTTTGTAGGAAACTTCCCATTTTAAATCTCTTCACATGATCATAAAGGAGCTTATTGTCATCCATAATATCGAACACGAACATATATGAACAATTTTGAATGTTATAGAATAAATACCAAATTTTCACATTCAAAACAAAACTAAAATGAAAATACTACACACACAAAATAAATAAAAGTCTAATAACAGCGTCGCGGTTGTTTTAGATGCAAATTAAGTTTAGAGACTGAAAGTTATAATAATTTCATTATGATATGATAGTGTGTAATTTTATCTTCCCGCAATATAATAGTATAGCTTATGAAGTTAAAATGGTTTCGTTTATCAATCACAAAGTATAATTCAAAGTCAGACTGAATAGCATACACAGAGAATGGCTCCGTTTATCAGTCACAAAGTATAACTCGAAGTTAAACTAAAAAGCATACATGGATAATGATTTCGTTTATCTATCACAAAATATAACTCGAAGTCAAATTAAAAATTATACAGAGAATGATTTCGTTTATCAGTCACAAAGCATTACTTGAAATCAGACCGAAAAACATACAGGGAGAAGATGCATGAAAAGAGTAAAAAGTGAAAGAGGGAAGAGAGTAGAAAGAACCTCGGGCCAAAGTCCCAAATCTCCAAAAGCTGCACCTACCCTCCCTCCCACTCACTTCTCCCATGCATAATCAATTTCTTTTTCTTAGAAAGAAATTGCTCGCTTATTAAAAGGAAATCACCTCCATTCTACTCCAATTCAGCACTAGAAACGTAACTCTTCTATCGAAACATAAGAAAAAATTAGAGAAGTTTTTATATAGATAGATCCAACTACTTGCCAATTCCTACCAAAAGCATTTTCTTCTCATTCTCGTTTCTTCCTTTATAAAATGTTTAATCATTTCGTTTTATTATAATTTAATTGGAAATTATTTAATATATTAATAATTTCAATTTATAAATTAATAGGTAAAAGAAAATAAAAATGGAGGAAAAGTATATATATATGTAGTTGTATCCATCATCTACAGTTGAAGGTTAGCATAGAATAACAAAAAGGAAGTCTAGTATTAATACGAAGGTGACAATTCAAACGGCCTGGTGTACCCCCAGTACCTTCAACTACAAAACAACAGTATGCTTACTATATATCGTAAATGCATTCATTATTTCAATTTAATTCCGATTGGGAAAAATAGTCGAATTCAAACTTCTTTTTGTTTCTGGCAAATTTCCAACTCCCATCAACTTATGAATTTCGTGTGTGTGTGTGTTATTCTTTGAGATTTCTTCGAGGATGATAATTGATAAATGTACTCCCATCACCGTGGTTCCATATATTTATGAGTCACAACCTATTTCGAGTAATATTTTAATTAAATCGAAAATTATTATTCCTTTTGTCTCATATATATAAGTTTTCTTTTGGATGATATATTGTGACTCATGAACTATTGTACTACTAAACTCTCTTAACAAGAATACCTCAAGTCACACGGAGGAAGGGTCACTTGAAAACGGCATGTTTTACTGCACTGGCCTACTAAAATACAAGTCTACAAGGAAAAGTAAAAGGGCAGGAAGGATGATGAGTAAATGAATGATTTTGAAACAAAGTGGTGAAAGATTTGTTTTTTGGTAGTATATATGGATGGATTCGTGGAAAAATGGGAGGATTTGGGAAGGGTGGAAAAAACTGTTGGAACTTGTAAAGTGCACTCAGAGGAGGGCAGGGGGTCCTATCGACTCATAGTATAAAGACCCCCCCTCCCCCAACCCAACACACTACCAAACTTCACTTGCTTGTTTTTTCTCTTCTTTCTTCTTTGCACATTCTCAAGATTCACACACAATGTTTGCAGCTGAAAATGGGCTGAAGGGAGACTCAAGACTTGAGGCTATTTCTCAAGCCATTAGAGTCGTACCCCATTTCCCTAAACCAGGTTCTTTTTCTGTTTTTCGTTTTTTTTTTTTTTTTTTCCCCCCCTCTCATTTTTCTTTTGTTCATGTTTTCTTGTGTCTGTACTAAGAAATGAGAATTCTTGCTGTGGAACAGGAATAATGTTCCAAGATATAACCACTCTGCTGTTGAATCATAAAGTGTTTAAAGACACTGTGGACATTTTTGTTGATAGATACAAGGACATGGGCATTTCTGTTGTTGCTGGTAAAACTCACTCACATTTTCATCATCTTTTTTCTTTTCTGTGTTTATTATGTGAATTTGTATAGTCCGTCTCATTAAAAGAGTCCATTTTGTGATGCTGAAAATAGTATTACAAGGTAGACTCTTTTAATGGCACGGAGGGAGTATATAATACTGCATTTCTATATTTCATGCTTGCCGCTTTTCTTGATTTTTGAATCATTCTATATATGTCATGCATTAAATTTGGATTCATGTGAATGCTAGTCTTTGTGACTTAATGATCCCCTTTGAAATTTGAATCTATTATTTGTGACATTCATGTTTTGATGATGACAATGATCTGCAAGTCCCAAACTTTATAAGGAAAATGATGCAACCAAGAACTTGTCTTTATGTGTTGTGTTTTTCTGATTACTAATTGTTTCCCAAATGATGGAACATCATGCAAGTTATGTGCTTTTAATAATGACCCTTATTTAATTATGTTTTCTAGCATCGAAAGGAGACTTTTTCGTTGCAATTTTTCATGCATTGTCTGAATCTCAGTTTATGTTTACTTGTAGGCATTGAAGCCAGAGGATTCATGTTTGGTCCATCGGTAGCGCTAGCCATTGGTGCCAAGTTTGTTCCTTTGCGTAAACCAGGAAAACTTCCAGGTATGTAACGCTTAATTTTGCTCATTTGTGTTTCAAAGAATGAATCTTTTGAACCATGGAAGGATTTTCAAGCAATTGCTTCATGTCTCAGCTTCACAGTCATTGATCTTCCACTATTACATGCATTTCTGTTCCTATTTTTGACAGTTTTCTTTGTTTGGTTATCTGCCTGCATTTCTGTTCTTGTGAACTTTGTTTTGCATTGTTGTTTGAAACATCATTGCCTTATCCCTACTGCCCTTCTGATATTCACTCTCTCTTTTCATCTGCAAACAATCAATTCGACATATCCATTAATTATGTTGTTGAAGTTGGAAGATGAAGCTTTAATCATTCAGAAATCTACCACATTAAATGACAACCATGGACTTTTGTTGCAGGAAAAGTCATCACACAAGCTTATGAACTGGAGTATGGAAAAGATCGTCTAGAGATGCACATTGATGCAGTTCAAGCAGGGGATAGAGCTGTCGTAATCGACGATTTGGTAGCCACAGGAGGAACTCTCACTGCAGCAATTAAGCTTCTAGGTTGGATCTTCACTTCCTCTACTTTTACTACTGTAGTACATTGGTAGTTTCTAAACTATTCTTCACTGCTTTTATTTAGAATCCATGGAAGCTGAAGTGGTTGAATGCGCTTGTGTTATCGGATTGCGCGAGGTCAAGGTACTTTTCCTTTTCTTGCTGCTTGAAAGATATTCAGTTTCTGCAATTGAAAACTTTAAAGTTGATTAATTTGGAAGGTGGCATTGTTCAGATGGCCTGGAATCATTTAAAGTTCACTAGTGTTTGTTACAAAAGTTGAATTTCAGTTGATGGTAGGGAGAAAATGTGATAAGCTTTTGAATTGAAAGAATGAATTATGTGCTTTCTCAAGTACTATCCTTGTCTATTGCAGAAAAAGCAAAAAAAAAAAAAAAAAAAAAAAAAAAAGGCTTCACCTAAATCTTTTGCTAAATGTTATGTGCATTCATGGGATGTTGTCATTCCAACTAACTTATTGAGCACGTTGATTGTTGTATAGGGCCAAAACAGACTGAATGGAAGGCCACTTTATATACTAGTGGAACCCAGAGAATATGAAGACAGTTGTTGAGGTACTATGTTTACTGTTGTTGTTAGATGACGGCTCAAATCATCTGTCTAATCATACACTTTCTATCTGAGTGGAAATGTAACGTTATTTTGTCCTAATAGGACAGAAAATATAGGGTATGATTAGACAGAGGATATGAAGTGGTTAGATCGAGAGAGATCTTAAAAAGTATTTTTCACTTGTTCCATAAAACTTCATTTGCCTTCTTGTACGTAGGGATCAGCAGGTTTTGTGTATCCTTTTAAGGCTGATTTTGAGTCCAGAAGAGATGATGCTCAGGAAATGGAGTTGAAATTTTTTGGCCAACTGTACCAATCCCTTTTCATGTACTTCAATTTTTTTTAGTCAAATTTTTAGTAGCCTAGTGATCAGATTTGATATGCGTTTGCACAATTGTGGTTTTCATGAACACATTAACTATTGTGGCAATTGGTAGGATTTGAACTCTCAGACATTGCTTGAGCTTCAATACATTATTGTTTCCGACAAAAACTACTGTACTGTCAAATGAACCATTTAATCATTGATCAAAGAAATGGATTCTTCCAAAAACTCCTGAAAAATGAGAATCCCACCAATAACAACAAGAAGCATTTGTCCCACTACGTGAAGTCAGTTATATGGATCATATCTCGCTATCGTGTACGGTTAAGACACATTGATTCATTTATATTCCTCCAGAAGGGCAATATTTTATTCCCTAAATATGGTGAGTAATGTGACTTGAAACAAAAAGGAGTTAGTTGCACATTATATATAACATGATTTACAATATTTAAAAGGTAAACTCTCTAAATCTTTATCTATCTATTTATCAAAACTCTCCTTTTTCTGGATTGTTGTTTGAAACAGCCTCACTATCATTTGTGTGGGACAACATTTTCAAACGCAGAGCCCTACGACTAACAGAATTCATCTTTTTTCTCAAACCACAATTATCTGCCAAAATTCTTGTCACCATCTCCCTCACGTCTTGATTCACTCTCACTAGGTCATCATCGCCCGAGCCGTTCCTTTTATCAGGAACAGTCGATGAAGCATCGGCGATTCCCAGAGATAAGCGCTGCACCTGACAAAATGCAAGTAGTAACAACTCATGCATGAATCATCTCATCGTGTATCAAACTGGTGTTAAGAAGACAATGGCATTGTTGTTGCACAGAATCATCATCTGTTTCGTAACATGGAAATATATCAAAAGGAATTTGTGGAGTTTTCAACAAGTTATAGATTAATTTTTTGCAGTCCATGCTGGTAAGTAGGAATTCATACCTCCAAAACAATTATCAAAGTTCAGATTAAAGAGATGAGTTGCCAAAAGTTGGAAGGGAAACGGGAAGAAACAGAAGATAAGACTTAAAAATACCTCAGCAAGAAGCTGATCGATTTGATCATCAGACTTCACTATTTGATCTGATGTATCCGGAGATGCGGGGAAATCCATGAGTTGATCAACATCACACTCTTGAAGCCGGTGGCACAGAGACTCACATTTCTCTAGCAATTCTCCAAATGCCACACTCATGCGCTCATTTTTATGTCTTTCTTCTCGTAATAGCATCTGAAATGTCAAAACAAAAGGTTATTCGCGGAATCAATACACCTATAGATCTATGAAAGCATGTCACCAATCATCTACAAGATCCAGTATGGCACGCACGGATGTTCCATACAAGTACAGAACAAGAAAACCCGACATAATAAAAGACCAATCAGCTAAGCAAGTATCACAGCAACAGGAAGACAGGCATCCAACTCAGGTTCTGAGTCACTAAAAAGAAAAATTAATTTAAAAATAAAACAACAACAATTAAGCATTTATCCTACTCTATGTGGGGTCAGCTATATTGATTGGGTATTCGGCGTCATGTTCAGTCAAGACATGAAAACCTACACATCTAAATACTCAAATATACCTCAGTCACAGATTTTCCTTCGAGTGATTCATTAAGCTGCTGCTTCATTTGTGCTTGAGAACTTCTAAGGGATTTGACCTCTTTAACAAGAACTTTCATATCAGCTTTTGACTTCAGTTCCAACTCTTGATACTGCTTCGATAAGTCCTCAAGCTGCTGTCGTTTGAGATCTAACTCCTGCAATATATCTTTGTCCTCAGGGCTTGTTATCACGGTCTCTGCTCTTTTACCCTGGCAAGAAATGGTAGTAAGTTTATGATTGTACTTGACCGGGTAACAAAGTTTATTACCAGCGCAAATAAGATGAAGAACCTGTTCAGAGTTCAATTTCAATTCCATTTCCATTGACTTCCGCTTCAGTTCTTCCATATCCCACTGCATTTGTGTAACTCTCTCCCGTTCAATTAGAATAGCTTGCTCAATGTTTTCTTTACTCTTTTGTTTAGTAGTTTCAAGCTCCACTTCCAAATCCTTGACCTGGGCATATTCAATTCTATGGGGTCACCAAATCACTTTCTAACTAGAATTTAAGACCAAAAACTGTTACTTGTAAGCATACACAATAATCACTGTTGGATACAAGCTTTCAGCAGCACGACAACTAAGATGGTGAAAGTAAAAAGGGAAGTCCGAAAAAAAAGTAACCAAAGCATAATTGTGATAGAAAAACATTTTAGGCAACATTTTCAAGGAAAAAGCAGAAGTCTCACTTTCAAAGTGCACCAGTTCAGTAAACCTAGGCATAAGACATTTAACAGATTCCCTGGTCCTCAATTTTACTTGAAACTTCATTATGTTCATTAATCTAGCTAGCCTCTACTGCTCCAGTTATGCTTTGGAAACACTCAGCATCTGCTTCATCATGCACATCCTTCGGTGCCGCTAACAAAACTGACGGCAACTGATTTTTTATGTTCTTTTTCTATAACCTTCTAAAGCATATTCTAGAAAATATATTGTTTTGAGATTGAAAAGGAAATTTCTAACTTAAAAGTGAAATGTCCAAATTAAGATCCGCCAGATGTTACCCATAAATCATAGTTAACGATTGACACAATCAGTAAATTAAAGGGGCCATTGTAATAATCTAGATACTATGGGGGCCTTGCATCAGAAAAGACCTTCCACTGAGACATGTTTCAGTCTACTCAGAGGAATAAACACAAAGAAATTAATGACCTAATCCTCTTGGTGTGGGCGTACATGTACTGATGCTTCAAAATTCAAGGTCAATCACATAGACAAATATGCAAATAATACAAAATATGGTTACACACTCCAATGTACCTTGGTTGTGAGATACTCTTTCACAGCAATTTCCTGATTTAACCTTGAGATAAGATCCTCCATATCAGTTTTTGCAGTAACTAGTCTCCTCTGCATTGTTGTAAGAACCCTATTCATCTTCTGGCCTTGATCTTGCGGAAGAACTAGATGTACATCATCTGGCAGCTGTAAATCTGAGCTTCCAAGAGCCTCAGGGATTCTTGAGACCTCAGCCCCATTTCCAAATGCGTTTCGAAATGCTAAATTTGGAGATTCATTGCCCTTTTGAGAACTAACATCACTTCCAGAGCTCTCAGCAGATATTTCTCGAGCATGGAAGCCATTTTCATTGGAGATATTACTTAGGGTGTTTTGAACAGAAACTGTAGGCACTTTTTGCCTGGGGAAACCTTCAAGTTGCTCTAAAATAGCCTGTCCCATAAACAAGCCCTCATCAATATTGGACATACCATACTTCATAAACTTATCGATGGGACTTGTCAACTCTTCATCTAGAGACAGATCCTCTATCCCAATTTCAGAATTGTTATCCCGACCAAGACTTGCAGATCCAATCTCAGATGTCTCATATGCAGTGTCACTACCATAATCAGATGCAACTGATGCACTGCTAGCCAGTATAGATAAGTTTGGATTAGGATGAACATGAGATGAGGTTGTGGTGCTAGTGGGAGAATTATCAACAGAAGGCTGCAAGCTCTCATCTCGGAATGCTGAAAATAAAAAAATACACCAAACTCTCAAAAATAGAGATAAGCAATAAAAGAAATTAACACAATTAGCATCTGTAGATGTAATTAGCATCATAAGAACAGTTTCCAAAGCATATATCTTGTACATCAGCAGCACGTACAAGACCTAGCAGCAGCTTCCAATTCCAGAAATGACGCTACGACAAAGCTTCGTGATACATCAATATCCGATAGCAGTCTTGTAATCCATTCTTCCAATGACCGCCGTCTCTGCAACAAACAAAAACGTATGGAATTGCAATCATTCAAAGGAAATACAGCAGAAATTGAATTTTGAGTAGAATTTCACCAATATAAATTACTGAACTATTATCATCCAAAACCTTATCTGAAATATAAACAGAACAGAAGCACGTATTTATAGAACTTTTTGCACATACAACAAAAGTCATTGATACATTCCAGCTTAAAACAATTCAAATACTTTAATGAACTCAAGTTTCAGATTTTAGAAAAAAAAGAAAAAAAAAAATTCAAGGAAGCAGGACTATATTGCACAGGTTGACCATGGTTTACAGCAATCACCTACTGAATTTGACTAATACTCCAACCTCATACAAAGTACAATGATACTAACATTTAAGTTTTAACTCAAACTGAAAGCTAATCTGTAGGAAGCAGCACATTCTAAAAAAAGAAATATAACAATAAACAGACATCATCTAAGATGTATACTGAGAGAGGAAAGACTATAAAACCATTTTTTACCTCTTCCAACAGAGCCCTTGTTTTTTTCATCGGTAGGAGACCCTTTGGTGGTGCTGGTGGAAGACTCTTTCCGGGAAAAGCAGTTTTTAGCTGTAAAACCATAGCAAAATCAGTTCTGCTGCTATGAAATATTAAATCATATCTCTACAACGGGGATGGTCAAGAAATAGTGCAGATGTGACAACTAACTTTGGGATCATAGTAAAATTTATGACTTCATTGGACATCGAAAGAAAAAAAACTTCAATTAGTTACTTTGACTCAAATATATTCCCTCTGATCCAAAATAAATGAAGTTTAAGAGTTTCTCACACTTGTTAAGAAATCATTTTAAATGACTAAAAAACCCTTAATTAATGCTCAACATCAATATCAGGTAATTAATGGTTAGTTGGTAAATTAAAAGTCTCATATGATAACGGTAAATTTGGAAGTAGTCAGCTTATCTACCAAAACATCAAATATTTTGCAAATCAAAACATATCCCCAAGCGTCACTTATTTTGGATCAGAGGGAGTAAAAAATTAAATGGCAATGCCTGCTAACCAATTATTTCATCAAGAAGCCCAAAAATTGAGCCTCTCCGATGATAGAATTAATATATATAGTGATGGCATCCCCCAGTTAAGTTTTCTCATAACTGTCTAGTCTGTAAATAAAACTCTCAAACATAGGCCCATAAGCACCTCAGAACCCATTTTAGAAACAAACTACGCAGAATTGTATTGGCTAATCATACTTAGTATACAAATATGAATTCACATTTTTTTTGGCCCATGGAGACATGCCACAGACCATATAACTAGCTTCAATTGGTAAGGAAACTGAAATCTCAAACCTTGAAACTCCCTTACAGAAACAAGAAATATCACTTTCAGCAGTTGATTTCACCCAAGTTCTAAACTTTCGGTTCCTAATTCACTATATAGAATTCTAATTATAAGCTTCTGCAGTATAGCTTGTTTCATTAGTCTTTTCTGTCATTCGTAGGTTATTCAAGATAGGCATAATAACTCACTGACACTTGTCCCATCGCTTCATTCACGTCCTCGGTGAGTTTTTTCAATACATGAATAATAATAAGTTGCTGACACTTGCATTGACTCATGGCTTGAAGAGTGAACAATCTATATTTTCTACAATTAGGAGATCTTGCATGTCACGAAAATATTATTATTATTACCAGTAAACAATTGGAAGAATTACAGGTGTGTGTGTGTAGTACTATAAACTCATTCTTTGATCAGCTTCTTTTTGTCTTTAAAAACTAATAATTCACACGTGTTTGTCTGTGGTCCTGGTTTCCAGAAAAGACAAATTACAAAATGTAGAAAGACACTACACCAGCAAAGAAGTCGAAACACTTACAGCAGCTAGAAACTTCAAGAAATCATTAAATCGTCTTAATACATATCGAGTAGTTGTAACCCCTTCTGGTGATTGTAAGCCTATCAGAACCCTGTAATACTGCCCCATAATAATGTTAGAAAAAATGAACAGATACGGAGATTCAAATCATAAAATTGAGGAGTAAATCTGCTTCAAATCATAAAATTGAGAATTAAATCTGCTTCAAATCATAAAATTGAGGAATAAATATGCTTGATTTAGTTCAGAAGATTATCCTCCTAGTAAATGGAAGACAATAAATGATCAACCTCCCCAAATTTATAGTAGTGAATATTTATATGCTTGACAAATGAAAAGCAAGGACAACCAAAGAATAAAAAATTTTCGATTATACCAACAAATGTAAAATATCCCTGTAGCTAAAAATGGTGTCTTTGACTGAACAAAATATAAGTCCTACACCACAATTTTCCCAAAAGTACCCGTTAAGGATTAGTAACTCTATTCTAAAGAACAAAAGAAAACGAAAACCATCTATTAAACAACGCCCCTTTTCCAGTTAATTCGCTTCAATGATTTACTTAACACTACACATACACTAGTTCATTACTAGTATGGAATTGCTTATCTCAATCTTCTTGCAGATGATTTGGAAAGTATTCAATGATTCATCACTAACTCCAATACAAACTTTATTTCTGGAAGAACCCAAAATTGAAAAGACAGACTTCTTTGGGGAAGTCAGAAGTATCTATCTTCGTAAGGATAGCATTAAATACACTTCTAACCCTCTGCACAGTTAAGCAATTTGAGTACCACTATTGGATCAGAATCTCTTGATTTCGGACGGACAACCCAGGAAGGAATTGTAACACAATAACTCCATCCCGTGTGAGGAGCATGAGGCCAGACAGTTTCCCTCCCATTCTGCATGAATAAAATAAATACCAATGAGGATATCACTGGACACTGATGCCAAAGTAAAGATCATACATAATATCAAGGTAAGTAAAACAGGCACATAAAGTTCTATCCTATGAGTCGTTGAATGCCGAAACATCACTACGATCATCTCAAAGAAAAGGAAGATGGAACAAATACAGTAGAGAAGATGCAACCATTCTTGAGTTAGCATTCTCAATCAATGGCTTCGGTTTTAGAGACCCTATTCCTTTTCTAACACCCTAAAATAAAATTAGAAAAACAAAAGAATCTGTTCCGTTTATATCACTATTATTTATTTTTCACTCTCGGATAATGCTCATTCAGGATAATCATTACACTGCACCTGAAAATAAATTAAAAAAATAAACGAAAGCTGCAGACGATCAGCCCATATCACAAGCTACTTCCCTAATAAGGCCTTCAAGCTAAATCTTCAGCTCTATGTTACGAAGTCAAAGACTTTTCAAGTGTAAACCTAATTTAGCACTACAAGAAAACAAACCCGATACAAATTGAGTTAACTACTAGGACAATTTTTGCATTGTAGATGCAAAATTCAGAGAAACTGGTTATGAAATTAAGGGCTTTAAACTAAATCTTCAGCTCTATACAATAAAATCGGAGACTTTCCAAGTGATCAACTAATTTTCCACTACCCAAAAAACAAACCAAGTAGATAACTAGATGAAATTTGGGCATGCAGGTGCAAAATCAAGCAAATTAAACACTAAATCAGAGAGATCAAGATTCGATCTTTCTACTAAGAATTGAAAAAACGAAATGGAGGATGGCGATGGAAATTACCCATTTTTTAGGGGGAGGGCTCCAATCCATGCCCAGTGGAAGAGGAGAAGTCCCGTCATGCCTGTGCTTTGGAGGACTCTGCATCTGCCTCTGCCTCTGCATCGTCCTCCTCCCTTTTTACTGGGATTGTTTCAAAATACAAAAATTCTCAATCGTTGGAGGTAGAACTTGAACTGGGTTTGGGATGAATTTGGGAGGGATGATGAGAATCAAGAAGAAAGAACACAAAAACAAAAAAAATTGTGATTGTAATTTGTCTTTTGTCTTCGTCTTCGTGGTGGTGTTGTTGATGGACTGGAAAACCGAGAAAATGGTACCGGCGTATGATAAGGGTGATGGGTTATGGGTGTGGGCTAAAGAGTGCCGGGTGCGTCACTCGCTCACTTTCCTCCTTCTTCTTTTTTATTTTTGGAAAAAAGAACAAAAAATACTTGAAACATGACAAGGCGTGAAACATATGAGAAAATAGATTTTTTTTTTTCCTTTTTCTTTTGGTAAAAATGATAAAATAGTTCAATAAAATAGATATTTTTCCCTTTTTATTGCTTATCAAATACATTATCTTGTTTACTCATATCTAATTTTGTGATATTTGATTGATGCTTAATTTCAGTTTTCATCCTTTTAAAAAAAATAATAATAATTTAAACAACTATATTAATGGCTCTGAAGATTGTCCAATAATGAATTGAGAAACAAACTTAGGAGCAGTGCCCCAGAGTCACTTAACAGAAGGGCACGTAGCCATGGGCGGATCCAACGGGGGGTGGGGTGGTCCCCAGACCCTTCCAACCCCCTCCCCCACCCTTATTAGTAATGTACTCTTTAATGGAAAAAAAAAATTATATATGTATTTTACTATAAAAAAAAAAAAGAAAAAAGAATTGTTTATATGTTGGACCCCTCAAAAATTTTGTTCTGGTTCCGTTACTGCATGTAGCCCCAAACTTCGCTATAGTATGTTCAATTATATTTTTCGCTCTTTCTATCTTATAGATCACCACACAGCCAGTCTATCTGAACTTGCGCGCCATTTGCCCTACAAACTCCATTGCCCCCTGGTGCACAACCTCCTCCCCCGAACCACTGGGCTCATTAGTGTTGCATCTCCAAGGAGCGAGCAAGATGTCCACCCCCTCTAGATGATCAGGTCCGTCGCTAATATTGCTGTCGAGACATTTGTCTCCTCTAGAGAACACATTAATTAACTTACTAGCCATCTCACACATCCATCTATTTATCTTTTTTTGTGTGATGTGTAAAGTAAGAAACTTTTCCATAAAAAAAAAAAAAAAAAAAGTAAGAAACTTATGATTAATTTCAATCACGAAAAAAAAAATAAAATACTACTGCTATTTTAATTGCAAGTGAAGGAATTAATGAGTTGTCGATTCTAGATATTTTAATGTGAAGTTTATGTTCCACCTACCCTATAGTCTTCCTCATTTTACCCCCCCCAAATAATAAATAATAAGGTTACTAAATTTCAATAAATGATTGAAACTTTTTTTAAATATTTAAATGTAAAAAGTATATTAAAAAAAATTAAATAGTCAAATGTTGTATGTATTTCGACAGTGATAAGAAATTAGTATAATATATAAAATATACAGTACATATCAAAAACAAAATTCATGCTAACAAACATGAGCATACCACTTTTTATAAGTTGTAAATTGTAACAAATAAAATAAGTTCATTCATCTATCAATTGGTATATGTGTTATATATATATTTGGAAGTGAGGGTAGATGACAAAAGGACTACACTAAAAGGAGAGGAAATGAGGATAAAGGAGGAAGGTGAGTGAATGAGTGAGTTACTGTGGAAGGAATATTATTTCAACTTTCATGGCCATGTGAGTGAGTGAGTGAAGGTGGAAGCCACCAACAACTATTTAGAAGATGCTTCATTGCTTCCACAAAGTTAGGTATAATACAATTTTCTTTAATCTCTTCTCTCAACACTTCTCAAGATAATTGAGAGACTGTAGAACTTACTAAAAAATTTCAAGTTTTAATACATATAAATTAATTTATTACTTTCTGTCTTATTATTGACACGAAATAAATTCTATATTTTAAAACATAATTATATTTATAAGGGTGAAACGCAGTTTGCTCCTTATGCTTTTGCATCAATGACAAAATTGACAGTTAACATTTTGTGGCTTAAAATGTCAAGTGTCTTAAACAGTCTAAACTAACGATTATTTAGAAACATTGTATTTACAGTATATTTGAATATTACAGTTTCAAACTATCACTTTGAACTAAATCAATCCAACACACTGCTAATTCTGATGTTTTTAGTTAGCTGTACGCTTCAGTCTTGAACTATAGATGGAGTAATTGTCAGTTTTAAAACCACAGAAAGTAAATTGTTCGTGGTGCGAAATCACAGGGTAAACTGTAATTACCATATTATTTTGTTTATCAATAAGTCAAGCATGAGAGCAAATTGAAACTGTACTCTTAACAATGAAAATATTTTGCCCAAGAATGTATTCATCTCAATGAACAATGTTTCACTTTATTTTTGGTTTTTTTGTTTTCCACTGTTTATGGGATGGGAAAAGATGGCCTGTTCTTTACCCGTTCTGAGAACCGAGTTTGAGTTTTTAGGTAGAGACCAAATGGGTTGAGACCCAAAACAAAGAAACGTCGTTCTCAACCCTAAACCACAAAACATATTCCACCACCACTCGGTCCGCGCCCGCCGCCGCGTCGCCGCCACCGCCGGCGGCCCAAAACCTAAATCCCCAAAATCAATTTCTTCTTCTTCTTCTTCTTTTTTCTGTTTCAATCATAGAAATTTGGGATTTGGGGATTCAAATGTAAAATCAACTCACAATTGGGTTTTGTGAGTGATTGTGGAGGAGGAAGAGGAAGAAGTGCGAAGAAGAAGAAGAGGAAGAAGAGGAGGAGGAAGAAGAAGAAGAAGAAGAGGAGGAGGAAGGGCCGGCCGCGAAGAAGAAGAAGACCGCCGGCGGGAAGAAGAAGAAGAAGAAGAAGAGGAGGAGGAGGAAGGGAAGAAGTGCGAAGAAGAAGAAGAGGGCAGTGGGAAGAGAGGAGGAAGAAGAAGAAGATGCGAGAAGGAGAAGAAGAAGAAGAAGAAGCTGAAGAAGAAGAAGAAGAAGATGCGAGAAGGAGAAGAAGAAGAAGAAGAAGAAGAAGCTGGGAACCAAGAAGAAGAAGAGGAGGCCAGCGGCGGCGGCGGGAGGAGGAGTGCGGCGGCGGCAGTGGAAATTGGTGCTGAGAATTGGGTTTCATTTTCATTTAAAAGAACATGGGGTTGGGTGTGATTTTTAAGTTGAGACCCAAAAAATGGCCAAATCTGATTCTCAGAATCGGATAAATAACAGGCCCATAGATTTGTAGTATTGTAACCCACTTTTCTTAACCCATTTTAGATTGCCCAAAGCAATGCAATTTTAGAAAAAGCAACAGACTCGGGTTCATCTGTACAAGATTGTAGTCCAGTCATGGCATTATTTATTGGGCTAACTCAATAGTTGGACTTGGACTTGGAGAAATAGCTAATTCTTGCTTTGCTTACTTCAGGACTTCAAAGATCAAAATATTGTTGGGTAAATTACATTTATCCTCTTTATTATTTTACGAAGCTATCATTATCTCCTTCTATTGAGATTGAGTTAACATAATAGTCCACATAATTTGGTCAAATTACCGTAATCCATGTAAGTTAGAAAAATGAACACAAATATTAATAACTTTTTTATTACGTGAAATTCGTTTTATACACTATCGGGATAATGATAATTTTTCAAAACTTTAGATCTTAGTAATTTTACAAAATCTCAAAAAATAGACACAATTTATCTGATATGATTCTAGATATTTGTAGCACTAACTACTCAGCAATAATGTAACATAACCTTAAAATACACATGCTCTAGATCACGTACTCTGTAAAAATACACCATGTTTTGAGATTGTGATATAAAATTTGTAACACTAACGTGTAGATCGGAGATTGGACTCTCCAATTCTTTTGGCTCATTGGATTGTACCTTAATGTAGTTTTGATTCAGTGTCGTACAAAGAGTTAGGCACGAGTAGACACAACGAGAGTACACACAGGAGATGTTATTAACCGTAGTAATCTAGAAATAGTACTTAAACAACACATCAATTGATTCATTCATAATAACAGTACTTGAAGGAAGTACTAGAATTACAGCATCTGCAGTTTTTCTTTCTTTCCAGAACAAAACCAACAGCTGAACAAACAAAGAAATGATACAAATCAAAGAAAGAAACAGCAACAACAACAACGACGACTACGAAAGGCGGCGCGCCGGAAAACCGAAAGAGCTCGGATATACAATCTACCCGCACTTGAACCCCGGCGGAATGGTTTTCTGGCAGGCGCTGACGAGCGCCGAGAGCGCAATGGGAATGTTGAGGTTGATTCCGAGCACATTGGCTTTTATGGCGGTGCAAAGGCAAGCCGCAACTTCCAAATCCGCCAGGCCTTCAAGAACAGCGCAGCATTTCCCCGTCGACGGCGGAGTCCCGAGGATGACATTGGCCAGTCCGAGAAGGTCAGCGCATGCTCCCAGCTTCAGTGTGTCCCTAGGGCAAAAGGGGTTCGCCGGGGGTCCCTTCGGCGGCTTACAAGTGCCACAGGCACTTGTAAATGTTGCTGAAAACAGAAGGGAAAAGATGATCAGGACAATGGCGGATGCCCTAGCCATTTTTGCTGTAGTTTTCTTTAGCTAGCTATAATAGTCGTAGAAGTTTAGGGCAGGGTGAACTAAGGAAGGGAAAGGTGGTGTTTTTAAAGGGGAATTGTGAGGTGGGTAAGGGACACTGATTGAGTGGAAGAGATGACTGCAGGGAGATGATATTATTTTTGCATTGCACCAGTTGGAATTTTTTGTGTGTTTCTGCAAAAGTTATTTGTTTTTGCTACCCGTTTTACTGCAAGAGTCGAGTGGCGGTACAACTGTTTACAAGTCACAAGGTACATCAAACTTGGTCCCGGCCCGTTTTTAACTGTCATTGCATGTGAAAATTTGGAAGAGGACAAACACTAGACTACAGTGATGATTCACGCTGGAAACCATCTCAAAGATGTGTAATGTGGCTGAGATTGAAGCTAACTTTGCAATACTTCTATCCAGATCATGATCCATCTTCTCTTGTAAAATCCCTTACTCTAACATGACATGTATACGATGGTTGAATCTGATCCACGTATGTGAATGAATGAAGGAAATCATGCAAGTTTGTTTTCAACTTTTACACGAAATATCTCAGAAATGATAGTAGTTATTGAACGAATACAATCGTATAAATATCACGTTAGTCATTATGACTTAGTCTAGCGTTGCTTTTTTTTGGTAAAAAAATTGCCATTAAACATGAAAAGATGGGCGATGGGAGCTCTCTATTTGATGTTTCCTTATCCATATGCATTTGCCTTGTGGCTTGATGAGATTTGAGATTTTAAATTTTCAATAATTGGAAGAAGGAGAGGTCCATTTGTCATTTTGACAACCTCAACCAATCTGTGCTTATTTTGTCAACATAAACAAACACTGTTGGCCTCTGTTTTTTTTACTATTTTCCATCTTCCTTCCTTTCTTTAAGTTTCATGAAAATTATGCTTTTATAATTAAGAACTTTTAAAAAATGCTTTACATTTAATATTTACAAAATAAAATTTCAAGTTGAAAACGTTATCTATGGTAATCTGAGTTGGGCCCAAAAAATTAAAAAATTGGAGAGAGGCACGTTGGTATGGGCTCGTTGTTTAGCCCAGTGGGAGAGAACCGGTTTGGATCCATGTGAGCCATATCATGTGGACTCATTTTACGATCCAGGCTCCAGCGAAACGTGTCGAGGACCAATAAGAGTGTAACTTTTTTTTTTTTTAGCCTTTTTTTTAAAAATATTTTATATATTTTTTTACAAAAAGTATTGGCGGGTTATTGCGCGTCTTGAACTTAAGTGCTAGAGTTATCACCCATCGGTCAAATATTGAGTGTAACTTTAGAAGCATCGCTTGTAAATTAGAACAATAAGTATCACGTGTATTGTATTTATGTGCTGAAATATCATGTACAATTTTTAGGCGTTTAAGTATTTGAGTTTAGTTTCTAAAGTATCATATGTATGTTAAAACAAAAAGTATCGTATGTTTTCAAAACTTAACTATTGCAGATAAAAATAACAAATAGAGAAGAAAACTTCCTCAGATTTCAAATTCAAACGTAAAACAACACAACAAAAACTATTTTTAGATCTCCCTTCGATCCAAAATAAATGTCATTTTAGAGGAGTAAAAGTCTTCAAAATAAGTGACGTTTTAGAAAAAACATAAAATATTTCTTAATTTGCCAAGATTTTATGATTATCTTAAATACTAAATATTAATACAATTGGATCACAACTTCTAAACTCCTTGTAGTATCTAGGGGGATATTTGTCATTTAAATGAAATTTTAATGGATATTAACTTATCTGATAACTTCTAAAATAATGCTTATTCTAAAAACCTCTAAACCTCTATAATAAAAATGGGTAAATCACATTTACCTCCCTCAAGGTTTGCCTAATTACAAAAAAAAGTTTTGAGTTTTGATTTCTTTTTTTTTTGACTCACAAATGGGCAAATGCACTATTATGATGCCAGAAGGGGATAATTATTATATTTTAATTTGGTCGAGGGAGCATTGTTAGTTTTATGAAACCACAGAGGGGGTTTTGGTATTTTTCACAAACCTCGTGGGAGGTATAATTTACCCAATAAAAATACAAACACTTTTTTTAGAAATTAATTAAATTGTAACAAATTGGGTGATTTAATTCCGTACAAATATTTTTTGAAAGTTTTTATAATCATGGAAGTAGTGGCACACAGCAAAAAGTGTTGTAGGTGTCACTGGAGATCATCATTATCTGATTTATAAATAATAATGATAATAGCAGCTAAACCAGTATGGTCAACCCAATAATGGGGGGTGGCAACCCACGCGGCTGTACCTTATGCTTTATGGGTTGTACCATTCCTTTTCAAAACTTTTTACGGTAAAATATTTCTCCCAATATCTTCTTTTTGGGTCCAGGGAGGAGGGAAGGAAGAAGGGGAGAGAAAAGGGGGAAGTGAAATTGGCAATTGGGAGCGATGGCGATTCTTTACGGGCTGGTGGCGCGGGGATCGGTGGTGTTGGCGGAGTTCAGCGCGACTTCCACCAATGCCAGCTCCATCGCCAAGCAGATTCTTGACAAAATCCCCGGCAACAACGACACCAACGTTTCCTATTCTCAGGATCGCTACATTTTCCACGTCAAACGCACCGATGGCCTTACCGTTCTCTGTATGGCCGACGAAAGCGCCGGACGTATGCCATCTCTTCTTTTTCTCCCTTTGTTCCCCTGTTTTTCTTTTATTACCCTTGTTGTATGTTAAATTTTGATGCTAATTTGGATGAATTTTGTAGAAAGAACTAACTGTATGTTCAAAGTTTTTCACCTTATCGTGTTTTCTTTCATTCTGGGTTTTGGTGGGATGGCCGTACTTTTCTTTGATCAGTAGTTAGTCAGTTTGAATTCTGTAGAAAGAACTAGTTTTTAAGCTCGACATGAGATCCTTTTCATTTGGTTTAACTCTGTGATGTTATCCTATCCCCTGAATATTGATGGGATGACCGTGATTTCTTTGATTAGTCGCTAGTTTGTATGATTTGAGTATAAAAGTTTTCTCTCTTTTTTGACCTCGTAATGTTATCTTCCATTCGGAATTTTGATAGGATCGCTGTTCTTTCTTCGATTTGTTGTCGATTTGAATGGATTATGTAGAAAGTATTTGCTTATTTGGTATAGTGGGGAGGGCATGGTTGTTATTTTCGCCCTTTCCTTAGGATTGGTATGAGGGCTAGATGAATAGAAGTGATTCTTATTCTAGGGACAGTGAATGGGATGGGATGCTAATAATTTTCTTTAGAAAGGTGTAGAGATTTCTTGTTATGATGAAATGGGAGGAGATATAATTTGACTTGAGAAAATTCTCTGGCTTTTTTATTAAAAAAAAAAAAAGAAGAAGAAGAAGAAAATATTGAAGAAGTGTTGGGCAGTTGAAGATCCATTTTGTGACTTGATTTTTTATTTTTATTGTTTGTGATTTAGAAAATTAAAAATATTTGACTGCCTAATCCACGTGTTCTGTGTTTACAGAAAGGAAATCTGACGGTTGTATTTCTTTGCCTTCCCGAATTGCATTGCTGACTTGTTCGATATAATCATTATTGTATCGTTCACCTTAGCTTCCGAAGATTTTTCACTTCTGTAATGTAATTTCCTGTGCCTTTGACTTATGTAGGGAGGGTCCCTTTTGCTTTCCTTGAAGAAATTCATCAGAGATTTGTGAGGACCTATGGCAGAGCTGTATTATCCGCTCAAGCTTATGCCATGAATGATGAATTTTCCAGAGTTTTAAGCCAGCAGATGGAATACTACTCGAATGATCCAAATGCAGACAGGTTAAACCGGCTCAAAGGTGAAATGAGTCAGGTGAGTTTCAAATGCATGTGACTAGTACTTACTCAATGCAATGCTTCTTGGAGCTTGCCAGTTGCCAAAGCTCTGGTAGTCTGGTCCTTTCCTTCTTTTTGTCTTGTTCACTTGTCTATTATCTCATCCACCATCAGGTTCTGAAATCTTCACGATATAGTCTCATGTATCTATTATCCATTCAATTATCTGTTTATTCTATGCATTTTGTACTTGTAGAGTTCTCTTTACATTGAAAACTGCATGTGTTGTGCTGTTCCTAGTGTATGCAGATGCTTTTTTATAACTTTGAACTTAACTGTGTTAACAATTGTCCAACAGGTACGCAATGTTATGATAGAGAATATCGACAAAGTTTTGGAGAGAGGGGATCGTTTGGAATTGCTAGTTGATAAAACTGCACATATGGAAGGAAACACTTTGCGCTTCAGGAAGCAGGCTCGACGATTCCGAAGCACTGTGTGGTGGAGAAATGTCAAGCTAACGTATGCAAGCTCTCTGTCTTTCTTCTCTCTTTTTTTTTTTTTTTTTTTTTGGGTGGTAAATTTGTGGTCTATATTTGCAGATTAACCTAGGTTGTCTAGCAACTGCACTTACATCTTTAGGCAGTGCACTTGAGAAGTATATCACTTGCGTGGTTGGGTTAATGACACTAAGGCAACTTCAGTAATTCATCACTAATTTTGTTCTGATGAGAATATTTCATGGAGTAGAGAGAGAGGATTTTTTTTGGGAGGACCATCTCTATTTTGGTCGGTAAATTCCCCAATCTAGACAACATTCAGGCCTTGACACTTTCTCCATGATGATGAACCCTTTTAACTTTCTGGGGAGGGGAGTGTTGCGTACTGTAATGTTGATCATGTGGAATAACCACTTAATCTTTGAGCCATTATTATTATTATTTTCTATTAGACGACGATATATTTTGTTCTTTTGACATTGTTTACCCTGTGATACGGTGTTGATTTTCTTGTTTGTTATTTGCAGAGTTGCTCTTATTGTGCTCCTCCTCGTTATAGTTTATGTTGTTCTGGCCTTTGTCTGTCACGGGCTTACTCTTCCTACCTGCCTGAAGTAGTGACACACAGCTTTGTGTGAGATTCTTTGCCTGCTTTGTTTGTTCATCACGATTCACGTGTTTTATCTATCATTTACTACCTCTTTCTCCCAAATGTGGCGGCTCAAATCAGACCATGAGAAGTCCTTCCTCTTGCATATTATCATTCAGGGACAAGGTTTGATTAGTTAATGTTTAAAAGTTTGATTTATATTCTTTTCGCTATACTCCAGACGTATCTCTTTGTGTAGAAACTATAGGTAATAGCCTGGAGAGAAGTTGTGTTTGTTTGAGCAACAAACATGTTATGAGAGTTGATAATGTAGTTTGGAAATTACATTCTTAAATCTTTTTCAGTGTTGTTGTATTGTGAAATCATCGTGACTTCACAAAATTGTTGCCCATTGCTATTTGTTAAGATGTTCTGTCAGTTTTTCGACTTCTGACCCTGACTGACGCACGAGAAACAGCGAATAATTTGAGTACAGCCAGTTCTTCTTGTTTGCTTCACTTTACTTCACGAGACCTGCACTACTACCTTGGTTCTGTAATGCTCTTTCCTTTTGGATCTAAACCATGCATTATTGATGTCATGGGCTTCATGAAAAGAGTCAAAACTCCAAACCAAACTGTGGGTTATGTTTATGCTGTTCGCCCCCACAAGAAGTATTGGCCATGTCATGATGGACGTAGTGGTTATTAATCAACTCAAATTTTGCTACATGGCAGTTATTTATTGTGTCAGATTACACTAATTCTCACCCCTCACATAATGATGATTGAGGGTGGTGGGAGTGGTGGGTTTTTGCTCAGCAAATACCCACAAAAACCCAAACCCACAACTCCCTCCCTCCATGTCATGAACCCAGCTTCTGATTTCAGAAGCTGGGTTTTTGCATTTCGGTGGGTCCCACATGCGAAGAGAGCTGCACTCTCTTCGCGAGTTCCTCCCACGCGGAACTAACTGTCTGCCACCAGCAAATGACTTTCCTTTTTTTTTAATTTTTTTTAATTTTTTTTTATAGCCGTTCAACGGCTTGTTTCATTTTTTATTTTTTTTAATAAATTTGACCGTTGGTTTTTTGGTTGATTTGTTTTTTTTTTTTCTTACTATTTATTTTGTTATAAATACCTATTCATTCTAAAATTTCTCTACACTTTATCCAAATCATTCATCTCTCTAATCAAGTTTTTATATTTCTTTTTCACATTAGAAAATTTTATTTTCATATTTTTTTCCCATTTTCTTCCTCATCCAAATTCTCTATCACAATAGCCGAAAATAATCTCGGGTCATTCCCATATTTTTCGGGTCAAATACGCAAGGAAATTCGATTTCGCAAAATTTCAACCCCCAATTTTTTCCCAATCCCCAGTTTTTACAAGTTCCATACCAACAATTTTTTTCACAGAATTTTCCCAATTTCGGAGCAATGGGTAGCCACTTTGGGATGTCACATTCTCAAGCGTTTATGTATCCACCACCACCACCACAGACGTCCCCCGATTTTAGAAATTTGAGCATGAGAGAATCTTCATCCAATAGGGAGATAGGTTCGTCATTTCCATTTGTCGCAGCGCAACAGTTCCCACCACACTCTACACAACCCGATGTAAAAGACACTTTCGTCGACGTCAAAGAAAAAAAAAGGTCGACAGAGCAGCAAGGCAAAGAGGCCATGGTCACACGACGAAGAAAGTTGTCTTGCACAAGCTTGGGGCACCATCAGCAATTGCTCGAAGGTTGGCAATGCACAGAAGAATAAAGAGTTCTGGGTAAAATTAGCTACTTATTATAATGAAAATAAACTGGAAGGTACGGCCACAAGATCAGGTACTGCACTTAAATCTCATTACTATGCGATAATACCTGATGTTAATGCCTTCTCGGGAGTCTACAACAATTTTTACAGCAATCGTGCTAGTGGTCAAAGTGATGAGGATGTTTTTGCTGCTAGCATAGCCCATTGGAATACAGTTAACCCGACGAAGACATTCAAGTACATACATGTATGGAAAATAATGAAAGAGCTAGAGAAATGGGCTCCTCTCCAAATGGATCAGCATGCTAACAAGAAGTCGAAGACTTTCGAATCGGAAGGGCATACTTTAGAGAGTTCGATTTGGTCCCGTCCAATGGGGCAACAAAGAGCAAAAAGATTGGGAAAAGGCAAATTGAAAGTTGCTGATGAAGATGGAGATGAAGATGAAGATGAGAAATGGGAACAACTCAATAAATTGCATGTGGAAATAATAAAATAGAAAGACGAAGAGCTGAAGCTGAAGGAATACAAAATTTTCATGAAGGATACGAGTGGAATGTCGGCGGGACAACTAGCAGTTCATAACAAGCTCATTGAAGAGATTAGAGTGAAACGAGACTGGTGATTTAAGTTTTAATTATGAAATTATGAATTATGTAGTTTTTTTCTGATATTTTAATCAGGTATTTTTTTTAATGTAACGTACTTTATATAATATTTTACTAATTATCTAATTTTTTTTTCATATGGTTTATTGAATTATGTAATTTACGAAATTAAATATTTTAATAAATTAAAATAAATTTATAATTGAATATAGTTGATAAATTATAATTAAAAAGGTATAAATGAATGTGTATAGAGTTGTTTATTAGTGGGACCAGTGATGAAGTTGTTTTTCTGAGTTTATTGTTGCTGGGGTAGGTTTATAAAAGTGGGTGAGTTTTTACTTTTGATGTGGCGCTGATATGGCGTGATAAACCTGCTTTTTCTGGGTTCACCACTCTCACCACCCTGAGGATAAGGTGATAAATTTAAGAATTTAATTAAGCCGCCCCTAATATAATGATTAAGCAAAAGTAAGATTATTATTCATAGAATCTTTCTTCATGTATACCCATCCCATTGTAACTAGGTTTATTTGTCTTTTTTTTATTATTTATTTTTTATTTTTTTAACCCTTTGGAATTCACTTGAGGGTTTAGGCAAAAATTAAAAGGAAACAAAAAAGGGTTTAGAATCTTTTTGTATTCGATGCTATGGCTAAGTGGTTGGCTATTCTACTTATGTGGAGATATTAAACACTTTTTGTGTTAATTATGGCCAAATGGAATAGGCAAAAAGCACTTTTAATTTGTTCCACAACACCAAAAGGGGTAATAGCCTTATGATATGCTTTAATCTCTTAATTTGGTTGATCCTTTAATAGATAATTAATCTCAGTGGCACTTTGAGACTCACTAAAATCTTTGTTTTAATAATTCATTGTATGGGAATCCATAATCATTTCAATATTTAATGAGAAAGGAGATTATAACTTGCAATATGTTGTGAACCCCCATGAAAAAGAACGGAATTGTTGTCACCAGGCCACCTTTTACTATTCGCAGGCCACTTTTTAAAATTTTTATACGTAAATTTACATTTTTGCCCTTTATAGTTTCTAACTTTATAAAAAAATTACCCAACTTTTTAAATCTAGAAAAATCGCCTGGACTGGGCGATTTTCCCAGAGAAAATCGCCTGGTATGGGCGTTTTCCCAGATACCTAAAAAAAACGCCATACGATGGCATTTTTTTCAGGTTTTCCCGGTCATTCGTCGGAAAATCGTTTTTCCGACGAACGACCACTAAATTTTTGAAAAATCGATTTTTTTAGCCTAGCCTGGGCGATTTTATCTGAGAAAATCGCTTGGTCTGGGCGATTTTCCCAGGGAAAATCGCCTGGCATAGGCGATTTTCCCAGATAAATTCGCCCAGGCCAGGCGATTTTCTCTGGGAAAATCGCCTGGTCTGGGCGATTTTCCCTGAGTTAAAAAAGTTGGGTAAATTTTTTTTTTAAAGTTAAAAACTATCAAGGGTATATTTGTCTTTTCACCACTTAAAAATTTTAAAAAGTGTCATGTGTTTAGTAAAATGGTACCTGCAAATAACATACACCAGAAAGAAAAATTATGTATTTAAACAAGAGTGTAAAGGCATCGATTGGCATTCTAATCCTATATTACTGAGTAGGCAGATAAGGTCTTGCAGGTGGACGCTGCAATTTCTACCTTTCTCTTCCCAAATTTCTTGACATTCAATGTAGTAGACAGAAGTACGCTGATTCAAATAAATAAATAAATATCGAGTTGGTCCAAATATGCCACATATGAAAGAAGGTCCAACCGTGGCTGTTTTATTCCAACATTTTGATCAAATTAAGTTTTTCTTTTCTTTTTTTAACATACAATGGGCTTCAAGTTCAAAGACCTCCAGCAACATAAATAATTGTTCAGAGTTTAGTTTTGTAAGTAATGATATATTTATTGTATCATTCCAAAAAAACCCAACTTTACCAAATTAGCAAATAGACACTAAAATTTTGTTAAATAAACCTTGCGTATTGGGCTCTAGCATTAAATATTGAAACTTTTCCTGAATTCTAACGTTGATATTGGATTCTAGCGGTGGGTATTGAAACTTTTCTTGATAAGGTTAAATTCTAACGTTGATATTGGACTTCAAATAGGTAAGTACCACAAGCGAATTATATTGAACTTTGGTGTCGTGTATGATCTCACATGATGAAGGGACGCATTCAACCAGAAACACAATCAACACCGCACATTACACTTAATCGTTATGTGCTTAAACCCTAATGGACTTGATATATGAAAAAAAAAAAAAAAAAAAACTACCAAAGTAACTCTCGAATGATATGAAAGCTTATAATTCATTTTGTTGAATGGATTTTACAATGTTCATTTGATAATTTTTTTAAAATTTCAAGGCCTGTTCCATAATTAAGAAAAATCTAAATAAATTTTGCTAATTTATGAAAAAAGATGTACACAATAATAAAACTATACTAGTAGTTAATGTGATATTTTATTTATAATTTAGGTTTTCATAAACTATTAATCACTGCAGTATTAAGACAAATAACAGGGTGTTGTTCTTGTGATTTAAGATGATTGAACATTAAAAGAAAAAAGAAGAAGTTTGAAACAACATTATTTCAAGAACCATATTGATATTTTCCACAAACCTTTAAATCTAGACACAAAAAAAGTTAAAAGAGAATATAGCTGTACAAACTACAAAGAGCAAAATAAAGAAAGGGCAAATTAAATTTACCTCCCTGAACTTTGTGTATAACTACAAATTCATCACTGTTGTTTTAAAAAATACAAATAATTCATTGAACGATAACGTTAAAACCGTAAAAGTTGTAAACGACCAAAAAGCTAAAAGAAAAAAAAATTCCTTGATGGTGCGTTTGACACACAGGAATAAAAATGGGAATGAGGGCATTTCGTATCTAAAAATGAATATATCACTCACTAAAGAAATATTGGATTGCTTTTTAGATAATATAATAGTTTAAATTATTAGATTTATGTATATACCAAACATATGATTTGAATTATAGGAAACAAATGCTCGTTCTCGCGCGCCAAACACATTCTGAAGATATTTGGAAAAAAAAAAAATCAAAACAGCTGTAGGTTATTTGTATTTTGTCTATTTTAAATTTACACATAAAGTTTAGAGAAGTAGATGTAATTTGCCCCAAAAGAAAAGTGAGAGGGCCATTTCATTGAAATATACCAAAAATAGCAGGGAGCAAAAGAAAAAGAAAACATAGGGAGGATTCAGCCCACCCCCTTCCCTTCATCTTTGTCCAAATCATATAAGGATTGAGGAGCAGAGCAAGTGTTTGTGAAAATGCCCAAGTGAGATTATGGTGTGGTGTTGTTAAACTATTGTTACCTTACCCTCTTGCTTTCTTTCTTTCTCCCATATTCATATCAACCATATTTCTTCTTCAAGTTTCAATGGAAAAAACTTCCATTTTTTAAATATATTTTTTATTTTTATATCTATATTTATTAGAAGCCAATCCAAATTACAGTAATCCAATCCCATTATTATTATTATTTTTTTCCTGATATTTATTTGTTACGAAAATTTTGAAGTTGGAAGAAGAAAACACTGAAAGAGAATACCTAAATCACAAACCGATTTACACACTCCATTCTCAGACCTAGCAAGGAACCAGAAATATGAAACATCATCACCACCACCAGCAGTTATCGTCTTCATCCGGCGATGCTGCCGTTTCATCGTCATCGTCCTCTGAACAATCATCGTTGTCACACTCCATGATGGGGGGTTCGTTGTCCCATTCGTCCTCCTCGGCGGCGGCGACCCATCAATCTGTTTTCGACAACAAGCCCGTGATGGCGGCGGAGGATCCCGCCGCTTACAGGGACGCTATGTCGGCGACGGCTGCGGCAGGGGCGGCGGAGTCCGTCGTGGTGGAGCGGCGGGGGGAGTACGCCGCTGTTTGTAAGTGGGCCATCGCTAATTTCCCGCGAGTGAAGGCCAGGGCGCTGTGGAGCAAGTACTTCGAGGTCGGTGGCTACGATTGCCGGTTGCTTATTTACCCTAAGGGCGATTCCCAGGCTCTGCCCGGATACGTGAGCATCTATTTGCAAATCATGGACCCCCGGAATACGACGTCCTCGAAATGGGATTGTTTCGCCAGCTACCGACTCTCCGTGGAGCACCCGACGGACCCTTCAAAGTCCGTCCACAGGGACAGCTGGCACCGCTTCTCCTCCAAGAAGAAATCCCACGGCTGGTGTGATTTTACTCCCTCTAACTCTATCTTGGATTCTAAGCTTGGCTTTACGTTTAATAATAACGATTGTTTGTTAGTAACTGCGGATATAATGATTTTAAATGAATCCGTGGCGTTTTCGAGAGATAATAATGAGGTGCAGTCCAACCCTGCAGCAGCCAATTCTGTGGCTGTGGTTGCTAATGGGGATGTTTTGAGCGGGAAATTTACTTGGAAGGTACATAATTTTAGCTTATTTAAGGAGATGATCAAGACTCAGAAGATAATGAGTCCTGTTTTTCCTGCCGGAGAGTGTAATTTGAGGATTAGTGTGTACCAGAGCTCAGTGAATGGGGTGGACTATTTGTCCATGTGTTTGGAGAGTAAGGATACTGAGAAGACTTTAGGGGTCTCAGATAGGAGTTGTTGGTGTCTGTTTAGGATGTCTGTGTTGAATCAGAAACCAGGGCTTAATCATGTGCACAGGGACTCGTATGGGAGGTTTGCAGCTGATAATAAGAGCGGGGATAACACGAGTTTGGGGTGGAATGACTATATGAAGATGGCAGATTTTATGGGGGCCGAGTCTGGGTATCTGGTGGATGACATGGCAGTTTTTAGCACTTCATTCCATGTTATAAAGGAACAGAATATCATTCTCCCTCCTAAACAGAACACTGCTGGGAAAAATGGGAGTCTTGCTAGCAAGAAATTTGATGGTCATTTTGGGAGGTTCAGCTGGAAGATAGAGAATTTCACAAGGTTGAAGGATCTCCTTAAGAAGAGGAAGATTACAGGGCTTTGTATCAAGAGCAGGAGGTTTCAAATTGGCAATCGGGATTGTCGCCTTATTGTTTATCCTAGAGGTGAGTATGCTGTTCTCTAATAGAAATGCTTGTTGTCTGAATGTTCTGTTTTGAGCTGTTGCAAAGCTTACCATGGTCACTGAGATGTGAACCCGGTTGCAAGGGATTTTATTTCTTGTGGGCTTGGTTTGATCTTTACTTTCTAATCCTGAAAAAGAACCCTGATCTCTAAAAACCCTTTTGCGGTTTTAACTTTGGCTTTCCAAAAAGGTATCAACCTGCAACTTGTGCTCCATTTGGAATGCAACTCTGCTTGAACTAGTTTATGACTCATCCTGTTTGTTAACAGTGCAAAAATACTAGTTTTTCACCATCACCAGACGTGCACATACACTTTACTCGTGCTGTTATTGATTATGTGGATAATGTTTGTTGTCTGAATTTTTGCCTTTTTTCTTTCCTGGCATCAGGGCAGTCTCAGCCACCTTGCCACCTTTCAGTATTTCTTGAAGTTACAGATTCACGGAATACTAACAGTGACTGGAGTTGCTTTGTGAGCCATCGGTTATCCGTCATAAACCAAAGGGAGGAGAAATCTGTTACGAAGGAATCTCAGAATCGCTACTCTAAAGCTGCAAAGGACTGGGGTTGGCGTGAATTTGTGACACTCACTAGTCTCTTTGATCAGGACTCAGGGTTTCTTGACAAGGACCTTGTTCACTTTTATGCTGAAGTTCTTATTTTAAAAGAAACATCAATGTATCAGGATTTTAGTGATGAGGATTCTGAGTCTGGAAATACTCTTCTCTCGTCTGAAAAACTTGGGAAAAAAAGTTCGTTTACATGGAAGGTGGAAAACTTCATGTCTTTTAAGGAAATAATGGAAACCCGGAAAATCTTTAGCAAATTCTTTCAAGCTGGTGGATGCGAACTTCGGATTGGTGGGTCGTGTTCCTTTTTTGATGTCCTTTGGCATTTTAACATCAAGTAATTGAGTTGACTGAATGCGTTTTTCACCCTTTTAACTTTGCAGGAGTTTATGAATCGTTTGACACCATTTGTATATACTTAGAGAGTGATCAATCTGTTGGGAATGATCCTGACAAAAACTTTTGGGTAAGATACAGAATGGCAATAGTAAATCAAAAGAACCCTTCAAAGACGGTTTGGAAGGAGTCCTCAATATGCACAAAAACGTGGAATAATTCTGTTCTTCAATTCATGAAAGTGTCAGACATGGTTGAACCAGACGCAGGATTTCTTATGCGGGACACGGTTGTCTTTGTCTGTGAGATCTTGGATTGCTGCCCCTGGTTTGAGTTTTCTGACCTAGAGGTTAGTAATTTGCTACTTGGTCTGAATGCCTGATCCTCCTGCTTACTGTGCTGTGAATTATCCATCAGTACTGCTCTTCTCTCTGTCTTGCTTCTTTTGGTATTGCTGCTTGTCTTACTTTTTTCCAAATTATTTGGCTTTGAATAATTTGCCTTTGTATGCAAAAAAGTTCTCTATGAGTTTACACAAGAGGTTACTAAGTTACCAAAAATAAGTTATGCAGCAATAATCAGAACTGAGAGCGCTTGAATTTTTGCATTGGGTATATAATGATGTTCTAAATTGAGTCCCTGGTGCATGTAGATTTGAGCGTTTGCTGGAATTCATGAGCCTAATAGCTGGGGTACTAGTCTTGGATCAAGTTTTTCTAATAGCATGAAGGAATGTTGGATGATAAGACATGTATGGTTTGACATTTTAAACTTAAACTTTAAAGTAGACCCTGGCCCTCTCCTCCCCCCCAAGAACTTCACGAGTCAATTTCTGTGCTAAGACATAACAAAGTAATAAAAAGGAATAGCAGTTTGAGAACCTTGGAACTATTTATTTCAACTTTCAAGGAGAAAATGGTTTTCTTGTCTATTTGTGTACTTGTTTGTTTAAATATGTTGCATATATTTTAATAGTGTATTTGTGAGACTTGTGGTTATGTAGCGGCTTCTTCTGTGTGAAGATATATTAGCAGCTTGGTGATTGATCTTTGGTGTTTAATGAAGTTGGTTTTTCAGCTCAATGAAGTTGGTTTTCAATTTTTATGACTTCATCACCTTGTGAAATCTGAGAGAGCCAGGGATTAGGGTCCAGTCGGTTTTCAATTTCTAGTCTCTAACATTAGCTTGGGTGTTTGAGTTTAGTCTCTGTTATTTTTCTAGAACTCAGATTAATCTAAAATCCTAAGCTTCTCTCGAAGTGTAGTTGATTGAATTGGCCTGTCTCTTTTCTAAGGTTTTGGCTTCCGAGGATGATCAGGATGCTCTGACAACTGACCCTGATGAACTGATTGATTCTGAGGATAGTGAAGGGATTAGTGGGGACGAGGAAGACATTTTCAGAAATCTTCTTTCCAGGGCAGGATTTCACCTTACCTATGGAGATAATCCTTCACAACCACAGGTCACTTTAAGAGAAAAACTTCTTATGGATGCTGGAGCAATTGCTGGGTTTTTGACTGGGCTTCGTGTGTATCTTGATGATCCTGCTAAAGTAAAGCGCTTGCTTCTGCCTACAAAGATATCTGGCTGCAGCGACGGAAAGAAGTCAAACAAGAATGACGAGTCTTCACCTAGTCTGATGAACTTGTTGATGGGAGTTAAAGTTTTGCAACAAGCAATCATTGATCTACTTCTAGATATAATGGTTGAGTGTTGCCAACCATCAGAAGGAAGTAGTGGTGACGATTCCTCCGAAATAAGCTCAAAACCTTCCCTTGATGACAGTGGTTCAACCACTCCACTGGAGTCCGATAGAGGCATTGGAGTAGAGGAGTCAGCCCAACTACCTTTACGTGAGAGACTGGATTTAGAAATTGGTGAGCCGATGAATGCCTCGGCTGTGCAGAGCTCAGACGTAAAGGAAAGTGTTATAATTGATAAACCAATTCCTGGACAGCCTCTATGTCCACCAGAAACTTCTGCTGTTGGTTTCTCTGAAAACCCTTCTGTTCGGAGTAAGGTATGGTCAATATAATCAAAAGATGATGTGGTTTTACGCTTTTAGTCGCTTCTTTCTTGTGTGGGTCATATACTTATTAGACTTATCAAAGAAATTGTCATTTCAGACAAAGTGGCCTGAGCAGTCTGAAGAGCTGCTTGGATTGATTGTGAACTCACTGAGAGCACTTGATGGAGCCGTTCCTCAAGGTTGTCCTGAACCAAGAAGAAGGCCACAGTCTGCTCAGAAGATCGCTCTTGTATTGGATAAAGCTCCAAAGCATCTACAGCCAGACCTTGTAGCTTTGGTGCCAAAATTGGTTGAACATTCAGAACATCCACTTGCTGCATGTGCTCTTTTAGATCGACTTCAAAAACCAGATGCTGAACCCAGCCTTCGTTTGCCTGTAGGATAATTCAATTTAAATTGTTGTATTTTTCCGCATTGTCTTCAAATTTTGTAGATTTTCCTGCTCACCTTTGGTTTTGTTTCCAGTATTTATCTAGTTTTCATCTTTCAGGTTTTTGGTGCACTTGGTCAGTTGGAATGTAGTAGCGAAGTATGGGAACGTGTACTTTTCCAGTCATTTGGGCTTTTGGCTGATTCAAATGATGAACCTCTTGAAGCAACGATAGATTTCATATTCAAAGCTGCACTACACTGCCAACATCTCCCTCAGGCAGTAAGTGATAATTTTAAGAAATTAATTCCAAACTGAGAATTGGTTTTTTCGGTTTTGCATCCCCATGTTTTTCACTCATTTGGTCAATTTTGCTGTTCTCTTCAGGTTAGAGCAGTCCGTGCTAGGCTGAAAATTTTGGGGACTGAAGTTTCCACTTGTGTTCTTGATTATTTGTGCCGAACTGTAAATAATTGTGCAGATATTGCTGAAGCAATTATGAGAGATATTGATTGTAATGATTTTGGTGACCATGACTCTGCAGTGCCTTGTGGGATGTTCTTATTCGGTGAAAGTGGGACATCGGAAAGAATGCATGCAGTAAATCAACAAACTTTTCGTGCTAATCAATATTTTTCAGACATTTATATTCTTATTGAAATGTTATCAATCCCTTGCCTTGCTGTTGAAGCATCCCAAACTTTTGAGAGAGCCGTTGCTCGGGGAGCAATTGTAGCTCCGTCTATGGCCATGGTCTTGGAAAGACGCCTTTCTAGACAGTTGGCCTCTCAATATGTTGCAGAAAATTTTCGTCATGCGGATGTGGCTGTAGAAGGAGAAACAATCGAGCAGTTGAGAGCTCAGCAAGATGATTTCTCTTCGGTTATTGGTCTTGCTGAGACAATGGCACTGTCAAAAGATCCCTGTGTAAGAGGATTTGTGAAGGTGATTTACACTATGATGTTTAAATGGTATGCTGACGAGTCTCATAGGTTGAGGATGCTGAAGAGACTTGTTGATCGTGCTACTAGTACAACAGAAAGTAGTCGAGAAATAGATTTAGATTTGGAGATTTTGGTGATCTTGGGGTGTGAGGAGCAAGAAATCATTCGACCAGTTTTGAGCATGATGAGAGAAGTTGCTGAACTTGCAAATGTTGATCGGGCAGCTCTTTGGCATCAGCTATGTGCCAGTGAAGATGAAATTCTCCGCCTTCGTGAAGAGAGAAAATCTGAGCTCGGTATTATGGCCAAGGAGAAAGCTCTCATGTCTCAGAAGCTGAGTGAATCTGAGGCAGCCAATAACCGACTAAAGGTATCTTTCTTCTTTCCTTGCGAATGGTCTTGCATAGTGCTACCTCTGATGATTTTGGTTGGATCGTAAGATTGATTTTTGTGAAAATGCAGTCGGAAATGAAGTCTGAAATTGATCGATTTGCTCGGGAAAGAAAAGAGATGACAGAACAAATACAAGAGGTTGAGAGCCAACTTGAATGGCTTCGCTCAGAAAAGGATGATGAAATATCAAAGCTCATCTCTGAGAAGAAAGTTCTACAGGATCGTCTGCATGATGCAGAAACTCAACTTTCCCAATTGAGATCACGAAAGCGTGATGAATTGAAGGTTTGTGTATTTGTCATTTTCACTCGATATCATGGATTAGTTGACTATTGAATTATGGCATGAAATAATTATGTCCCTTTGGTCTTATATTACATTTTACTTGTTTCTTTCAGTAATCTTTTGTGCAAATAAATAATGTAAGAATTGGAGACTTTTTGGTAACATGGAACTAAGGGCTCCATTTGATGGGGTCACAGTATGATATTTCATGGATGTTTGTAATGGTTCGTGTCTGGAATTGGAGTAGTGGATTTCTTATATAACCTCTTGGATTTTTCAGAGAGTTATGAAAGAGAAAAATGCACTGGCAGAGAGATTAAAAAATGCAGAAGCTGCTCTTAAAAGGTATGATGAAGAACTGAAACGATTTGCCACGGAGAATGTCACACGTGAAGAAGCACGGCAATCACTTGAGGAGGAGGTTCGTCGGTTGACCCAAACTGTAGGGCAAACTGAAGGGGAGAAGCGTGAGAAGGAAGAGCAGGTTGCTCGATGTGAAGCTTACATTGATGCTACAGAATCCAAATTGCAGACCTTTGAGGTACGTTCACCTGGTCTTTCTGTTAGAGATCTTCTATGGTGTCACAATTGAATTTCAAACTTCGGTTTAGCTTGATTTCGAAAAGATTAAAACTGTGTATTGTAAATATAAGAAAGTGTATTGGGAATGATGAAGCATTATTATTAAATGTAAAACTTGGTTTAAAACCCGACACCATACTTCCATCTGCTCTAATGGTCGATTGAACTAATAAGTGCTTTCTCAGTTATGGCCATGAACATCCCTTTTCGCAACTGCAGGGACTTATAGTTGGATGTAGTTACTGCCTTGCTACCTGTTTGTTAAAGTCAAATCATGATGTTTAGAGATGCAGTTATGAACTTGATTTTCTGTGAAATTCAATCATCATATGCAATGCTCAATTTGACCTTGCTGGAAAACCACCAGTTGGGTCAATTGGAATCTGGATTGCATGTTACTCTACTTTTTTTTGCAGATTGTAGCGCAATGGATGTTCAGTTTGAGATAGTTTCCGAATTCAATTTTATTTCGACTTGTTTCTTTCTTATAAATTTGGGATTTTTGTAAGGGAATGTCATCTTTCAAGCAACATGTTAACTTGTAAGCAAGCATGTAGTTAAAATTTGGATATTCTTGGTGCTTTAAGTTTGTTTTCATTGTTTATGCAGCAATGCATCCATCACCTCAAGGCTTCGCTTCAGGAAGAAATGTCTCGCCATGCCCCTCTGTATGGTGTAGGTTTAGAAGCTTTATCAATGAAAGAGTTGGAGACACTGTCACGGATACACGAAGATGGACTGAGGCAGATTCATGCAATCCAGCAGCGCAAGGGAAGCCCGTCCGGCAGTCCTCTTGTAAGCCCCCATAACCTTGCACGAAATCATGGATTGTACCCGGCTGCTCCCCCTCCAATGGCTGTTGGACTGCCACCTTCTGTAATGCAGAATGGTGTGGGAATACACAGCAATGGACACGTGAATGGCGGTGTCAATCACTGGTTCAACAACCACTCGTGAATCCTCTAGTTTTAGGTGTTGGGGGTAGGAGGGGGAAACATTCTTAGAGTGTGTTGCACCTATTCAGAGTTAGGTAACATCCAAATAGGAAATGGTGGTTTCTATTTTTGGGGGTTACAGATTGGCTGAAGATTGGAAAGGGGTGTTGGAACTCATGTAAGGAAGGGAAGAGGATGGGATGGTGTAGTAGTGGGTGGGATATTTGGTTTGGGATGGGACTCCTCCAATGTGGCTCTTTCCAGTTGCAAATGCCATTGGCTCCCCCCCTGCTAATTAAAGGCATTCAGAAAGTTTTGTTTTCTTAATTGGCTTATTTTCTTCTCATAAAATTTTGCTTGCAGTGCACAAATCTGTGTGTGTGTCTGTCTTTTGCCTTTTCTTTCTTTAAAGTTTCCATCCCATGGTTATTCTTTTATTTCTATTTTGGTAAGTACTACTCATTTTCTTCAATTAGAAGAGTTCAAGTATGTTTCTAAATTGGACTCTTCTAATGAAACGGACGGAAGAAGTATATATAATGACTAACATTGCGAGTGGAGTGGAATTGGTTTATAATTTATATTTTGAGAGGCAGGAACTCTGGTTTTGGGGAAAAATTTCTTGAGGATATCTGAATGAGGCAAGGCACATAATAATTCGGGTTGGGGTTGAGACTCCCGACAACATTACAATCAATCATAATTCCTAATTATTATTATTATAAAGAATTTAAGTCATAGATTAAGAATTAGCGGTTGCATGGAGCACATGAGCGACACACTGAAATTGTAGATTCACTGCTACAAAATGAAGTTTTTAGCAACACCGCTAGAGTGTTGTTTTAGGTTCTTTCTTTTATTTATTTATTGCAAAACAGACTTGAGGAAGGAGACACTTTAATGTCCGGTCTGGTCTCCTTAGATTTGAAGCAATACTTTTTGCATGAAGTATTATTGCACATTTGTTTATGCAACACTTATTTCTCACCTACTAATTCAGCAAATTTATTATTTATGTTACATTTGTTCAAATGAAAGACGATTTTTTTGTTTTGGAAAAATAGTTTTTTTTTTGTTTTGAAAAAATAGTTTTATAATATAAAAATGTATTGAAAATGAAAAAATATATAGCTGAATAGTAAAAATATTGTATAGGAAATGATGAAACTTGATTATAATATATTAAATTTATTATTGAAACCAAAATCAAAACGTAAAGAAATAGGCCTTAGTACATATGCACATTTATTTGTGTTGGTATTTTTAAAATGACAACACCACCTTCTGGAAATAGTGGCCAACTTAGGGAGGGGTGTGTTTGTGTTGAATTTTGAGTAACAGTTTTGAATGCAAATATCGTTGCGTTTACATGGAAATTAGGCAAGTTTGAGGCAGCCACAAATATTCTTTGTTTTTTTTTTTATTTTTGCCAAATTAATTTTCCTACAAATGAGCCTTATCCCCCACATTTTTTTTTCTTTTTTTCTTTCTTGACTTAGAAAATTCAGAAATATGTTGCTGACTCAAATGTACTTATCCTCAAGAAATTACATAATAATAATAATAATATTCAAAGCATATATATCTCATTAATTACGCAATTTAGTGGTCTCCTTAATTTTAATTTGGTACGCATCCGCAAATCCTAGCTACCTAATTCCACCTTCGATTCTGTGGAAAAAAAAGACACATAAACCTCATGATATAGGAACGGAGGAAGTCCTCTTATTATTATTCCTTCCTTCGGATCGGGTTTTCCTAAAAAACTAAAAGTCAACACATATATATATGGAGATAATTCCTAATTGAAGAGATCTATCTAGTCACATATATCCGATGTCTAATTGCATGCTAATTAAATAAATATATATATATATATATATATTGCAATAAATGAACTTGATACACGTACGTATAAATGTAATATATAACATACCTGCGCCCAATTCCATATTTAGACTAAATTTGATACACATCCCATTTTGACCATTCAACGCATGCATGCGTCGGTCAGATACAAGTTTTTGCCTTCTCATTTTCCGTTTTCTTATAAGACAAAGAGGTCTTCACTATATATATATAGAAATGCATGGAATTAATGCAATAAAAACATGCGTGTAAAATATGATCCAAGTTTGTTAATCACGTTTTTTCCTAGAAACGAGGAGACAGTAAGTACGTACTTGTGGATGATCTATATAGAAGCTGCCGGTGCCGCATATAATTCTCTTTCATTTACATTTGCATGCATGACTAGTAAACCACCAGTACTTAGTACTAATACTTATATGTAATGATCACTACCTTTTCCCAACAACAAAAACAATAGAAACTCATTTTAAAAAGAAACATCTCTCTCTCTCTCTCTCATCTCATGCATGTTTATTTTTGACTATTATTATTATTATTACCCAAATTCCAATTCATAATATATTAATTGAATTAGTATAAATAAGGGAAAGCTAAAAGTACTCCCTACCCTCCATTTTTCCCTTTTCATCTCTGTTCAACTTAAACCTTCAATTCTCCATCACTCATTACTTAATGGTACGTATTTATTATATATATATATATACATAGTTAATCATCCTCTTCGTCTACTACTACTGTTCTTTCTTTTAGTTCCCTTGATCGATCAAGAGGGATTAGATGATGATGATCATGGCGGATCAAAAAAGACTTGATTTCTTGTTTGATCACTACCATGAAAATGAACACATATATGTATATGTTCATCATCCATCTCCCTACACAAATTCACCATGATTTCTTAATTTCAACCCTTTGATTTTTATTATTATTATTATTATATTACTTGTTTCTGGGGTTAATTGGCTTGGCTGCCTTCAAAACTACATCTATATATAGGTGCAGCTTGGTAGCGAGGTGATGAATACAAAAGCTGGTTGGGCTTACTTTGATCCTGATTTTGATGGTCTTTCTGAAAGGATCCATGGCCCTACGTATGTACCCACCTCTCTCTCTCTCTCTCTCTCTCTCTCTCTCTCTCTCTCTCTCTCTCTCTCTCTCTAACATTATCATCTCATCTTCTTGATATATAATCATTCATCCCTTATACATGGCAGATGCAGAGTTACCATTGACAATGAAAGCTTGTATCATTGCACTGTCATCAAGGTAATTAACCCTCTTTATATACGTATGAAAAGACAACAATATTAATCCAGTTACGGAATGATTGATAATAGTTTTAGATGCAAAGCCGTTGATTATCAAATGGTTTGGTTGAATGATTCCGTAACTGGACTGAATCACGAGAGACGATATATGCGTGTTAACTAACACACACAAGTATCTGTATCTGTATCTGTATGTATATGCAGATAGACAGCGTAAAGAAGCAGGGGCTACTCCTAGAGGTGGTGCAAGTCCTAACCGACATGAACCTCACCATTTTGAAGGGCTACATTTCCTCTGATGCTGGTTGGTTCATGGACGGTAACTAATTAATCTATAACTATCTATTATTATTATTAATTATAAATTTCTAGCTTTGTTGGATATATTTACTCTAATTATTAATTACTAATTTAATTTTCAGTTTTTCATGTCAAAGATGACGCCGGCAACAAAATTACTGATCAGAATGTCATCAACTATATCCACAAGGTAAAAGAAACAAAAAAAAAACACCATATTATATACAGTTGGTAAAATTAGTAAATTACCTCTTTCCGGAAATCTGATGCGTTTCATTTTTTGTAGGCCATTGGTGCAAATAGAGAGCCCACGAGTACCGCAGAAAATCCAAAGTTCTTGGGCTCTAATCTCCCTTCGGCCCATCAAATTCAAACCGAACATCCCAGAGCAATCGAGATGACCGGAAGAGACAGGCCCGGTCTATTCTCCGAGATTTCGGCTGCTTTGGCCGATCTCCACATCAACGTTGTGGAGGCCCACGCGTGGACCCACAACGCTCGCTTGGCATGCGTCGCTTACATCTCCGAACAACACCAAGGCTCCCCAATCGAGGACCACCGCCTCGCCGCCATTGAGGACCACCTCACCTCCGTCCTCCGCGCCACCACTTCCCGAAACACCGCCGTGGAAGACTCATGCACCATCAACCACCAGCAATTAGAACCGAAAACCATCACCTCTCCCGGCCACGACGGTAGTAGCACCCCTAGCAGTCCCGGAGGAGGGGAAGGCGGCGGCAGCATGACAGACGTCGAACGCCGTTTGCATCAGCTCATGCTCTCCGTCCGCGACTTCGACGGTCCGTCAACATCTACGTCTCAATCTCAATCTTCGTCTCCGCCAGCTGGATCCTGGATGGCGGCGTCGTCGAGGAAATTTCCAGTAGAATCAGAATTTGACGGGGATGATCTGGAGGTGTCCGTGGAGGCGTGCGATGAGAAAGAGTACTCAATCGTGACGATCGGCTGTAAGGATCGGCGGCGGCTGATGTTCGACACCGTTTGCACCTTAACGGACATGCAGTACGTGATCTTCCACGCCTCCGTCAATTCGCGAGACGGCTACGCCTTTCAGGAGTATTTCATCCGGCACGTCGACGGCTGTGCCCTAAACACCGACGGCGAGAAAGAAAGGGTTAAGAAATGCCTCGAAGCGGCAATTGAACGCAGAGTTTGCGAGGGCGTTAGAGTGGAGCTCTGCGCAACAAATAGGATAGGGTTATTATCGGACATAACTAGGGTTCTTAGGGAAAATGGGCTGGCGGTGGTGAGGGCGGACATAGAAACGCAGGGGGAAAAGGCGGTGAATGCATTCTACGTGAGAGATATATATGGGAAGAATGTGGATATGGAGTTTATTAAGTCAATGAAGAGAGAAATGGGTCCTATAGATCTTGCTGTTAAACATGAAGCGCCGCTAGTACTATCATCTTCCCCGACCTCGGGAAGGCCTCGTTTCTCCATTGGCGACATCTTGAGGTCTCAAATCGAACGCTTCTCCCACAACTTTGTGGCCATCAGATGATCATACATATATTCAATCGTGTAAATATATGTTCCATTAGAAGAGTTGAGTGAATCTACTCATGACTCTAATACAAGTTAATTATGCATGTTCACAAAGATTATATATGCATGCATGCACGCACGCACGCACAGCTTCGATAATCATGTAGTGATTATTAATGTACATAAGTATGTACTGGGCTGGTACGAAAGGGGTGAGGTGGTCCACGAACCCCTCTAATCCTCTCTTCCAATCTGATTGCCAGTTTGTTTACTTGTAAAAAGAAAATTTATGTATGTATTTAACTGTAAAAAAAATTATTAATATGCTCTATCAGAGATTTTTTTTTTTTTTTTTGGTTCCGACACTAATTAGGTACAAATTGATGATCCCTCCTTGTAATTAATTAAACAAATTCAATGCTATACGTACGTAATATATATTTGTACATGAAAGTACGTTTTAGACTGTTGATGAATCTAGTCCAACCTGGAAATTTAACCTCCTAAGCCAAACGGAATGAAGTATCATATGAAACATGTCAAACCTCTTTGCCGGCTGGTTCAACACAAAATGTCTCCTCACGGCTCTCACCCCTTCTTTCAGCTTCATGTACTCGTGCTCCGGGATGCCCATCAGAATCTCCTTCAGCTGTGGGATTTGAGCGATCTCAACTTTTACGGAGAAAGCTTCCCATTTCAACACATCGCTGAACGGCAAGACGTAATGGTCGGAAAGTATCACCGGAACGCATTCCGAGTAAACGGCCTCCACGATTCTGGGACTGGCCACTTCGTATCCGCTTGGACACAAGCAAAATTTGGATTTGAGCATTAAGGAATAATAGTCGTCTTTACCTTCGGGGAGATATTCATATACAGGAAGATCAGGGTCCTTCTCCTTCCAGTGGTGTAAGAGAATAGGCCTTATGGGACCATGGACTCCCCCGGCAAAGAAAGCTAGGTAGGGTCTTGGTTTGTTGGCCGGTGGTGGGACCCGGATCTCGGGGGATATATTCCCATCGTAAAGTTGAACTTCAGGCAAGCTCACGTCTTTTCTTGGGTTGAATCCTTCTGAGGAATTCGCATTGCACAGAACACGCATTGACGTGTTGTAAAGAAATGGATCACCTCCCGATGCATATGGTCCCTGCAAAAAATATATATATATAAGTAATCGTGTTTCAAATTGTAACAACGTGACTCAAAAATAGTGGTATCTATCGCTTACGTACCCAATCATGGCAGGAGAGCATGAAGTGGTCGGCACCTTGAGTTCGATTCCAGAAGGGGTATTTGGTGGATATGACTTTGACATAATCGGAGGTGAAGAGTTTGAGTGGACTGCGGTTGGGGGTGTTGGGTTTGTAGAGGTACTTGACCATCCAAGTAACGCTGAAAGGCATAAAGAATACGTGAGCGGAATGTGGAGCAGTGGTCCTGAATCTCTTGCCGCCACCGCCTTCCTCCATTTCGATTATGAATCTACCTTCGCTGGAATATATGTTCTTGCATGGCCCTTGATGGACTATTGGTGCTTCCCCTTCTTCATATACATACACCTTCAATCTCTTCTCCATCTCCATATAACTCCTGTTTTTTTTTGGAAATTACTAATGCAGGTTAATAAATAAATAATCGGACTAAATATGGGATTATATATTATTCTTGATACATAATTTCTTTAATCAGCAAAGAAAATGATTAATCATTATGGTTACACCTTCCAAACATCCTAATAATAATAATATAATATACATAGATTTGTGTGAGTGAGCCATGATATAACATAGTATTGGCACTAATCATAACTTCTTCTTACTTAATTACCCAGCGCTAAAAATCTAATGACATTCAAGTCTCTTTTTTTTTTTTTTTTTTTTCTTTTTAAAATAAAAGAACCCAGAAATTCTGATACTTTTGTCACGCGAAAATAATAAAATCATCCATGTTTATTTTCATGTACATGCACCTGCAGGCTGTAAGATTTTCGATGAAAATAAATACCAAGATGATTTCATCCTTTAACTATATCCGATTCTGTATTTCTGATAGAGATAAACCAATTCATAAGCAACCCCTTAATATATATAGTTAATCATAAACATTGTTCCCATATACACGAAAAGATTCGATCAACTCTTCAAACATCACAAACAATTAAAAGAGATTGTAATTTGTTTTTGGAAATTAACAGATGAACCAATTCATAAGCAACCCCTTAATATATACAGTACAGCTAATTAACGAAGTTATTTATTCCCATACAGGAAAAGATTTTCTTCAAACATCACAAAAAACTAACTGAGATCGTAATATGTTTCTGGAAACAAGCTTAGAAAAACAGAGAAAGAGATGGATATGCACCACTAAAAATAGATCAAGAAAGGGGACCAGAAAAAAGGAAATTATAATCGATAGCTCTAGTGTAAATCATTTTCAAGGAGTAACCGCGCAGCTTTTGTGTAGAGAAAGTGAGGGGGTAATGAATGTGTGAGCACTTTGGATGTGCACGTCAACGACAAGTATTCCTAGGAATTTTAGTTTTAATTTAATTAAATTACGTTAATAGTCCCTCAAGCCTCTCTCATTTTTTGTTTTAACCTTTAATGTTAAAAAACTATCAATTTCATCATGAACTTTCTAATATGATTCAATTACGTGCATTCGGTTCACATAATCCGTCAATATTAAAAAACACTAGTATATACTCTCTCCATGCCACGTTTCACATAGTAAGTATCACCAATAATAGGTAATGTATTTTTTAAATCTATGTACAGACACAAGTCATTTATCACAAACATATATAAATCTATTTCACATCATTTTTGCGCTAGAAAGTATGTCTACTTAAAGTCATATAATGAAATTTCTGAGGTTAAAAAGGAAAAATAAAATTGATCCGAAATTGAGGGATGATTATTGTGAATTGATATATCTATCCTTTTAAAAAAAAACTACCACATTCCGAAAAGGATAAAGGCTAACTTAGATAAGGAAGGCGGCATTCATGCAATGTGTATGGCATTGCTAGCCATTGTGGTGGGTGACTTAGAAGCAAAGTCTATATATACTCTATAGTTTCCAAAAGTCACACAAGTTTTGCCAATATTTTGTTATTTATTGTAATTGATTACTATAAATTTACTATACAGGTAATTGCTTAATAGGAGGGATCGTATCGAGATCGTTCCAATTTTGGTGAAGTGCTCATTAATTAATTGAATTTAGAAGCCGGAAAGATAAACGACGATGAGTGACTCACTGGAAAAACGCAGCCGGATTACGATAAATGTGACCGGAAGATGAAGAATTCCAACCACCGGAAGCCGCCGCCGCTTTCCGAATTGCCACCCGTGCTCTGGCCAGTCCATTCTCCACCAATTTTAGTTCAGTAACTTCATTTCTCTACAATGATCACACAAAAAGCGTACGCATAGTACGTAATCAGTTAACCAACAAAATTCACTTCAAAATAAAAGAGGGAAAAAAACAGAGTATTAGAAGCAACACAGTCTCCGGCAGTTTTAGTTCATCTCTCTGCACTAATCAATGGCGTACACGTAATAGTGACTAACGATTAATTAAGTAACAGCATTCAGTATGAAATCACCCAGCGTTACAGAACTAACATAAACAGCAAAATTAAGCGATGCTATACGTTACTGTAAATCAGATTGATGTAAATAATATTGATAATAAGTAATGGTAGTAATCAATCAGCCTTAATTCAAGCAACAAAACTTACAAGTTTAACTTGTACAGGCGAAACAGCAGCAGAAGAAGAAAAACTAGAATTATTCAGATCACGATCCTTATCGTCACGATGTATTGCGGCAGCGGAGATGAAGAGATTCTTCCGCAAATCCACTACTTCAACGGCGGAAACAACCGTACCGGACGGAATGAATTTTAAACGATCCGGAAAAAAAACAGGGAAGGAGGAGGGGGAGGCGGTTGCGATAATCACCAAAACAGAGGATAGTATAAAAACGCAGCAAGTAAACCAAACGCATGAACTTCTTTCACGATCAATTCCATCATCATCACCACCTTCAATGTTGGATTCTTTGATGGCCATTGAAACAGTGTGAAGTGTGTGAGAGAGAAAGAAAGGCGGGGGAAATTTGGGAATGGGAAAAATGAGAGTGAGCGTGGGGCAACGGCCTATATATGAAAAGGGAAGAAGGAAGGAAGTTGGCAAGTTGGGAAATTTGAAACCGAAATCGTGAGGTGTTTTTCATTGTATTAAAATGGAAATTACTTTTTTGGGGCTCTAATCCTTTGTGAGGAATGTTTGAATCAACTTGGAAATGGAAAGGACAGCACGGTTTTCACGTAATTTCCTAATTTTGGTCGCTAACTGGGATTTTGGTGAATTATTTATTTATTTTCTTGTATTATGAATCATATTTACGCTCTGTTCTCTCTCACGCAATGGAGAGTTGGATCCACTTGTCACATTATGGGATTCACATCCTACTATGATATGGGACACATGAAAAACAATTATAAGACGGACAAAAGATTTCATAGGTTTGAAATTAATTCTTTTGTGTTTTTTCTTCTTTTTGAAGCATAAATCGCCCGTGTTAATAAATTATACTTCGCTCGCATTTGGAAGAGGTTCAAAATTCTTCATCAGATTAGATCGGATTGGATCATATCAAATCAAAAGTTTTACTCTGTCTTACTATTATTACGCTTTATCTATCATATATAAAAATTCACGTTTTGAGTTGTAGCATTGATTTTTCTTACTTAGAGAGTATTATATTTAGATTTTTAGACAATGTAATTGATAAAGTAAAACATTATATGTACATTAATATTAGTAATTTGGTAAGTAGTAGAAATTATATTAGGCCAAATATTAGTAATTTGTTTTCTAAAAAATTTTAAAATATTTTTATAAAATTCTTTTGATAAAAGTATTTTTGAAATACTTGTCGAAACGAAAGCTATTTAAATGTTTTTGGATATTACTACTATTATTTTGGTGAATGAATGTTATTACATTCAGAATACATTGCATCTCAGCATATGGATCCTATTATGATAAGATTTTTTGCTGCTATTGCTTTTAAAAACTATATATGAATGCTGATTTTCCTTCAATTAAATACTCTCAATATAATTTTTGTTTCAAATAAAATCTCAGTACAATTAGTTAATTGTATTTTCTTCTCCAATTACTTTGGCAAAAAATCAGTTAATTAAATTAATAAAGAAATTAAGGGGCATGCGACGAGGTTTATAAATGTGACAGCAAGTTATTCACGCATAGTCTTTTCTTAACTCATAATTATGAAAAATTATTGGATACATCCGATGCATCCTTAATAGTGCAGTACGTGTATTATAAATCAATAATTCATATTTTTACTCATTCATAGCCCCTCCATGTACCTCTCTATATTACCCCAAAATAGCACTATCTTCCCTCAACTTATCTTGTCAGTCTGTACAATCTTACGTGGTGTAATCGATACGCCCAATAACTTCTTGATAATTAAGTTGAATAGTCCAAGTCCAACTAGGGTAATTAGTGTTGTTGTCTAAATCAGACAGTGAAATTCTCATTCACGAGTTGACTAGCGCCTCATCTCTCCAAGCAACTAGTTAAGTGTGCGACTACTAGGGCTGACAACGAACACGAACGTTCATGAACAAGTTCAGGATCGACTCGTTAAAAACTCGGTTCGAGATCGTTTATTTATTAATAAACGAACACAAACAAAATTTTATGCTTGATTAATAAACGAACAATAAATGAACAAAAGGGAGCTCGGCTCGATTACTTTCGTGAACAGCTCGATAAAAAAAAAAAATTTTTAAGAAGGATAAAATACATACATAATTTATCATTCATACATATAATATGATAATAAATTTGGTGCAGTGGTAAGACATCAAAAGAAGAAGCAAGAGAACTAGGGTTTGAATCTTCACAAGGCCAAATTTATTTTATTTCACAATTTTGAGGTGAATTTCACCCAATCCCACATCGGAAATGAGAGAAGATTTGGGAGGAAAATTCCTTATAAATAGATGAGCATGACATTTAGAGCTGAGAACGAACATGAACAAGCTCGGCTCGGCTCGGTTCGATTAATAAATAAACGAATACGAACAAAGATTTTAACCTCGATAAATAAATGATCACGTCAAAGCTCGGCTCGGCTCGATTAATAAATAAACGAACATGAACAAGATTTTAACCTCGATAAATAAATGAATAATAAATGAACACGTCAAAACTCGACTCGGCTTGGCTCGTTATCACCCCTAGCGACTACTAGTATTAGTCTTTCCTTTGGCCTATTATATTTATAGTATGTGGTTAATAGAAAATCACCAAACTTTCCATCACTTCCCAAAATAATGCTCCTTCAGCCTCTCTATTAATTTCTTTGGAAGAATCCATGATCATGGTCAATTTTGATTATGTGCATGTATAATTACCTATCGAATTTAGTTTTGAAAGTACTGTATATAGATGATATATGAAAACACGTTTATTGATTCTATCGAATTTAGTTTTGAAAGTACTGTATATACGATATATGTATCGTCATTATGAATTTAGTTATTAAAATATCTCATATCAAGTTTAATCTTCGATATATCACATATCTAGTTTAATTTCTGATGTATCGCGTAGTATTGAGTTTTGCCTTTAATTTTGCATCAAGTTTAGTTATGAAAATATAACAATGAGACAATTAAACGGTCAAATATTTTACTTTGTCTTTATACATTCAATTAAGTAAGCAAATTATAGTTAATTTCTGAATATTGTACACGATGATAAAATATGATCTGCAATTCAAATAACTATAAAGAAAAAAAGACACACACACACACAATTCGAAATTTACTTGGCAACTTAATCAAATTCCAACTCCTTTTCAATTCTCTAAAAACACCAAACAAACAACACATATTCCAGTTCAAATAAGGGCAATTTTCTTCATTTGTGAACACTGATATAACCTGAAGTCAAACTAACAAAACTTTTTGTTCTTTTACAACCACCAAAATATGAACAACAGTTCATCCCACTATCTATACATTAGAAGGAGAAGTGAAGAGCAATTGAAGGGGAACCTGCAAAATTTTGGAAACTTAACAAACTATTGCTTAAGAACACCTAACTTTCTGAGGGACTGCGTTATTTCATCTGCATTTTGCCCTTCAGTTTCAACAATGTTGGGGCTGTCAACTGGCAACACATGTTCAAGAGGATAATTCCCGTTGTTGTGAATTTCAGAAGCCTCCTTGCAGACTCCCTTCACCACGACGCTTTTGTGAACCCCGCCAGGCAATCCTTCATAGTCCGTATCGCCACATTCTCCTAAGAACATCACCACGTTTGACAAGTTGATGCCCCATCTAACTTGCAAGTACCTTCACAATGTCGCCAACACAAAGTTGAAATAGAATTCAATCAACAAAACTCTGTCATTTCATTTCCATGTCTTCTAAGTAGTGGTGTAGCCAGGAAAATATACGAGAGGTCTAATGCAGGAAAAAATTTCTACCTATATATATATATATATATATATATATATATATAAGGGGTAAGGTGGGGGTTGGAGGGGTCTTGAAACCCCTCTGGACACCCCCCCCCCCCCCCCCCCCCCCCCCCCCCTCAAATCCGGCTATGCTTCTAAGACAGACTAGGGCTAGCTGCTAAGAGATTCCAAAGGAAAATGTGAATCGTGTGATCTGTGATTAACTACTTACTATCTAAAGATGTTAAGGTGGATTCATCATTAAGCTGGCATTCTCCAGAAAACAGCAATATTGTCAAGAACTAACAATGGAACTGCATGAACTTTGGCAACTTTAATCTCCTTGTTAGGGAAATTAGTGAGACACCAGCAAGTGGATTTATGAGTGCTTATCCTACCAGCAAGCACTTCAAGTTTTTCTGTTTCAGTAAAAGATGAGAACTATTCTACTTATGAAATGAAAATCAGCCCAAAAAAAGAAGAGATTCAGCATTACCTTAGAGCTTGAGCCCTAGAGGCAAGAACAGGTATCACATTCAGCCTTTGACCATTTAGACAATATATAACATGGCATCGCAGCGCCTGATTCCTCATAAGCTTCCTAACCTCCCTAACAGCAGGCAACTATTGGCACCAAAAAAAAAAAAAACTTGAGAGAGATTGTAAAAGAAATCACCATTTTCAAGTGAAGAAATGGAGTGTTAGTCAATCAAACCATTCATTTTATAAGGAAACAATCATGAAAAATCTAGAAGTAACTTTACCAATCCTGGCTTGCTAACTTTAAATGCTAAGCAATGTGTAGATCCTGAGGCATATTCAGTAATAACTGGTCCATCTGTGTCATTCGTCTTCTCATTGAAAGAAGCTGTCCAACGAACCAAAGTTTTACCCAGATGATCTCCTCCCCACCGGTATTCAATATGTGCATGGTAATCGGAATCACCAATAAAAGGACGGTCAGAAGCATTTCCCTCTGGAAATGAAGAGGGATAATAGATGTCACCACCACTATTACATATAAAAGCATCAAAATCTGTTGGCTTTAACTTCCCTAGCTTCAAAAGGGAATCCATCTCGGATATGGTATGGGCAGTAGATAATATGAAACCAACTGCGCCTGAACCAGTTTCTTTCCTGCCAGCCTCTATAATCATCTTGGTAAACTCTACGAGATCATCTAATGAGTCACAGTCAATTGAAATAACAAAAAGGAAACTCCTACTCTTCAGGGTAGGAAATGCACTCTGTTCTGCTTTCTCCATTGAACCTTGTCCTGATAATGCTAAAGCTGAATTCTCTATCTGACTCTTCTTTTGAGTTGCCTCTCTTCCTGATTCTAGACCTTTATCCAAACTCCCATTAACCTCATCTTTATAACCATCCAATGACATTTTTAAGCTTAAGTCCTGAATATCCCTCAAAGACTCTCCTGGTGAATCCGAGTCTGAATTATCGTATTGGTCATCATTTCCTTGCCATTGAGGATGCCTCTGTTTGCAACTCAGAATTCGAGCTAGATATGATTTGCAGTGCTCTGGCCATGAATAAAGATGTATATTTTGTAGACCATTCTCCCTACATCTCAACCAAAGATGCCTATCAGCAACAAGCTTCAAAAGTGCATCAGCAATAGATTCCTGATTATGTGGATCAATCAGTAAGCCATTGTCAAGAACCTGCAAAAAATCAGTGGAGGAAATGAGCCTGAAACATCAAAATGAAGTTCCACTGCAAAAAGGTATCCTGTTTATGCAAACAAAAGGATCCAATTGATGCCAAACCCGGTGAATGTCAACAGGACCTCCATTTTTAGTAGCAACCATCGGCAAACCATAAGCTGCTGCCTGCTCAGAAAAGAGTGAGTTGGATTTGAGGGTACTTTAGCTAAATCACACGACTTGAAAAGTTCACATCAAAAAAAAAATTGAAAAAAAAGAAAAACTAGGACAATACCTCTATCAAAGTGAGACCAAATGGTTCAATGAAAGCCGGATTTATGAAGACACCCTGCAAAAAAAAGTACACGGTAAGTACAATTGAAGAAAATTGTAATTCTCATTTGATGTTATCAATCTGGTATGACACTTCAAACTAGCATCTGCAATGGTAACAATTTTGACATTCAGGTTGGATTTGAGTATTTTATAGATAGAAAAACCTCAACATCAGTAACCATTGTTTGATAATCTGACAGATTGAAAAATCTCAATAGCAGTAACTATTTCCTTGAATGTGTTACACTATGTTTGTCCTTTTGTTGGAGAATAGAAGCACTCAACTGCCTGTTCTACTAAATTTGAAAACTTATATACCTTTGTTTTGGCTGCCAGACGGTATATGTCCGGAACTTCATACTGTTTATGGTGTTTAGGATATGCAACCTGACCATACAAATCATACTTATCAATCAATTTTAGTATTGAAAGAAGAACAGCAGAATTTGTGCTGGACATCTCATCAATCCCATCGCGGTTCCCCATTATTAATGTCTGCAAATAGAAAAGTATAGGATGATTAAACATTTCCTAGGATTCCACAGGCGTCCTGTATATTCCAGAAAAAAGAAAAGTAAGGTCAATACAAGGTTTGCAAGATTCCTCAACTGCCTGCACTCTCCAAAAGCTTTGACTAGATTAATCAAGTTCTTTTTGGGATCAGGCCTGGCAAGTGCTAGTATCATAGGCTTGCGTGGATTTGAAAGGAAGCGCATTATCTGGCAAGGAATAAGGCAGAGTAAATATCATAAAATTCCTTAGTCTCTAAATGAACGAACAGACACATTTGTTTGTACAATCTATTACACTATGAGAAGAATGCATTGTTCTTAACCTCTGACCAAATAGGTGGATCGGGAACTCCAGCATTTCCATCATTTTCTCCCAAATCACCTTCCAGATCACCATCTTGAGAAACAGTGTTATGGAACTCCATTCCGGGGGGAATAACCTGTGATGATACTACAAGAATTACAACCAGCTTGGATGAAGTTCCAGAAACATACAGGAAAGACCAAATATCAGCCATCTAAGAGAGAGAATTAGAATACTTACAACCATCCTTGGCATAAACCTTCCAAAACAGCTTACACTCCGTTTGATCCTGGCCCTGAGCTTTCGTTCCAATACAAGATCGAATCCATCATATAACTGCCATTGCTCTTCTATCTCCTGTCTAGTGCTTGTAATAACTATTTCAGATGAATCAAGAGATATTTCTTCAGCTTCTATACGCCTCATAATTCTGTATGTGGCATTAATTTCCTCTCTTGTTTGCCGCCCTTGCTTTAGAATTTGTTCCAGTTTGTCTCGGCCAAGTGAGTGACCAGTAAGAAGCATTGGAACATTTAATGCTCCAGACAATGTAGCAGCGGCATTACCAGCATCCGCATAGTGTCCATGGATGGCGACAGGCCAGAGCCGCTTCCCATGGCCAGTTTGGTCACCAAGAATCTTAGACATCTGTATGATGTGGCTAAGTGCACCATCAACAAATTCAGAGATGTGAGGCCAAAGATGTTCTTTAGGAATGTACTTATCTTTTGGACCGAATGGTATGCGTATGATATATGCACCAGCACTCTCCCCACCTTCATTCATAGAATCCTCAGTGCTTGGAGGATTTAGCATCTCTGATGGCTCACCGTATGTCCAGTCTACACCAGGTGCTAGAACTTGTCTTGTCAGCAAATCAACACGATAAACTCCTGGCATAGCACCTAATGCTCTTGCCAGTTCCACGACGTACTTAACCTGATTAGCCAAAAAAACAAGGGGAAGATCAATTTCTTAATAAAGTATGAATATATATAAGGAATCAGTAAACAAACAACAACAAAAATGCTCAGACATGTATGGACTCTACAAAATTTAAAGAACCAAATTTGATACACTTGAAAAGGATTAGGCCATTCTTGTATCAGCAGACATATCATTCCGTTAAGAAGTCCTTTACTAACACCTAGCTTTTTGAAAACTGGTGGAACAATAGGCCTACTCTCCAGCAAAATGTAACCTTATCTTCCTCTTTAATAAACACCTCGATCAGACAGACAAGTTTTTGCACAGAGTATCATTTTCAATTTCAAGTAAGGTAGCCAAAGCCTAAAAAGCTTACTTGGCCTCCAGTGTCAGAATCCCGACCCAGCTCCATATTTTCGCCCCGTATCAAGCCGTGGAGACTGCATATAGAGATTAAAGGCTAGTAATCGTAATGGTTGCAGTAGCAGAAGGAGCAACGTTCATTTTACATCAATAAAAGAGATGGCACACACTCGATATATATACCTGATAAGCACAATGTAAAGTTTCCTTTCCTTCTGCTGATTAGCCCAATTAGCCATCATATCCACTGAACTAACCCTTGACATTTTCCCTCTAAAAGATCCACTACTATGAAGTGAAAAATCACCCACTGTATCTGCCTTTTCTCCTTCAGATAAGTCTTCAGACATGTCAGCAGTTGCCTCCAAACGTGCCTGTCTCCTTTGAATACGCTTTTTGGCTGCCCGCTGAGCTTCTTCAGTTTCAATCTGCAACAAAAAGGAAAATTGGGAAACTGACATAACAAACTCCATAACCAGTAATAATTAGGCTAATGGCAAGCTGATCATCCTGAAGAATTAAGTAGATAACAAACATCATCTTGAAATTCTTCTCACAAACTCAGCATCAACAGATCACAGATATTATGAAGATTTATTTGTGCAGTTTATTCCCAATGAACTAACACAGAGGAGAGGAAGGCCAAAAATTGGAGAAAGTAAATTAATAGAAAATGAAGGACCTGTTTTTTCTTCCGCGCCAAATTCCAAATCCTCCAAGACATATTCTCCAATCTGGTATTCCTTTCTTCAGAATTCCGAATCGACGAGGCCTGCGAATCAATTAACAACGAACATGATCAAATTGGGGGGTTATAAAATTAAATCAAATCCACGTACGTAGTGTTTGATGATGATACAATGCAATTAAATCAGCAAACAGAATAAATAGTAATGAATTACGCACGCGAGCCCAGGAGCGGTGGAGATCGGTCTCGTCGTAACCGGTGATGACTTCCTCAACGAAGTAGCGGGCGGGGCTGAAGCGGCCTCTCTCCCTGAGGAGCAAGGAAGAGGGCTTGGAGGGGTCGCTGATGCCGGAATCAACATCCAGTATGGCGTTGAGGTAACTGTTGATCCAATCGTTTCCCGCCATTAAATTACGAGTTCAATAACCAATCAAATCAATCAATCAAACTTGGGACTCGATCGGGATCTCCAGAATTATTGATAATGTCTCTTCTAGCCAGCTAGTTAGTGTGTGAGTGAGTGCGTGTTTGTTACATGCATTGATTTTGAACGTATGTTCATGGAGCTAGTGAGTAATGGCGGTGTTTTACGTTAAGGGAAGAAGAAGAAGAGAGAAGAGAGAAAGGGGAAATGGGGATATTGGATCTGTGTTACGCCATGGAAATGGAGGAAGGGTGGATCGGTAGTGTCGCCGAGTTTGTGGGAATGGAGAAGTGTCCTAGGGATGGGACTCCGAAAATGTGGCCCATTTCAATCTGCATGCATATAATAATATACTATAATATTCCTATTTCTTTCTTTCATTTTGGGCAAATCCTCATAACCAAACCATGAATACGCATGACTGATGAGACACTGACGTCAATAATAATTAACCATTAAAATTGTATTTGGAAAAAAAAAATACTAGTTTTGGTCCTTTACGTGTGTAAAAATATGACATACTTCAGTCTGCATGCTTGTCACTAATATAATAGGCGAATTACATTTACCTCCCCGATATTTGGTTAAATTATCAAATTAATCCTTATAATTTTGTAATTACATGGAATAATTTTTCCCTTTAATATATTATTTTCATAAAGTTTGGCATATGGGCATATTGGAAGCCATGAGCACTTGAGCAAGCATGCTCGGTTTTTGTTTTATTTTATCACTCTAAGATTTGCGCATTTTAAAAGAGTGAACGACCTTTAACATACCTTTACTTTTCGAAAGTGTCCGCTTTGGTACATAATCTTTTTTTTTAGCTATGAATGTTCCTATACTAATTTAAAGGGGCAAAAATGTACTTTGCCATTAACTCACCGTTAAACTTAACGGAATTGTCATCACATGCAACTCATATGTTATTTTTCAAGGGCATTTTTGTCCCTTCACTGTTCATCGTCTTTTTCCTCTTTTTTTTTTTTTTTTTTTCGCTGGCTGCCAATTTTCTCCCTCCTTCCTGCTTCCGTCGTCCCCCTCCCTCCCTCCCATCGTCGCGCGTCGTCCTCCTCCCTCCCATCGTCGTCGTCTTCTCGGTGTCATTGCCTTCCGGTTGCTGTTTTTCTTTTTTTCTTTTCTTCTTGTTTTTTGCCGGAAATTGCAGAGATTCGGTTCTACAATTTTTTGATTGTAGAACCGAAGCTCTGCAATCGAAAAAATTGCAGAACCAATCTGCAATTCGATTGCAGAGCTTCGGTTCTACAATAAAAAAATTACAGAACCGAAACTCTGAGTTCTGCAATCGATCCCTGCTTCCGTCGTCCTCCTCCCTCCCCATCATCGTCGTTTTCGTCAATCGAACCCTGCAATCGAGCCTTTGATGATTACGTTTGCATAGCTTTCTAGGAAATCTTGTTTCTTCACTTCATTTTCCATTTTCTTTACGGTTGTTGTTGTTTAGCTGATGTTGCTGTTTTTGCTCTTTTATTGGATGGAGAAGAGGCGGACTGTGGAGGAGGAGGAAGAAGATGAACAGTGAAAATGAATAGTAAAATGACAAAAATATCCCATAAAAAAGGCAATTCAGTCAAAACTAACTGGAGTTAACGGCAAAGTACATTTTTGGCCCCTTTAAATTAGTATAGGTACATTCATGGCTACAAAAAAAGTATAGGTACCAAAGCGGACACAATCGAAAAGTGAATGTATATTAAAAGTCCTTCACTCATTTTAAAATGAAAAGTTATCTTTCAAAGTTGTGTAATGTGGTGTTTTTGATAAAAAAAATTAGTATAATTAAATGTCTCGATGTAAGTTTGTATATACTCCCTCGGTCCCATTCAAATAGTCTACTTTCAATTTTTTTTTTGTCCTATTTAAAGAGTCCACTTTGAATTTATTTACATTACATACCCTTACTAATATAACAATGTGTGGTTCACAATTAACTCTTACTTCTAAAGTAAGGATATAAGTGGAAAATATGGTGATAAATTACTTATTTTAGCTATTGTACCTCACAACCCATAATAAGTTGTGTACATTTCAAAGGGGACTCTTTGAATGGAACGGAGGGAGTAATATTTAGACCACGACAACACCCCAAAATATAACAGTAATGAATTATGACCTGACCGAATTAATACATCTTGTGAATTTGAAAATATTTTTGCATTTTCTAACAAATTTAGGAGGCATTACTATTTCTATCAAACTTAAAATTGGTGTTTGTACTCTTTTTTTTTCAAACCCATGACAAATTTTTAACTTTTCCCCAAAATTAATTTTGGTTGGGCCATTTGTTCATAACTATTGTTGATTTTTGGTACTTAGAAGGCTATATATAGGAATATATGTATAATACTCTTAAATGGCACGATATAATGATTGAGAATTAGAGAAACATTAATTTATATTAGAGGAAAATTTTAGAGAATTAATTAGTGGGAAATTCTTAAGAAAAGACTTGTATATATTTAAACATAAACAACAAAATATTCACTCTATATTTTAACACAAGCGAATACCCTGAGAACATAGTCTAGTGATACATTCCATGACATTTAAGGATTTAAACTTGTGCAACGATATCATTTTCATGTAAATATAACACGCAAATTCAAAAAAGAACGGGCGAATTACATTTTTTCCCCTGAAGTTTGGCTAAATTACAAAATTACCCTCCTAGTTTGGTTAAATAACAAAAACACCCCTTGACTGGCTGGTTAGTTACAATTTCCCCTTGAGGTTTGGATAAATTCCAAAATCACCCTCCTAGCTTGGTTAAATAACAAAAATCTCCCTTGACCAGTAGAAAAATTATATTTTTCCCCTTGAGGTTTAGATAAATTACAAAATAATCCTCCTAATTTAATTATAAAATTGATCCATTTAAAAATTAAAATATAAGATAAATATTATATACTTAGGAAGACTAAAGTGCCCCTAACTTAATCTATTTGAAATTTGAAGATCAAAATGACATTCACAAAAACACAAATGAGTGTTTAAAATCAACCAAATGTCATTCACTTACGACCTCTTTTAGAATTGAAAGCCAACCATCAATGATGTTTTTGTTTGAGAAATAGAAAGAAAAAAATTCTCTTGGCGTAATAAATCATGAATTTTAAACACTTATTTGTGTCTTTGTGAATGGCATTTTGAACTTAAAATTTCAAATAGATTAATTTAATGGCTCTTTAATCTTCCCAAGCATATAATTTTGTGTCATATTTTAATTTTTAAATGGGTCAATTTTATAATTAAAGTAAGAGGATCATTTTGTAATTTATCCAAACCTCACGGGAAAAAATGTAATTTTCCTGCTGGTCAAGAGGGATTTTTGTTATTTAACCAAACTAGAAAGGTAATTTTGTAATTTACCCAAACCTCAAGGGGGAAATTGTAACTAACCCACCGATCAAGGGGCGTTTTTGTTATTTAACCAAACTAGGAGGGTGTTTTTGTAATTTAGCCAAACCTCAGGGGAGGCGGGTAAATGTAATTCGCCCAAAAAGAAACACCAAGACATAATCTATGGTAAATTGAGTTAAATTAAATATACTCTCTTATATTCTTAACTAATGTAACTTTCTATTTCCTAACACAAAGTTAAAACAAAAATGTAGATGAATAACTCTTTTTGTATTTTAATTCAATTTTCAACTTTATTAATTAATTCGTTGAATAAAAAAAAATAATAATAAAAATTCACAGTGCGGACCTCAGGTGGGTCATTTGCTTTCTTGATCTGGTCTGTCGCCAAAGAAGGAAAGAATGTTGGATATGAATGGGCCCACAAAATTGCCACGTGTCAACATTAGCCATTATTAAAATCCTTAGTACGAGAAGCTTGCAGAACTAAAGAAAAAGCAAAGAATGTTTGACAGATTGGAGAGAGATTAGTAATACTTCCCTTTATTCTGGAGAATTTTATCAAACACAAAACAATCAATTTATTTATTGGAAAGTTTCCCCCGTTCCGTTGAAGATTTGATTCAGGAAGGACCCTGAAAGATTGAGAAGGAATCAAATTAATGCATTAACTCAGTTGGTTTCAAACATCAATCAATGATGTTTAAGGATATCATCGTACAATTTCCCATGCAAGACGCTTCTTCTTTTCATTTCTTTCTTCTCAGTGGCCCCTGCTATCATCGTATTGCATCATCTCAGCTCGTATAGTTTCAATATTTTCAAAAGGGTTGTCGCCAAATCTATCCAAAAGGGTACAAGTAAAAGGAAAAAAAAAAAGATGGGATTTTTCTTTGGTTTCTTGATAGGTGCTGCATTAGGCCTCGGTTTGATCGTGGGCTTCGCTCGATCTCAAAGTAGCAGATCCAAAAAACGACGTGATTTGGTATATTTCTCACATCCCTTCTCGTTGTTAAATGCTCTGCTTCCAATTTTTATGTTTTAGTGTTGTTGTGAGTGTAGACTGTATAGTGATAAAGCTTCATTGTTTTAACGCTGTTCATGTGTTTGATGAATAAATGTAACAGGCAGAAACTATTGCAGCGTTTGCAAGGATGACGGTTCAGGATTCTCGAAAGATTCTCCCACCTGAGAATTATCCTCCTTGGGTTGTCTTTAAACATAAACAGAAGTTGAGTTGATCTGCCCCTTCCCTTATTTTGTTAGTTTCATGTAAATAATTATCCAAAATGGGTGGACTTATTTTTAGTGTTTCTCATGATATTATATTTTCGTATCTACTGCAGTTGAGTTGGCTTAATCACCACCTTGAGAAAATCTGGCCCTATGTTGATGAGGTAATTTTTGTTTAATTGGATGCTTTTTTGATGGGGTTGGGAAGTTTCTAGGTTCGTGATTATGCAGGAAGTTGCAAAAATTTCATAAATACTTGTTGGTACCATGGCGTAGGCAGCTTCTGAATTGATAAGAGAAAATGTAGAGCCAATTCTAGAGCAATACAGACCAGCTGTTTTAGCATCTATCAAGTTTTCAAAGTTGACACTTGGTACTGTGGCTCCACAATTTACTGGTAGGTTTCGTTCTATTTCTTTCTGATAATTTTGTGTAAAGTTCATATGGAAAGCTTTATGTTGATCCTTAACCAATAGAAGATGGTGCTGTTTCATGAACTAGGTGGTATAATATTACTCAGTTGTGTTCTTCAGTTATGTCTGACAATGGAAAAGCTAGCAGAAGAGAATTTGATTTTAACATCTTTAGCTGTTGGATGCGTGTACATTTTAATAGACTATGGTTGCACTTACTTCCCTTTCTCAACTCTGTAGAGGAACTTTTATCTTATTCTCCTACTTGCTGTGGCAACTGGCAAGTACTCAGGCAATTTGTTGTTGCCTTTCAGGAGTTTCTATGCTTGACGGCAATGCTGGAGAAATTGTTATGGAATTGGAGTTGCAGTGGGATGGGAATCCTAATATTGTAATTGACATTGAAACAAGAGTTGGAGTTAAACTACCAATTCAGGTGCTTTCGAATTTATCTGGATTAATAGTCATGACTAGCTTAATGAAACTACTGTTTTTATGTCTCCAGAAAGGGAGGAAAAACCATGAATTGGAATAAGTCATTTTTCCTTGGTTTACTCTGCTCTACAATGGATTGCGTTTCTTACTCCGTGCTATACAAAGCTTTTCAGCTCTATCTCCAGATTTCTTTTTCATTATGAAACTCCAGATGAACCTGGCAAGGACAGATGAAAATTTGGAGTTTGACCCATGGATTTAATTAAATGAATATGATCTTCTCTTGTCATGCATGATTTTGATATGATGACAGAATACAATCCTTTTTAGAGTTTTCAAATCACACTCTCTAGTTTGATTTTAAATGTTTTCGTTAGAAAAATGTGAACATGCAAATATCCTTCTATGAGGTTGCAACTCCACTAAAGCATAAATTATTTTTATTCTTACTGTCATGGTGTCCGTGAAGTTTAGTGCAAATGTGAACCTTAATGCTTTCTAGGGAAGTGTTGAACAGTCGATGTTTTACAATGTCTGATGAGCTCAGCTTGTCATATGCTGACTTTATTTATCCGGTGTAGGTCAAGAACATTGGATTTACTGGGATTTTCAGATTAATATTCAAACCCCTGGTTGATGAATTACCTTGTTTTGGAGCTGTGCTATATTCCCTAAGAAAAAAGGTAAACCCTTGAACCCATAGCTTCAAGACAAACTTGCAATTAGAGATGCACTGAATTGTAAAGACACACAAAGAGTTGATCTTCCAACTTCAGTGCCACATTTACTTGTATAGACATTATATGCACCAAGAGATGAGTGTTTCTGTAATTATACAGATGAATCATAATATAAGTAAGTTTCAGGCACTCAAACCTAAAGAGTAAAAGTATGTGTTGGAGCTGCAGTTGGTACTGATTACCAATTTCCCACATTTTTCTGCAGAAAAATTTGGATTTTACCCTCAAAGTTATTGGTGGTGAAATAACGGCAATTCCAGGAATATCTGATGCTTTTGAGGTTTGTTGCTTTTCCTTTCTCATTTTCTGTTGCAACTTTCACGGCCAAAGGGTTTACAGGATGTGGCTTACTTGAAAGCTTCACCAATTAGAACATAATGTATGAATTGAATTAATAGTTTCAGCAAGTACACTTTGAGAGATATCTTCAGCAAGTTTATTTTTTTTAATTTTTTTTACTTTGTCTTCTGAGTGATGTTGACCATTTGGCATTTTTTAACTTACTTTGGAGGTGATCATCCATGAAAGCTGTCATACTGCGACTATTGTTCATTTGTCACTCTGTACTAGAGGAATACTATCACTTAATTAACAAGTGGCATATCAAATATGAATTCTGGCAGTGCTCAGTGCAGCTGTCATTATGAGTTTGTTTTGCTGCCCAATCCTCTTCTTATGAATGAAGAAGATCATTGATCAGGCTATCTTTTCTTGATTTAGGGAATGATAAGAGATGCTATTGAAGATTCTATCACTTGGCCAGTCCGAAAAATTGTGCCAATATTACCAGGAGACTATAGGTAAGACATCAATGTAGAATTTTTACTTTTCTAGCCACTGTCACCTTTTCTGGGGGGAAGTCAATCTTGTGGCATTGAGTCCTTAGCTACTAACTTGATGAGTAACCCAGATTCTCGAGTTGGTTTGGGTCATTAAATTATCCTGTTGAAACTTAGATTCTGACCATGAGTATTTCTTTGATAACTTCTCTTGTAAAAGTGACCTGGAGCTAAAGCCTTGTGGGACATTGGAGGTGAAGCTCATAGAAGCAAAGGAATTAACAAACAAGGACTTCATTGGCAAATCAGATCCATTTGCTGATGTATACATACGTCCACTGCGTAACAGGACAAAAACTAGCAAAACAATTGTGAGTACATTGATCTTTCCAACTCTGGGCTTTTACCTTTTTCATATCACCTTCTACTTAATGCATCTCCACATTATTTGTAGAACAACCAAATAAATCCAATTTGGAATGAACACTTTGAGTTCATCGTAGAAGATGCATCCACACAACACCTGACAGTCAAAGTTTATGATGATGAAGGAATTCAAGCTGCTGAATTCATTGGCTGCGCTCAAATTGCTTTGAAGGACCTTGAGCCTGGTAAGGTCAAGGACGTATGGCTGAAACTAGTGAAAGATCTGGAGATTCAAAGGGATACAAAGAATAGGGGTCAGGTGGGCTGCCGTAACTCAATTTATGTTGAATGCATGCATTATTTTTTGTTTATTCAGAAACAATTTTGATCTAATATATACGCTGCCTCCTTTTCTCTAAATTATTTGTGTTATAGGTTCACTTGGAGCTTTTATATTGTCCCTTTGGGATGGAGAGCGCCATTATGAATCCTTTCAACCCTGACTTCAGATTAACTACCTTGGAGAAGGCTCTTAAACATGGAAGTCCCGCAGACCCTGAGGAGGTAGCAAAATCAGTTTTACAGAAGAAAAAAGATGTCATTGTGAGAGGAGTTCTTTCAGTGACAGTAATATCGGCAGAAGATCTACCAGCTGCCGATCTTTTGGGAAAATCTGATCCTTTTGTGGTACTCACTATGAAGAAGTCAGAACAGAAACACAAGACGAGGGTAAGATTACCATATACAGTAATCATACTTGATCATGCACTGCTTTTTGGGGAACTAAAAGAACTTGTCATAAAATGCTGCAGTCATTTTTATTTTTATTTCCATTTAGTTTGTCATCTTTATGACGGGTTGGAGAACTGTATGATTTATCCATTTTTCACATGTATTAGGTTTTGAATGATACGCTAAATCCAGTATGGAATCAAACATTTGACTTTGTTGTGGAGGACGCATTACATGATCTGTTGATGTTGGAAGTCTATGACCATGACACATTTGGGAAGGTAATGCTTCCCTACCTCCTTTGGTTTCTTGGTTGTCAGATCTTATGTTACTCGTCCTTGAATATAATGTGTTGCAGTCACGGGTGGATAATCGAAACATAAATGACAAGACGCCATGATTGTGCTATATTACTTGAAAAAAGAGGAAAAATTGACATGATTATGAACTTTTTGAGTTATAATATTTGTGTCTTATTCAGTACCATGTTTGAACTCCATACTGGTAGTTGTGGGTTAAGCAGTCTTTCGGTTGTACAGACATAAACGTTCTGTTTCATCTTCAAATAACTGTGAGGATAGGTCGGTGGCTTTCCTCGTGAAAGTTTGAAGAAACTAATGTTTGTTTCCCCCGATGTACTTACAATCGGATTGATGTTCCAGGATAAAATGGGAAGATGTATTATGACACTTACAAGGGCTATACTGGAAGGAGAATTTACAGACACTTTTACACTCGATGGTTCGAGCTCGGGGAAGCTCATTCTGCATATCAAATGGGCAGCACAGCCTATAATAAGGGATAACTGATGGGGCTTGTACTACAGAAGGCATATAAGTGAATCCTGTTTTGAATGTATAACAATTTCTTTCCACTCGAGTTTACGGCACCGGTTCTGATTTGGAAATAGCACAGAAAAGCATCAGTTGTAGTTGTAGTTGTAGTTGTTGTTGTTTCCCTACTTCCTGTTTGTTTTTATTATAACAACAGTGTTCCTTCCTGTATGAATCATGTCAATAGAAAACAGACAGTTACTGAAATTGGTGACTATCTTCTTTTTCTCTTGAATAACAAGCCGATTAAGTGGCTGGGGGCATGAAAACCCTTTATTAATTCCAAAATCCGAACTTCCCTGGGGACTAAATGAGCCTGTTAGCTCTGGGAAATACATAAAAAAGAATTCAGTGAGTTGCAAGAAGCAGACTTCATACAACACTACCACCAACATGCCAGTGTAGCGTTGGCATAAAGAGTATTTTTTCGTCTCATATAAGGAGTTATATTTCGAATTGTACATTATGACTCGAAAATATAAAATTGTATGCATCTTACAGATTTCGAGTTGTACCATTTTACTCTCTTAGTGAGACGGATGCCAGTGTAGCGTTGGCATAAAGAGTATTTTTTCGTCTCATATAAGAAGTCATATTTCGAATTGTACATTATGACTCGAAAATATAAAATTGTATGCATCTTACAGATTTCGAGTTGTACCATTTTACTCTCTTAGTGAGACGGAAGGAAGGAGTATGAAACATCTGACATATAACAAAAAGGAAAACATACAGAATAACTCCAAAAACCTAAAATTGTATGCCACAATGTACAATGACCCAAGTTTGGGGACATGACTGAGCTATCATTAGTAGTATATAATTCTGTACAAACCAAAAGAAAAAAAAATCCTTCCCTGGTAGTTTCCAACAAGCTTCTTGGAGGGAACAAAAAATGTAACAAATAGTTCCTAAACAAAGCAGAAAACTCAGGATAACCTCCAACTACTACATTGCCAAATTTCTTCTGTTCACACCATTACATACAGGAAAAATTCAAGAATTTTTGCTACACTATTAACTCACGGAGCAAAATTGTAGATATCAAGATCTAACCAAAGGAGTATTTTAGCCCCTCCCTTGCCCCGCCACCATCAATCAACCGATCAACAGGAGGTGCTAGCTCAGGAGATTTATTGTGAATTCCACAAAATCAAGGTCTTTCACTGTGTGCTATAATCCCAAATTTCTTGTAAACCAATCTGAGAGATTAGCTATAATAAACCCAACAAATACCTGCAATTCATACCAAAGAATCAATGTGCAGAAAATCTTCAGAATGACAATTTATTTTTGCAAACATCATAAGTGATTAACAAGGCTATTCCTAGTTCTTAACTCAAGGACAACAATGTCCAGCCAAAAAAAGAAACCGAGAAAACCATGATTACGTGCCCCTCCATCCCCACCCCCTTTCCTTTCAAGATTTACTAAGAATAATGTGGAAATGGCATTTCAAAATTAAAAAACAAAGAGCTTTTTCAGCTTGCTGAAGCAAAAAGTTCATCTTACACATGTCATGGAATGATTTTTCTTCCTTCTATTTTTCACGAGATAACATTGTGGTTATGCTAATGAAGATAATCCAAGATTCTATCTTTTACTTTTCTGCTTAGACAGCAAATTTCCAGTGTCCTAGAGCTGACCAGAAGTGATGTCACATGCTATTTCGTTCTTATTGGATAAATAGACATACGATCTTTTCCATCTTTCACACAATTGTCTTACCTGAATTGATCCCAGAATGTAAATGGCTGAATAATGGCGCCCGTGTATAACCATATCAGCAATCATTGCCAATGGGATGGTGAGAGACATGCCCAAGGTGGCTACTAGGGGAGTTGTCCAGACGACACATAGCGCCCTGCGCAAAACAGAGCCACCATCTTAGTGGAGAAACCAAGAAAACTTGGATGGGAATCAATCATAGTTTTGCACATACCAGAAATAGTCTGAGAGAACACTTCCAACGAGTCCATTTGCAATAACAACTTCATCCATCTTAGCAGAGTGAGGGATAGTAAATTTGGGTTCTATTCCTAAAGCAGTCAATGGCCACACTGAAAGAAGAATCATGAATAAGCATCCTTTATATTGTTCGACACAACTCCAAAGACAAACATGCTTGAAGCAGTTTCAATAGATAACAAGTCTCAATAAGTTGGAAAGGCTTTGCCACACTGAAAGAAGAATCATGTATAAGCATCCTTTATATTATTTGACACAACTCCAAAGACAAACATGCATGCAGCCATTCATTCCACTAGACAACAAGTCTTAATTAGTAGAAAAGGTTTTCAAAGAAAACAGAAACTCAAAAAGCTATAAATTTCTTTCTGAATTTACTTGAGATTCAATTGAAATGAACAGAATTATCACCAGAAGGAATATATTATGTCACTGATAAAAATCTTCTTTGCAAATTACATTCTGTGTTATGTACCAATATTTGATAGAAAGGAAATAAAAAAGCAATGATTTAAATGCAGCAAGGCAGAAATAGATAGCTCTTACCAACCCACCACAGAGCCACGAGCGTGAACAAGCCAACATATCCAAACAACTTCTGCACATCAACTCTTTCCCCTTCCTCACCAGCAAACTTCTTGAGAAGTACTGAAGATAGTTAGGGATTAAAAGTCACTTCTTAGTTCCATCACCAAATCAATAATTTTATGGCATAAACAGAATGAAGTCAAATTTTGGCTCACCAGTGAATAGTCCATATGAAACAGCTGATAGAAGGCCAAAAAGATCCCCAACAAGAGTGCGCTCTCCATTTCTATATACAAAATGATATGTCAATGCACAATTAAAGTCCAGACATAAACCTCGAGAAAGCAGAGTAAAGACGGACCATGTAATAAGCAAAAATGATGAATGAAACATTGAATGGTTGAAACTTCAGTTGTTAACATATGCATTAATGCAGTCACAATGCATATGTGTTCCATTGCAAAATAAAATAAAACTGTCCCCATGTTTACATAACATAAAATTATTCAAACCATAATTAAGCTAAAAGTAACTTAGCAATGGCCAGTGACTTCAAACTACAGAGATAAAGACCCATGTAAGAGATTAATATTCCATGGAGCCTCAAAATCAGAAACACAGACAAGGAATCTATCAAATCTGATATTATATCCAGAGAGATTTTAGCCGGGAAATTGAATGCACATATCGTATAGAAACACAGAACATTGGTAGCTACAAATTCACAATTGAAGTCATCAATGCTTGTAATCTGAAGATAAAAGTCAAGTTGAAGTCGACACAGTCAGGAAATACATACGAAGAAGAATTCAGTTGCGAATCATCTGCAGCCCAAGTTTTGCCCAGAGTTGTCATTGCAACGCCAGCAATGCAGACAAAAACAGCAAGAACTTTCGATATACTTAAGGATTCTTGCCCCAGGAATGCACCAATGAAAAGTGTAAACAGTCCTGAAGTAGATGATAACACGGTCGTACTTGCAACACTGGTACGTGCAAGCGCAGCATTTGATAAGTACTGAAAAGATAATACAGATGTAACATAAGCTCAAGAACAGGGTTGGCATTTAACCTCTATCAAAATATTTTTGAACACTTTCAGGGAAGGAAAAGTTTCTGTCTTATTCAGTTTAAGTTTCACCATAGTGGGAAGTGAAGTCTAAAATGTAACTATATAAAACTTAATCACTGTAAGAGCCTCATTCGTTGCCACAAGTTAACAAAAGAAAATTGAATAATATAATTATTACAAAATTAAGAGCCAGAAATTCCATGATTAAATCTGATACATGCAGAAACTAAAAGATGTAGAAAACTTTGGGATCTTACCTCTGTAACAAACCAAATCGGAGCAAGATAAAATCCATACATGGCAATTTCCCTGGTTGAAACCTCCTTGTCTTGTTTACTATTTTTATCAACTTCCACAATTCTAGTAACTAATGCCATTCCCTCTTCCTGATCAGAAGAATCAGAAAGATCGGAAAGATCTGCCTCACTGTTTTTTCTGGTCAAAGACCCCATTTTATCCATTTCAAATACTTCCTGACCCACTTTGTACTTCAATGGCAAAATGCTTCCAGCACAAGAGTCGTCAGTTATCCCTATATTCTTACCGCTTTTACCAGCGCGTTTTTTTATCAGGCCGCTTATCCAATCCTTTAGAAATGCTACTGGGAGATAAATTACCATTAAAGAAGCTCCAAGATATGTCACTGCAAATGGTTGCTGATAGTCTTCAAATATACCCTGTTGAAGAACAAGTAGCCTTAGAGTCTGAAAGTTAATAGCTGAATGAATTTCATGGCCCACGACAAAAGTATGAATGGTAACACTAAGACATCCGCAAATTGATAACAAAAATAGCGCACATGCTATAGGGAAGTACATTGCCAGTTATTTGAATTCACAATCATGAAATTGAGAAAGTGAAAAGTTCAGAAAGGAGATCCACATCATTGCGCGAAGTGAACTTCATATACTGGAACTACAACTCATAGCACATCTAGAATGATTACAAACAGTGGCCATCAGGGAAAATCCCGGCAGCATCTCCAAAGAGCCGTTTCCTCCTCGTCTATGAGGAGTTCATCACAAAATTCCCAAATCACCTACTCCAAGAAAAAGAGGAATGCAAGTAGGAAAGAGGAGAAAAACAGCATCTTAGGAAGTCAAGCATAGAGACATACACCCTAACAATTCACATTAGCAGTGCTTATTTTACTCAGACAAACAAGGTTGTTCAAATTATAGCCGAGATCCAATACAGCATACTTGTCTTACAAATTCAATTAAAGTAGAAACCTTTGCTTCAAAAAAAAATTCTAGCTGTATTCCATAAAACCAGGTACTTACTAAAATTCTAGAAAGTAGACAGTTTAAAATGTACACATTGTAATGAAAGCTTAAAACAAGAACAAAAATTTCTTTCATCATTTACCTAAAATATTCTTAAGTTCTCATGAAAAGGATAAAGCAATTTCCTGTTCATTCGCTGAACTCCTAAAATTTCAACCCAAACCTTTGGACAATCATAACATAATGAGCAGATACACAAAACAAGAGAAATTGGATCCTTTGTAAACTTTATAATCCAAAAGGAGGAGTTAGACAGAAATCTGACCTGGGTGACTTCTGCAGAGGAAACCCAGATGATAACAACAGCAGAAATAAGAAACAAACCAGCCTTATACCTCCAACCCATTCCAACAAATCCCTAGAAAAAACCCAATAGCAAGATCAAATTTTGATCCCTTTTCTCTTCTTTCAGCTGGATCACCCCAATCCCCAAAATCTTCTTCTTTCTTTTTGTTTTTTCTTTCCCCTTCACTTCGTAACCGACGCAGGCAAATAAAGTACAGCTCAACTCGAAAAGCGTCAATCAATAACGAGCCCAATGGTGGGTAGAAAATCAATTCTTGATGATGCAAGAGAGAATTAAAAAAATCCCTCTTTTTCCCCAATTAAAAATAAACAAAAAAACAACATAACAATGGTATATCCAAGAGAGGGAGAGAGAGCGACAGGGCTCTGTAATGAATCCGAAAGGGCTGGAGTATGGAGGAGGGAAAGAGAGGGAAATTGTGTTAAAACCAAGCTATGCCAACAAGCTAAGGCTATGTTGTCTTGTGTCAATTTTTCAAGAATTATTATTATTTTTTTTTTAAATTTTACATAAAGAAACAATTTTACTTTTTCAACAATTCAAAATTAAAAATTTAAAATTATCTCCAAATACCTACTCACATAAATTCAAAAAATAACACAATCATTATACTTTTTTATCTCTCACCTACACAATTTCTCAAAAAAAACTTCCCTCCAAAAAATTTCTCACAAAAAACTTCCCTCCAACAAAATTTTCCCTACACAAGCCACAAAAGAACAAAGGCTCAAATCCTAGTAGCCCTTTTTTTTTTTTTTTTTTTTTTTTTGCTGTAAAACTACTATATCCAAATCCAAAGCCAAACCGCATTCTTTTTCCTAGGATATCTACAAGAAAAGAAATTTCTCCCAAAATCTGCGATTAATTTCTTACTAAATTTGATGGGGGTTTTCATTCATTTGACAATTGATTTCTAGATGAGTGATTTCTATTTTTGAAAATATCAGATTAGTACGTCATTTAGCATGATTATAATGATTGGATTAGTAAGATCATTAGTTTCTGTCCATTTGGCATTGTTTTCAAAGTGAACCATTTTGTATTTAACCTTTTTAATTTTTTTTTCTTCCAACGCATATGACGGTCCAAGGGTGCATGTATATGTTATGTATTGGATTTAGATGTCGAAGCGCGTTTTGATGCTTAATTATTGAATTTAAATTTTGAAACATCGCATATATATTAAAACAACAAGCATGACGTGTATTGAATTTAATTGTTGAAGTAGTGCGGACTGTTTTTAAGAGTCTAACTATTGAGGTTAAACCTTTTGAAATGTCGCGTACATGTTAAAACACACACAAATATGGCACTTATTAAATTTAAATACTGAAACCGTTTGAATGTGTTAAAGTGTCGAGTTTACCTGTTAGAATATAGCAATTATATTAAAACAACGAATTATTAGGGGCAGAGTTACCCTTTGGCCTGGTTGAGCAATTGTCCCCATTTCACTTTGTTGAAAGTACCCCTAATAGACCACCAAAATTAAGTAAAAATAAGAGTAATGGTAAAAATAACTTAAATTAGTATCTAAGTATTAGTCATTCAATGTTTTGCCTCACTAGACATTAGAGATCTAGCTTTACCACTAACAAATATCTCATATATGGCAAGAAACTACAAGTAAGGTTTAGTTGATGGAGTATCATGTGTCAGCGGAAAGAACACGATTATTTGCATCAACTTTACAAAACTCCCACAAACATTAGAAATAACTTAAAAAGCAAATAAAGCAACTAATATTTACACGAAAAGTGGTTTTTTTTTAAAAAAAAAGTAAGAAAAGTAAAGCCATGTGTTGAAGCCAGGTTGAGTCATTATCAATACACGATTTCAGCGTTGAGTGATATGAGTCGCAACACGCCACATAAGAATTGCACGGGCATGAGTAGGGTTGCGGGTCAGACACCGTCGGATAAATAGATAACTACTTTGGTATTTTCTTGCCTTAAAAAGTTGTTGGCTTGTCACAGATTGACTGCTAGATTATGCAAAAGTGACCGAATGAATGAATACAAATTTCCCTTGTTTGTTTGTTATTTTATATGTTGGCACATTTGAGAGCATCGATCCTATTAAGAACAACAAAAAAGAATTCTTGGTCCACACCGTTGGCAGTTGAGTTGGGCATTTGGTGTTTCTTCTCTGGAAAGGAAAAGTAGTTTAATAATAATACATCTAACTAGTTTATACATCATGGAAAGTGACAACTTAACCCAACAATTATTTTTCCAGAATCTTTGCTAGGAATATTATTAAGTAGGTAATGCATTTTATGCATTGATGAGTTAGGTAATAATGCTTATTCATAAATATTTATGGTGAAATATAGTTTACCCTTTTAATTTTGTATCACCGACTGTTCATTTCTTGTTGTTTAAAACTAACAGTTACCCCTTAGCAGTTTAGGACTGAAGTGTTTTAGTGACTAAAAATATCAAAATTAATGGTGTGTTAGATTGATTTTTATACAAAGTTAGAAACTCTAATATTCAAATATATGATAAATACAATGTTTTTAAATAATCATTAATTTGGATATTTTAACTCAGTCGAGCATTTCAATCATAAATCACAAGGGCGTAACTATCAATTTTTAAACCACAGGGGGAAACGGTATGTGTTGCAAAACCACTGGGGGCAAATTGTATTTCACCTAAAAATTTATTTTCCCGAATAGTTTTTGTTAAACCTTAAAAAAAATGAAATAATAATGTTCTTAATGTCAAATGTACTATATTTATTAAATAAAAAAAAAAATTTATTTAATGTGTGTAAAATGAATAATTAAATACAAGTTCTATGCTATGATTGGCAGGGGCATAATGGACATTGTATTTGATAAAATTATTCACTTATATATGGGTTAGGTTTCGAGTCCAATTAGGAGAAAGCGTACAAAGGCCCATTGGGCCTTAGACAAAAAATAAAATAATGGGCCATGATGGACGGAGAACAAAGAAATTTCGTAGCCCAGTTTGGTCACTTCAGAACTGAACCGAATCTGTGCGACTGTCCCCGCTCGACTTGATCGACGAACGAGAACCAATTCAAAGCTCTCATCTTTGATTTCCTCATCAAAATTCTTTTTGTTTCTCTGCGGAAATCAAAGAAGGAAAAAGAATGGAAGTCGGGAGACGCAGCTCTGAACCATTATTTTTACTGGAACTGTTGCTTTTATTTGTTTCTTTCTCCTGTTTGTGCACTGGAATCGCATCCGGGTTTGTACTATTTCTGGCGATTAAGCTGTTTGAATTGTGTAACTTTGCGTGTGAATTTGTGGTTTTTGAAAAGGGTTTGTGAGGCTTGAAGGTTTATGGTTCTAAAGTTCCGATACTTTTAGTATTTGGTATTGATGATGATGCAGATTTGTTGCTTATTTATATTTCTTTTGTCGTGGTGTGGTAGGAATGGAGATGGTTACACAATCACTGGTCGAGTGAAAATTCCAGGTATTGGTTTTCCTTAATGATTTATCTTTATGTTTACTTGGTAATTTCTTCATAAATGAAGCGTTGTAAGAGTTGCAGTTTTTGGTCAAGAGAGACAATTTTTTTCCCTTTTTAAATTGGATTAGTTTCGGAGTAAATGCAGGTCTTAGCTGGAATTATTGATTTTTAACCCAATGGGGAAACTGGGTTGTGTGTTTGTCAACCTTTGATTATGGTGAGGAAAGTGCGTGAATTGGGATATAGACATCTGTTAAGTTAGTGTAAAAGAGATGAAGAATATTAGGAAGGAGATGGTGAAGTATGTGGGTTGTATTTGATTAAAAAGGTACACTATTGAAGGCAATGTGAACTCTTCACATCCATCGAGCTGTTGTGATTACTTGTTTGGCATGATGATATTCTTAGCTAGAAGGGATAGGAAGGAATGGATGATAGTTAACTGCATTAATAGAAATTATGAGATTAAAGCTTAAGATATTTAGGGTGGTTATGGCTTCTCATTATGGAATACTGTTGTTAAGTTAGTATAGCTTGGTTATATAGAATTATGTTTTTTATTCTCACAGAATGTTGATCTTGTGTTGATATGATTCACAGCCCTGTCTCCATCCTCCATTTATCTGTTCTGGGATTGATTCCTTTATTGATATTGTATTTTTGTAGAAATTTGTCCTTCATTTACCCATATGAGATTAGTATTGCATTTTGTGAGTGCAGTATGTTAACATTTCTGTCTTGACCTGTCATTGTAGGCACAAGTTCCATGGGATTGGGTCTGCCCGCAAAAGTTGCTAATGTCAAAGTCATACTAAATGGTGGCAAAAGTGTGACTTTCCTTCGTCCTGATGGATATTTTTCCTTGTATCCTGTCATTTATACCTTTCTGGATTTCATCATCATTTTTGCTCGATTTATTGAGATTTCTTGTTATTTATTGCTTGTAAAGTTCCCTCTTTGCACTTTCCGGAATTGCTTTGTTTTCCATGTCTTCATGGGTGCATCTGCTGATTGATTATGTTGAGAAAGTTACTCCGATTCTGGAATTATTTTCTTTACCCCTTTCCTTGTTAGTTATAGGTATCAGATGTTTGATTCTGGGCGATCAGTGCTTGTAACATTCATTTATGTTTGTCCATTTTCTTCTGTTTCTCATATTTAATGCCAATTTGCTAATGTTCATTTAATAAAGTGAGTTTTCAGAGGTGGCTATATATATATATATATATATATATTCATAAAACTGATATTTCTATAGCTAATACATGTTTTCAGTATATTCTTTTCCCTCTTGTGCATTGAAGCTGATTGAACTTCTATTGGTAAATGATACTGCAACCTTGTAAAGTTTTTATTTCTAGATTAGTATTTTGTCTGGTGTAGTTCCTTAATTCTTCACCTATAGCCACAATGTTCCAGCTGGGACTCATCTAATTGAGGTGGCTGCAATTGGCTACTTCTTTTCTCCTGTGAGTTTCTCTTCTTGTCACTCTTTTCTGGCGTGGTATTCTTTGTTATTTCTCATGATGTATCATATCTCAAGTTCTGCTATTGTAGGTTCGAGTTGATGTCAGTGCCAGAAACCCAGGTAAGGTTCAGGCGGCTCTGACAGAGACTAGGAAAAGTTTGACCGAGCTCGTGTTGGAGCCTCTAAGAGAGGAACAGTACTATGAGGTGAGTCTAGTATTTAAAGTGAGCATTTTTCGTTGGATTAGATATTCTTTATTGTAATAATGGTTTATGAATCATGTGTTTTCTTTTCTGCAGATAAGAGAACCCTTCTCCATAATGTCTGTTGTGAAAAGCCCCATGGGTCTGATGATGGGATTTATGGTGTTCGTGATGTTAGTAATGCCAAAACTAGTAGAAAATATGGGTAAGAATCAGTTACTTATTTCATCTTTATCTTTGTGAAGTTTCTGATTGGATAGGTTGAATCACTCCTATCATATTTGGCAATCTGATCTCACCAATTGGTTCATTGAGGCGGATATCTGTTGGTAACTTGTGAATATGTTGCGTAATATCACTGCACGATATGCTTTGTGTTCTCCACTATAAAATCGTGCCCGTGTTCAGAGACATTATTTATGCATTGGTCTGAATCTTTCGTGTGCAGATACCGAAGAGATGAAACGAGCGCAAGAGGACATGAGGAGTCAAGGGGTTCCATCATTTGCAAATCTGTTATCCGGTGCTCAAAGAAGCAATTAGTGACTGAGATTGAGAAGGCTTGGAAAAGTTTGAAGGAACTTGCTGTTGTAAAACAGACCATAGATTTAGGATTGGAAAAGGTTTATGACTTGATGTATTTAAAACGAAAATTCAGAAAGTCCAAACTGATTGTATTGCCTCCATTTTTTGTTTGAATTTTGCTACCAAATTGCTTTGCACATTTCATATGCCAATTGCAGTTTTGTTTTTTGTCATATACCATATTCTGGGTTCGAAGGTCCTTCCTGTTGCAGCAATAGCTTACGCTTACAGTTGCAGGTCAGCTACACAATAGCCAGAAAGGAGAGTGCAAAACAAATAAAAGAAGTACAGTGAGTAGGCTTGTGCATTAATGGTCAAATCAAGCAAGGAACAACAACAATTGCTACGAAGTCTTTGGTGGTCTTTCTTTTTTCCTCCTCTTCCTATTGATCATAATTCAGAAGCATCCAGCAACGCCTAGTCGGTAGAAAGAGTTAAGCTACTGTTGGGGAACTCGGTAGAAGCAACTTGCCGATTCCACCTATCAAAGTTCTATTCATTTTCATAAGAGAACCTCGTCCGATAACTTATCTAGAGAAGGATTTCCCACGTTCTCATGATCGACTATATGGATATATCTTGTCGTGGTAAATGGCTACCAAAGTCTTTGTTCTAGAACAAGGGGATCGACTATATAAATATATTTTGTCAAGGTGTTTACTATTGAGAGCTAAAATGATTTGCAAATAAGAGAAGGAATACAAGTTTGCAAGATCGATGATTGATTCACTCAAATCCAGGGCTCACAACAAAAGGGATAGTTGATTATAGTTAAAAGACAGACAGTTTGGATTCGCACTTAAGTTTTCATTTGGATTTTTGGCTTTTTAGATCATATTTTCTATCTCAACAAAAATAGAGTAATGATAGTTTTAGCAACAAATCATATAGCAACTTTTTGATAGCAACTCATGCGGCATGCATTCATTGGCCAATTATTTGATATGAATAAAAATATAACCAATGAATATATGCCACATGAATTGCTATCAAAAATTGCTATGATTTGTTGCTGAGTATATCATTCATTACTCACAAAAATATTACTAATAATATTTTCTTTTTCGTCATCAAAATTATTATTAATTTTCTATTTCTTATTAAAATGAACAAAATTTGTACTTTTTAATATGAACACAAAGATCTCCTTCCTCCCCACCTATCGAAAAATAGAGTACAATGTCGTGTCTTAAATATCATTAGTTGTCCATCAATGGTCTTAAATGCATATAATCTCGTACTCCTAGACTTTGAACAAACAAGGAAATAAAGGAAACAAACAGTGGTTCAAGAAAGGCAAACCAATCACCGAGAGGAGGAGACAGAAAACGGCAGTGGGATGTTTAACTGAAGCTTCTTCTCCATTTTTCTGTGTCAGAGGGGACGGTTTAACTAGCTCGAAATCTCCATTTTCAAACTTTTATAGATCATTCATTCGTTTCCTTCTCAAGCAATGCCCACCAGCTTCCAGTTCTGAGAGAGAATCCCCAATTCAATCTAATCTTTCCAATTTGATTTGATTTTCTTGTGATTGTCGCGAAAGTGGAAAAGGAAAGGAACCCATCAAAGATTTCATGGAGCAGACGTTGCCAGTCAGCACGACGAAATCGGAACGCCGATCGAAATCAAAGTCTATTCAGACCTCAAAACCTTCTCTCGTTCTGGCCTTCTTCTCTTGCCTTGCTTGGCTTTACGTCGCCGGCCGGTAATGTATTACGTTTCAATTTTTAGATCGATAATGTGATCAGGGCTGTGGGATTTTTTTTTTCTTTCTTTTTTCTTTAATTTGAACAAAGTTTCAAATTTTCGTTAAAAAAGAAAACTCTTCCTTTTTTCTTGGTGGCAGATTGTGGCAAGATGCAGAGCATAGAAGTATACTGGTGACGCTGCTCAAGAAAAATCTAGCCCAGGTTTTTGTTCCTGTATTTCTCCTTAAGTATTTAATTAGCTTTATTAATTATGTTGTTTGGTTTTGGATTTTCTTTTGAGTCTTGATTATTATTCCTTGTAAAAGATTTACCGTTTATATATATTAATCAAACAATCAGAGGAAACCACAAATTGCCCAAAATTCGAGTCTTTGATTAAGCTTGTTCTGTTTCTATTGGCAGCGACCAAAAATGCTGACAGTGGAGGACAAATTAGCAGCCTTAGGATGCAAGTATGATATCTTATCACTTCCCACATTCTCTAGTTCATGAGTTTGGTTCTTATGTTTTTTCAGTGTTTTGTATGTCTACCCAAAGAACCCCTACATAAAGGTGTTCCACAATCGGAGAATGCTAGTGAATGTCTCAAGCAAGGTTATCCGTTGAGGGAATCAAATTATAATATGATACTAGTCTATATATGGCTTAATTTGTCAGGGATTTACAGAGGAGAATTGTTGAAGCTGAGATGGACTTGACATTAGCTAAGAGTAAAGGCTACCTCAAGAACCAGTTGAAACAAACTGGGTCAGATCCAGGCAAAAAGCTTCTTGCTGTTATTGGAGTTTATACAGGGTTTGGAAGTCGCCTGAGAAGAAATGTATTTAGAGGGTCTTGGATGCCAAGAGGTGAGCTGCATTTTACATTTTCTAATATGAATGTCAAATACCTGAGGATTATTAGATGGGATTTTGAACCCTTTTGAAGCTTGCATGAGGGTGGTGGTTTGTTGGTTTTTTTTTTCATTTTCTATATTCTAGAGTAGTTAGCTTTGTCCTGTTCTTTGCATGCTGTCTCATAGCTAGATGATTTCTTTGCTGAAACAGGTGAAGCTTTGTCTACACTTGAGGAAAGGGGAATTGTCATACGATTTGTAGTTGGTCGGAGGTTAGTTTCAAAAGCTTGTAACTTTTACTTTTCTATGCTGACGAATATGCTCTTTCATGATCCTCATACCTTGTATCAATTATGGGTATGTTCTTTACATCAAATTTCAGTGCCAATCGAGGGGACAGCTTGGACCGCAACATAGATGAAGAAAACAAAGTGACAAAGGACTTCTTGATTCTTGTATGTTATAACAATCTACCTTCTTGAAGATGGGAAATGCCTGTTTGTATGTCCAACCGTGTCTTTGAAAATTCAAAGGCAATTCCATGAGTTTCCAATCATGTTTTATTAGGTTACAAAAAGAAAAGGTCAATCAGTAAAAAAGTTTGAAATTTAATGACCCTGAAGTCTTCTTTTTTTTTCTTTTTTTTTCTGTGTGAGTTAATCTTGCCTATATATCTGCTTTACAGCAGAAGCTACGCCTTTTCAGTGCAAGGGTCAGTTTTTTTTTAGATGACTGGCTTAAAGTTTTGACTTTATATGGTGTCCCATTCCGTAACAGATTTTGCATTTATATTTTCATCATTCTCAAGACACCTCTTGATATTTCAAATACACCTGTTTAAATGATTACAATACACTTTCGATCTTCTATCTGTGTTTGTTTAGTTTCTTGCAGACTTTGAAGGCTTTAGTTTAACTGCTGTTTGTGTCTGAATTAGGATGGCCATGAGGAGGCTCAAGAGGAGTTGCCTAAAAAGGCAAAATTCTTCTTCAGTACAGCTGTCCAAATGTGGGATGCAGATTTTTATGTAAAAGTTGATGACAATATTGACCTTGACCTCGGTAAATTATGGAGAATTCTTTTCACATTGAATTTCTGATCTTATATCATTTATTTACTTGTATCATAGGCAAGAATACTGCTATTGCTTGAGTATCACCTCCTTGAGATAAGACCGGTGTGATTGCACATTATACTTTGACTTGTCTTCCCATGTTTCTGCTGTTCTCAGAGTTCACAGGACCAGCAGGACAGCCAAACTATATCTAGTTTTGCAATTCCCCCCTCCTCCCTCCTTTTAGGGAACTTTGAGTACTATTGTTTTTTTAATACAGAAGGACTCATTGATCTTCTTCAGAGCAGACGCAGTCAAGATAGTGCGTATGTTGGATGCATGAAATCAGGAGAAGTAGTATCTGAAGAGTAATGATGCTTTCTCCTTTTGTTTGACATATTAAACTTTTTCTTTTTATGGTCTTATGGTGTTCAAGCATATCGCATTATGGGAATAAGATTCTTATCAAATTATATTTATGCATGTAAATGTTTGAGACCTTCCATGGAAAAAATCTGGAAATTAGACTTTGTGTTTGCGTTTACCTTTGTTTGATCTGATAAATGTTTTATACTTTGCAGACTGCTTGAAAAATAAAATATAATTCCAGTTTAACAATGCTAAGTTGAAGATCCTAAATCACTACTTGATGTATCTGAATTTCATGTACAGGGGAAAGGTATGGTATGAGCCAGATTGGTGGAAATTTGGAGATGAGAAATCGTAAGTGTTCTTGTAATGTTTTATCTTGAATTGAAAATATTACATTCTGTTTGGTCTTGGTCTTGTTATTTGTGTTAGAAAACACACACACACACACACACACGCACTCTCTTTCCAATATCTAATGTTGATCTTGGCTTCAGGTACTTTCGGCATGCTGCTGGTTCACTTATCATACTTTCTAAGAATTTGGCACAGTATATATATGTAAACAGGTCAGTAGTTGAGCCAGTGATGCTTTATTCATAGTCATGTTCTGGGTTCTTTATCTTCTGATATTCTTCAATGCTCATGGGACTCCTGTCTCAAAGGACATTTGTTGACAAACTTATCATCTTGTAATTTTCTAAAGTCTGGATCTCAGTCTTATATTAAGACTTTTATCTGTATCCTTTGGTAACATTGAGAACAATAACTTCATTTGTTAGAAAGTATTAATACAAATGTGAGGTATGGCTCTGATCTTATGTCGCCATTATGCAGTGTATCCTTGAAGACCTACGCTCATGAGGATACATCAGTAGGTTCATGGATGATGGGTTTGCAAGCAACTTACATTGACGACAGTCGTTTATGCTGTAGTAGTAATGCCAGACAAGGTATAAAGGTTTCCATTTCAATTTGATTTGTAACATGTATTAAAGGCTATTGCTTATGTTCTCTCTGTTATATCATTTTTCCTGTGGATTTGCCATTTACTTTTGTCAAATACAAATGTTTTATCATGTTTCTTTTCATGCTATGTCCTCCTTCATCCAAAATTGATATCATGATTTATCAATAAGCCAGTTGTTTGATTTCCCTCTTCCCTGGGTTTTTGTTGTTTGATAAGTACGCTCATTTTGATCTCACGATGTTTCAAGATATACGATGATTTCTTAAACATGTGTGGTTTTTACAGATAAGGTATGTTCATTGGCATGAGGGAGAAAGCCAATTTTACTATATCATAAAAGAGCTATTGTTTTCCTATGGGGGGCATGGACTAGCTTCAGGCCAACCTTGAGAAATCTTGAAGAAACATCGATAGAGGGCATCTGGAATGCGGCTGATGACAAGTACCTAACATCATTTTGGGACTGTTGCTGATGAAGAGTTGTGTAACGCTATCAAGATCATTCTTTGCTTGAGGGTTTGGCGGCTATTCTTTTGTAGCATATGCTATAGTTTCTTCTATGAAGAGTTAGATTTTCTTTTTTCCCATTAGGAGGAGTTTTTTTGATAGAAAAAGGATGGAAGGAAATATTTAGTACACCTCAGTAACTGGTTGTTGATAATCGGAAGAAAAAGCAAACATAGTGATAACACCATTCATTCATGAGTTAGTTCATTCTCAGATTGCCTTCCCAAATAGATGTATTTCCATTGAATACTATGAGTGTCCTATTTGTGGTACAGCTTGATGGAAAATGGCAAGATTTTGCCTTGATAAAGGCTTGAATTGCTGTTAAAATTTGGCCATTTGCAAAGTTAGTTTTTTTTTTTTTTTTTTTTTTTTTGGAACATTTTGCATCACTTTTCTAACAGAGATGAGATATTGGGCCTGTTCTTTGAGGCTAGGTTTGATTTTGGTGTTGGTTTCAATAATAAGTTTAATATATTATAATTAATTTTTATAATTTTTAATACAATTTTTTTCTATCTATACATTCTTACATTTTTAATACTCTTTTTACATTATAAAACTATTTTCCAAAAACCAGTTTCAAACCCATAAAAAAGAACAAGCCCATTATATCTGAAGTATCTCAGTTTTACCCGTTTATTCTCTTATTCTCTTATCAGTCATAAAGCTCAAAATAAAAACACACAAAACATTTTTTTCCCCTACTTCAAGGTTGTTTTCTTTCTTTATATTTTTAAAAATAACCTTTTAATTCCTCACATATGAAACAAAGAAAAATGAAAAATTGTTCAAAATTGGGCCATTGGATTTTTAATCTAATATTTTCTGCCCTTTACTTCAAGTTGTAGTAGTGTTGTACCGTTCCATATAAAAGTTGTACATAGGTGTAGAAGCCTAAAGCCAAGTGAAGTTTCAGGATAATGCAGAAAACAAGAAAGCTCTTAAACTGCTGGCTGTGTTAATACACATATAACAAAGGAAGGATTTTTCTGCTGAATCCTTCGCAAATAGAAGCAGAATGGCCATAACCCTCATCAAGTGCTACCGCCCTTTATTCACTGCCGCCCATTTCGCAGTCGGCCTTCTTCAGAAAAGGCCATTCTTTACGGCACCCACGCCCAGTTTTGCTCACAGAACTTTTTTGAACTCCAAGATTAGGATCAGGAGGTTTCGTTGTTTCAGCTCAGTGAATAATCATAATAACAATCATCCGAAGTCGTTGGAAGCTGTCAATGATAGTGGTAATAGTAGTAAGCAGCCAGAGGAGTTGTGGCTTTACAACACTATGAGCAGGCAGAAGGAGCTGTTCAAACCCAAATTGCCTGGAAAGGTGGGAATGTATGTTTGTGGTGTCACGGCTTATGACCTCAGCCACATTGGCCATGCTCGAGTTTATGTTTGCTTTGATGTCCTCTACAGGTTAAATTCCCAGAACCTTATTTCCTTGTTCACAGTATTTGACTGTGATTTTGACATATTAAGATGCCCTTTTGTTTATTTACTTTCCTTTTGAAGTCTATGCATGAGTTGGACAAATAAAGTTTGTTCCTTTTTCCTGTTATTGGGTATTCTAAGTGAATTTGGTTGCAAGAACGGCTATGTTTGAGAAAGATTTGGTCTTTAGGTAGAAACCTACTGAAGGATGGATAATGTGTGATCTCATTTTCTTTGATTGTTGATTCTGAAACTTTAGGGATGCTCCTTGTGTTGTTTTGAGTAAATGAATCCCGTATCAGATTGGAGAGATACTTAAATATATAGTTTTGATTTGCATTATTTTCTGAGTATTCATGGCGGCTAAAAGAGTTAAATTAATGATAGGTTATTCTATTGATTTAGCATTAATTTATAAGTTGTGGTGCTTGATGATTAAATTTTGATTGTTGACTCTGTTTTTGTTTCCTTGCCTTGTTATTGTATGGATGATATGATTTGCAATGGGATATTTTATCAAGTTATATATCTGATGAAACTAATTGGATGTTTTTGGTCCCTTTTTTAAAAATTAGGCAGATATCTCAAGTTTATGGGATATCAAGTGAACTACGTGCGGAATTTTACTGATGTTGATGATAAGGTTAGTGTTCTTACTGTCGCTGCTGATTGTTGGATTAATGCTGCTATTTGTGTCTTGGATAAGTTTCCATTTCAGCTTTTATAGTTTGCAGAATCATTAGAATTGATTTTATGTTTGTAATACAAATTTTAGTGAAATATTCTACCCTCAATTTCAACTGTATTTCAACTGAATATGATGGTAAGATATGATCCACATTGCACATTTCACATAGTAAGATAAAGGTCTAGTAGTTGTTATATATGCATTACAAGCTACTTGATTGAAAAGTTCTTTCATGTAGATTATTGCCAGAGCAAATCAGTTGGGGGAGGATCCAATTAATTTGAGCAGGCGATACTGTGAAGAGTTTCATCGTGACATGGAAGACCTTCGTTGCCTTCCTCCTTCTATTGAGCCTCGTGTCTCTGATCATTTACCACAAATTATTGATATGATTAAGCAGGTATTGTACCACTGGTCCTTGTTACTTCCTTTTTGGCTGGTCAAATTCCTCTTCCTCTTGGATTTGTCAAATGCTTTTGATAATTTCCATTTTCCATTTTGGCCAGTACCTGCTATTGTTCAAGAAATAGTATAATTGTCTTGCCATTTTTATTTCTTGATCCTCATATTGTTTTATTAAGTCAGTACACAGGGATCTTATCAGAGAGGTTTTGTACTACTGGCATTTCATAACATGATATACTTTCTGTCTAAAAGCAGTTCAATAATTTCCAGAAAAAGAAAAAGAAGAAATATAGGCTATTGCGAGTGTTGGTGTAAATTTATGCTCCCTGGTTTCCAGGAAACTTAATGTAATTCTTGTATGTTTAATTATATGCAAGGTATTAGTTCAAGATCCATGATTATCTTAATATCCTTGGGCGCTAGATAATGGTTTTGTGATTCCTCAAAGATGAATGGCAAAATTTTTAAACTAGTGAGATCTCTCTGTGAGAATCAATAGTAAATCTGGTCCATTGATTACAAAGATACAGTTAAGAATGATGTGCATATCAGTGTATGGCCTGTAACAATAGAATGTATAGGTATGAGGACATGTAACACTTATGGTGGTTGAGGCCCTTGCGCTTGCTGGCATAGAACTTGTTAACCATGAGCATTTAACACTTTTGAGGACCCTGCAGCTGTGGGATCAGCCCTTTATACTTGGGACTTAAAAATTCGTTAACCGTAATCACCCTAGATAGTTGTTTGATATGACATTAGGAATAAGACTTTTACAAAGGAACCTCATGAATGACTCGAATCCACAGTTATGTATGTTAGCTGTTTTTGCTCCTTGATGTGAGGCTTCAGTGATGTCTGTTGCCGGGTTCATATCTTTCTCATAACATTTGGAGAGCATAAAACTTATTTCTTGATTAATAAAGTTTGCTCGCTGACACTCATAATCAATAAGACTGAACTCCATTAATTTGATATTGTTGCAGATTCTTGATAATGGGTATGCTTACAGGATAAATGGTGATGTTTACTTTTCCGTAGAGAAATTCCCTGAATATGGACAATTATCTGGGAGAAAGCTAGAAGATAATAGAGCAGGTGAAAGGGTATCAGTGGATACCCGGAAAAAAAATCCAGCTGATTTTGCTTTATGGAAAGTAAGTAATTTAAACCTATCTTTTCTTTGTAAAGATTGTAATTTATGATCTCTATGCAAGCTCCTAATATTTGTGAATTCTCCTGATATCTGAGGTTCTAGGAAAGAGCAAAGCCTGTTCATCTCTTGTTTAATTTAAAGATCAACATCAAGCTTATTACTGTTCATCTCTTGTTTAACTGAAAGATTGTAATTTGTGATCCGTATGCAAGCTACTTATGTTCTATGGTTATTAGTTATTACTATTAGGACAGAAAATACATATGAATGATGCATGCCTCTGAATATCGCTTGCAGTCAGCGAAGGAAGGAGAACCTTTTTGGGAGAGTCCTTGGGGTCCTGGAAGACCTGGATGGCATATTGAATGCAGCGCCATGAGTGCAGCTTATCTGGGATATTCATTCGACATACATGGTGGTGGGATGGATCTAGTTTTCCCGCACCATGAGAATGAAATAGCTCAAAGTTGTGCTGCATGTGAGAGAAGCAATGTTAGCTTTTGGATACACAATGGATTTGTGAATATTGACTCAGAGAAGATGTCAAAGTCTCTAGGAAATTTTTTCACCATCCGCCAGGTATAGGATACTGAATTTGCCGATCAATTTAGCACCTTTTATAATTATTTGGTTAGCTTCTTTCTTTTGATCCTTATTGTTGTCTTCTGCAAGGTTTTAGAAATTTATCATCCATTGGCTTTACGTCTTTTCTTGATGGGGACACACTACCGGTCTCCTATCAATTACTCGGACATATATCTTGAAAGCGCATCTGACCGCATCTTCTACATATATCAGGTACTATTGCATTAAAACTCTAGTTAATGTGATAAATTCTTTGTTTGTTGGATGTGTTTGGGCTGCTTGAATGTAAACCATGAGTTCCATAATTTAAGAAACATTGTGGATTCCCACCTTGCTTCTTTCCTTTAAAAAAGAGAAAAAAAATCCGAATCTTTGTGTTATTAGCTTGTTAGTCCCACCTTTTGAAATAGTTACAGCGTCCATGTTCCAAATTGTTAATTGATAAAAAGGAAAAAAAATACCAAATTTGGAGTTCAAGAAAGAAAGAGATTAGAATTCTGAAATGTGAATGATCACAATTTGCTGCTGGTTTACTAGATGATTCCTAATATTCAAGTAATGGGTGATAGAGGAATCTGTTCCAAACACAAGGTCATTTTCAGTCAATACCATATTATCTCCAAACACTTACTAGTACCTCTACTCTCAAGTTGATTCCCTCCAATTTCTCTTTCCCTCTCTCTCTCTCTCTCTCTCTCTCTCTCTCTCTCTGTACACATATATATGTATTTGTTTCTGTATATCTATAAGGAGAGACTGGGGCATCCTGGATATAAATTTATTTATTTTTCCTTGCAGACATTATACGATTGTCAAAAAGTTTTAAGTCAAGACGGTGAAACAAATGTGAAGGATATCATTCCTCCAGGAACATCAACTTGCATCAGTAAATTTCATGATGAATTTTTGATGTCAATGTCTGATGATCTTCATACTAATGTTGTTTTGGCTGCAATTTCTGACCCACTGAAAATTATCAATGATCTTATTCATACGCGCAAGGTATATTTAACTTCAATATCAGTGGTTGATTATGAGTTCAATGATAGCGTGGTTCATACTCATTGTCGCTAGTTGCTACGTACATGTTCTAATATATTTAAAATACAGTTTCGGTATAACTTTCACTGAAAGAAGCATGTATGGGCCACAATGCACTTGCAGTATTCCAGCATTCGTTTGATGGTTGGATAAATGTGTATTCCGGAAATAATTTTCAAGTACCTCTTTTTACCTTATGTGTGCATACTATGATCGCTCATAAAAAGTTATATCTGTACAATATTTCTTGTCATTCTTCATTTTGGCCTTAGTAGACTGAATATTTGTTTGTCCTAAAATAATTCCTGAGATGCCATTTATGTTCTTGGGGTTGGAAAATGGAGTTAAAGCAAACGTCTCTTTAGGCCTTATAAGAATTTGTTTTGTGCAGGGAAAGAAACAAGAGTTACGGGTAGAGCCTCTTGTGGCTCTAGAGAAGGAATTAAGGAATGTTCTTACTGTTTTAGGACTGATGCCAACTACTTATTCAGAGGTATTAACATATTTTTCTCCTATGTTCCTTTTCCTATCATATATGCTGCCACTCTTCAAATTTTTATTGATCTACAATTTGTGAATTCTTCATCAACTTTTCAGTTTTACTATCTGTGTAAGGATTTTACTATAATACAAATGTCTGTATTGTACTTTCTGTAAACATATTTCTTTCGTACTGATATTCCATTTTTAGGTGCCTGTTCAGTCTCTCTCTTCTCATGGATTCTTGTATCATTCAAATGTTATTGTTTTTTACCATTAAAAATCAATTCCATTTGTCAAGTTTCTATATTTTACTGGTCAGGCTCTGGAGCAATTGAAGGAGAAAGCGCTGAAGCGTGCCAATTTGACCGAGGATCAAATTTTGACAAAAATTGATGAAAGAAATATAGCAAGAAAGAATAAAGAATATGAAAAATCAGATATCATTCGGAAAGATCTGGCTGCTGTTGGTATTGCTCTGATGGACAACCCCGAGGGAACTACCTGGAGACCGGCTATTCCATTGGCTTTGCAAGAAAAGCTGGTTGCAGCAACTTGAAATTTTTTATTTCAAACTAGGATAACTTACAATTTGTGACCTTTTGCTGGAAAGGTTTCGGGGTATTTTCTTGTGCGTTCATGCATTCGGCAGTAAATATTTTGGGAATAGAAGCTTTTTAAAGTTCTGTAAAGAGCAATACCAGGAATGAGGATGAGACAGAAATGCAACAGACCAAACAGCTATGGATGATCTGCAGCAAATGGAGTACTACGATGGCAAATTTGCTAACATGGAAGTGTGGGAACAAACAAGAGAAAGTGAATTACGGAGAAGTCCAAAGTAGTGTCTTCAAATAAATTTTGGTTTGATCTGTTGTTTAATGTGTACATGACTTTTTCTCCTTTTTTTTTAAAATTTTTATTAAAACGTTTTATAGGAAGATTTGGATGGTTCCTCACTTAGGACACAGGCATTTCACTTGATGAAATGAATAACTTACTGAGTCAAGTTTATAAACTAGCATGCATCATCCTCTGTTATTCCATTTTCCTATTGTTAGGGCTTCTGTCATTTCCTTTGCAACAGTGGATAATGGAGACAATCCATCAGGCGAAGGCGTGCCGTTATGTAAAATTCTGTCTTTGTGAGTTATAGGAGAATTTACATACTGTGAAACTATACTATTTTTTTACAGGCCGGAACAAGAATGTTGGGGATGTGAGCAAACACAATGGAGAAAGGAGCCAGAGTCACTAGGGATAAGGGGTTTACTCTAATTGGTTTTAAGTGAGGGATTTTCCCAGAACTATCTACAGTAAGTATTTTCCCATTCAGGAGCACAGTTTGGCTATGTATATCACCATCTTTAGGAGTTAGGTGGTATTCTTCTCTCCTGTTATCATCCCAGTTGAACATCGCAAACTTTCCTTTTCGGCTATGGTGATGAAACTGGAAGATTGAACTCTTTGTGATGGTAGCATTTTCAACTGTAACACCAACTTGGGCAGTTGTACTGGCATCTAGGTTGATGAAGAGCACTGTAATTCCATGCTGCAATTTAAAGATTGCGAAGGAAATCGTGAGTTCATGATCATGATATGTGGGATTTTTATTGAAGAAATGGATGAACTAATCTGCTTACAGAATGTTTGGAGCAGTGTGCGTAAGCTCGAAGATTCTTTATTGCAGTCAAGTTGGTTGATAGAACATTTTTTCCCATCAAACGGTGCCACAGAAGAGCGCTGCATAAGGAAGAAGTTCAGGCAAAAAGACCAGGGAATCATGTTGGAAGTTAGAATCCAGATGCAGCTAAATCTTGAAGATATTAGTACCTGTAATAGTCAGGATTTGGAGCAAATGTGGTAGTGTTGAGGAGACCATAGTTCCCTCCAATCAGTGTTTGCCTGCAGTATGCTTTCGTATCATAAGAGGAAGCCATGCCAAGCTGATCCAGGTACCTGAATTGATTGATCTCCAAGAAATTAAACATCAGTTCGTCAGGGACTAATTTGAACATGAGAGGTTAGAAGTTACCAAAAGCTGAAGACAAAAGTATTCGTGACCAGATTACGCCCACTGTTATAAGCTCCTCCCGCTTCGCCAACCCAGGCTTTTGTTGTAACTCCTGAACTTTTGAGAATGCCCTGAAGATCTCTGAATGGCTGAGATCCGCCATCAAGATACGATGGATCAAGAATCTTATCGACTAGGTGATTGTCCACGCCTGCAGAGAAGAAATGAAATGATGTGCTGTTAATGTGATCCATAGTTTAAGGAGCACAGATGAATTATAGAGCCAAACTACCTGGACCAAGATTGTAAATGTGGTGAGTGACAACTTGGAGAGAGTTGGATGTTTTTTGGATGAAGTTGGAAAACCATCTAGCATCAAAAAAGCCTCCAGGGCCAAGAACTAATGGCTTGAGTTCAAATCCCCTGTAGACATCTTGCACTATATTCTGAAGAGTTGTCACATCTAATGCATATTGATCAGCTGCCACACTTGCTCCAATCCCATTTCCACTCAATTCGTTTCCTGAGGTGATCGGGTTTTTCATGATCAAAATTGCAGCTTTGTTGTGCTGTGATATACTCTAATGGAGCTGGAGTTCATTGAAGGACAGAATTTTTACCAAGTTCCCAGCCATAAATAGAATAGTTGTGTTGCACAGTGTATCTTATCAGAGATTCAGCATTGCTGGAGTTCCAAGGTCCTAAGGCATTATTTCCAGGACCAATTGTTCTTCCATATAATGCATTCAGTCCAAAAATCACCTCAGCCCTGCATTCAGTCTAATAAAAAAATGGCAATCAAGTGGAAAGTCTTGTGATGGAAACTGAAATTCTGTTTTACCCTGCTGATTTGAAGAAACTGTTGAGTTCATCCCACCGGGACATCGGTAAGCAACCTTCTGTAAAGCCAAACATCTCTATGCTCTTAGCAAACTGTTTGCATGGTTGCTGATCATCTTCTGTTTGGTAGATGAGTTTATCTTGCAGTGTGCCACCAAGCCTGATTTTAAGTGGGGAAAAGGCTGCACAAAAGGTCATGTTGATGATTAATGCATGGATGTAAGTCATGTACTAGTCATTTCATTAGCATTTGATTTCCTCGTACCTTTGACAGCATTTAGTAAAATCTTGTTGCTTAGATCCTATTGAAAGAATGGAATTTGCATGAGAAATTTCATATATAGTGTAAGGTAAGCAAGAAAAGCGAATGGGCGATCGAATTAACCAGATTGAGAAGGGAAGCATTCCCCCAACTGCAGGTGCTGTAGTCACATTTCTGAGGAGGCCACCAATCCAATGTAGCACAAATGAAGTCCTCATCAGTTGATGCAGCAGAGGCTGAGCCATCTATAACCAGAGATCCCTCCAGGATGGAAGAGTTCCGAGATACCGCGCTTCTCGAGTGTTGACAGGCCAAGAAAATCCACAAAGACAACCCCAGAATGTTCAGCAAAGAAGCCATCTCAGAGTACAGCAGCAGAGTGTTGTTGGGAGCAAATTGATCAGTCTTATTCTTAGAAGAAGCCATTCTAAAGAGGTGAAACCAAAACTATATATGCAATATTGTTTGATCAAAAGAACGAGGTGGCAGGTTTGTTAGATTACATGTCACCTGATGTTACCACAATATGAAAAGAAATCTTGTGTCATCACATGCGTCCATAATAGAGGGGCAGATAGATTTGGTGTTTGTTTCAAAGGTAGAACTGAAAAGGCTGTTTTTAAAACAAATCCAAAATTTCAGTTTCTTGGCTTTGAGTGTTTGAGGGATTCATGTAGTGAAGGAGACAAATGGTGAGGGTGTTTCTGTGTTTGGGTTCTTGAGAGAAGAGAAGACTAGAAAAGAAAATAAAATGAATTAGGTAGGAAGGTAGGGAGAGTCAGCACTCCATTTGAGTTTAAACTAATGGCATCAACAGACTTTTCTCCATTTCCAATATTACTTGCTTTTTTAAGACTAAACAAGGAGAAATAAGACACAGATGGTTAAGTAGTTGACCAATTAAAAGATTCCCCATCCAATTATTAAGCCAATTGGGTTGGGATTTTGTCTACCTTGGTCTCTGTATCGTTGTGTACCCTCTCATTATAAGGAAGTGGGCTTCATAATGTGACATGTAAACTCACGTTCCATTTTGAAATAATAAACATAGAAAACAGAGGTAAAACGAACAGCAAATATGATCTTTTCTTTTGGGATCATCATTATCAGGACCACCCACACACAAAGAAGAAGAGGAAGAAAAAAAAGTGACAGCAACAGTAGTAAAGAAGTGCATGCATATCTCAGTCTTAGTGGATGACAAATGACTCCTCCTGTCCAATGAAATTTACATCAAAATATATATACAATACAAATTAGAATGGATAGAAAATGACTATTTCGTTCGTTTCATATTAAAAAATTTATTTATAAAAAGTAAAACGTTTTATAGATTGTAAAGTATAATCATTGAATTTAGTAATTTGACAATATTTTTTTCATTTATAATTTTATTTTTCAAATCGGTTAATAATGAATTACACATACTTGTAAGGGTAAAAAAAACTTTTTTATTGAAAAAAAAAAACCCTTTTAGAAAGATGAATATTTTAAAGGTTTTGCAATTTGCACAATCAAGTAGTATGACACTTGGGAAAAAATTAAAAAAATAATAATAAAAAAATAACAAGTGCAAAATCAATATTCCTTCATTTTTATATATTGTCACTTTCTACGCATGCAAATGCCAGTACATTAATTAAGGATCTTACTTATATATGGATTAGTTAGTTGCAATTTGGTTTGAAGAATGAGCAACCAATACTATTTATGATTACTTTTTCAGAAAAAATTGTAGTGGAGGGGCAATCAATACTTTAAAAAATTGGCAGCTTTTGAAATCTCAGGAGCAATCACTACAAAGTGGAGGGGTAATGCTCAATTTTGTGAAAAAATTAATTGTCCCGTAAAATTACCTAAACCTTATTTATTCTTGAAAAAAGATTGGAAATGTTTTTCACAATCCCCAAATTAATAAAAAAATTTGTTTATAGTTAATTTAAAGGCAAAGTTAGTGTGGATGTGCGATCAATATTAAAAAAAAAAAAAAACAGCCTTTGAAGAATGAGGAGTAGTTACTTGGTGTCCCAACGTTCAATTTCTGTCAAAAAATTAATTTTCCCGTTCCCTTAAAATTATAAGTGAACAGCACAAAATACATCTATAGTTTTCGATTGTGTCCGGTTTTGTTACCATACATTTTTTTTGTAGCCACAAGTACCCCTAAATTAATTAAAACGGGCCAAAAACGTACTGGTGTTGTTAAACTCCGTTAGCACTAACGGAATAGCATTCATGTGCCTCTCACATGCCTTTTCTTAGGGGCATTTTTGTCCGTTTACCGTTCATCTTCTTTCCACTTTTTAAATTTTTTTTCTTTCCCAAATTTACTATTCATCTTCTTCCAAAATCTTGTGAATTTAGCCATTGCGCCTTTTTTGTTTGCTTGCACTCTTCTTTTCCTTTTCATTTTAGTTCAATTGCTACTGCAATTTTTTATTCACCATGGATAAATTCATCTTCATCTGGTGATTTCTTCATCATTGTCGGCAAATTAATTAATTAATTAATTACTACTGCCATTATATTGTGTTACAATCACCTTCAATTTGAATTGAATGAACCCCAGAAGTTCGGATGCCTATTTCAGAAGCAATGGTGATGGTAAAAATGGAGGTAAGACATTGAGCAAAGAGGAACAATTGCAATGGGTTGTTTGGGGGGAGGAAGGGAGGCGGCGGCGGAGGAGAAGGGTGAAGAAAATGAAAGTAAATTTGGAGAAGAAGAAGAAGAAGAAGAAAAATAATAAAAAGAAAAAGATAACAGTAATTTGACCAAAATGCCCCTAAAAAAAGGTATGTGGGAGGCGCATGAATGCCATTCCATTAGTGCTAATGGAAGTTAACTGCGTCAGTACATTTTTGGCCCGTTTTAATTAGTTTAGATATATTCGTGGCTACAAAAAAAGTATAGTGACAAAATTGGACATAATTGAAAAGTATAGGTATATTTTGGGTTGTTCACTCTAAAATTATCCAAAACTTATTTATTATTGAGGAAGGTTTGGAATTTTTTTCACAAGTCTCGAATTAAACGAAAAGTTTAATTTATGTTTCAATTTTTTAAGGTAATTACAATAAAAGGTGCAATATATATTATATGAACGTGCAATGTTTTAAAATTATATGTTCAATTTTTTTCTATTAATCGAACAACGTACCCCGTCCTATATATGTGCAACTGTGTATGACAAAGGTGCAAATGTGCAATGTATATCCATATCATAAATTTCGAAATGAGACGTGCAATGCACGAACATTAAAGGTGCAACATATTTGGGATAGATGTGCAATTATGTATCAATAAATGTGCAATGTTCACATATAAAAAATAAAAATAAAAATACATTTCATTCCTTACAACAAAATAAATAAATAAATTTACCAACTTTATATTTGGTATGCTCACGTGGAGAATTTCTTTTTAGGAATAAAAATACGTATTCTTATAATGATAACTTTGGAAATGAGATGTGCAATGCATCAACATCCAATGTGCAATGTACTCGAGATAGATGTGCAGTTGTGTATAAATAATTGTGCAAACACCATTTTCCTAAAAAATTAAACGAGTCAATTAAATGAGTAATGCATACTCAACAATGCGTCACTCATCAATGCGATGAATAATGCATATCAACGCCTTACTCATAACGCATTGATGAATATGTGTTCCTCATCGGTGAGCAACACACACTACTACAGAATGGACTTTTAATAACCGCCGTAGAAAGTCGTAGTAAGTAACTTTCTACGGCGGTTATTTGAAAACCGTCGTAGAAAGTAAGAAAACCGCAGTTTTCTTACTTTTTACAACGGTTTTCGAATAACCACCGTAGAAAGTTACTTACTACGGCAGTTGATTTTGAATCGATGTTGTTTTGTGGTTACATATATAGTTTCCGCGAGTGATTGATTGGAGCACTAAAGATACCCGAATCGCGCACGTAGGCCTAACAATGTCTAAATCTAATGGGCAAGGTGACTGAATTTCATATTCTTCTTATATTGTATATAGTTAAATATTTAATTGATCTTGTCTATTTATATATGAGTAATTAGTGATTCATATTTTAATCTGGACCGGGTTTTTTGGAATGTATATAAACATGTAGATGGTCTTGGGAGCACAATCTGAAAGCTTCCATCGGCGGCAAGTTCCTAACCCAAGACGATTCGACGTCGTTTTGAGTCAAAGGTCCCTCCCACCACCATCGAGTTTCATCCGATCAAAGAAACAATTTTATTGAGTAATTAGTCAATTCAATTTTAGCGAACGGCATTATATGTTCTTTTTTTTTCACGTTTGAGGAGTACTATAAGGTGGAGTTAGGGTGGGGTTCTATGAGGAGTACGGGTCGTCAGTGGCTCTGCGAAAATTATTTTTTGTCTCAATAAATTTTTTAAAAAAATTATTTCTGGCCCCATTACTTAACTTTTAGTAGTTTTCATATCTTTTCTGAATGCAAATTTTTATTCATTTATTGAATAAATATATATTATGTCAATCAATTCTATAAAAATTAGATCATTGTTTATCTGTTAGGCTTATTACCCGAAATCTTTAATTGGGAAATTAGTGCAAAAATTGAATTGGGGGAAAATCAATTGAGAGTTTTGTTTGAGTTTTGGGGCGGGGGGATTAGGTTAGTTATTATAGTTCGACTTTGGCTACTTGGCCACTTTTCATAGAAAGCGAAGGTGCAACCTTCCATTTCCTTGAAAAGTGACCATTTTATACAACTTTGCTTTCTTACAAAATAGCTCGAATTTGGCCCCTTGGCCACTTTTTCATAGAAAGAGAAGGTTGAAAAATTCTGGTATCCGGAAAATTTCACAGAAAGCGAAGGTGGAACCTTCACCTTCTTTGAAAAGTAACCATAGACCATTTTATACCGATAGCGAAGGCTAACACTTTGCTTTCTATGAAAAGTGGCTAGAGGGCCAAAGTCGAGCTATTTTCTAAGAAAGCGAAGTTCCCAACTGCGCTTTCTTTACAAATTTCCTCATCACCAAATTTCTTAAGAAAGCGAAGTTGTCAACTTTGTTTTTAGTACAAATTTTCGCTTCACCTATTCACAAAGTGGCCAAGGGGCCAAAGTCGAGTTTTTTTTCTCTGAAAGCGAAGTTTCCAACTGAGCTTTCTTTACAAATTTTTGCATCACCCAATTTCTAAAGAAAGCGAAGTTGTCAACTTCGCTTTCAGTACAAATTTCATTCCAAATTTTTTTTCAAGGAAAGCGAAGTTCCTAACTTCAACTTCACTAAATCGGGAACTCCCGAAAAATTGTCCCTATTTTTGGAATTTATGAATAAAAATACATTTTTTATGGAAAAAATTTCCTAGAGGTATATATTCATAAACTTAATTTCTTTTTAATATATATTTTTTTGGTGGAATATTAATTTCGATTTTTTTAATGCATTTTATATGGTTACTTACCCCTTTGCAGATTAATGCTCATTTTGGAGGGATCAGTGATATGGCATTTGATCACTAGTCCATTCGACATTCAGTTACGTCTGATAACATGTGGCATGACCAGTTGATTAAGGTAAACTAAAATAAAGTGCATTAAAATATATGTCGATAGATTACACGATAACAATATATGATCTATAACTCGCACTTATGTAGGTTACTTTTTTTTTTCAAGCTTCTTCACTGATGGATTAAATTTTACACTAATTAATTAACATTTGTGGCAGATCGATTTGGGATGTTTTGAGTGGGACGATGCAAAGGATATTGCGTCATACTGGTCCTATCTACTCATTGACTCTTTATATTAGGAAGGACTCCATGTATGTACAATCTTCAATCAATTACAATACTCATTTTTTGTGGGTATCATATAAAGAGTCATATTAACGAATCTCCTTCGTACGTATTTGCAGTACTTGTTTTCGTCCTCCAGAAATGGAGTGATGAAAGAATGGATGCACCGTGCGACTCATCATGAGCTTTTAGGAGAGTCTCTGACACATGATAATGCTTGCATTAGATTGGTGTGCAGTAACGATGGTGAAAGGTATTTATATGTTTATAATAACACATTAATTTATATATATTATATTTTTAAATTTTGATATTATTGTGTATATGTTGGGTTGGGCATGCAGATTATTCTCTTGTGGTACAGATAGTAATGGAAGGTCGTACTTGAGGGAATGGAATAGAGCCGGCGGCAACCCGATCAGGGTTTACGAGGACCTCCCTCGCCGGAGTGATTCTCCGGGCATTGCCCAGCTCGGTATCACGAAGAACAAGTATTTGGTTGTTGGGGATGAGCACTTGCTTAAAGTCTGGGATATGGATCATGCTCGCTCTCTAGGCTGCATTGCTGAGGATCTAGCCTTGCCTGTACGCATATATATACTCGTTATCTCTTAATTAAATAATGGTTATCTCCTGTGTTTGATTTTCATTAGCGTGCGGATCGAATGCAGGAAAAGCCATACCTGTGTTTCAGCAAGTCCGGCAACTTCTGGCTGTAATTTCTGGGAAACAGAAGGTTCTGATTTTGGCTAACAACGAAGGAACCAAGATGCTGGAGGAACTCATTAACTCTTCCCTTGATGAGGCTGTAGAAAACTTCGAAAAATCGGCGAAGCAGGAGAAAACAGGAATGAAGCCAGGGGAGAGGCCAAACAGGTCCCTAAACATTGGGGGAGTTTTGAGTTCTAGGTCATCGGGAGCTTTCGGCCAGTTCTTGTCGCAGAGGCTTCCCACAGATCGAGTCAGAGGAAACCAGGTTTATATTCTCTGTACCTAGCTAGGGTTTGCATGATTATAGCACTTACGTATTCACTGCGTCACACCCACGCACGCAGCACCATCTATTTACATTATTTTTATTTTTCGAACTATTTGGTCGGTTACATTTTAAAACATCTTTTTCGGTCCCACTGAGTAATTTCGTTTCGATCCCATGGATTAATTTCTAACTTTTCTTGCAGATATGTCGAATCGCATACACTCATTCAGGCTGTGAGATTATGGCTTTGTCGTGCGATGGTGTTCATTTCCTTTGGACATGGTCATCCCCTCCCTCTAACAAGGTACGCTTTTTTCGGTTAAAAGATCGAGTTATATACTTCTTCTGTTCTTCTGTTTCGTTAAAAGAGTATTGTTGCGCAGCAAGTAACAACAAGCTGGGCCCCGGTACTACTACACCCAAGAGATGGGGTGGCAGCAATGGTGAATCCAACAAGTTATTGGGCGTGGTTCAGTCCTTGGACTCACTGCTTTTCCTTATCGAACAACGATGCCCACATGGTTTCTTGGTCGGGAAATATGGTTACTCTGTACAGCATATTGGCATTGCAGGTAATTCGGAATTTATAATGAATCATTACTGCATGCATGTTGTATATTTATAACGTTGAAGGAAGGAAGGAAGGAATCAACAACAATATTGATGGATTTGTTAATATAATTGCAGGGTACAGCAAGTTTTCCGGCCATTCCAACCTCAGTAACGTGTCTGGCGTTTTATCCGAGGAATAACAACCTTGTTGCTATTGGTTTGGACAACAAAATAGGAATCCTCGACACCAGCACGCATCAGGTATATACACACACACACACACACACACACTTGATTCATCATGTGGTTTTAAGTAATTCATTATCATTTTAATTCTATTTTTATGTTTTTGGCAGATAACTCCGTACCAGTTGGACATAAGAAGAGGATCACTGGTTTAGCTTTCTCTTCGACGCTGAACTTAATGATCACTTCAGCTTCCGATGCTGAGGTTAGTTTAGTCCTCTTGCATTATCATCTATATATCCATAAGCGGAGCTAGGGTGGGGCCGTGCGGTGGGGCCCTGGGCACGGCCCCCACCAAATTTTCTTTCTGACTCGGCTAGTGTATGTGTATATATCCATTGATTGATTAACTAGTTTCATTTGAGGTTCATTCTTGATTAATTTGTTTGTTTGCAGATCATTACGTTGGACTGTGATTCATTGGAGCAAAAGAGAAGAACTAAACTTGTACTGATAGGTGAGAGGCAGCCATGGCACGAATCGGAGACCATGGTGCAAGTGGATAGTGTTGATCAAAGGCACCACCTTGCTGTCCACGAGGCACAGCTAGCCATTTATGAAGTAGAAACGCTGAAATGCATGGGTCAGGTACTGTAATTCATTGGTTAGTTAATTAACATTTTTAAATTTTACTTTGTTCACATTGTTGAGTTTCACATAGAATTTGATTTTTATTGCTAGCTACAAAATTATAATAATTGATTGATCATTGTGTATGTTCAGTGGAACACTGACAGGGTTAAAAGCATGTCGATTCGGATAAGCAGCGCTGCACTGTCAGCAGATAAGGAGCATGTCTATGCAGTTAAAAGATGGGATTCTGATGATATTCAGTACTCCAGGTTTTGTTCCAAGAAAGGCATTTAGACCCACTACTGCCTATCTTCAGCCAGCTCTTTGGTACTGTATTTAATTGCTTCTTAATCTTGGTTTCTTGGGAATAACTAACTGACTGTTGCCTAATTAAGCAGCGGTGGCGGTGTTGTGTTTCCGGTGGTGGTTGCAGCTCATCCACGGAAACCGGATCAGTTTACGCTGGGGTTGAGTGATGGTGGTGTGGTTGTGGTTGAGAGCCACCCTGATCCTGCAGAAGAACGCCTCATCATTATAGATTAATCACTTTAACTTTGAGACCGATCTAGTGTCTGTTGTTGTTAGTCTGTTACTGTTACTGTCTGTCTGAAACATTAGTGTATTGTTGAAGGATATTTGCTGAGATTAATAGTCTCTTATGGACAAATTATTGATTAGTATCTATGTTTGTTTCTTCATTTTGATTAGTTTTTGGAATGCATGCAAGTGTGTGTGTGTGTGGCTTGTGTTTTCTACAGATGATATGCTGACCTTTTTATCTGATAAGTTGCATGTCCGAGATACATATGTTTGTATGTATGTATATATGTAGTTCCTGTTCCTGGGACAAAGAAATGATCTTGAAGTTCCTCTCATGTCTTTTTTAAGTGTGTTTCTGTTCAAAATTTTTTGTTGTATTTTATCGGCTGGATGGATCAGTGAACAGCAGAGCAACAAAGCATGCCAGGGGAGATGGGGTCATCTCATTTATTTAGTTTCATGATTTGATTTTTCTAAAGCACCTTTTTTCTGCTACTTTTTTTAAGTTTTCTTTTCTCTCTCACTTGAAATCCCAGCCCTGCTTTTGAGAATTCAGACTACATTTACAGTTGGTTCCTTTCCTTTCAATTCATTTCTTCTTCTCTGTGATTAACCATTGTCCAACAGGGTTCTCATCATCTTGTCAGATTCTGTCGATTTGTTCAAGTCAAAAGTATGTCTGACTTTATTACATGTACATTTTGATCCCATTTTTCACTTTGCCTAGAATTTGAAATTCTGTCGGATTATTTTTCTTGATGGATGATTGATTGTGTTCATGTAAGCTATCAAAGTTTACCAGATTCTAGAAACTCCTGTATTCCATGGATTGAATTCTTCTTTTTCTTGCTTATTTGCATACTTAATCATGTCTCTCATTAGGCTGTTTGTGTTTGTGAAAGCATTTTGATCAGAAAGTATAATGCCAACAATGTCTCTCAGTAAAGACCTTCTCTATTTGATCAGACAGTTCTGTTATGAGGAGAAACTCCATAAAACTGCTCACATGTGAGTTTCCCTTTTCTGTCATCCTTCATTAACTGTTCTTGCCTGTACTGCTATGTTTTGAAATCAGTGAATGGATTGTTTTGCAGGCTTGAGCAGGAGACTGGTTTTTTCTTTGACATGGATTATTTTGATGAGCTGGTGATGAGTGGCGACTGGAACGAGGCCGAGCATTATCTGACAGGCTTCAGTGATGTAGAAAGTAATCAGCATTCAATGAAAACATACTTTGAAATAAGAAAGCAGAAGTTCTACGAGGCGCTGGATAAGTAATGAAGCTCATCATTGTTAATTTCTTGGAATTTTATCACAATACAGAATTACATATTTACTCATTGATGTGTGCCTTTGTTTATAGGCATGATGTTGCTCTAGCTTTAGATATCCTCTTAAAAGATCTCAAAGTCTTTGCCTCATCGAATGAAGAACTGTACAGAGAGCTGACTTCACTGCTCACATTGGATGACTTCAGGTTTGGGTGGAAACAGATGGCTTTGATGATTTTGGAAATTATTTGTGGGTGGAAACAGATGGCTTTGATGATTTTGGAAATTATTTTGAATTCTGAAAGTATTAACTCTAGCTAGGAATGTTCCATAATGTGATTGACAGAGAACATCCATCGCTCTCCTCATCGTATGGGGATGTCATCTCTGCTAGAAGGCAAATGATGGATGCAATTAAACTGATTATCAAAGAAAATCCACTTTTCTATGACAAAGTAGAGTTTCCACAAATTGAGAAGTCAAGATTGCGCCGCCTAATCAATCAGAGGTAGTTTGCTTCCCACTGTCAACTCTAAATGCATTCTTGTCTGCAGTAATTTTATCATCTTGTTGATTGAAAATGGATAGTTTGTTGTGTGTTTTACTTAGTTGAGGTTTGGAATTTGTGAGTTCTTAGGAGCATTAGCATTTACGGAATTTGTTATTTGCACCAAAACCTACAGCTTGAACTGGCAGCATGTTCAGTGTCCACAGCCTCAGGTAGTACCTCAAATTAAAACACTATTCTCCGATCACAAGTGTTCTGGTGAATCAAATGATCAAGATTCCCCGGTAACTTTACCTCTGAAACTTCACTTGTCATCAGCACATCTATTGTGGTTTCTGAAATTGATATTTCATGTTCTTTTTCCCTCTCAGCCACTTAAGGTAATATCAAATTCAGTATCTCCATCTTCTTGCATGTCGAATGCTTCCCCCCCTGAATTTAGAATTCATTTGGTACACTCAACCTGGGAAATCAGGACAACCTAGGTATGCTTATAGTTTTGATGGTATTGTTGATATGCTTCTAGATTTTGGTTCATGGTTTACTTCAAAGTTATTATTTTTCTAGCTACTACGTTGGAGGGTGCCGAGAATATAGATAGAACATCCCAAACAAGCTCAAGCATGCCTCAAGATAAGGTGACTAACCTTTAACCTGTCTTGTCATCATAACTTGTAATATGATTTCCTTTGTTTTTATTTGAAAATTGGTTCTCACTCCTCTCATTCTGTATATGCACTAGTATAGACAGTATTGCGCAAACATCTTTCAGTCCAAAGCCACAACATGAAATTTATCATTCTTGATGACTTCCCAAAGACTGTTGAACGATGTATGGATATGAGCTCCTCCCCAACCAGCATGGACTTTCATCCTGCCAAAGATTCTCTGATTTCAGGTTCACTAGAATATTTCAAGTTACATCCCTTATTTATGAATCTGGTTCATCAGTACTTATGAATACTGCTGGTGTAAGTTTTCAGTTGGAAATATCGTGGGAGAAGTAGAATTGTGGGACATCACATCTGAAGTAAAGTTGTTCAGCAATGCATTCATGATTTGGAAGAGAGAGGCCGTCTCAGAGTTGTTTTTGGTACATATATATAGATCTACCTTAATAATATTGCAGAATCCTTCATTCTGGTGTGCAGTTAGTATCCACATGTTAAATAATATCCTTCTTCTCTTAGAATGCTATCGATGTAGATCCACAGATTTCAGTTAATCGCGTGTTATGGAGCCCGGATGGTTCAATCTTCGGTAAGTATGCAGAAAAGCAACTAGTTCTGTACTTCTGGCATATGCACATTTCAAGTATATGTTCTATCCAGACTCTTACTTGCTTCCAATATAAAACAGGTGTTGCATTCTCAAGAAACATTTTGCAGTTGTATTCCTATAGCGTTGATATAAATCACATCAATAAACAACTAGAGGTACATTGATTCCTTTCTCTTTAGCTTTTAAGTTTTAGGGTCAATTCGGCTTTTAATATATAATAACAACAACATTGCCAGATAGAGGCTCACTCAGGTGGTGTTAATGATCTTGCCTTCTCCTCGCAAAATGATGATCAACTTCTAGTCATAACCTGTGGAGAGGACAAGTTGATTCAGGTTGATATAGGCTTGTTCAACTAGCTATAAATACTAGCGTTTTCCGATATAGGAAATAGGACAAATTCTGTGTGACTGTTTATGCAAGGTATGGGATTCCAAGAGTGGCTCAAAACAACACACATTCGAAGGCCATGGTGCCCCAGTCTACTCATTATGCCCTCAAATCAAGGAAGATATTAGTGTAACTCTCTCCTTCTCTCTTTTTCTTATTCAAATTTAGTTTCTTCATACTTTAGTTTGGTAATTTTCATGTTTGCTGATTAACATGGTTGCAGCTTCTTCTTTCTACTTCGACAAACGGTGAAATAAAAGCATGGTTATTTGGAAATACAGGACCAATTGCTGAATATGATGCACCTGGTTGTTCTCATATGAAAATGGCTTATGGTGGTGATGATAAAAGGTGAGTTTTCTTCAAATGACTGTAAATTTTCATGTTATATTGTTGAAATGTTGTTGAAATGCTTTCCAGGCTTTTTTCATGTGGGACAAATGAAGATGGAAACTCTTACATATTAGAATGGAATCAGACTGAAGGTTATATAACCAGGACTTACCATGGACTCTGCAAACCTGCAGTTGGTGTAGTGCAATTGAGTACAACCAGAAACCGGTTTTTGGTTGCCGGTGATGACCGCCTAATCAAAGTCTGGGACATGGACAATGTTCAAGTTGTAACTGCTCTTGATGCAGATGGAGGCCTAATGGTATGAGTGTAATTATCATCTCGAGTGTGATTCTTCAGAAAATGAAAATGTTCTCATTCACTAGTTGGATCTTTTCTGTTTGTGTTAAGGAAACCCCTTATGTTTGCTTCAACAAGAAAGGGACTCTTTTGGCTGCTTTTGCTAATGATAATATGATCAAGATCTTGGCAAATGATGATGGCCATAAATTGCTACAATCTTCAAATTTCTGTGCTTCTGATTCCGCTGGATGCCTTTCCAATTCAATGAAAGAGGTCAGAAACTAAAACATTTTCCTGTAACTGGTGAAGAAAACATTTTCTACTTACTGTTTCTGTTATGTTTTACAGCTTAGCATTTCGCCTGCTTCAAATTCTGCAAGAGTTAGAGTTGATGATGAAAGCTTCGCCATGGTGTGTGATCTCGGAAAGTTTTTTTTTTAAGGTTTTCATCCTTGAATGAGCTTAAGTTGAGTGCCCTTCCAATGTTGACAGGAGAAGTTCAATGATCTGAAACCTCAAGTACCTTTGAAACTAGACAATGTACCGAACAACCAAAAATGCTCGAAAATTGTACAAGTTTCTCACTGCCGTTCCTTGAGGCTCCAGTCTGAGATCAAGACTAATAAGGTATGCTCGGCTTAGATTAATGTTTGGTTTAAAGACAACAGAATGATGCTTGCTGCATTTGCAGATATGCAGGTTAACGTATACGAATGCCGGTAATGGGATTTTGGCTTTAGCAGCAGATGGCATTCATCTGCTATGGAAATGGTCAGGAAATGGATCTAATTCTGGGAAGGTAAAAAAGAGATGCACAGTTGCTACTTCTATATATCCTCTAAAACATCTCTCCTTCTTTATCTGTGATGAATTTCGGCTATTTGATTAACGAAAGGATTATTGCTGCAGATGAACATGAATCATGCGCCTCAACTGTTCCAACCTAGGAGTGGATTACTAATGATCAATCATCTCAGTGATGATCATAAGCTTAAAATGGTCTCTCCCTGCTTTGCATTGTCTAGGAATGACAATTATCTCGTATCGGCTTCAGGAAAAAGGGTTTCTTTGTTCAACACTATGACATTCAAGGTAACCATATAGTTTTAGCTGCTGTGTATAGTTTGAGGTTGACATGTGAAACCACTTCTGAAAATGGTCGGATAGAAATGCAGGAACTGAAAAGCTGCTTGCTGCCTCCGCCTGCGGCTACCTGTATAGCGTTTTATCCTCCAGATAACAACATAGTTGCTATTGGCATGGATGATTCCACTATACTCATCTACAACATGCGTCTGGGTGAGGTACAGTATGGAATTCCACTCACGCACAGGGCGATACATATTTCTAAGAGAAAAGTAGAGCTATATTTTGGCTCCTTCATTTTTTCAGGATAGAAGCAGGCTCATTGGACACTTGAAAATGATCACTGGATTAGCCTTCTCAAACACATTGAAAGTGCTGGTCTCTTCTGCAGTTGATAATCAGGTCTGTCAGATATAATCAATTTGGTACAAAGTTTATCAGATTCAACTCTTTGTTGTTCAAAGCGACTAATCAGATTGTGTGTTTTCTCACAGATAATTGTTTGGGATACAACTACATGGAGGAAGATGAAAAGCGTGTCGCTTCACATTCCCACAGGATGGCTGCCTTCTGAAACATCAGAGACTAATGTCCAGTTTCATCAAGATCAGAAACACTTTCTCGCCATCCATGAGACACAGCTCGCCATCTACGAAACAACAAATCTGAAATGCGTGAATCAGGTAACTCTCTTCCTCTGCTTCCTCCGCGGGCGCCCCCTCCAACATTGAGAAAATGAACACTACGTTTCTTGATTATGCTTGTCAGTGGATGATTGGAGAGTTCTGCGCAAGGCTTACAAATGCAACACTTTCAAGTGACAACCAGCTTGTTTATGCTATCATGAGAGGTGGAATTGTTGTCATACTCGCAGCTTCTGATCTTTGTCCAAGATTTGAGATCGACCCTTCTGTCTACCTTCCTCCAACCGTGAGGTACCGACAACTGCATTCAACTGCAAACAGATAGAAATCTTAACCTTCTTCTTCTTTTGACAATGACAATCTACTTTGTGAATGCAGTTATGGGGTGTATCCAATTGTAGTGGCAGCTCATCCTAAAACGCCGAACCAGTTTGCATTGGGGCTGACTGATGGTGGAGTTGTCCTCCTAGAACCAGATGAGCCTGAAGGAACATGGATCATATCCTCAGAAGATGATGATGATGATGATGATTTTGCATTTGCAAGCACAATAATCACAAACTAAACCACATCTGTATTTTTTCAAAACTTTTGGCATCTCTCCAAGAGAATGCCATAATCTTCCTCAAAACCAAGAACATTAGAATTTTGAAGTTGCAGGCTAAATTTGTGTCTGTTAAGAGAAGAATTTTCACACCAGAATTGTCCTTGTAAATGCAGAATTATACATGTCAATTCAGTGAACCATATTGTATCGCCTCCATTTACATATAAAAACCTGCAAAAAAAAAAATGGTAATGGAAAGATGGAAGACACAACAAGATCAACATACAGAAGCTGCGAGCTCTACTACAAATTAGGGCTGTAACAACACCTCAAAAATGATGCTTAGGCCCTAAAAGTGTTAGCCTAAGGCATCACTTTGTTACCAAATGCAACACCTTTTACAGTTTTAACTTTTAACTCAATAATGCAACACTATTATCTAAAAAAATGCATCACTTTCTGCTATACATATAACACTTTCATTTGTGTTTTATTTTGAATAAAACATTTATGCAGACTAATGGCATCACATATTTTTTCACAAATATATTAATATTAATGCAACATCATCCATTCAAAATCAAATATATGTTAACCATAACTGCAAAAGTATTTATAATGTAAAAAAAAAAAAGTAAAAGGTAATGGAATGATAGAAGACACAACAAGATCAACATACAGACGCTGCAATGTTAAGAATGCAGGAAGGTACGAGAAAAACATCAACAATACTGCCAGTATCTAAATTTTATTAACTAGCGTACCGCCGGAGTACAATGGCAAATAGTCAAATGATACATTAATACAGGAAAGGTTAGACATTACATGGAACCCCCCAGATAATCAAGTCTAACAGTCCAATGGAGCATGAGTTCTTCGTCATCAACCATCCACCGCTGCAGCTGCAGATGCATAACTGACACTGCTCTCTCTCATCGATTTGCACTGGCTTGATTGTTCATATCGAAGAAATTTGATCTTAAACTTCGTTGAAGAGTTCTTCGTCATCTGTCCAGATTCAAAATGCAGAGACACAGAATTCCCGTTAGGTTTGGAAGATGCGCATGCAATATTCAAATGAAGACCGATCATGCAGATTAGGAACACTTGCATTTGCTAACTCTCAAAGAACACATCCATGGAAAAACTAATAAAACCTTATATAAGAGTCAAAACTACTTGGAATAGAACAGATCCTCAAGGACTTTGGTGAAGATGACAAGAAGTTTGCATTTGTGGAAAATTGTATCAACTATCTTTAGATGAGAAGGTTGAAGTCCTTACATGAAGGAATACACTAATTGGATGTCGTCCACATATTGTGTTGTCAGTCTCCGAAAGATAATCTTTAAATGCATCTGGATCGCCGGATTCAATGATATCCATGCCCATTTTATCCAATACTTCAATAGATTTGTAAATGGCTCCATGTTTCTTGTCATAGCGAGTATAACTGAAGCTGGGAGGACAAAATGGAAAGCAGGATGACAAAAGAAGCGAAAACCAAAATAAGGGTGCAAAACAATATTTTCTCGTGAACCTACAGAAAATTGGTAGCTGGAACATACCGTGAACCCCAATGGCAAAAATCTGAAGAGACAGAAAAGAAATTACTGGGATCATCCAGATATTTTGCTAGCAACTTCCCATATGCAGCTTCACTTTCAGCATCAAGCGCACCAACCAGAATGGGTACAACTTTCACAGGATACCTGCATTAAAGATCCTCAACAAGTTGTCCTCGCTATAGAAGTGAAAAAAGATGAAAACTGCTCCTGAAACACCTACCCTTCAAATACTTTAGCAAGATATGGCAGGTGCATTTCCATGCTATGCTCAGCCTCATCAACACGAAGATCCATCATTTCAAATTTCCCAGTTGCTTTAAGCTCCTCAATGACTGGTAAAAAACATTATATGAGTAGTTCTTGTTAAAATTAGCACGCTGTAATCATTATTGCTTAAGGCATGAGATCATACACATGCCTTTGCACCTGCACGAGATAAGAGAACAGAAGGCAAAGATATTCTCTTTCTTGAAAAGCTAATCAAGAAAAGAGTTTGAATGCAAGTTCCCTAAGATAACCAACAAAAAGTTGACTCAGCTTAATGCGAACTGCCACCAATAAAAAAAGGCACTAATAGGAAAGATACAAGACTGGTTAGCCCGTGATTTCAAGCTGTTATCTAGTTCTGCATGAAACTGACAGTAAAGTATGCTTGTAAAACTGATAATCTTCTAATCATATAAAATTACATAATTACTCAATCCGCATGCTAGTTTGCTTAATAGTATTGTACTCCATCAAGCAGGATACTTTCTGGTAACAGTGACAAGAATGACGACATTCAATCCCCTAGACCTAGTAACATTTCCAATCATGCAGTAGCAAAAATTGATCAATAAATGGGCATGATTGTAATCAAAAGTTTGTCAATGCCTAGCAGGCAAAATTTGTTTTAAAGACATGCATCTCAGAAACATTGCCACTAGTCATCTATTTATCCCATCCACCATGGCAAAGAATACCTGATTCATATGTTGGAGAAGGTTGCAGAAATCACTTCGATTAAAAATTAAAAAGAAGAAGAAAATTAATGGACCAAGAGATAAAATTGAAATTACCTTCAAGGTCAATAGGCAAGTCCCCAACTGGTGTCTGGTAAATGGTGGCTTTTGAAAGAGCACATTTTGGAGTATAATGGTGGTGAGATGGACCAAGAAGAAACACTCGGGAACTACAAAATGTGAAGGTCCTTGTAAATTGGTATTTGAAGATTTTATTTATTACTGACTATCAATGCATGAGAGGCATATCTACATATAATGACATAATAGTGGATCTCCAGCTGATTAGATATGAACAGAAAGAAAGTACACTTAAAAGAGGAGAACTTTACAATTTCTCGGGGTCGATGTTACCAAATGCAAAGGCTGCTGCACGACCAGAATATGAATAACCTGCATGGCTGATGAAATTCATGTTAACATTATGATAAAATAAGGAATTCACAAGAAAATCCAGCAATGTCAGAGTAGGATCGCTACGATGGTACATTAATGACTTACGGAGCAATTACAGCTCTTACATCAGAAGACTTTGTCAACCCAGATGCTTTGAGCCAACTGTCAAGCTCTTGAGCTAACTTTGTTGCTGGCAGAATAGCATAACAAAATGTCAACTTGAAGGTGAAACAGAAAACAAAAGTGTTGAAATGGCTTCATCAACTTGCTCTACTTATGAAAAGATGATTACAAAGCACTTGTCACGGGTTATAAAGAAACTCAACATGTAAAGCCTAGCTTACTGACAGATGCATTATCACAAATAGAAATGCATAAGTGATTGGGAGACGCTTTCCCTTGGGTGGTCAAAAAAGTAATAAGAAGATAACTTGAAAACCAAACCCCTAGGTTACACAAAGGAAATACCAAGACATCCGTGTGAAGGACACGGTAATACAATTCCATAATAGCAAACCACCCACATCTGCATAATAGCAATATTCAAATATGGATTTTAGAAGCAACGGTTAGGAAGCTTCTACTAGTCACACAATCCCTGAGTCATTTGGAACTTCATCATCATCTAGTTACCTCCATACCATACATGCAAGAAATTAGCACCATATCCATCAAAAAGAGCCATGCTTTACCAACATCTTAGTTTCAAGTCAAACAAACATTCAGTGCATTAAGAGGCAAACATGATTCACACTTCCACATCTCACATATCGCATTGAAAGAAACAACATGAACCCTAAAAGTTGATACGAACGCAAGTAGTCTATCAAGCTGAACACAAAAATTTCACAAATTGAAGCCTTCCTGTTCTCAAGGAAAGGTATGTTTTTCACAGCTTAGGCAGTTCTACCTTGTACTACCTCAGTTCCACTAAAAGAGTCCACTTTGGAGAAGGTACTGAGTAGTACCTTGTGAAGTTGTACCACTGGACTCTTCTAGGAAAGAGAGGGAGTGACAAACATAATTAATGCTAGAGGCGCATGCATATGCATATCTGAAAGAAGAGTGTAAAGAGCAAAACTTGGAGAGAAAAGCAACACACTATGATCGCTCAGATATACAACCAAACAACAAAATCAAATCATAAGACACTAAGAAGCAGCAAAATCAAATCCATCAATCCAAATTTGGTTGTATAATATATCAGTAAGCAACAAAATTGAATCTTTCCTTGAAATTTGATTCCAGCTGCTGCAGTTCTCTAAGATAATCAATCCAGTTATCCCCGTTCCAAAAAGAATAATTACTAAATAAATTTACACACCCCAAATGAGTACTGAACCAGAATAAACGTGAAAAATAGGAAATTCAGCAAAGCAATTGTGACTTACGATTCTCAGAGTACCAAGAACCAGCGTGAGATGCCCTCCTAATTCTCTCCATATCCCAGCAAAATAATTCACCAAAAAACAAGAAAGCAAAAAAGGGATTGCTTAAAAATCTGGCCTTTATTAATATTCCAAAACTAAGAAGCAGGAAAAAAGATTAAGAATTAGATTCTGAAATCCAAGGTACAAAGGGCCATCAAGAAGTAAGCCGAGTAGTGTGATGAGAATGGGAAGCGTGTCTTGCGGTTTCTTTCAGCAAACAAAACACTAGTACAATTCTAAGTACTATTATTACAACATTAATATTCTGGAAAAGCAGGGGTTTTGTCGGCTCCCTTTGTGGTGCATTGTACTTTTGGTGCACTTGAGAGTTGAGTCTTCTATCATCACCCCGGAATTGCCCCCGTCATTTTGTACTTTTCTTTCAGATATGCGAAATCATCTTTTTCTAAAGATGGGACTTTTATTTTCCAAAAAAAAAGGAAAAAAGAAAAAAAATAAGATGGGATTTTTATTTTTATTTTTATTGCATGAACATAGCAAAAGTGGTTGCATTTCTTGTCAAATGGTATGTTTAATTTGCACTTGCGTCAATGCATCTGAATTACCATAAATGGGTTTCAAATTTGCTTTCTTTCTTGGGTTCCAAAACCAAAAAAAAAAAAATTGCTTTCTTTCTTCTAAAATAAGGTATAAATATAAATGGAAAGAAAGCTAGTCCACAATCTATATGAATAAAGAAAATACCATCAAAACCAGACTTGTATGATTGTTATATACACTCTGTTAAGTATACAACTCAACTTCAACAAATCAACAAAGCCAACTATTCATATTACTCTCTTTCTCAGCAAATTTGCCAAAACAAATGAATGACATGGACAGCTTTTAATTTGTATCCAACAGAAGCAATTTCTATTTTTCCAAAATCTTCAACATATAATGAATGTTTTTGTTGTTTCTTTCTTTTATTTTCTTTTCTTTTCTTTTCTTCTCTGTTTTCACCCTCTCTGGCATCCACAAGCCGAGCACAAAAAAACACAATGACAAAAATCCAGCCAACCTGCAATGGCAACATAGAGAAACATAGAAAAATAGTCAGCAGTGCAAGCACATACATTGCACAACTAAAGAAAGAGAGATTAGTAACTAAAAGAAACATTCTTGATCAATGCTTAGTGTGCTTTAACCAAAAGGTTAGAGCATTCTCAAAGTCAAGGAAGGATAATGTGCTTATTCTAGGTCTTGAAAACAGTAAAAGATGTCAAATCCACTTGTTTAAATGCAACCACAGCTGAGCAATGCCATGCATTATCAAAGTGTCAAAATGCAGCTTTCTGATTCTTTCTACAACTTCTAATGAAGTTTGGACATAAGCAACAAGTGGAATTCAACATGAAATGCCACATATTCATGTGTTTTATTATTCAAAACCTCAATACCTTAAGTCTAAGACTTACAAAAATCTTAAATAACTTTGTCTTCTTTCCCATTTCATGAAACTTCTCAGAGAAATGAGAATCTAAGGTAACATGCAAGTACCAAATGAACAACAAGGGCATTATAGAGAACGAAGGTCCTAATTTTGGAAAGCATATACAGGATCAGCCCTTTTACACCAATGCACAATTAACTAAGAGTTTCACTTTTCAAGACATAATATGACGCTTCTGGAATATAAATGCTCCCAATAGTCAAATCTTATTATCAACCATAAATCGTGGATTTTATGGGAATTTTATTTCATTCTTCAAAACCTTCATCAAATTATGTAGAACTGTGTATAAAACACTTTCTTTGCTTAGGATGAATTTTGCTTTACCATATCCTTTTTCTCTTTTCCTATTATTGCTGCGTTTACGATATACCCTACTGTTAGGAAGATGATTTCACTCCCTTAAGGGTTAAAATTCTCTACTTCCTGAAAGCACAGGGAATAATAGGAAGCAGCAAGTGATAAACCTTGTAAGGAAGCAAGGGGAACATGCAGTCAACAAGTGATTGCAAAGAAAGGGGAAAATTTCTTAATCAACCAGGTAAAAAGCAAATAAAAAGACATGCTTTGTAAACAGAACTACCAACACTGAATTGGGGAGATCAAAATAGTTGAAAAAGAAAAGGAAAATGGATGACTAACACATACATAGATGGAGAGAAACAAACAGACTAAATAGTTATATCTTTCATGTTAATTTGGGATGATTATAAACCTCTAGCAAACTTACTCCCTACACCAATGTTCTCAGGACTGGAGTAACCAAAAGGAACAAAGCAGTAAGGTCAAGTTCAAAAAGATATTTCGGAGCATGAATTACCTATGATAAATAATATGCAAGCCATAAAACAATGATGAAGAAACAATATTGTAGCAAATCAGGAATGATGATCACGGTCAAAAACTCTGCAGCATTGAATGAAGTTTAGGAGCTCGGCGACGGAACAGTGGTTCTAATCGAAAAGTTGATATGCCAGACAGCCACCTATCAGCATCATACATCTCATTCCATGCCTGAACTATCTCATCAACTTCAAAGTCTAGAAATCAATAACGAATTATTAGTCCTTTCACATTCTAAGTAGTGCATGGGCAAGCTGATAACATGCATAAAGCAAATTCACTATAACATATAAAGATGGTTTTACCTTCCAGGGCAGTTTCATTGGAACAATGGTTCTTTACCATAACAGCAATGTCTGTTGGAGATGCTCCAGCAAGTTCAAACTTTTCAACTGCAACCTCCAAGCATTCTTCCCAAGTTGGTAAACCTAGTTTAAATTCCACAACCGAACGCTCATAAAGCAATGTTCCCCAGAGGAGGTGGATATGAGATTTCATCTTTGCAACCTGCTCTGCAGCTTCTTCAGCGGATAAATCTTTCAGTATCCCATCCAGCCCCAGTTTTTGTAACTCAGCTCTATCTTTTTCAGATTTCGAGAGGCCATTTAGTCGCTGCTCCTCCATCTCTTCCCACATCTGCACACCTCTTTCCATGCTATCCTCAGCTTTGTTGTATAGCTCCAAGACTAGTGTAGATTCCCCACTTTCTAATTCAGTCTTCTTCCCGACAGCATAATACCATGAGAGCTTAGCTTGTTCAAATTGCTGTAGCCCGAGAGCCAGAAGGCCTTCATAGAAGTCTGGCTTGATTTTAAGAGCTTCTTCATACCGCATTCCCGCCTTAACATATTCCCTTTTTGCCCACTCATAAGCTGAGTTTATCTGAGCCAGTGCAGATTCCTTAGAACCATCTTCTTTAATAACCACTTCCTTCCTTGCTTTTGACATGTGGACATTGCCCCAATTAAACATGGCTAAAGCAGCCATCTCCTGGAACTTTGCTGTTGCAATTTCGAAAATCCCTTGAGCATCTTGCCTTGTGACAGTGTCCTCAATTGCCTCTGAATACAATTTCATCCCTACCTCATGTAGATCCAAGTATGAATCACATTCAAAGCCAACATGATTCTTGAATACCCGTGCAAACTGCAAAATCCAGTCCTCTACACAGGCCTGCTCTCTGTCCTGTTCCAGGTCATTCTCCACATTTCCATTCTCTAAAGTAGTAGATGGTTTGCTGGTATTACTTTGCACATCTACTTCATTGTTTCCCTCATAAAATGGTTCTTTTTCGGGACTCACTTCCGATATATACAGTCTCAAGATGCCCTGAGGAACACCTGAGGCCTCGGCTAACCTCAGCTCATCAGTTGTGGTGATAGTCACCAGGTCACCTTCTTGGTCTTTATACTTGATAAGCACACCCTGCAGGCCTGGAAACCGATCCAGAACAACATTCCTAACAGTTCTAATATTGCAATCAACTGGCAGCTGAGCCCATCTTATATCTTCCTCAAGGATCAACTTCACACTCCTATTGACAACTTTTGCCTCCCTGACACTTAATTTCTCCTCCACCACAACCTTATCCTCAGCTTTCCTATCCCCGGGTTCCTCTACTGTTTTTGCCTCAACCTTCTTCCTCTCAAACTTGCTAGTTTTCTTCTTTTTCCCCTTGTCTTTGGTACTCTTGCCCCCCGAGAGCGATGACCGGGGTGGGGAAGGAGGAGGGGGAGACTCAACATTTTCAGGTGGCAAAACAATTTCTTTATCCTCAATTGACTTCTTCAACTTCTCTTGAGGGGGAGGGGGAGAAGACTCAACAAGATCAGGTGGCAAAACAATCTGTTTATCCTCAATTGACTTCTTCAACTTCTCTGGAGGGGGAGCGGGAGAAGACTCAACAAGATCAGGTGGCAAAACAATCTGTTTATCCTCAATTGACTTCTTCAACTTATCTGCAATTTCTAATGCAGTCAAATTGTTAGGTTCCATACTCAACACAATCTGAACATCCCTCCAGGCCAAATCCAGCCTGTTCAGAGCATCATAGCACCTTGCCCTCTTCAACAGGGCTTTGCTATACTTGGGAGCAACTTCAAGGGCCAGATTGCATTCATTTATCGCTCTCGGATACTCGCCGAGCCCCATCTGCATATAACAAGCTGCCATGTTACTCCTCAAATAAGCAACATCTATATGGTTTCGAGGGAGCAATTTGATAGCCTTTTCATACTTCAACATAGCTCCTTCGTGATCGTGTTTCTGAAACAATCTGTTCCCTTCTTCCTTGAGTTCTTGTGACATGTTGATGAACACGGCAGTGTCTTCATCAAATGCTTTGGAAGATTTGGCTATACTAGATTTGGAACCCACAGGACCTTTCTTTTTCGCTGTTGGCTTTCCCATTTTCTTTCCTAAATCCAATGACTAACAATACTAAGCTCTAAAAAGCTTCGAACTTTTGTGTGCCCCTTTTCTTAAATTTCACAACAGATGTTCATTGAACTAACACGTGAAAGAATTAAAAGAACACGGCCACCACCTGCAAGAAATTTTCAATCTTGAAATTTGAAAAGGGAAAATAAATACACACCTTAGGACTTATCATAAATCAGCATAGGAAACCCAAAAAAGAAGGAATTCAATCTATTCCGGACAGATATGCAGAAGAAAAAGGTAGCTGGATTATGGAAGGAAAGTTTGTAAGGTACAGAGTAGAGACTTTCTTCAAAAGAATATCCAGCTCAGAAGTGTTTGGCAACAACAAATTAATTACTTTCCATGCAACAGCACTGAATCAAAAGAAATCCCAAGAAAGCTTTATTAAGTGAACAATCCAGAGAGTAAGAGGAAGGATGACTTACAGGGCAAAGATCCTTTTAACACTGCTAATCAAGGATTATATTATATGAGTGATTCACCAGAAACATGAAAATAGAATAAATGAAAGAAAGGGTCAAGAAACCTCCTTTACTTGTTCTTGAACGTGTGTGATTATGGAGAAATGAATGATAGAAGGAAGAAGAAAGAGAAAGGCAATAATGATATATGATTAAGTTTGAACTTTGGAATGAAAGAAGGTAAAAGATTAATGGGAAAATGAAAAGGTGAGTGAGTCAAGGAATGTTTTGTGTGGAGTTTTGGCCTTGGCCCTCCTGTCTCTATTGGGAGAAATATTTTAATCCAATTCTTCTAGGAACAGGAAGTAGTGGAGAATTGTTTAATTGATAAGATGATTAAACAAATAGTATTGGTTTGATTAGTGAAGAAGAAGTTGGTATTTTTTTTATAAATTTTTAAAAGATTTGAACAGCTGTAGGTTTGTTAATGGAGATTAGTTGCATGTGTGCAGCAGCATTTCCAGTTTCCATGGGAAGGAAAGGAATATGGCATCATCATCATTTATCAAGCTCAGATATGGAGCCCTGTAGCCTTCAGGGGCTTAGCTCAGTTGGTAACTTGGCAGCAGATTGCAGCCAAGGACGCAGGATCGAGCCCTGGCAGCCGCAGTGTGGGATTTTCATCCCCCCAATGTGGGGGGTGGATCCTTGTGGGCACCAGACACTGGTCCTCCTGCTAAGGTTACCGCTGAGACACCCTGATTTACCTCCCACACGAGGCTCATGGGGCTGGGCGGTGTGGGCCCTGCGGGCGAGGGATATCGCCTTTTGCAGCCAAGATATGGAGCCCTGTTTTGCTGGCTTTTCTTTGTCTTTTGGAGTTTGAGGTTCCCCCACCCCCAACTCCCATTCATGGCACGTCAACATAACGCTCCAGGATTCGTATAAAATCAACGGAAATGTTATTTACATGCCACTTTTTACTATTCGTAAGCCACTTTTTAAAATTTTTATACGCGAATTTACATTTTTGCCCTTCATAATTTATAACTTTATAAAAAAATTACTCAACTTTTTTAACTCCAGGAAAATCGCCTGGCCGACAGTCCAGGCGATTGTCTCTGGGAAAATCACCCAGAAGAGGCGCTTTTCCTGGAGAAAAGCGCCTCTTCTGGGTGATTTTCCCAGATAAAATTGGTGGCCTGTGGCGATTTTCCCGGATAAAATCGCCCAGGCTAGGCGATTTTCCTTAAAAAAATGTTTTTTCCAAAATTTAGTGGTCGTTCGCCGGAAAAATTATTTTCCGACTCCTGATCGGGAAAACCTGAAAAAAACGCCGTCCTTTGGCGTTTTTCTCTAGAAAAATCGCCACAGGCCACCAATTGTCTAAGGGAAAATCGCCCAGCAGAGGCGATTTTCTCCAGGAAAAGCGCCTGGGAGGGGCGATTTTCTCTGAAAAAAGCGCCCCTCCCAGGCGCTTTTCCTGGAGAAAAGCGCCTCTTCTGGGTGATTTTCCCAGAGACAATTGGTGGCCTGTGGCGATTTTGCCAGAGAAAATCGCCCCGGCCAGGCGATTTTCCTGGAATTAAAAAAGTTGAGTAATTTTTTTATAAAGTTAGAAATTATGAAGGGCAAAAATGTAAATTCGCGTATAAAAATTTTAAAAAGTGGCCTACAAATAGTAAAAAGTGGCCTGTAAATAACGTGCCCCAAAATCAAAAGCTGCCTTATTTCTTTCTTAAAATAGAATTAAGACACCAAGATTAACGGGGTAAAAAGAAGACGATTTACTATGGTTCAATATTTTACTATGGCTTTTCTTTGTCTTGGGCATGTTCTTTTTCTATCGTTTTGAAAACGATTTTGAAAACAAGTTTTGAAAAATAATTTTATAATATAAAAAGTATATTGAAAATGTAAAAAGTAGATGCTGAATAATAAAAAGTTGTATTAAAAATGATGAAATATGATTAAAATATATTAAATTTACTGTTGAAACCAAAATCGTTTTTAAAACAGAACAAAAAGAACATGCCCAAGAAATTTCAACGTTTGGACTTGTGAAAATAAATTTGATTTTTGATTGTAACGGAGATGGGTAATTCTGTCCGAGTCATATAAAAACATGTCGGCCCTGTGGCGCGTGGTTTGGTCATTGACCGGTGAATGGTTCTTCATGGCTTAGCTGCCTGTCATCATTGACTCTTTCTCGTGTGAATTGTGATGATCATTAAGTGGAGAAACGCCGGCCAGAAAGTTAAATTTCCTCCTCCCCGGCGGTGGTGTGTGACGATGAAGTAGTTAGTTACTTACAAGTATTCTGAAACAGTAGAAAAGCACATCCACATTTACCCAGAAAAAAAGAATATTCGATTGTGGTCACTACAGAGTAGTTAGTAAGGGCGGCGCTGGCGGCGAAGGTAGGCCGCCTAAACACACAATGGCAGCCTTCGGTGCCCTAGCAAGCGGGCTTCCTTTTTTGGTATTTTGGCGCTGAAAGTGAAAGGTAACGTTTGTTAACATGTCAATAAAGAAAAAACTAGGCCCAGTGGACTCGGCCTGCAATCACTGTTTGATGCCGCGTTTTGTGGGTCATTATCACCTTCTTTTCTTCTACCATCATCATTCGTCTGAATCACATTGTAGAACTCAACACATGATTTTTTATATTAGAATCACACGGTATAACTCAAAACATGACTATTTATATCGGATGAAATGAGTACTAAAGCTAATGCTACTGAGTGCATGAAAACAACAAAGTTAGCTAAATGTGTCCCTGTATATCAAGATTCAAGATCCATCTTTTACTTACAAAACCTTTCTGCAGATGCTTCCTATATATATGTCAAATGTCAATCATAATCAGTACAATTTAGCCATTATGTACAGCAAAGTACAGCAGCTAACTAACTCTTCAATCTGCTCCATTAGGAAAGTAAGCGAGACATGCTGCATTTGTCTGCACATTTCCAACAGCAAGACAGAAAGTTGAAGATACCTGCTTCTGTTGGTTGACCAATATCCTTCTCCCTCTTCTCCAACACTCGCACGAATTCAGCCGGGGTCAAGTGTCCATCGCCATTCGCATCGAACACATGGAATATTATTTCAATTACATTGTCTGATAGTGAGATACCACATACCTGTTACACAGGTAATTCATTAATTAATTCAGATGTAAATTGCAAGAACACACACAAACAACTGTTACTAAATCAATCGCACATTCATCTATAACCATACTTGAGATGCAGCTCGCTTAAAGTCCTCCTTCGTTAAGAAACCATTCACTTTCCCAAAACTGAAAAGCGCCAGTGAGAATGGCTGCAACTTCTTCCGAAGCTCTGAGAAGCTCTTGAATTCCTCAATTGTAATACGGAAGTCACTCATCTGTGGCATTTTGTCCAAATCATCAACCCTGTCAAGCAACCTGCTTAAGTGCTTCAAGTCAGCAGATGCAACCATCGACAAGGTAAAGTCCTTCACGGATATTGTCCCTCTTCCCTTGTAGTCATAATGGGCGAACTCCAACCTTAGCATCTGACAAAACCAAATTCATTATTCAAGCCACACCAGTGTCCTAGATGCAACACCAAGCAGAAAAATTTTAAATTCCAGACTGAAATTATACTAGCTTTAACTTTTCCAAACAACTATCCCAGTCGATAATGACAAGCCCAATTGGACAGCATTAAAACTGTTCATCCAACACGTAAAACCATATTTTCAGTATTAAGAAAAAAATTCTAGTAAACCTAGAAAAAATGCAGTAACTATTTTATAAGCAAACCAAGGATTCAAGTTGTAATTCAATGGAAATTACCATCCAACATGTTAACCCATAAAACCTTAGACACCATCTTGTTCAAGAAAAGAATGGTTAGAACTAAATGAAACGGCCAATGAAAACCCTCACGTGGAAATGAACAAATTGAAGCCAAATAAAATCAACATGAGAGAAGAAGCGGAGAAGTCCATACTTCATCATGAAGATCCCGAAGAAATTGGACAAATGTATCATGATGAAGAGACTTCTGGCCATCTTTACCAAAAAAGCGCTCCACAAGGCCACCATTTTCTACTGAACCTCCAAGACTATGCCCTGCTCGAATTCCATCACTATGGAGAGCGCCTTGCCTATTATGAGCTCGCATCAGAGCCATTACTTTCTTGAATTCCTCCCTATCTATTTCCCTATGATCAAAATTAAGTATCATAAGTATGGAGGAGTTCACAAGTGATAAAAAGATTGCATATCTTACCCACCCGTTAGAATCAAGATCAAACATCTTAAAAGCCACCGAAAAACTTGATTCTGGAATGCTTAGAAGCGTGACAAAAAATATGTACCTGTGATGCATGGAAATTAACTACTAGTTAGCCTTTCTAGTACCAGGGACAATCGAACATTAAATGGGAAGAAAAGGATAAAATGCAGAGTGCACTAGTAGAAAAATAAAAAGATTTTCTTCACATGAGAAGCAAAACTCACTCTTTGAAAGATATCAAACCATCATTGTCTGTATCAAAAAGCATAAAGAACTCTGACGGGGCACATTGCAAGTGACCAGGACTCCTTTCCCCTCTCAGGTATCCATCTCGCACAAGATGCGATTCAGAAGGAGGAAACACGGGAACAACTGCTCGCATCAAGTCCGCTGGAGTCATATGTATTTCTCCATCATCAGCACAAAAAGAAGCAAAATACTCAAATACCTTGAGGACAAAAAAGTAAGTTAATAGCAATGGTTAAACCTCATCTTAGCATTAGTGACAAGAAAAGTTAGCCAGATAAGCATGCACATGTTCTGCCAGACATTATTGCACGAGCGAAAATGGTAGCACGTGCTCCAATTACATCTCCTAGGCTGAAAAACGTAAAAGTGACCTCCTTGTGCTACAAAAATTCTTGTGAGTTGCAACATCATAACATTGTCTAGCACCTTGACCAGATGCAATGTTTAATTTTTCAAAATTTTCAGCCTTCCTTAGCTTCGGGTTGAATGGACTATTGAAATCAAAAGGTCTCCAACAGGCCTGTTCAAACATAAGGAGCGATGGCTTTCTTTGCACTCAAACTCACTACAGGCTACAGTTCTATAATCAATAGAGGGACGAAGCACAACAAATCTGACCAGTGAGATGAAGAAGAGTATAATTAGCCCTTATCTTGATGACAGAAATATGAAATTGAATGCAGTTGAAACCACAATAGGAGCATTGACATGGGTGAAACAGACCTACATTAATAACTAATTTGTCATAGAAAAATTCGTCACTCAAAAAATAAATGCCCTAACATTCACCATCCCACGTCCTAGACAAAGCACTACAGTTTCGCTTTTTCTAGTTAATTTCACTTGTTATACAAAGTAGAATTGTTCTCAAATCATCAAACTTGGTAGCTCTCCCGTGAGCATAGGCTATCCCTCCATAATTGGTTTCCACCGCTTAAGAGCTCGTCACTTTCACTAGGCTAATCTTAGCTTAAGGATGAGCTCAAGCACACCATAGCAGCTGAACAATTGCATAGATAGGGCAACTAAATTTTGTCTCTAGAAAATGCTAGAATCGGGCTTAATAGAGTATCAACTAAAGTGAAAGAAGGCCACTCAAACCAAACTTCAAAGTTGTTAAAATCAGTAAAACATTGTAAACCACAAAAGAATATGATAAGTTAACCATACCAGGATGCAGATACAATGAGAATAACAAAATGAATTTTTTATTCCCTTGTGGGATTGATGAAATACCTTCTCAGGAGGACTTCGCATCCGAATTCGTTTCTCATAATTGAAGAACACTTTCCTCCTATAAGCCTCTGACAACCCAAAAAAAAAAAAAAACATAAAAATTCAAGCTCCAAATTTAGTAGCCACAGAAGAAAATCCAATGCAACCCCTTTGCATTTGACACATAATAAAGCACGGTTTACCTCCAAAAATAAATCTTGATTGACTTTCGGAGTCATCGCCCTGATCAGGAACTGAAGGAGGGCACGGAGAAATTCTGTTAGGCTGTGACGGTGCTGCTATAGAACTATCGGCGAAGGATAAAGAAGGAAACCTTGAAGCAGAATAAGCGTAAGCGGAAAGAGCAATGGCGGAAGTCGTTACGATTCCCGCCGAGACCCATCTCCCGAACGAACCCTTACTACTACTACTACTAGTACTATTAGTATCGCCATTGAACTGGGAAGTAATTCGCGATGGCGGTGGTAAGGCGGAGTAGTCGCGGGATTGGAGCGAATGGAGAAGTGGAAGTCGGTGACGGATCAAGGGGTGAGATCGCCGGAGAGAGGAGAAGGCGGACATAGTCTGGAAATGGCGCGGAGGTCGGCAATTTCACAGTTGTTAAAGGACCAGGTTGGTTTCTTTGGGATGCGAAATTGAGAAACAGATGAGTGTGCCCCCATTTCTTAATAGTTAATACTATAACACAATGATGGTGGGTGGTTAAATTATATGAATTATATGTCGTAATCTCTTCTCTTCTCTTAAATAAATACGTTGATCCGTTTATTAATACTGTCAAATAAACTGACGAAAAACCAAGGTTTTCTTTTTCGTAAAATTGATGGGACAACGTTACAAAAAAAATATAATAAAGAGGGGGCATGTTATTCGCAATAACCATTTCGATATTTACACTAACATTTTTTTGTGAAAAGTCTAAAATACTCCTGACACTAAAAAATAAAAAATAAAAAACAAAAAACAAAAAGCCATATGCCTAACAGTGCAGACCATTTTATCTATAAATATAAGGGTTTAGGATTTATTTCAAACTGCAGAAGATACTTGTTTTACATTTGATCAGTGACACGTTTCTTCAAATATGGCTGGTATATCCGAAGTAAATCCATATTACACTGTAAGTAAACACTCTATACATTTTTTTTACTTGAATTTAGTTAGACGGAAAAAAATTTCTATATACCCGTTCATTTGCAAGGAAAGAAACCCATTTTTGGGGGGATTTTTTCCCAAATCTGCGATTATCCGGCAATTTTTTGCCGAACCTGTCAGATATCGGTCGTTGAGAGTATCTCCCCGGCCGAAATTTTTGAGAAATACCGCCGGCGATATTTCTGGGCGAGCGGTATTTCGCAGAGAAATACCACCATGCAAAATGGCGGTATTTCCCATAGGAATACCTTCGTCCGGAAATAATGCCGGTCGACGGCGATATTCTTATGGGAAATACCGCCTGTGGTATTTTGTCTTAGGAATACCGCCGGGCGGCGGCGGCGACCGGCGGTATTTCCGGCATCTTTCTCCTGTGTTTTTTGCCGGAGAAATACCGCTGACGTCTTCCGTTGTATTTTTTCGGCGAAAAACTGGTTTTCCCTAGATTTTTTCGACCGAAAATTTCGTCTCATTCGCAATATTCTTCCGACCTGCTAAAAGTAATTATGTCAGAATTTCGACTCAGGGCGACAAGATTATTGCCCAATTTATTGGTTTCATCTAAAATTTTACGTTTAAGTATGCTGAACCACCTTTGCTTATTTTTGAATAGGATTTTTGTGTTGAGAGCGATGACATTTATGATGATCACACCGATGTATTTCGGACGAACGAAAAGTTCAGTAGTAGTGAAGATATGATGGCTTGGGTTAATGCACGAGCAGCTGAAAACAATATGACTGCAAAAATTACTTCATTTTTGAAGATTTTGGGTCTGTTCGTTACAAGAGGGAGAAAAAGTAGAGTTGAGATAGGGTGCGAAAGATCAGAAAAAGTTAGAGATAAGCCACCCCTACCTGAAGGGAAAAGCAGGCGGGCCAATACAAGCAGCAAGATGACAAACTGTCCATTTCACCTTAAGGGCCGAGAAATTGCGGGGGCAACTGGAAGTTGAGGTCATAGACGGTAATCACAATCATAAATTACAAGAAGTTTGAAATTGGCATTCAGCGCAGTCACGGTTAACAGAATTGGAGAAGAAAAAGATTGTCGACATGTCTAGTATTAACATCAAACCGATGCATATATTAGCCAAATTGGGAGCGGATGATCTAGAAAATGTCAGCCACATACAACAAGTGTACAATGAAACAGCAAAAAAGTAAAAGGAAGGCTAGGGGAGGTATGACTAACATGCAGTATTTCTTTAAACTTCTGCATGATCACGAATACTTCTATGCGCACGAACGTGATGACGACAGTAATGCAGTCCGGCATATTTTCTTTGCACACAAGAAGGCGCCACGTCTGCTTATTTTGTTTCGGTATGTGTTGTTTATGGATACGACGTATAAGACGAACATGTATTACATGCCGCTGCTGAAAATAGTGGCTCTATTACCCACAGATCAGTATATCCATATCGCATCCGTGTTCATGAAGGATGAGACCACACCGAGCTATTACTGAGGGTTGGCGCAATTGAGCAAGCTATTCGCGAGAAACAGATACCCACATGTGGTCGTCACTGACCAGGAGCTTGCATTAATGAATGTTGTGGAACTCGTATTCTCAAGTGCTACCCAATTACTGTGTAGGAGACACATTGAAATGGATATCAAGAAACACGTACTATCGGCTGGCAACGACAAAAAAATAACGGACATGTTTCTATATCGTTAGAGCCGCTTTGTTAAAACCCTGACATACGAACAGTTCACGGAAGCTGTGGATTTCATTGATACTAAGTATGGAAATAAATTTAGATTCAAAAATGTTATTACATAAGTGAAAAACACGTGGTTGGAACCCCACAAGAACAAGTTCGTGTCATGTTGGACGAAAAGTATAAAGCATTACGGCTCGCACACCACAAACATGTAAATTATTTATAACTTTGATTTATGATTTGTATTTTATATAATTACATGCCCTTCTATATAATTTTGTGTACTACTTGTTAAATTTTTATGTGAAATGTCATTTATGGTGGAAAGTGCACATGCACAATTGAAGAGGCAATTGATACGGATCGAAAGGCATTTTCAAATATTTTCAACGACATTAATATTATGATAAGGCAGCACTTTGATAAAATCCGCACTGCAATGGAATCTTCACGCAGCAAAACTTACCGGAAGAGCGACTACTTACGTTATAGTAGGCTCAACGGTAGATTGTATTTCACTGGTATTGCACTACTGCAGGAATAATATACATCAAGAGTTGGACTTAGCTGGGAAGATGGTGCGGTGTGTGGTTGCGAACTTCGAACTAGCTGCGGTCTGCCATGTGCATGTGAAATGCAACAGTTGGTACGCGCGTATCAACCAATTGATCCTATCGACGTAGACGCCTTCTGGAAGATGCTGCATTTGGGAGATGATGATATTCCGAAAACTCATGAGGAGAGGCAAACCGCTGAAGGCCGGTTGCATGACATGTTTCTAGATGTAATGGCGCATCCAAGCGCTGAGATATACAGGGTGATAGATGTGGTGCATTTGAACGCTTTATCTAAAAACTGTTGATCTAGATGAGGCGATTAGTAGGCCACACAGGGGACGACCGAGAAACAATGCTGTCCAGCGAGATCTATCAGGGTATGAGCATGCCGAGAGGAACGCACTACAACGAGGTGCGAATATATGTATTTCATCTGCATGCTCCCTGTGTTTACAAACATCTACACGTGCTAAATTTAATATGATTTACACTTGCAGGTCGGCGATCCACAGGCGGACAGAGAAGACGAAAGGTTGTGAGGCCACACGCATCTGAATGGCCTTACGACCTTCCCGTATTTCTGAAGCAGTTCGTGTTCAAATACATTATAGGGAACGTTAATGTAGTGCCCGATGGACATTGTGAATTTAGAGTAATTTTCTATTTCGTACACGATGCAGATGAGTCGCAGTGGTACCAGGTGCGCAGAGCCTTGCACCAAGAACTCGTGGATGAAACTACTATGTGGAACTTCGTCCTTGAGCCAGTCGATTACGCGTTAGCAATCAGGCTGTTCGATTGTTATGTAGTTCCGCCAGAAGAGGTTTACTGGTTTGATTCCCATCTGCTGGGAATACTTGTTACAACGAAATACCAGCGGGTTGTTACATTATATGCACAGCAGAATAATACTTTCCTACCGATTGTGTGGCGGGGGGCAGGCGTCTCGACTGATCCGGTCAGTTTTATCAATATGAGTTTAATAAGACAAAATCATTTCATTACTTGGTTAATGACCGGTGAGGTATTGCTACCGCCAATATATCCGACGTGGAGAAACAGGGCCTCAGAAGACATGCAGCTGTGGCAAACCCATTTGAAACAAAAATTTGATTCTTACAGGACTAAATCGACTGTTGAGTGTTAGTAATATATGTTTTTCACACCCACTGTTGTCGGTTAAATGCAAATTACTTGTTTCATTATACGTAAACAATATAAATTTTTCATCTTTTAACGTTTGTATGTTATTAACTACAACATTAGCGAAGGCAATTAATATATATATATATGTATATATCACCCGAAGTGATATATTACTTTATACAATGCATAAAAATCGCGAAAAAAATACAACTAAACCATTTATAACTCCAATCCCGGCATCAAATCCTCCAAATGGGTAGCCGCCTCCTCTATGGCGCTTCTCCTCACGGAGCTGGGGAAGGCATGCCGGTTTCGGGGATGAGTAAAGTTTACTTCCTATATATTGCAACTACTGCAGTTGTAAGATAAATCGAAATACAATAAAAATTATTGACAAACAGATAAAATTAATTGACATAAATAAGTAGAAATTTGTATTGCTTACCGCAATTGCGGACATATTTTTGGGGTCCAGTGTGTCGTCCACTTCCACTGACACGCACATACGTTCGCGACTGGAAGTAGTCGAGGTACTCAAGGCACGCCTGATCGGCCCACTCAGCCCTCTGCATCCCCCTTACCGAATTCCTCTTGTACATGTGCGGGATATTAAGATTCGTATCGTAAACGCAGGAGTACGTTTTTATTTCAGGCTCTCTGTAGCAACTCTTTGGCTCTAAAACTGCGTGAGGGATCAACTGCACGAATCTAAATTGGCGCAAGAACCGATCAGGCATATATGACTCTACGACAGCATGGCAATGAATAAGACCCCTATACAAGGTTATTGGGGTGCACTCCCGCAGGATTTGGCCCAAAAGAAAGCCAATTGACCTAGTTAATGTGAAACATAATAAGTGGATATTCGAATACGTCATCTAATACAGTAATAAACAATACAAAATTTAAATGACATACAAATATTACCTCTTCAGATTTCATTCCGTCTAGTGTGCGCATGTCTGACAGCAAATCTGCGTTAGGCTCCCGCTTCCTTCCACTTCGTTGCAGCAAGCAGCCCGGCATCCCAGGAACTGAGCTGGGGAGGACTAAACGCTGGAAAGTACTCGTATATTCAGCTCTATTAAAACAAATGAAAAACAAATTATTCATTTTAATGTACCTGTATAAAGTATTGAAATAATTTATAAACGAATCTTATAAACCTGCAATAAGGTTAGACAACCGCCTAACTGGGCACCGTCCGCCCTAGAGGCCCTACCAAGATTGCGGTAAAGGTTGGCCAGACACGCTGCACCCCACGCAAGTCCTGCTGCGCCTTCTGCATCGCGGCGATAAGGCAGGAAATGCCCAACAACGTGGGTTTTTTTCTTATCCACGAACAGTATGTTTCCTACTAACTACAACAAATACCCTGCGGCAGAATTCGAGGCCTTCACCTGTCGGCTAACACATTGCCTCTCGAAGGAGGGACATTTTAACAGTTGCAAAATCTCGATCATCGAGCTTGTCTTCCTTAATCCCTGACAATTCTAAAAGCAGAACTTTCATATCTGCCGGCTTAATTTTTCACCCAATTGGCTGTCCGCCAATCGAAATCCGCAGGATGTAGGCGACGTCGTGGAAAGTGATACTCATCTCTCCGAATGGCATGTGGAATGAATTAGTTTCCAGATGCCATCTCTCAACAAAGGCGCTAAGTAGTGCAGAGTCTAACTCTGGATGCATGCACCATACCAAATGCGACAACCCGGATTCTTCCACTATGGTTTTTACTTCCTCATCCACTAAATCCCACATTTGCAGCCGCTCGTGCCCATTATGGCACAACAGTACACCACGTTCCTGCGTAGTTTAGTAAATGAAATAATACTTTTTAGGCGCCCACGTAATAATCATAAAGCGAAACTAAATAAAAATTATATAACAAAAAATGTACTAAAACATATTACGATATCTGTCGATACCATACGTAGTATGCAATATGACCCTTAAAACTCCGTAATAGCTCTGGGTCTGAAGGTCCACCGTTAATCGGATCATCAAGAGGCCAGTAAGCCTTCCACCCGGCATCCTTCCCGGAACTGGAACCGGCCCTAGCCTCTGACACTGACCTACAAGAGGACCCCATTAATTCTTTCCCTTTCTCACTCCTTCGTTGGGTCTCGGCATTTTCCCCATCGTTTTCTTCCTCCAACCGCCCCGAATACCCTTCCATGTACCATTGCGACTGAGACATGTCCCTTCAAATCTTTTTGCATTTTCCCTAGCTTCATCCTCCTCCGCATTTCCAATGTATAGCGGGGCAAATGGTGTTTTGCTGTAATCGAAGTTACTTTCCCTCGCCGCATTTGAAAAGCGCGAAGACCCATGCGCTCTTCCTGCCACCCTTCTCTGCCGCTTGGATGTAGTCGGCGGCATTCGGCGACCTGCTTCCTCAGAGGATGACTGTGTCGCCTCAGTGCCTCTCTGAACCAAACGTAAATTGTCATCCTTCTTGCTTTTGGTAAATTTTAATTTTAATTTCTTAAATGCTTCTGCCATCTGCAATAATATAAACACGCATTTATAAATTCGAAATTAATTGATAACATAAAACATAAAAGGAACAATAACGCAATTACAGTTAAAGAAAATTTAAAATGTTGACCTAAAAGTCACAGTTCGGTCGGAAAAACTGCACCGCCGATTGCCGGAAAATACCGCCGGAATATGGCGATATTTTTTGGAAAAAAATATCTCCGGTAGCCGGTGGTATTTTTCCCAAAATTCTCTCTGTGGCGATATTTTTTGGAAAATAGCTCCGGCCTTCTGCGGAATTTTTCCCAAAATTACCGCCGGAGACCTTTTCCTCCAAAATAGCGCCCGGAATATTTTCCCGAAATAACACCGCCGGTCGCCGGCGGTATTATGGAGTGAAATACCGACCGGCGGTATTTCACTCCCCCTCAATTTGTTATTTGCAGTAACCACCGTTCGGACCTTCGCCAATTTGGAAAAAAAATTTATAATTTCGGTCAAAATACTAACAAATCTGGACATATTACAACTAAATTAATCAAACAAACAAATAAAACAGTACCAAAATAGATATTAATTTGATGCACTAACCTTTTGTCGATCCTACTCATAGTAAGCGTTTTATCCGATTTAACTAATTTTCTGATCCTTCTTCTCCACGCAACCTCAGCTTTTTTTTCCTGCTTTCTTTGAATTCCATTTCAATTCCTCCGCTTCAATCTATTTATAGACTGTTGCAGAGAAAATGTGCAGCTTTTTTTTTTTTTTTAACCGGTTACTGTTCATTCACGGGTGAACAGTAATTTTTTTTTTTTTTGGATAGGGGCATTTTAATATTTTCACAGGAGAATATTATTGCAAATATCGAAATGGTTACTGCGAATTAACAATTCCGACAAAGAAAGGCAATGGGTTTGCATAGTTGTCCAAATACCACCGATAAAGGAACAGGAACACTTTGTATTTTCTGGCAGTGTCAGTGAGCCCAGATCTTTTCCCTGAAATGGATCTAGATGGGTGGGACCGTGGGAGGCCCTAGCCCATGAGAAGCCCATAACTCAATTTGTATTGTAAGTTGTTGAGGTATCAATATCAAAATCAAAATCCAGAATTTCTGAAGATTTCCCTATGGGGAGTGGGGTGAGTTTCACTTTTTTCACTACTACTCAATGCCATGTGTATGTCTCCTATTCGATTTGGTCATCCATCAATTCATCCATGTCCACCCATAATACCATTACTCCCAAAAATCAAATTCAAATGTTAACTTGTGATTTTTATATAAATAGCAATTATATATTTAAGTCTTTTAATATAACGGATGAGTACGATATTTTTTTGTCTCATATTGGGTAGTGTAGGTGGAGGCACCCATATACTCATTGATTTAAACTCACAGGTTCTCCTCATACACTCACATCTCATCTGGATATGGGCCCAGTCCATCTTTAACCTGGCCCGCCACTTTCTTTCTAGCTTCTACACGTTTCCAGCCTGGTTCCATTTCCTTATCTTCCCCATATTCTTCTATTCTCCACTTCCTTTTCTTTTTTTTCACAATAAAATAATAATACTTTCTATTTCCTTAATTTCCTTTCCTCTGCTCCAATCCAACTACAAAATTATTCTACCAAATTTATTAATTCATTTGTTCTTTTTTTTTTTTTTTTCCTTTTTACCCTTTTTTCTTGCTTGGGGATTCCTCAAAACTGAATATCACCAGGTCCCAATTCAATTCTCCGACCCACGCTCCAATCCTTTCTATACTTTTTCACCAAATCAATACCACCTTCTTTTTTTTAGGGCCATTTACGAAATTACTCAGAGGACCTCAAAATTATTTGTTCAATTCAAAACTTCCAGGGTCCATTTCATAATTTTTGAAATCTCAAGGTCCCGCCAAATAATTTGAACCAACCAAACTCCATTCCTCCATGGTCCAATTCCAAACTTCCAAGCCACGAAACTAAAAATTTCCCCATTTTCAGTCAAAACACCTTCACTTCACGCCCGGCCTGCAAACTTTACAACCAAACTAATAATAATAATAATTTTCTTTTCAACAAAATATGTATTAAAATAAATACAGGCAAATGCATATCAACAAAAAAATAAAATAAAATAATACGTAATACGTAACGTACCTTGAACGAAGAAGCCGAATGGAAATACGCCAAACATGACGGCAGACGTACCTAACGGAACGGACTGACGGACCGATGAACGGAGTACGTCAACACGTAACGAAACACATGAGACAAAAAAAGAGGAAGAGAGAATCAGAAAGAAAGAATGAAGATGGACTGATGAACTGGATTATCATCCAATTAAATCCAAAATCTTAAATAGGAAAAAGAAAGAAACCTAAAAGGATCTGTGATTGATTATGTATGTTGTTAGTGTTAATTAATGAATTTTGATTATAGGTTTTGATTTTTAGATGTCGTAAAATCGTTTTTCATTGTTTCTTCCTTCATTTCCATTCAACTATGTACTGTACACAACATCTGTCCTCTCCCCTGTTCCCAAACTTTGCTATGTTTGGGATTTCAGATCGCCGGAGTACAACAAAAAGGAACCGCCGGCTTCTCAGATCTGACACCCACCACCGTCAATCAACCTCCAGCTGGCTGCTGCCACAACAAGTCACTGACTAAACATCAAAATCGTCAATTCCAACCAAACCTGTTGCTAGACCTGTAAAGAGTATTGATTCCTCCAATCTTCATGGATCTTCCGCTTTGGACATCACTGACAGCCGGCTTGGTTTCCTCTGAAAATCTCCCCGACGCTTAATCTGGTGCGACGACGGCCGAATCAACGCCGCCAGAGCTCGCTTCACCAAATCTCCTTCCACCGTGCCGATCCTGACCAGCGAATTCTTCATCGCCGATCTCTGAATCGTCAAGTTCTTCAACGAGTACGCGTTTGAGTGCGACGGCGTCTGAGCTGCAGGAGAGCTAGCACAATTCTTATGCATACTACACCTGAACGAACCAGGATGATTCGTCGGAGAACATAAGCACGTCCTCTTGCAACTGCTCTGCTTACGAACCACCCGCTGATTATCGCGAGGCGAAGACATCGCCACGGAACGCCGCGGGGAAATAGATCTGTCGATCGACATGCGGACGGAGGGGGTCGGGGACAGAGGAGCGAAACCGTGGAGGTTCACGCGCGTGGGAGACGCGGAACGGTGGAAGAAGCTGGAGGAAGTGGATGAATAAAAATTGGAGTTGGAGGACGTAGTATAGGAAGGCACATGGTGAGAAGCGTTGGAGGAAGAACAAAACCGACCGGACGGCGATATAGAGCGGCGGAAGGCGGAGGAGATGGGTATAACGGGCCCACTAGAGCTCTTAGAAGATGACGTCCTGGACGCCATCTCTGATCTAAGGTAAAACTATTCTTTTTTTAATTGAGCTGCTGTTTGGAGATGAGAGGGAAAGGAAGAAAGGGAAAATATTAATATTTTCAAAAAGGGCCCTAAGGCTCCTCAGTTTGGCAAACCTAGCTGTTCTCAAAGGCCAGCTTTATAGCAAGTGGAAGATGAGATGGGCAGTGGTGTAAATAACTGCAAAGTGGGAGGGCAGATTGGGAAAATACCAGAATTAGCTAGCTAGATTGGTTAACGTTTGATCGGGTGGGTAATGATTCCAAAGTTAGGTACACGGTGGGTTAAAACATAGCTTGATCCAATGGCTGAGATTTAACCAACTGTAGCTACGATCTTGATGTATACTAGAAACGTATTTTAATTTTTAAACCTGTGGGTTCCACTCTTGAAATGTAATTTAAGGCTCTGTTCTCTTGTGGCTTTGGCAGAGAATCATCATTTTTTTTTTCCAAAACTTTACACAAAGAAACAATTTACTTTTTCAACAATTTAAAATTAAAATTTTAAAATTCCCTCTAAATACCTACTCACATAAATTCAAAAAATAACACAATCATTACACTTTTTTATCTCTCACCTACACAATTTCCAAAAAAAACTTCCCTCCAAAAAATTTCTAACAAAAAATTTCTCTTTAATAAAATTTTCTCTACCAAAGCCACAAGAGAACAGAGCCTAAGAGTTCTTAGTTTCTAAGAGAAAAAAAAAATTGTAATGGTTCATATTTCTCGTACATATTTTTATTTTTAAAATGTTGAAATGAAAATGAGAGCAAAAGATTATTGGTGTGTACAGTTTGTCACCTGACATAAAGTCGACTTAAAGGGTCAAGCACAAAACAATAGGAAACTGCTTAGGCTCTGTTCTCTTGTGGCTTGTGTATGGAAAATTTTGTTGGAGGGAAGTTTTTTGTTAGAAATTTTTTGAAGGGAAGTTTTTTTTAAGAAATTGTGTAAGTGAGAGATAAAAAAGTGTAATGATTGTGTTATTTTTTGAATTTATGTGAGTAGATATTTAAAGGGAATTTTAAAATTTTAGTTTTGAATTGTTGAAAAAGTGAAGTTGTTTCTTTGTGTAAAATTTTGGAAAAAAAAGTGATGATTCTTGAGAAATTGCCACAAAAGAACAGAGCCTTAGTGAATGCGGTCTAAGGAAGGGGGTGGCGTGGAGGCAACCAGCAGAGAAGAGGTCCCAAAATTATCGAGATCGGCCACAATCGCTAAGAATTGTGGGTAGCAGATTGTGTGTGGAAGGCGGATAAGAGACGTAACTTCTAGCATTTGTTATGAATACAAGATATGACATTGTTTGAAAGTACACAATTTATCTTCACATCATTAAAATATTCAACCCGCTCCATTTTTACTAATTTCAACTTCAAATTGCAATTGGAAAAAGCTTGTATCCACAAGTGCTAGCACAGAGTTCAATCTAACGTCAAACTACTATCCATCCGAGTTATGAAGATCGTTGATCACTGTAAGTGTAAAACTTTAATTCTTTTAAAAAAATAAATAAATTAGAATAATTTGAAACTTTCAGAAAGACTGAGATTAATAGTAAATAGAAATTGAAAACGAAAATTGAATTGGTGGGAAAGATTGAATTGAAAGTTTGAAGATTGAAGATTGATCTTTGAAGAAGGAAAGAAGCAAGGTGGCCCCTGATTAGTGTCCTGATAAAATACTGGCCACCAAAGAAAATAAAAGGTATGGAGAAGATTCCTTTTGTAATTTTTTTTTTTTTTAAGTGTAGAGGACCTGCTTTGTCCTTTTCAAATTTCACATCATTTGTAATGCTGTTTATTGGAAAGAGGTATACTAAACGCAGTAACCGTTTTACTAAACGCAGTAACATTCCCCTGTGAAAAGTCTATTTTACCCTTAAGTATAAAAAAAAAATTTCATAAAATTTCACACTATTCACATGAACATTAGGAAAATACCACCCTTTGTGGGCGGTATTTCAGAAAATACCACCCATTATAGGCCAAAAAATCTCCTTTATTTGAAAAAATGTGTAGGTTATTTACATACCATGTAATAGGATCGTACTCGTGACTATAAAATCAAATGTTGTGCGGTATTTTTTTTTTTAGCTAAAGGGTAAAATAAACTTTTCATAAGGGAATGTTACTGCGAATAATAAAACGGTTACTGCGTATAACAATTTCGATTGGAAATATCGTTTCCTACCAAAAATATCGTCCATTTTTGCTAATTGCCCCCTTTATTTCTATTTCTACTTCAATTCGTTACTTGATTATACTATTTTTATTTGCTAAAGCTTCAATTTTACTAATAAGTTAAACGTCTAATGTGTTATCTTTAGTATTAGGCTCTGATTTTCAGTTTAACGAAAATAATAATCTTATTCAAATAAGATACGTTGTTTTTATTACTTAATTATAAGTTGAACTACATTTTTTTTTTCATCACGTACTCTTCCGTTCTATTATAAAAGTTCACTTTGAAAATTATTTCTTGTTCCAATAGAAAAGTCTACTTTCAAATTTTTTACCCCTCATATCCTTATTAGTATAATCACGTGTTGATCACAATTAACTCAAATTTATAAGTAAGGACATAAATGGTATCAAAGGTATTAGACATTGACACTCATAATAAGTTGTACATTAGTCAAAAGAGGACTCTTCTAATATAACAGAGGGAGTATAAATTATAACAAAATAGCTCTTAGTGTGAATTTTTTTATGGAATCCCAATTTTGACACTAGGGGCATGATGACATATTCTTAGAACGAGCATTATAATAATAATTAAGTATGTGGTAACGCATATAATTAATAAAATGCTGGTCAATGCTTCAAAGCAAGGCATTTGGCATTTGAATGGACCAATTAACCAATTTGGAATTCTAGATGAAGTGAAAAGGGGCTAAATGTAACAAATTAGACTCCTTATTCCCTTGCAATCAATTAATTTAGTCTTTTAGAGGAGTTCCAAATTAAAACACAATGAGTCATGACCGGTGAAATGTTCGTTAAAGAATCATTAGTCATTAAATTTGAGACTCATACAATTGTATTATAACTGATGTGACGTAAAAATCCGCTTCAGGAATGATGCTTCTTCACAACCCAATGAATTCCTGTAAACAGCAATTGTCCAATCCAAATGAAGCCTCGCAGGAAAATGAGGAGCAATAAAGGGCCCAATCTTTAGATGAAGCTTTTTACTGTGCAGTAGAATGGATCACTCTAATAATTGATCTGAGTAAATCGGTTCAGCAACAGTGATGAACTTTAAGGATTCTGGATCACTTGATTCGGTAATGGTGATGAAGCTTGAGGATTTAGCACTGTTCCGGTGACAACAATGGAAACTAACCAAGAAAAGGGGCGGGGCTTTCCCCCCTGTATAGGCTCCGACGATCAAGTCAGTAATATGAAAGAAATAAACGGTATTGAATGATATCTTTGGGAGAAACAACAATAATCAGAGAGAGTAGCAAGAAATTGTTCATGAAGTACTTGTCTAGAATTCCCCTCTCTTTCACTTACCTGAAATGAGGCTGGTGCCTGAGTATTTATAAGCCCACTTTGATAGTTCCGTTGGATTGTGATGTCATACGCTCCCACTTATTCTTTTCTTTAGTGATACTTTAGCCGTTCCGGGAAAACTGGCTTTAACTTTGGCTCCTTTGTCATCATTGCTCTGCATATATTAAGATAATGGTCCTACCATGATGTCTAACTGTTTCGAATATATTATCTTTATCTCGGATCGGTTTACTCTTTACAGATCTAAGCTTTTTTGTGTTTTAGTTACTTACCGACCTGAGCTTTAACATTGTTGACCGATCTAACTTCTCTTAAGCATTTACCGACCTGGGCTTCTTGAGTATAGTTACATTTTGACTGACCCATTCTTACTGAGCTGAATTATAAGTTTTACCGATCTAAGATTCACCAATTGTTTTATAATGTTTTCCGGCCTAAGCTTTCATGAGTCATTACTGATCTAAGTCTTCATAACCGACCTAAGCCTTTATAACCGATCTAAGCCTCTGTAACCGATCTAAACCTTCATAACCGATATGAAGTTGTAAAACAGATTTGTACGATATTTCCGATCTGAGCATGGCTCTAGGCCTCTTCATCTTTTACTGTTTCTTTGTTTTAATTCATTGGGCTAGGCCCAATGGGGATTTCAATTTTATGCACATCAACAAGCCCCCCCAGTATTAGGTTTTACCGATTTAAAACTTAATACTCTTTGGGTTTTCCGAGCTAAGACCTAGCGTAAAGGACATCATGAATTTCTAGATATTAATACGAGCCAATTTTCCGAGCCAAGTGTGATTCTATGTTTTAATGAGGCTAAAGATTCATCCGACCTATAACTTATCGAACAAGACAAATGTGAGTCATGACTGAGAGATCCAGCTTTGAAGAGAATATGGTGTCAGCCAGTGTATAGGTTATAATTGTAATACCGATCTAAAGAATTTGAACAGTTTTCGGACAAATAAATGTAACCATAAAGGCGTACCTTTGCGTTACCCTAGATCGGGATTTCGAAGAGGCGGACTTGTCAGAACACGCCTTCTCAAACGATACGACTTCAGAGGTCGTTTATGTTCTCGAAGCATCATTAATGACTACAGCTTTTGGTCTGCCCACGTCTCTTCAATTTCTTCGAGGCTCCTTTATAAAACCGTGAGAACCACAAACATTTGGCACCATTTGATATTTGCTTTCCTGAAAGAACGAGAGAGACAGAAAGAAAAAGATTTTTTACTTCCCTGCCTACCGCCGGAATCTTCGTACTTCGCCGGAATCCGAAGGTGTCATCTTCCCAATCCGTTGATCTCGTCCGTGTTGTGGCTCCATTGTCACCGTCATTCCGTCACCGCATCGTTTTACCCGTTCGTCCAATTCGCAATGGTCTCCGTAAAAGAGTTCCGGTACCGGAATGTCTCGTCAAAATCCTAGCTCAGGTTAGTGTGTTCTTTCCCTTCTTGATTTTTCCAATTTATTTTTGCGAATTTCACCTAAAAGTTTGTGTATGATTTTGGTACTGCTTCATGTAGATTCGGCCGCCTCCCATGAGTTTAAACCTCAAGACATAGTTTCTGAAATGACTAGGAAGATTTAGAAAATCTTAGGTTAGCTCATTATATAAATCCCTGTGTCCCGATTCGTTTACCCGAGCCTGAGGAGAGGATAAATAGTGTTTCCGAGGGTTGGGTCGGGGTTTATGAGTATCATATAAATTTTGGGCTGAGGTTTCCGACCGTAGATCTGTTGATCGAGATGTGTGAATTCCTTCACATTGGGCTGAGCCAACTAGTACCAAATGCCCTTAGGTTTTTGATAGGGTTCATGTATGTGTGTTTTGGGGCTAGGGTCCAACCTTCGGTAGATCTGTTTTTTCAATTTTACACGGTCCGTAAGTACCCTTATGGTAAATGGTGGGTGACCTTTCAGAAACGTAGGAATAGCCATATAATTATTACCGACTCCCCCGATACCAATAAACAATGGAGGTCTAGATTTTATTATGGTGAAGGCTGAGGAAGCAAACCTACCCTCACGTTGGTCACAATTTATTTTACCAGTTGAACAAACCCGAGACAAGTCCGACCCCAGGGTTCAATCAGACTATAAGGCACTAAAAAATTATACTAGCTCGGTTAAATATTCAGCTAAATTTCCTTCAGAGGATCTCCTTGTTTCAGCCGGGCTGAGCCAATCCCCCAATGTAGAAAAAGAAAGTAAATACCTGTTCCTTGAACTCTTTATTTATCGTATCCTCATCTTTTCTAGATCGGTATTTTTGACAATCTTTGCACGTTGCTCGTTTTCAGGTAGTCTCGGTGGGTTCGGAAGGAAGAAAAAAGCCAACAAGCCTGCTGCAACTTCGGGATCTTCCAAAAGATTGGCTGAGATCGATCTCACGGAAGAGGTTGAGGTGGCCGATCCTCCCAGATCGGAATTGGTGACCCGGGTCGCGAAAAAGAGCAGGCCGACCCCGGAAGAAGTCCAGGCAGCTAAGGCTGCCAAAGCTCCACAATTGTTGACGGGCTCCACGCGTGATCCCGAGCTGCCGAAGCCTGATGACCTTTGGGGACCCGTGGACCCCTTAACAAAAGAAAGAGTTCTTCTGCTGAAAGATAAAAAGATAGGCCGATCTCCCTAGCTCGGCCCATACTTCAAGTGCATTTGCCTGAACCTTTGCCTGAGGACGTAAGGCCTTACCAAGAGTTGGAGGCTGAAACTGAAAGATCTTTTGAGGAGATGGTACAGGTGGGCAACCAGCTCCGGCAAAATATGGAGCTGATGATGAAGCAGGAGGCCTTTCTCGCTTCGCATGTAAAAAGGGTGAGCATCGATACTAAATTAATTTATCTGAAAATAATGATTACCTCGTATGACACTCTTGGATCGGTTTTTTGCAGGTAGCTTACAATTATGCCGCTACGTCAAAAAGGGCAACGGCTTTGGACATCTTGGCCCAAAGTTACGAGCTGGAAAGGTCGAAGAAACCGTCCGAGGCCGTTGAGGATCTGGAGTTTCGGCTAGGGCTCGAGAAGAGCAAGATTTCAGAGCTCGAAGTTGAAAAAACCGGGCTAATGAAGCAAAACCAGGATCTGTGCAAGAAGTCTAGCCAACTGGTGACCAAGGTCCAGGGCCTGGAAGCCGATGTGAAGACCCTGAAGGAAGAAAAAGCTTCCTGGGTGAAGGAAAAAGCTGACTTGGAGAAAGTTGCAGAAGAAGCTAAGAAAGCTGCAGAAGAGGCTACAAAAGCTGCAGAAGAGGCTACAAAGAAAGCTGCTGGGATGGTTAGCTCGGATGATGTTGAAGCAGCTCGTCAGGCCGAGCTAAAAACTTTCAAAGAAGGGACCCTGCTGGAGTTAATGAACCGGCGTTTTTTCGAGCTAATCCAGTGCGGATATACTCTGTGCTGGGACGAGCTGAAAACTTCCAGATCGGTAGAGGATGTCCCTGAAGATTCCATAGCTCCAAACACTTTGCTTCCTCAAGGTCGCGATCCGTTTGATATGGTTGAGGAGATCAAACAGGAATGCCGAACCATCGGTGTTCCTATTCCGGAAAAGAATGACGAACCGGAAACTGATCCCCAGGAAACAGCGGACGAAGCGACTTCCCAAGCACCTCCTTGATGCCGAGCTGTCCAATTATTTTGAAGAAATTTTTTGTAATTTCCCAGATCGGATTTGTACTTTTGAATTTTTATGGAATAGAAAATCCCTTTTTCTTTCTTTCGTTGTCTTTAATCTTTTTTCCGACTTTTGACTTTTACCGATAAGGCCCTTCCCAATAATAACTTGCCCTGTTCTTGTGTTTTCCTGATAGATCGGTTTCGCAAGACTAAATCTCCAGGTACAAAGGCTCGATGTTTGACCCGAGCATCATAGTGTTGTCGAACTAAATTTTTGTAATTTAGTTGATGTACATAAGCCGAGTCCCGGACTTCTTCTATCAGATCTAAGCTCCAAGTTTTTATGGTTTTGATCCCTTTCGAAGTGCATAACTCGCGGGGCTCCACTTTGTATTTCTGGAGGATGAACTACCGATGCGAAACGCTGGGTGATGCCAAGTCTTGAACACAAGGCTGGGTATTCCTTAGATTCGAACTGAGTTCCATTGTCTGAAATAGCCGAGGCCAATAAAACCTAGCCCCAAATATTTTCTTGGCCAAATCCCGAGCCCCAATGGGAGACCCGCAATCCTCTTGATGTACTTTAACATGACCTCTGCTTCTCCCGATCCCAGGCATTCTAGTGAGGGCATCAAGAAACCCCTTTTTATACAGATCCTCTCCAATTATCTGATGGTGTGCGGCCTTCCTTTGTACTCGTTGTGCTTCCTCTCGGGAATTTGGTGAAGTGCCATTTTGTAGGTACTGCCATATAGGAAACCTCCAATCCTGATCCTTACTTATATAGACAAGATTGCTGGTTTGGCGGAATTGTAGAGCATAATTGTGAATTTCTCCTTCTAGGCTGATGGGGATGATCCCCGCACCCGATCCGGACTGGCTTGAGGCACCATCCACGTTGAAAGTCATGCGCCGTCACCTTCTGTTTAAAAGCAAATCGGTTTCTTCTGACGGGCTGAATATGTTCTCTTGGTTGTTTGATACTCCTTCAGCTATGAAATCTGCCAACACCTGTACTTTGACTGCTGTGATGCAAAGGTGATGCCATATTCCCCTAATTCGATGGCCCTTTTGGTAAGTCGACCTGAGACTCCTGCCTTTTGTAAGATGGCTTTAAGGAATGTATCGGTATAAACGGTAACTCCATGAGAATTGGCATAAGGTCGGAGATGCCGGGTAGTTTGAACTAAAGCCAAGACCAGCTTTTCTAAGCTAGAATAGTTCTTTTCAGCTGCCTGCAAAACTTTGCTAACAAAATAGATGGGTCTTTGAACCCGGTTATCTTCTCTAAGTAAAAACGAGCTAATTACAGATGTAGTAGTGGCTATGTATATGTATAATTGTTCTCCATAAATAGGTATGGTCAAAGATGGCAAAGAATCGTTCCAGAGTAATTTGTTCAGCCGACCGAGCTAAAAACCGATCTAAAACTGTTATTCTTCCCGTTAACTATGGTACTTAACGAATTGACTTAGGCGGATGTATTTGTAATTAACCGAGATACCCCCTTTGAAACCACGTAACCTTAGAATTTTCCCGAAGTAGCCCCAAAAACACATTTTTCGGATTTATCCTTAATTGATTGAACAAGATCTTCTAGTGTTTTCGCGTAAGTCAAGCAAACAGGCAGTGTCATTTTTACTTTTAACAAGCGACTAATCAATATATGCTTCCATGTTCCGTCCTAACTGATTTTTGGAGATCTTACCAAATGCTGAAATGTAATTAAGCATAGTAATAAAGCAATAAGTACCTTTTATCCGCGATGAAAGATGTTTTCTCCTCGTCCTTTTTAGCCATGAAGATCTGATGATAGCCTTTGTAAGCATCTTAATAAGTTTTTGTATGACCTTGACTCTGGTGAGTTATCCGGTCAAATGCTATCCCTTCCTGTGTCTCAGCCAACTGCTCAGCCTTTCTTATGATTTGTCTCGGCCATATACACAATCCAGCCTACGTTTGTCTCAGCTAACATATTGACGTTGCCCCTGGTTTGCCCTGATCAACGTATTGATCCTGTACATGGTTTGTCCCGTCCAATGTATTGACCCTGTTCCTGGTTTGCCCTGGTCAACGTATTGATCCTGTACATGGTTTGTTCCGTCCAATGTATTGTACTTGCCTATGTAACATTGCCTTGCCTGTTTAATGTTAACAAATAGGAGCCATCCCATACATGATAGACAAAACATATGCAAAAATTGAAGTCATGGCTTAAGAACGGTTTGAGCCTTCCAAGGTATACATGGTAAGGTGATCACATGATTCCTGTAAGTAGTAGCTGGCCAGCTATCATGGTTACTGGTATAATACTCAACCGTCCTGTGAGTATAACATGGTGATTGCCGAAGCCAATCAATGGTGTCCGAACTGGACTTAGCTGTGCCTTGTGTAATTGACAACCAGCCAGTGCCTTGGTTGTAATTATATTGTTAGAACTACCCGTGTCTAACAATGTCCCACGTTCTTTGAAAGCGGTTCCAAACCGTGTCTTTCAGTAATAATGAAAATCATGATGTGAAAGCGGTTCCAAACCGTGTCTTTCAGTAATAATGAAAATCATGATGTGAAAGCGGTTCCCAACCGTGTCTTTCGCAATACATACTGAATAATGAACATAGTAACTTGAGCATCTAAGATATTTTATCGTCCTATAGACCGTACCTGATGGCCTCCATGTCCTACTCAGAGTGTCTAACCTGACTTCATGATTTGAATGCGATGTCCCGGGGTCGTCCCTTAGATCGTCAACTGATGGGGGATTTATCCTCCAGGTCGTCCACTGATGGGGTTGTCTACTAATCCAGGTCGTCCACTAGTGGGTTTTGCCTCTTGGGGTCATCCACGCTGGGGTCTACCCTCTAGGTCGTCTGCTGGGTCGGCTTCTACGGTCATCCTTTGCTGGATCGATCTCCAAGGTCATCTTCTGCTGGATCGGTCTTTGAAGTCATCCTCTGCTGGATCGGTCTTTGAGGTCATCCTCTAGAATGTCTTTCTGATTGCCATTCTTTCATTTCTCGATATTCATGCGCCACAAAGAACAACAAATGCAACAAAAATTATAGTATACATCCAAGAAAACAAGAGACATGGTATACAATTTCAGAACATATTTTTAATTGTTTCAATGGATGCCCTTTGAGGCGTTCCTCACGAAATATTAATGACCAGATAAATGCACGCGGTATGCTGGTTGGAAGCGGTTCATGAACCTGGCCTTCCCAAATGTACATGATATGCTGCTTGGAAGCGGTTTAAAAGCCAGGCCTTCCCAGATGTATACGATATGATGTCGATTCATTGATGCCAACCAAATTTGTATTTCTATGTGTCAGTTAAGAAATTAATTGTCCCAAAAACAGTACCTCATTGGAGAATTATTTCCTTATTGCAAACTGCTACTCTGAAAGAGGAAGCATCCGTTCCCGAACTTCTTGCGTCATGTCTTCAACAAATTTCTTTGATTGTGAAGAAAATTTGATGAAGAAGATCGATCAAATCGTTCCCCACAGTCGGCGCCAGTTGATGTGACGTAAAAAATCCGCTTCAGGAATGATGCTTCTTCACAACCCAATGAATTCCTGTAAACAGCAATTGTCCAATCCAAATGAAGCCTCGCAGGAAAATGAGGAGCAATAAAGGGCCCAATCTTTAGATGAAGCTTTTTTATTGTGCAGTAGAATGGATCACTCTAATAATTGATCTGAGTAAATCGGTTCAGCAACAGTGATGAACTTTAAGGATTCTGGATCACTTGATTCGGTAATGGTGATGAAGCTTGAGGATTTAGCACTGTTCCGGTGACAACAATGGAAACTAACCAAGAAAAGGGGCGGGGCTTTCCCCCCTGTATAGGCTCCGACGATCAAGTCAGTAATATGAAAGAAATAAACGGTATTGAATGATATCTTTGGGAGAAACAACAATAATCAGAGAGAGTAGCAAGAAATTGTTCATGAAGTACTTGTCTAGAATTCCCCTCTCTTTCACTTACCTGAAATGAGGCTGGTGCCTGAGTATTTATAAGCCACTTTGATAGTTCCGTTGGATTGTGATGTCATACGCTCCCACTTATTCTTTTCTTTAGTGATACTTTAGCCGTTCCGGGAAAACTGGCTTTAACTTTGGCTCCTTTGTCATCATTGCTCTGCATATATTAAGATAATGGTCCTACCATGATGTCTAACTGTTTCGAATATATTATCTTTATCTCGGATCGGTTTACTCTTTACAGATCTAAGCTTTTTTGTGTTTTAGTTACTTACCGACCTGAGCTTTAACATTGTTGACCGATCTAACTTCTCTTAAGCATTTACCGACCTGGGCTTCTTGAGTATAGTTACATTTTGACTGACCCATTCTTACTGAGCTGAATTATAAGTTTTACCGATCTAAGATTCACCAATTGTTTTATAATGTTTTCCGGCCTAAGCTTTCATGAGTCATTACTGATCTAAGTCTTCATAACCGACCTAAGCCTTTATAACCGATCTAAGCCTCTGTAACCGATCTAAACCTTCATAACCGATATGAAGTTGTAACACAGATTTGTACGATATTTCCGATCTGAGCATGGCTCTAGGCCTCTTCATCTTTTACTGTTTCTTTGTTTTAATTCATTGGGCTAGGCCCAATGGGGATTTCAATTTTATGCACATCAACAAGCCCCCCCAGTATTAGGTTTTACCGATTTAAAACTTAATACTCTTTGGTTTTCCGAGCTAAGACCTAGCGTAAAGGACATCATGAATTTCTAGATATTAATACGAGCCAATTTTCCGAGCCAAGTGTGATTCTATGTTTTAATGAGGCTAAAGATTCATCCGACCTATAACTTATCGAACAAGACAAAATGAGTCATCATGACTGAGAGATCCAGCTTTGAAGAGAATATGGTGTCAGCCAGTGTATAGGTTATAATTGTAATACCGATCTAAAGAATTTGAACAGTTTTCGGACAAATAAATGTAACCATAAAGGCGTACCTTTGCGTTACCCTAGATCGGGATTTCGAAGAGGCGGACTTGTCAGAACACGCCTTCTCAAACGATACGACTTCAGAGGTCGTTTATGTTCTCGAAGCATCATTAATGACTACAGCTTTTGGTCTGCCCACGTCTCTTCAATTTCTTCGAGGCTCCTTTATAAAACCGTGAGAACCACAAACATTTGGCACCATTTGATATTTGCTTTCCTGAAAGAACGAGAGAGACAGAAAGAAAAAGATTTTTTACTTCCCTGCCTACCGCCGGAATCTTCGTACTTCGCCGGAATCCGAAGGTGTCATCTTCCCAATCCGTTGATCTCGTCCGTGTTGTGGCTCCATTGTCACCGTCATTCCGTCACCGCATCGTTTTTACCCGTTCGTCTATTCGCAATGGCCTCCGAAAAGAGTTCCGGTACCGGAATGTCTCGTCAAAATCCTAGCTCAGGTTAGTGTGTTCTTTCCCTTCTTGATTTTTCCAATTTATTTTTGCGAATTTCACCTAAAAGTTTGTGTATGATTTTGGTACTGCTTCATGTAGATTCGGCCGCCTCCCATGAGTTTAAACCTCAAGACATAGTTTCTGAAATGACTAGGGAAGATTTAGAAAATCTTAGGTTAGCTCATTATATAAATCCCTGTGTCCCGATTCGTTTACCCGAGCCTGAGGAGAGGATAAATAGTGTTTCCGAGGGTTGGGTCGGGGTTTATGAGTATCATATAAATTTTGGGCTGAGGTTTCCGACCGTAGATCTGTTGATCGAGATGTGTGAATTCCTTCACATTGGGCTGAGCCAACTAGTACCAAATGCCCTTAGGTTTTGATAGGGTTCATGTATGTGTGTTTTGGGGCTAGGGTCCAACCTTCGGTAGATCTGTTTTTTCAATTTTACACGGTCCGTAAGTACCCTTATGGTAAATGGTGGGTGACCTTTCAGAAACGTAGGAATAGCCATATAATTATTACCGACTCCCCCGATACCAATAAACAATGGAGGTCTAGATTTTTTATGGTGAAGGCTGAGGAAGCAAACCTACCCTCACGTTGGTCACAATTTATTTTCCAGTTGAACAAACCCGAGACAAGTCCGACCCCAGGGTTCAATCAGACTATAAGGCACTAAAAAATTATACTAGCTCGGTTAAATATTCAGCTAAATTTCCTTCAGAGGATCTCCTTGTTTCAGCCGGGCTGAGCCAATCCCCCAATGTAGAAAAAGAAAGTAAATACCTGTTCCTTGAACTCTTTATTTATCGTATCCTCATCTTTTCTAGATCGGTATTTTTGACAATCTTTGCACGTTGCTCGTTTTCAGGTAGTCTCGGTGGGTTCGGAAGGAAGAAAAAAGCCAACAAGCCTGCTGCAACTTCGGGATCTTCCAAAAGATTGGCTGAGATCGATCTCACGGAAGAGGTTGAGGTGGCCGATCCTCCCAGATCGGAATTGGTGACCCGGGTCGCGAAAAAGAGCAGGCCGACCCCGGAAGAAGTCCAGGCAGCTAAGGCTGCCAAAGCTCCACAATTGTTGACGGGCTCCACGCGTGATCCCGAGCTGCCGAAGCCTGATGACCTTTGGGGACCCGTGGACCCCTTAACAAAAGAAAGAGTTCTTCTGCTGAAAGATAAAAAAGATAGGCCGATCTCCCTAGCTCGGCCCATACTTCAAGTGCATTTGCCTGAACCTTTGCCTGAGGACGTAAGGCCTTACCAAGAGTTGGAGGCTGAAACTGAAAGATCTTTTGAGGAGATGGTACAGGTGGGCAACCAGCTCCGGCAAAATATGGAGCTGATGATGAAGCAGGAGGCCTTTCTCGCTTCGCATGTAAAAAGGGTGAGCATCGATACTAAATTAATTTATCTGAAAATAATGATTACCTCGTATGACACTCTTGGATCGGTTTTTTGCAGGTAGCTTACAATTATGCCGCTACGTCAAAAAGGGCAACGGCTTTGGACATCTTGGCCCAAAGTTACGAGCTGAGGCTGGAAAGGTCGAAGAAACCGTCCGAGGCCGTTGAGGATCTGGAGTTTCGGCTAGGGCTCGAGAAGAGCAAGATTTCAGAGCTCGAAGTTGAAAAAAACCGGGCTAATGAAGCAAAACCAGGATCTGTGCAAGAAGTCTAGCCAACTGGTGACCAAGGTCCAGGGCCTGGAAGCCGATGTGAAGACCCTGAAGGAAGAAAAAGCTTCCTGGGTGAAGGAAAAAGCTGACTTGGAGAAAGTTGCAGAAGAAGCTAAGAAAGCTGCAGAAGAGGCTACAAAAGCTGCAGAAGAGGCTACAAAGAAAGCTGCTGGGATGGTTAGCTCGGATGATGTTGAAGCAGCTCGTCAGGCCGAGCTAAAAACTTTCAAAGAAGGGACCCTGCTGGAGTTAATGAACCGGCGTTTTTTCGAGCTAATCCAGTGCGGATATACTCTGTGCTGGGACGAGCTGAAAACTTCCAGATCGGTAGAGGATGATCCCTGAAGATTCCATAGCTCCAAACACTTTGCTTCCTCAAGGTCGCGATCCGTTTGATATGGTTGAGGAGATCAAACAGGAATGCCGAACCATCGGTGTTCCTATTCCGGAAAAGAATGACGAACCGGAAACTGATCCCCAGGAAACAGCGGACGAAGCGACTTCCCAAGCACCTCCTTGATGCCGAGCTGTCCAATTATTTTGAAGAAGAAATTTTTTGTAATTTCCCAGATCGGATTTGTACTTTTGAATTTTTATGGAATAGAAAATCCTTTTTCTTTCTTTCGTTGTCTTTAATCTTTTTTCCGACTTTTGACTTTTACCGATAAGGCCTTCCCAATAATAACTTGCCCTGTTCTTGTGTTTTCCTGATAGATCGGTTTCGCAAGACTAAATCTCCAGGTACAAAGGCTCGATGTTTGACCCGAGCATCATAGTGTTGTCGAACTAAATTTTTGTAATTTAGTTGATGTACATAAGCCGAGTCCCGGACTTCTTCTATCAGATCTAAGCTCCAAGTTTTTATGGTTTTGATCCCTTTCGAAGTGCATAACTCGCGGGGCTCCACTTTGTATTTCTGGAGGATGAACTACCGATGCGAAACGCTGGGTGATGCCAAGTCTTGAACACAAGGCTGGGTATTCCTTAGATTCGAACTGAGTTCCATTGTCTGAAATAGCCCGAGGCCAATAAACCTAGCCCCAAATATTTTCTTGGCCAAATCCCGAGCCCCAATGGGAGACCCGCAATCTCTTGATGTACTTTAACATGACCTCTGCTTCTCCCGATCCCAGGCATTCTAGTGAGGGCATCAAGAAACCCCTTTTTATACAGATCCTCTCCAATTATCTGATGGTGTGCGGCCTTCCTTTGTACTCGTTGTGCTTCCTCTCGGGAATTGGTGAAGTGCCATTTTGTAGGTACTGCCATATAGGAAACCTCCAATCCTGATCCTTACTTATATAGACAAGATTGCTGGTTTGGCGGAATTGTAGAGCATAATTGTGAATTTCTCCTTCTAGGCTGATGGGGATGATCCCCGCACCCGATCCGGACTGGCTTGAGGCACCATCCACGTTGAAAGTCATGCGCCGTCACCTTCTGTTTAAAAGCAAATCGGTTTCTTCTGACGGGCTGAATATGTTCTCTTGGTTGTTTGATACTCCTTCAGCTATGAAATCTGCCAACACCTGTACTTTGACTGCTGTGATGCAAAGGTGATGCCATATTCCCCTAATTCGATGGCCCTTTTGGTAAGTCGACCTGAGACTCCTGCCTTTTGTAAGATGGCTTTAAGGAATGTATCGGTATAAACGGTAACTCCATGAGAATTGGCATAAGGTCGGAGATGCCGGGTAGTTTGAACTAAAGCCAAGACCAGCTTTTCTAAGCTAGAATAGTTCTTTTCAGCTGCCTGCAAAACTTTGCTAACAAAATAGATGGGTCTTTGAAACCGGTTATCTTCTCTAAGTAAAAACGAGCTAATTACAGATGTAGTAGTGGCTATGTATATGTATAATTGTTCTCCATAAATAGGTATGGTCAAAGATGGCAAAGAATCGTTCCAGAGTAATTTGTTCAGCCGACCGAGCTAAAAACCGATCTAAAACTGTTATTCTTCCCGTTAACTATGGTACTTAACGAATTGACTTAGGCGGATGTATTTGTAATTAACCGAGATACCCCCTTTGAAACCACGTAACCTTAGAATTTTCCCGAAGTAGCCCCAAAAACACATTTTTTCGGATTTATCCTTAATTGATTGAACAAGATCTTCTAGTGTTTTCGCGTAAGTCAAGCAAACAGGCAGTGTCATTTTTACTTTTAACAAGCGACTAATCAATATATGCTTCCATGTTCCGTCCTAACTGATTTTTGGAGATCTTACCAAATGCTGAAATGTAATTAAGCATAGTAATAAAGCAATAAGTACCTTTTATCCGCGATGAAAGATGTTTTCCTCGTCCTTTTTAGCCATGAAGATCTGATGATAGCCTTTGTAAGCATCTTAATAAGTTTTTGTATGACCTTGACTCTGGTGAGTTATCCGGTCAAATGCTATCCCTTCCTGTGTCTCAGCCAACTGCTCAGCCTTTCTTATGATTTGTCTCGGCCATATACACAATCCAGCCTACGTTTGTCTCAGCTAACATATTGACGTTGCCCCTGGTTTGCCCTGATCAACGTATTGATCCTGTACATGGTTGTCCCGTCCAATGTATTGACCCTGTTCCTGGTTTGCCCTGGTCAACGTATTGATCCTGTACTGTACATGGTTTGTTCCGTCCAATGTATTGTACTTGCCTATGTAACATTGCCTTGCCTGTTTAATGTTAACAAATAGGAGCCATCCCATACATGATAGACAAAACATATGCAAAAATTGAAGTCATGGCTTAAGAACGGTTTGAGCCTTCCAAGGTATACATGGTAAGGTGATCACATGATTCCTGTAA